>CAOKZL010000506.1:0-600000 GCA_948472985.1 Iguana delicatissima | reverse complement strand
GCCAAAGCTTTCCCCTCAGGCTGAGAGAGTGCAACTTGCCCAAGGTCACTCAGTGGGCCCGTGGCCAAGGGAGGGAATTCGAACCCTGGCCTCCTCATCCCTGACCCAAAGGACTACCACATCCGCTTCTCTAAATTCAACACAGCAACACCATCCATTGGTCCTGCTTGGAAACCTTCCAAGGGGGATGCACTCCACCTGTTGATGTCCGTTCCTTGTGCAGCTGGGGAGGAACCTCTGCTTGAAGAAGAGAACCAAGGAATGATTCTCTCGGTCTTGGCAATGCTGGCGTCTCCCTCAACTCAGGCCATTTCCGCACTAGACTGTTACAGCACTGTTGTTCCACCGGCTGGCCTCTCCCGAAACTGCAAACTCCAGGATTCCATAGGAAGTGGAATAACAGTGCTATAACAGTCTAGTGCGGAAATGGCCTCAGAATCATTCCTTTAAAAAGGCAGCTCTGGTTGTGCCAACAAAGCCCATTCAAAAGAAGAATTTTCCCTCCTCTTCTCTCTCCCTCCTTCTCTCCCCTCTGGTAATCTCATAGCATACGCCTCTGAATTTCCCATTTCACTTCCTTCTGAGCCATCTTTTCTTCTAATATCCTTTTTCATTTGCTTTCGCCTTTTCATAACTCAATATCATATTATCTCTCCTCTCGTTCCTCTTTTATCCGGCTGTTCCTTTTACGAGCATCTCTCCTCTTATCCTTCTTTTCAATTCCTCCACGGTTCTATCCCACCTTCTTTTATATCCATCCCGCGGGGTTGTTTCACCACTCCCTCCCCCCTCCCCTCCTCCCCCGTTGAATGGATTATCATTATTAGCTCCTTTTGTACTGGCCTAATTGGCATGCGGCTTTCAAAATCTGTCCCTCTTTCAGCAAAAGTGACCTCTCTTTCCTCATAGAAGGTGATGGTCTGCTAGAGACAGTCTTTAGGTGTTGGAACAATTCCCAAATACCAACAGGAAAAACCCCACTTCTGGTTCTTGCTCATTTTCAGAAAAGGGTGAGGATGATGGGAGATGTCAGAGTTGCCCCTGCTTGTGAAGGAATCAGTGAATAAAATCAGTATTCTTGTATCCGCCATATTGTTGTTGTTATCTGTCAAGATAACTTTGACTCACAGCGACCCCATGGATGAGAGATTCCAAGAGTCCCATGGTCATCCACAGCCTGGCTCAGGTCTTGCAAATTTAGGGTCGAATCCATGGTTTCCTTGGCTGAATGCATTTACCTGTAGTGTGTTCCCCCTCTTTCTTGCTGCCTTCCGCTTTACTGGGCATCCTCATCTTTTCCAATAAGGCATGTTGTCCATCTTGATCTGTCCAAAGTACATCAGCCTCAGTTTGGTCATCTTGGGCTGTGGAGATTGCTCAGACCTGATTTGCTCTAGGAGACATTCGTTTGTTTCTTTGGCAATCCATGTATACCTAGAGCTCTTCTCCAACATGTGCGTTTATGGGTCTTCACATCACCTGTTGACTTATGGTGAGCCTATGAAATACCCAAGGGGCACCAGATCCTTTCTGATCTTAGGAGCCCTTGGGGTCTCTTCCAACGCTAGGACTATCTGATTAAAACCTGGGAGATGGCTGTGCTGGCTATTCAAGGACAGAAGGGGGGCTGAGAAGAGACCAGGGGAGTAAACCTGTTACCAGCTTCCTTGTACTATTCTCACGGCTGCTAGGATGGAAGATGGGTCACATCTGCATAGCTCAGTTTCCTTCATTTGGTTCTGCCCCATATCATTCCAAGGAGGCATCTCCTACTTGCCTCACTCTGGGGGACAGTCCATGGCAGCCCAGGGACTAATTCCCCAGCCATAGAGGACTAGAGTGTTGGCATTGGGGTCTTCTGGTGGAACATAGCGTTTAGGAGGCCCTGATTCTACCACTTCCTACAAGGGGATGGTGGGACCCAGTGAGTAAAGGATGACTGCTTTGGATCACAGACTGCTTCCATTTACCACTGATAAAGCTCAACTTATAGAGCTGAAGTGTGTCAGTTTTCAGAACCAAAGAAGGCTTGGGGAAAGCTAGATTTGCTGCCACCTCCAGCTCAGAATTGACCACGGGAAGAAAGTTACTGTCACAGTTGATAGGCACTGCACTCGTATTCTTCTTGGCTCCTGTTCTGGCTCCTCCATCCCTCCACCCCAGATTTCTTGATGAGGTTTCTTTGGATGTCGGTGGTGCTCCCTCTGGGCCGCCCTGGCTTCTTTCCTTTGAGCCTCAGTTCAGCCGGAGCCCGGAGGGCCACTGAGAACCTCTTTCAAAAGATGTTGTCATTGTCGCTTTAATGGGCTAATTTCTCCTCCCGAGCTGCCATAATTCAAATTTAATGAAACATGCCTTATAAAATTAAAACAAAAAGAGGGAGAGAGGCAATAATAAAATGAAACACACCATTAAACTTGTGAACAGAAAAATAAATGGATGTCGAAAATGGAGGACTCCGTCCCTGTAATTAGAGTCGCATTAACATCTATGGCTGTGGCTGGGTTCTAAGGAAACGGAAGCCGCAATCTCAGATGGAAATGGGCTCCGCGGTGCTTCAGAATACTGAAAGCGATGTACACACAGCCCCATGCCGTGCACACACCATCACACACAATGAGGACATTTCACAAACGGAAATGGCTTCCAGTGTTTTGGCTGCTTCATTTTGGGTAGGTGAATTAAAACTGCCCCTCCATTCCTTCTTCAGTTACCCACCCGGGTTTTAACAGCAGAGAAGGAAAAAGGAAGAGTCTCTTTATAAACTGCCATCAGGTTGCAAACTGTAAGCTGGCATGGGGTTGGACTGGATCACCCCGAGGTGCCTTTGGATTTTATGATTCCCAGTTTACAACCTGCAAAGGTATGGCACTAAAAGGGAGGAGTGAGGACCAGTTATACTTTAATCTGTTGTTGCTCCTCGCCTTCCTCCATAGGGAGAGGTGGTTAAGAAATTATTGCCACCACCATCTTCCCTGTCACAGAGGCAGAGTGAGTCCTGGGGGCAGAGAATGGGCAGAATTCTTACTCTGTGCTTGACCACACGGGACCTAGGACAGGAGGGGCTAACTCCTGCTATTCAGAAAGCCTTGGCGCTGTGGCCCTCAGAGGACTTGGGTTGCGCTATGTGTTGCACGCCAGTGCTTCTAGCAAGAGCAAAAAGCCCCAGTCGGGCTGGAGGTCCTGTTGGTGTCTCAAGACCTGTGTGAGTTCTGCAAGAGAACACATTTTTCTCCAGTGCAGATGAGGAGGAGGAGGAGGATTAATTTATTTATATCCCACCTTTCTCCCAATAATGATACTCATTGCCATTTATGCCCCACCTTTCTCCCAATAATGGTACTCGAGGTGGCTCACAACATATTTAAAACAATGCAAATTAAAAACAGTACAAGCACATGAATATAAGGCTAAAGATAAGATTTAGAAACCAGCTAAACAATTTATGAAGCTGAAACGTTAAGCATTAAAAATATCAAGGTGTGGCAAAAGACTATAGTGTGTCATGAAATATGAAGCATCACATGGAGGCAGTGCTTCATGCAACCCCCCATTTGTGCGTGCAGAAGTCGGGGTAAGGGAGGGCCCGCTGCATACACAAACCTAAAAAACAGAACCGTCCGATGATAAAAATGGACCCTAGTCAGTCTGTAAAAAGGTTTTGACCTGCTGTCAGAAGGAGAGCAAGGATGGGGCCTTCTTGGACTCTCTGGGGGGGGGGGTTCCAGATTCTGAGCCCAGCCACTGCGAAGGCCCTGTCTCCCTCATTTCCACCAAACGTGCCTGCAAGTGTGTTGGGGCAGAGAGAAGGGACTCGCGGATGATCTCAGAGCTGCACTGGGCTCATAGAGGGAGAATAGGTATATTCAGCCCAAGGTTACAGAAGCAGATTTGCCCATGCAGTGCCTGTGCATGTTTTATGTGCATGATGCACATTTGTATTGCATAAGGTTGTGGCTTGCTCATGATGTGCGCACAGCCACTTATCTACTTCTGGCTGTGCAAAATCACAATTCACGGGTGAGACATCATTGTCCAGCCACTATGGAATTCCATGAGGAGAAAATTACGCCCCTTCTCCTCAGTGCCTTGGTTGGAAACACCCTCCAAATGCTGAAGGCCGTGGCCAACCACACACCCAAAGTTCTCCATGCGAAACTAAAGATATTTAAAATCCAAACACAGCGATGTAGGATTTCTAATGGATTGCTTCCACTTGAGCAACAAGGCCCAGTCGTGTGAAGATGTGAAAATTGGGACCGTGAGTGAGAAAGAGAGTTGAGGACCTGTTTGCTCTAATGGTGTGTTTCAGCTCTGATCTGAGGGTGAGGAAAAGAGCCGAAGATGTGACGGTCCCTCCCCAGGGCTGCTAAAATGATTTAGGAGCCTCCTGGGGTACCCATGGGAGGTGCAATTAGAGTTTAATGTTTATACCTGTAAACACCCTGATACATCCATCTGCCGGTTGTAGCCGTGCAAGCAAAAAACCCTCCGCTTTCTCTCTCCCGCAGGTTGTGCAAGCAGCAAAAATCAATCGAAGGGAGGGGGTGAAATTTACAGGGGGATCTGGAGGTACGTGGGAGATTAATGCCTTCCTTTCATCCCGTGACCCTGGCAACTCTCTGTTTTGAATTAGATATGGTTTGAAATATATCCCCTTGGCTTCTTACCTGGGGAGAAGGAGGAAGGAGGGAATGGAAGATCAAAGGAAATAACCACTTTGCAAAGAGAGGGTTTGAGTATCCTCTTGAGGTGGGCCGATGGATATCTGCTTTTTCCCCTCCTGCTCTTTGGCGCCTGTTTTGTAGCTCCTTTAAAGACGGCAAGGCACATTAATGGCAACCTCAAGGAGTCTGGGCTCAGCTACCAGCGGCATCGTTTGCAGTGACCTCTTGCATTTAAGCAAAAGGAGATATGAAGGAAAAGAAAATAGAGGTGGCTCTGGGAGGAAGAGATGGGCTGCAGGAAAAAAAATGTAGAAACTTATTGGTATTCCAAGAACATTTGATGGAGTGAGCAAAAGACTTGGCTTTCTCTTGATGGAAACTATTTCAGATGGAAGACGCTGAGCCTACCCTTGCTGATTTTTTTTTCCCCAGCCACCTGCTTGACTTCTGTATTACTGCATTTTCCATCTACCTTTCTGCAAACATTTTTCAATGGCAAGGCAGACTAGCGAGGGCGAAAAGTGAGATTGAAGGACGGGCCATGGAATCCATTCAATTGTGCCGATGTTGACCTTGAGGTCACGATGCCAGGCGGCCGGGAGAAAAGAGATGGATGCCTTGAAACACAGACCAAAGCAGGAAATTTTAGCCAGCTCCATCTCCTCTCCTCTCTCTCTTTCTCTCTGTGTGTCTCGCTTCCTTGGATCTTGCTACAAACATGAGACGCAGCCTTTATATTGCACAGAAATGAAGTTTGTTTGGACGGTTCTTTAAAAAATGGAAGGAGGAAAACAAAGAGTGTGTCCTCAAGGCAGTTGGAGAGGGAGATTTTGAGCCATGTTCCTCCAAAACCTTTTATCCCCACTTTTACTGCTCTGTTAAACTCATCTTTCTGGGGTGCAGCAGAAACAGTATCAATCTCCATTGGATTTAGAGATGTGCTGGCAGAGTTGGAAAAATTGTCAGGAAAAAACATGTTTTTCAACTGTGAAGATCTTTCCAGATTGGGGCTTATTCTGTGCAAAATTCACATGCGGATGATGTGAACAGAAAAGAGCTTTTGCTGCACCAAAAATTATATTTTTATTTCTGTGCAGAAAATCTGTTTTCTGCGCAACTTCTGTGTAGGGTAAGTCCTGTGTTGTGAACAGGCTTTGAAAACTGTGTGGTTTTGTAAGACTTGTTCTCAGTGAGAAGAAATTCCTAAAATTACTCACCGCTTCCTTCAAGAAGAAACATAGTGAAGAATCACACCCTTACAGTGAAAGCTGCTACCAACGTGCCAGTGGAGAAGTGGATCCATGATGGGTTTTCCTGCAGACTTGGAAGGAATTTTCCAGGGCATGGGGACCTTTTTGAGGGAAGGGGTTCGTGCTGAACCCCTTTGGAGAGCAGAAAGTAAATTCAAAACCGTGGACATCTCCTTGGAAGCCACCCATAGGTTTGAGCACTTTGACAGCTACTCTAAAGTCTGGGACCTCTCGCCTCTCAGAAATGTCAAGGGAATAGAATTCGCCCACGATGATGGGAGGTGAGGGTTAAAACAACACCAAAAGTAACACTTGTGGTCCTTCTGGGTAAAGGAAGTGAATCTTGCTGCTATTGTGCGCCATCTAGTTGTTTTCAACCTATGGAGACCCTGAGGCGAACCTATCATGTGTTTTTCTGGGGCTGAGAGTGTGTGATGTGCCCAAGGCCACCCAGTGGGTTTCTGTGGCTGAGCAGGGAATCGAACCTGGGTCTCTAGGGTGTCCAAGGCCCAAACCACTGTACCATGTTGGTTCTTAGCTGTCCAGAAATGGGATGGCCTCGCTGACTGAGGGGAGCGATGGAGAGGCATAATGTGCCCCTGCTCTGTGTTTGTTGGGAGTAGCCTGAGGTCTAGAGGACGGGAAGAAAGCGTGGAAGGTTAGGGGGCTGCTTTAGCCCCCGGAGGACTTGGAAGGCCACACGCCCTCACAACAAAATCATTTCCCCTTATCCAGAATTATGGGGGAAATTATGCCATGTTCTTAGTCTCCCCTGGGTCATTTTAAGCCCAGGAGAGGCATTTTTTTAAAAAAAAATAACAGGAAGTGAGCAGAAGTAACTTCTTGTTCACTTCCTATTGTAAAAAAAAGGGGGGCAAGCTATGGCAAAAATGTCATGTACCTACAGGCCACCTGGGGGCATTTGGGGGCTTCAGTTTGGCCACCTCTTATCTAGAACTTGGGATTCTTTCTTTTTTGTTTTTTGGACCCAGAATCCATCAGTCCACCATGCTGGCTAGGGGATTCTGGCTAGTGTAGTCTGGCCAAGTAGCATTTTTAGGTTTTTATTCTCTCTCTAGTTGTTGTTGCATGCCTCCCAGTCATTTCCTACCTATGGTGAACCTAAGGTGAACCTATCGTGGGGTTTTCTGGGACTGAGAGAGTGTGACACGTGCCCAAGGCCGCCCAGTGGGTTTCCATGGCTGAGTGGGGAATCAAACCCTGTTCTCCAGAGCCCTGGGCCAATGCTCCAACCACTACGTCACCCTGGTTCTCCCCTCCCTTTAATTAAAGGGATGATTCCCCCCCTCCTGACGGCACCTTCAGCCCTGGGCACGGCGGCTTATCCCCGTCCCGTGCAAGCTCCTTCTTGGGCTCAGCTTAGCCTTTTCCCACTCTCCGCTGCCTTCCGGCTCCATCAGCTCGGCTTTTGAATTTAGGCTCCGACTGCCTGTGAATTTTTAAAGTTTGCTTTTATTGCACGTTACCTCAGGGAGCCGTTGGGCTTGAAAGACTGTCTAGAAATATTGTAAGCCGGTTCATAATAAAACAGCAGGGTCTTCCATTATTTTTGGTTTACTCCCAAGTCTCTTAATTTCCCCAGCTAGGGTGGGCCTAAATTTCAATTTGCTTCTGGAATATTTAGATCCCCCCCACCCTCCCCACTCCCATTATGGCATCCAGCTCTCACGCATCACCTGGGCTAACAAGAGGGAAATAGTCGTTGATGGATTTTCCGTGTAACTTTCAATCCTATAGACTGATCACATTTGTATTTGTAACGCGTGCCCAGAAAACCAGCCTTGCAATACCTTCCAAACAACAAGCTGATGAATGCCCAGCCAGAGCTTGAAAAGTTACATTTTTCTTAGCTGGAACTCCAAGAATGACCCAGCCAGCTGGCCCCAATGTAAATGTCCGGGGGGGGGGTTGAATCTGCTCTGTGTTTTAGTCTGAACTTTAAACATGCAGTCAAGCTTCTGAATCTGTTTTGGGGATAGGCTGGTTCAGGACATTAGGTAACTCCTTTCAAATGTGGGCTAAATCCCAGAGTGGATTCACTGACACACTGTTACCTGAGCCATCAGGCACCACAGGCAAGCATGTTTCCTGCCCTCATGACCTACGAGATTTAGGAAATCTCCTAGAAATGAACTTTTCTAAGTTCTGTTCTATATTGGGGATGAAGGAATATTCCAAAATATTCACATTGCTAAAAAAGGAGGAGTTCATGAACATTGGATAAACTGATGACTACAAGCCTAGGATTTCCTCTGCACAGTTTGTTGCATTGGTAGTATGAGCATGTGTGCGATAGATAGATAGATAGATAGATAGATAGATAGATAGATAGATAGATAGATAGATAGATAGATAGATAGACAGACAGACAGACAGACAGACAGACAGACAGACAGATTGATTTTCAGTTTTCTGCACAGGACGTGTTTTTGTCCTGGAGAGTGGGGTTCTCCGCTCAAAAGATTGCTCACTTTTTCTGCAAAAAATATGTGGACAAGATCCTATGTTGCCAGACACGACTACAGTGACAGGGCCCCATTGTTGTCACTGTGTCTGATGATGCCTCCCCTTCCCCAAATCTTCCTTTTCAACCTGGCATTGCCCCACCCAAATGGTTTCTGAGGGCAGGGTGCTGGAAATGGTGTTTGCCAGTCAAGGGGCACATTGAGACAAGCATCTGGGAAGACCCTTTGGGGTCCTGGCACAACCGATTGTCCCAAGGAACCCCATGACTGGGAGCTGGCTGCACACACTGGCCAAAGTTCTCCAGGCACTACTTAGTTCCGTAACCTCCATTGCAGCATAGTTAAATAGCATCTCCAAGCTCAATACTCCTCCTAATCTTGTCTTATTGAGCAGCAGCCACTGCAAGTGAAGAGGGTGAATCCCGCCATCTGCAATGAAATTTGTCTTCTGTTTCTAAATTGCTATCACTGCAGTAACCTAAAATTTCAGTTGAGCCTTCAGCTATCAAGCTTAGGCCCCTAAATAAAAGGGGTAGGCAGAATGACCAAAGGAACGCCAACATAGCCAATATGAGAGCCCTACATGTGAACCCAGTGTCTCACTCTTTGCAATGCTAGAAATTTGGGGATTGAAGGAAAATATCATGGGGAGGGAAGACGTTGTATGTTCTTTTTTTGGAGGGGCTAATGCTCTCAATTTTGTCTTTGCCATGGCCATCCTTCTGCTGTTGACTCCGTCCTCTGCCAAATTTCCCCGTCTGTTGCAGAGATCTGATCCTGTATCCTCCGGGCAAATTCCTCTTGCAAGCGAATAAGTCCCATGAATGATAATTCTCCCCTCGTATGCAGATTTGTTTGGAAGGAGACGAAAGGCTTGACTCCTGCATTAGCTGGCTCTAAGCAGCTGCGGCAGGAGAGGGCTAAGCTAATAAGAGGCTGTTCGCCTAGTCAAACAAGCGATCCTTTTCAAAGCGGCCGCCACCGAGTCGTCAAACATCACCTTTCATCTGCCAGCAGTGGCTGGATTCCTTAACCTACTTTTGCTTCTTCCTCCTGTTTTGCAAAAGGATTTCTTTTTTAAAATGTGTTTCTTAGCTTTACTTCTCACTAAGCTGCAGTCTAGAGGGAACGCAATCTGAAGAGCTGGCTCTCAGTTTTTGCCTCTCCATTTCATGGGCAACTTGGACGGTCGTTAATTGGTATCACGCTGGCTTTGATTTACAGCAACCCTCTGGATGAGGGACCCCCAGGAGCCCCTTGGGTCATTGGCAGCCCTGCTCAGGTCTTGCAAACTCAGCCACAGCTTCCTTAATCATGTCAATCTTTCTGTATCTCATTGTCCCTTTTTTCCAAGCACCTTCCACTCCACCAAGCATAATCGTGCTTTCTAATAAGTCACATAATCTCATGATATGTGACAGCCTCAGTTTAGCCGTCTTGGCTTCTCAAGAGAGTTCAGGATTTGCTCTGGGACCTTTTTATCTTTTTAGCAGTTCCTGGTCTCTGTAGATCATGCTGCTCATGTAGCTGCACCTTCTCGACTGATGTGTGTCCATCTGCCCCTGCTGAGATTGGCAGTAGTGCTCCTCAGGCTGTGTATTTCCTTGTCCCTTCCCTTGGATTGTTGGTTGCCATTCCACTCAAGTGTGATCAGCCCCTCAATTCGTGCTACAGAATCTTGACCTAAGATCTTAGCCGTGTTCCTCACCTGGTCCACGAGACAGGTGTTTGGTTGGATGAAAGAAGGAAGGAAGGCAGACACTTTTAACATGTGTCTACAACTGAGAACAGTTGGAAGGGGTTAGATTCTGTCATGCCAGTAGGCCTGGCTGAAGCATTCTGCACCAGCTACAGTTTCTAGAACAGACTGAAGGGCAGCCTCACACAGACCGGGTTGCAAGAGTCAAGACTAAAGCTTGCCAGTTTCTGGACCTCGACTGTCAAGCTGTTTCTGTCCAACAGCGTCAGCTGCAGCCGTATCAGCCAGAGTTGATAAAAGGCACTGCGGGCCATTAAAGTCACCCCAGCCTGTGGATCGGTACTCCTCCCAGCAACCGGAATATTGAGATGCATTGTTTGTGAGCATGGAGGCTCCATTTTCAGCTATTGGGGCACTTGGCTAGATAGGGTCAAAAACCAATTTAGCCTAGTGTTTTATTTCCAACAGTGGATAGCCAGATGTCTCCAGAGAGCAGGCAGCAATCACCATCCTTGACTGTTCGTCTTATGCTCAGGGGTAGACTGTCTTGTCGTATGGAGGTTCTCTTTTGGTTTTCCCCCATGGGGCTGGCTGGCTGGCTGGTGGTGTTGCTGCCTCCTCATTGTGCATTCAGAGTGAGGGCAAGGTTCCCTGCCCTCTCTTTGTATTGGCTTTTTGGTGTTTGTCTTATGCTCAGGGGTAGACTGTCTTGTCGTATGGAGGTTCTCTTTTGGCTTTCCCCCATGAGGCTGGCTGGCTGGCTGGCTGGCTGGCTGGCTGGTGGTGTTGCTGCCTCCTCATTGTGCATTCAGAGTGAGGGCAAGGTTCTCTGCCCTCTCTTTGTATTGGCTTTTTGGTGTTACCAAGTGAGCAAAGCCAATTTGGTTGCAAATGCTTCACAGCACCACCATGTTTGTTCTGTGATCTCTGATTGGCTGGGATCAATTTGGGGCAGTGGTCACCTGATCACAGAGGTGGGAATGAATGCTGCTGGAATCATCAACAGAAGGGCAGGAACAATGAGAATTCTTCTCCCTGCCCTGGGGGATTCTGGGAGCTGGAGTCAAAAAGGTAGCTTTCAGAGTTCTGGAAAGAGCAGGAAGAAGGAACAAGAAACCAGTATAACGTATTGAGCTTTCAGGAAACAGCTCAGTGTCTTCCCCCAACCCCTGAATGCTTCACTTTGCCCACAGAATGCCTATGGATGGATATTCAGCGCCAGTCCTAATAAATAATGAATGGAGGAAGATAACTTAAAATTGTTACCTAAGAGTTTGACATAAAACACCACTATCGAATATAATAAAAACAGCGTAAAATCCATTTTATGGCTGTTTGAAAAGATTGAGCGGAAGACAAAGAGAAACGTCAGGGGAAGGAATGAGCAAATGAAACAGTGATGGATCCATTAAAGGCCCTGGGGAAGTAGAGATGTTATTTGGGTGTCTTTCCTAGGGGAATTCATAGAAACAGAGAATCTGAGAGTTGGAAGGGACCCCAGGGGTCATCCAGTCCAACCCGCTTCTGCCATTCAGGAGGACACAACGAGAGACGTCCATGCACTGTTGAACAATTCTTACAGTAATGTTTAGGTGGGATCTCCTTTCTTGTAATTCAAACTCATTGCTTTGTGACCTAGTCACTGGAGCAGCAGGAAACAAGCTCCTACCATTTTCTACACGAAGTCCGTTCAGATGTTTAAAGATGGCTACATCTTGTCACTTCTCAGTCTCCTCTTCTCCAACCTGCACGTACCCAGCCCCCTCAGTCCTCCCTTGCAAGGCTTGGTTTCCAGGCCATTGGCCATTCTAGTCACCATTTCTTGGACACCTTCCAGCTGTCAATATCCTCCTTGAAGCGCAGGGCCTATGGATGGACACAGGATACAGTCATCATGAATGCAGGTCTTGCCTCGACCAGTTTAGTATTCCTAGAGCCCACTGGTATTTATTGGCATGCTTATTGTCTTAAAAAGGTCAGCGCCTGGCCTTTCACAGAAGGCTTTCTCCTCAGGCCTGGAAGGAGTAATTTGATACTCATTCACCCATAAAAAGGAGAGAGTCCATTGATTGTCTCCAAGTACCAGGGAGGAAGAGGCTGAGTGCTCAGTCCTGCGTTGGCGGTCACACAGATGGGTGAAAATAACTCCTGTACTCTCTGCTTCCCAGTCAGAGGTCTGGAAGTTACATTAAAAAAAAGGAAGAAAAAGGACTGTTTCTGGTAACAAATTACTTTGCAAAGAGGCAGCAAAGTTACTCTGCAAAAACATAACATGAAAAGTACAAACCACAGCTAAGATCTTGCGTCAGGCACCGTGATGTGTAACTTTGCAATGATGGAGCTATGCAGCTGATGTGACATGCAACTTTGCTAGTAAATTGTGACAATGCACACTGGAGCACCATGCAAGATCCCCCATTAGTCAACATGGGCTGCCATTGCACAATAAGACTGTGGGAAAAATGAGACTGAACCTGTCAGGATCCAATCCTCATTTAGCAAAGTCACACAGAGAAGCGGTAGAAGTTTTATCTAATGACTTGTGGCTTCAGACTGGTACTTGGAATAAACACAGACGCAGGTAGCTTTGAATAAAAGACTAAATACTTTACTAATGACTCTTCATTTACATCTGTATTGAGAGAGCCTGCTACCTGTCTAATCTAGTGAATAGGAGATTCTTCAGTTTAACTCACCATCCTCCTTGATGGGACTCAAACTCAGAGCATGCGAAGAGTTCAGGGAAAGCAGCCATTGAGAACAAAGAGAGAGAGAGAGATTTTTTTTTTTTTTTTTTGGAGAGAGAGGGGTCTTAACTTTTATAAGACCGATGACCCAAGCAACTGTCCTGGGTCACATGATCTGAGCACCAAAGGTATTTATGATCATGCAATAAAAGACAGAGAAAGGCAAATGGAGAAGATCTGGCATGCAACAGAAAGGGAGGCCCTATCTGGCTATTGCCCCTCTGTTCTAACAACAAGATGGCGGGGGAGAGAATGCTGAGATTTCCAACAGAGATGCACTGTGCTTTGGGATACATTGTGTATCGGGACATGCAGTGCGCTGGACGGTCGCAAGATGGTCTTGTTGGTGTAGCTACATCTCTGCTCCCCTCCTGAGAACTGGAGCATTGCGCAAGGGTGGAATGCAACCTCACACAATGGTTAACTAAGTTTAAACAAGGCAACTTCCCAATAGGAGCCCACCCCACGTTGCTTGCTTAGCTGGGACAAGAAACCAGTGGTGAGGGCTGGTTGCTACACCAGTGGGGGTAGAGAGCCTGCTTTTAGTTTCAGTCTGAACCTGAGAAGATATCCAAGTGCTGAATCTCACCCCCAAAGAACTCACCCTTATTCTTTTTTTCCTTGTGAAAAATGAGGGAGGGAGCAAAGATTCACATTTCTGGATTTGGATTCAGATTCTATCCAGTCAGATTAAATCTAAATCGGACTGAAGTGGATTAGGCCCAAATCCAACAAATTAAGTTGAATTTAGTTGTTGATGACACGCAGCGGAAGCTAGTGGCCCCTCTGTCAATGGGGTGGTGTTTCAAAAGCATGCTTTTTCATAAGAAGTTTGATTTTTTTTGTGCAAAACATGTTTCTGAAAATTGCTTTTTTGCACGAAAGTCGTGGGGGAAATATGTGAGGGGGGTTTTGTCCCCCTAAAGTTTTCATGCAACTTCTCATGTATTTCTGTGCAGAATAATTTCCAGAAACGTTTGGAGGGGGGTGTATGGGCATGTGAATACCTGGAGACACTGTGCACAGTTTTTGTCTCTCTATACACTGCCTTGACCAGGTTTCCCCATTGTCAGAAACCCCACAGGAAATGAACCATGGTGAATGTTTGTTCCAGTCTTAGGGAGGACTGATGGGAAGTGCAGTCTGCCAATGTCTAGAGAGTGTGGGGAACTATGGTGGTTCTCAGGGGCTAATTTCTGGGGCTACACTGAGTTCCAAAAATACCAAAACATGAAACAGAGAGAGAAAGAGTAGGAGAAAAGGAAAGAATCTCAGGAATAGGTGAAAATCCACTTTTGGCCTTGCAAAATAGGCCTTTCCCGATGCTAAACAGCACAGGGGACCAACTCCACTAAAAGGTGACGTGCTGCTCCTGGAGACTTCTAGAATAAGCATTTCATCCTTCATTTAGGCTCAAGGAAAAGCTGATCTGGGAAACTGGAAGATTGAAGGCCACAAAGACAGCCTTGGTGGGCCACAAGTAGTTTCAAGGCTATATTTGGCCGCCTCTGATGTGGAATCTAGAGTACAGTGGACAAAGAATGGCCTGTGATGTTTGTGAGAAACATTCAGAGTTTCTGCTTTACATATAATTCAACTCCTGTCCTCCTCCTCCTCCTCTTCTTCTCCATTTTATTCTTTTTTCCTCCCTAAATCGCCCTGTTTCCTTCAAAACTTGGAAAGCATCAATCAAATCCCTTCCTGAACGTCCGCTCCCTTGGATGAGCAGCAGTAAATGGGCTTCCTAAGAACATCTGGTTCAGTTTGAGATCTGCCCATCAGCCTGCGAGAGGAGAGATAATTTTGCACTGAATTGTCTTGCCAAGGCGCTCCGCACCCTGCCCTCCGTTGTCCTGCGATTTAGGAATGAAAGCAGGAAGGCATTGAATAATCAGCTGGCTAATGGCGCTTGATGGGCCAAAATAAGGGGTGGAAGGAGCCAGGCAAGTAAGCTCCAATTCTTTCCAAGCCATCCTTTTGGCAGGCGCCGGCCCAAAGACTAAAAGCCGTGCCAAACTAGCTGGAATGCGAAGCCTCTCAAAGCTCAGCGGGTCTTTCACAGGCGTAAACATCCACAAAGCCCATAGAATTGTGGAGCATGGCGGGAACTAAGAGGTCATACGGCCCAATCCTTTTGTTCAACACAGGGTCAGAAATGTTGGCTGCGACCACTACACCGCAGAGTGGGTGATGTTAAGCCCCAGGCCGGGATCTGGGCCTCCTGGGGTCCCAGTTTGACCCACTAGAGAGTGACAATGGGTGAATCCACTCAGATTCCAGTCAGGAGCTCTCCAGGATACTGAATCTATTTAAGAATGGGGTCTCGCACCCTGAAGAACTCATTTACGGCCTGGATTAAACCCTGGAGTAGATTCACTGGACTGGATGCCCACTGACATGAGAGGTGCCGCTGCTCTACTTCTCCCCAGTAGTGTGTCTTCTTCCCCGTGCCACCTTCAAAATCTGTCTGAAACTGTGAAACTGTCTGAAATAATTTATTCAACAAGGAGAAATGAAATGAGGAAAAATTTATATCTCAGATTTGCAAACAGGTGTCAAATGAGCTGCATCTTTGCCCCTTCGACACATAAGGTGTAAAACAGCAAGTGACTCGCAAGAAGCAACGGCATCTGGACCCCTAATCAAACCAGCAGTCTAAAAGGGAAGACAAATGCGGCCTCTGATCATCAAGCCCCTCCTGAGCCAACTCATTCAGGTTCACAGAGGGGTTTCTTTGGTCAGTGGCCAATCAGCTGGTAAGGTTCGCACAGCACACCGCAGACAGAGCGGTCAGCCTTGCCTCCAGGGGTTGGCAGCTGGGACCCGCCCGAGCGATGGACGGAGCCACACGTTTGGCAGGCAGGCCGCAGTTGACCTGCGAATGGGAAATTGGCAGGCCGTCCGTCCGTCCGTCCAAACTGAAATCCATTTCAACCATGGCTTATCCGCCGTGGCACGGCTCCTGAGAGGACTGAAACAATATCAAGATGCTGGAAGCGCAGAGCAAGCAGAAGGGCACGTGCATGGAAAGTTACATTTTTAGGGGGAGAGCAATACCTTTTGAGAGCCAGTGTGGTGCGGTGGTTTGAATGTCGGACAATGACCTTGGAGGCCAAGGTTCGATTCCCGCTCGTCCATGGAAACCCACTTCACACCTCTCAGCCTCAGAAAGCCTTGCGATAGGTCTGCTTTAGGATTGCCATAAACTAAGCTAAGATTGCCATAAGCCAGAAGCTAAGCTAAGCTAAGATTGCCGTAAGTCAGAAACAACTTGAAGGCAAACAATGACGACAACAACAACACCTGATACAAGACTTCTGCAGGCATAATGTCAGAAACTGGTGGGAAAGGAAGGGGTGATCTCTTTCTGCCGCGTTCCGACCTTCACTGCAGCATTCTGGGCTACCCAGGGGTGGACATGGATAACGTATCAGTGTGGTAGGATCCTCCCCTGAAGCCGGCTCTATCCTAAATGACCCATTTTTCTGGTCCCTGCTTGACCATCTCCCTTATGTTGTTCCCATGTTCTCCTCATTGCAAACATGGCTAGTGCAATTTTCTAGAATTGCTGTTTTGAGATTTCTTGTTGATTCTCTGGAAAGGTAGGATTTTTTTTAATGGAAAATCTCCTTGCACTCCCATCATCAGTGGGTGTATGGGTGGATAGCGGGAGTTGTGGTAAGAAATCCGTATTCCCAAAGTCTGCATCTTGCTGCTTGTGTACATAAATATAAATGTAAATTCATCAATGCAACATGAACAGATGTTCATTTTTTGTATATTGCAGCAGGGAGGCTGTGTCTCCAACATCTATGGCGTGTTGTATCCGAGCTTCAGTCTGGACCTTCAGAAAGCTAACTTTAAATATCTGAAGAGATACTGCATAAAAGATTGAGTATGTTTGCTTTCTGCTGCTTTAGAGGATTGGTGAATTCAAACCACAGGAGAAGAGATTCCACCTTAACACTAGGCAGAACCTTCTTGACTGTAAGAGCTGTTTGAAAGTGGTATGGACTGTTTCAGAGGATCCTGGGGTCTCTGTTTTTGGAGGCCGTTCAAGAGAGGCTGGATGGCCATCTTTCAGGAGTGGCTTGTGGGCCCTTAGAATGAAGTTGCACAAATGCCTTTCAGTGGTGCTTGAGTTGTGCCTTCTGGCATGGCAGGGGGTTGGACCAGATGGGCCTTCCAACTCTGAATTTCAGTGGTTTTATGATTCTTTCTAAAGTGCTGAATCCTACCTGCAAAGCAAGTCCAGCTTTCCAGATTTCCAAAGAAATTTAAAGCAACTCTCCACAGTGCTGACACTATTTTAGGGGAGAGGTTCAGAACTTTGGATAGCTCCTGCAAAGTCCAGATGAAATCCTGATGCTAATTCCCCTTTTAAAACCTGGGACAGCTTCACACCCCCATTGACGTGGGAGCCCCCCACCCCTCACCACACCACGCTGGGATGGAGAAAACGTGACCCTCCAGATGTTGCCAGACTCCAGGTCCCAGCATTCCTCTCCACTGGCTAAGGCTTCTGGGAATTGTTGTCCACCGATATCCGGAAGGTCATGCTTTGCCCACTCCTTCTGTTGATGAGATATTCTTGGACAATCCTCCTCTTACCTCCACGCATCTGGTGCTCCAAAGAAACCGAAGCCTCTTTTAAATTAGCTTCCCAGCGAAAGTCGGCCAGCAGAGTAAATGAATGCAGCAGCAGATGGAACGGACCCCTCAGCAATGTGTAGTGGCTTTGTTACTCAGTAGGGAAACAAGAGTAAGCCCATTATTTTCATTGTTGGAATGCTGGAGGGGACCGGAACCCATTTGTCTGGAGAAAAGTTGAGGGCGATCCAGGGCAGGAGAGAAAGCAGGGCAAGGGGAGGAGAGTGAGCTGATGGGAAGAGACAGGACTGGGTCCATGAGCTCATCTGGGCTGCTCTTCACCCCCGTGCCGGCTGATGTGTTGACAACAGGGTGCCCCCTCCTTGCTGAAGAGCAAAACCTGGTGTGGAAATATCCCAGGATGTCTAAGCGGGCCTGTGCGGAGGAGACTGGGTGGGTCCCACCTGGGACTCTGGGATCACAGAGTCAGAAGGAACCTCCAAGGTCACCCCCGGCGGAGAGAGGGAGGGAATCACCATCCACAGGACCCCACCCAAGAAAGTGTGTGAGAGTGCGTCTGAGCGCGTGCACACACAAAACCACACAGGTACACACACACACACACACACAGAGCAGGCAAAGTGAGTTGGCTGCTTCAGGTAGCAAATCTGGGAAAGGAAGAAGGGAAAAACATGAAGGTGTTGGATGGCAGGACGGTGTGTGGGACATGAGGATGAAGCTCTCTCTCTGTCTCTGTCTCCCTCCTCAAACAGAAAAGTAGGCCAATTATTCACAGACACCCCCCCACACCAGTAATTTCACCTGGCTGGCTGGCTGGCTGGCTGGCTGCCTGCCTGCCTGCCTGCCTGCCTGCCTGCCTATCTATCTATCTATCTATCTATCTATCTATCTATCTATCTATCTATCTATCTATCTATCTATCTATCTATCTTGTCTATCTCTATCTGTATCTATAAGTAGTAAGCTAGCTAGTCAGCCATAATCCCTCTATCATTTCTTTTCTTCTCTGTGATCCATCCATCCATTGATCCATCCATCCAATCCGTCTATCCATCCATCCATCCATCCATCCATCTGATTGTCATTCTTCCTGTTATGTCTTGTCTTAACTTGTCTCTGTCTGTCTGTCTGTCTGTCTGTCCATCCATCCATCTCTATTGCCATTTGTCTTCCACTCTGTCATTTGTCTCTCTGACCATTTTTATCCATCGTTCTTTCTCATACCTTACTTTAGCTCATCTGATCTGTGTCTTTCCTTCCTTCCTTCCTTCTTTCTCTCTGTCTAACCATCTCTCTCTCTCTCCCTCTTTTCTATAATCCCTGTCTGTCCTTCTGTCTGTCCTTTCTCTCTTTTCTTCTGCTTCTTTTTCTTTCCTCTCTTTCCTGAATCAATCAGGGGTGAATCTGACCTCCTTCCCTCCCTTTGTTGCAGTCAACCCAACTCTCTCCCTGCATCCTCCTGTCTCCACACAAATTCATCCTCTGTCTCCTCTTTCCTGACTTGCACAGTTAATGCACTTCTCTCAGAGGGGAGCCTCCTGACAAATGGTATAAATTACGGTTACCAGGTAGCAGCTTTCAATCCACAGCTTTTTTAAAAAAGACCACTTTGTCTTAAGGCATTTTCAGAATTCTTTGTTTTTGATTTTGGAAGGGAAAGAAGAGGGATTAAAAAAAAAAAAAACAACAACCCAGGAAGCCCCAGCCCCTAGTGGTTTGTCATCTGCTGTTGCAGAAAAAGAGTGCATTGGTGTGGAGGGGGTCTGATGGGGGGCCGGAGGGAGAGAATCTGGATCCATCGCATCCAGAAGGATATTTTAACGGGGTCTATTTTTCTGTCTTTACTTAAACAGAGGCTGGATGGCTGTCTGTTGAAAATGCTTCAGCTGTGCATTCCTGCATGGCAGGGGGTTGGACTCAATGGCCGTTGGGGTCTCTTCCAGCGCTAGGACTCTATGGTTCAGCTATGCCATAAATGTGTTTTTAACTGTTGAAAATGCTTTAATTGGATTGTCTGTTTAATTTTTTTTTTAAAAAAAAACCTTCTGTATAATATATCCTGTGGGGGTTGTGGGGGTTGTTATGATTATGATTTCCTGCCTTTTCCTCCATTTTGGAGTGATGGCTCTCAGAAGATTGGCCCTTGGGCCCAGCATGGTGGTCCACCCCAATTTCATAAGAACCAGATGTGGTCATAAGAACCAGACTGGTCATTGCCCCTTCTTTCACAATGGCATGGAGACAGCTCACAGATGTTTGGGGTGGAAGGAAATGGTGCACCTCCCATGACTTTTAGGGTCTCCCAGTCTTCGCAAACTCTCCTGATCCTTAGGAACATGGCTTCCTTGGCGCTTACAGCAGCGGTGAAGACAGAGGGTGGGTTCCCTGTCTGTAGGGCGGTGAGTCCTACAGTCTAGATTTAAAAGGAGCCCTTCAAGGTCCTTGGGGAAATAAAAACATTGACCTAATAGGTTCAACACCTTGGAGAGCTACTCAAAAGCTGGAGTGGATTCACTCCAAATAGGCTCAGCGCTCTGGAGAGCTCCTTTAAATGCCTGGAGTGGATTCACTGCCTATCCCCCCAATAGATTCAACACCTTGGAGAGCTCTTGGAGAGCTATCCAAAACCTGGAGTGGATCTGCTGCCTCACCGACTTGGGGACCAGTACTTAATACTGCCTGTGACTGGATAATAAGACCCCTGGGCTGGAATCCCCCTCCCAGGACAAGGCAACTGGAAGGTGGGGTCTCCAAAGTCATGCAGAGCAGAAACAAACAAAGGAGACTGGTCCATTTCTTTTGCTAATACAGTACCAGCAAGTTGCTCATAGGGAGGTTCACTTGCCTGCTCTGTTTCCAGCCATGTTAAATGAGGAACCACCCAGCAAGGTTTGCAGGACACAGGTTTTAATTGGCTTTCACTTTTAACAGCTAGTTTTAGTGGTATTGATAGTTTAATTAGATTTTTAACTTTAGTATAAGGTAGAATTTCAGCTACGTTTGTTTTACCTGTCCTAGGATACCTTGAGTCCTGGACTGGCAAAAAGATGGGATATGAGGAAATTGAATTTCATCTTCATCATCATCTACCAATATCATCATACAAGTTTAACATTTAGTCCTGAGAAGGGTTCTAGAACTCATTTCCTTGGTAACTGGGGGCAATTTCCTGGTTATATATGTAAAAATAAAAAGTCTCACAGCTGGATATAAAGAAAGGATCTAACGAGAATACTGGCCAGGTTAGGGGCAATCTCCCCAAAATTCAAAACTGAGAGTTTTCCACTTTCTCTGCTCATAAGCATTCATGGGACCGTATTGAAAGCAGCAATACATCAAAGAAAATTCCAAATTAATATAGCTGACAGGCACGCAGAAAGGTCAGCAGAAAGTCAGCCCAGAAGCAAAATTACTGCTGAAGAATCAGGATATAAAGGGACAACCTCACCATGAGGCAGGGGCGCTTTCGTCGCCTATTAAATCCACACAAATGACAGCATTTTAGTCCCAGGATTTCCGTGGGCCCCGATATGATGTTCGGAGTGACTCAGAGTATTCCTGAGCATGTGAGAGTAATTAGAAGAGCCGCTGCCTCAAATGGAGTTAAAGAAAAGCTGAAGGAAGAGAGAACAGAAGATCTTGGGAGAAGAAGGGCTTTGCTCGCCTCTCCTTAATTCTTGCTAATTAGTGCTCACCTGAGGGAAAACAGTGAGACAATAAATTATAGGATGACACATACACCACTATGTGATACAAGGGAGCTACTAATGATGTGGCTAAGAGGCTTGATTCGGAGCTGCAACGTTGCAAAGAAATGTGCTTCTGGTGACTCTATATTAGCGGGAGTGGTGAATCCACTCCAGGTTTTAACAGGCTCAGAGCCACGAAGAGCACCTTCAGAGCTAGGCAAAACCAGGAATGGATTCACCGTCCCACTTGATGACAACAACAACAACAACTCCCCACAGGGTTATTGTTATGAGATAAAGCATGGAGGAGGAGAGAGACATGTACCTGACCTTGAGCTCATTGGAAGCATACCTATGCCACCTTTTCCCACATTTTCAGTGTGGTTTGCATGCAGCTTTTTGCTTGAATTTTTTTTAAAAAGCATTTGGGGGTTAGGGGTTGGGGCTAGGGCAGTGATGGCCAGAGGTCAGGTATGCAGTGAGTCCACAGTAGGCTTTATTCTAGACTTTAAAGGCAGTGTCTGAGTAGCTGAACTTATCTGGGAAGTATCTGCAAGCAGCTGTCTCGGGTGCTGAATGCTATCCACGGATAACTTCAGCACCTTGGAGAGCTCCTTAAAACCCCCGAGTGTCTCCAGTCCACCCTGACCTGGAAGCCAGTGGCCACTACTGACCTGGACCACTTTGGGAATGTGCCAGGGTTGATATGCGGGCCACAGATGGGGTGGGGAGCCATATGCAGCCCATGGTCTCTAGCCCTCCTTGTTCCTTCTCTAGGAGATCACTCTGATAGCACTGTGCTGTGGGTGTGACGGTAGCGTCTCCAAAATAACCCACCACAATAGAGAGGGGCACTGTCACACCAGACATTGTCATTCTGCTGACAGCCACAGGTGCGAGAGATCAGAAAGACCTCTCCTGTGGGAACGCACCGCGTCCCGCTCTGTCATGTTTAGCATGCACGAGGAGAGAAAAATTACTCATCAGTGTGAGCGGCAAATAGGGCAGAGTTGCTTCGGAGTAGATCTTGTCTCTCCTTTTATTTCCTGTGAACACCTTTATCCGACAGATACCTGCCGTTCCTGCAGCCGGGAGTCAGAGCTCTGGGTCATTTTGTGCCAGGTTGCACAGATTCCTGTCTCTGCCTGACTCACTCGTCATGTTCTCACAGAGAGGAACTCTCTTCATTCCTGCGCCCTGGAACAACCGGGCAAGGAGCTGCAAGGAGCCCGAGCTGAATTTTATGACGTGGTTGAAAACAGCCAAAAAACTCTGGGAAATGGGCCTGTGTCGCCTTTCCAAGGTTCCTGCACATTGGCCAAGATCGTACATGAAAGAGGTGGAGAGAGTTGAGCGGGTGTTGTGCCACGCCACATTGTTAATGAATTGTGGCCATTTCTGCACTATAGTGCTATTATTCCACTTCTAACCTCCTATGGAATCCTGGGACTTGCAGATTTAGGGAGGAGCATTGAGAGTTCTCATCCAGAGAGCTCTTTGGCCTCAGGAAACTACAAGCCCCAGAATTCCACTGGATGTTGAAAGTGGAACAATAGCAGTATAACAGGGTAGTGAAGAAATGGCCCATGCCTTCCACTGAACTGCCAAATCTCGACATCAAACATTTTGCTACCTGGGGAACCCCAGTAGTGTTGGTAAGTGTGGGTGCTGAACTCCTTCTCTGCCATCAGTTTCCAGTTCCCATTTCCTGAAAATATGTTTCTAATTCTTTCTGAGGGTGGGCAGAAGGGTTGGGGCAGTGGGAGGTAGTAGTTGGGGTGCGGTGGTTCAAGTGTAGGCGTTATCCTAAACCTAAGGGAACTATCCGAGGTGCTGAACCTATTTGGAAAATGCCCCAGAGGAACTGTACCCAAAGTGCTGAACTGTATCCATAAACACAGTACCCTGGGATTTCTTCTCCCCTTCTCTTTCCAGCTCTCATGATGGGTCTGGCAGGAAGACCCGGCAAGTGGAGTTTTCCCACGAACACCAGATGTTCACACTATAAAGGTATTGCCTGTGTGTGTGGGTGGGTCCTTCGATAAACTGAGAAGACAAAGTGCAACTTCATGCTCATGAAGTTGTGGGGTGTTTTCACAAGGCCACCTCGTTAGTGGGTCGCGATATTCCACAACTGAACTTGCCACCAAATGTACACGTGGACCAATGTATACCTCATTTATAACGCGCCTCTTGGTGGTTGGTGGTTCTGAGGCCAGTGGTGGAGGGCATCCACTCGAGGCTTTAGTCTGAACTTTGGAGCTGCTTTCTTAGACCCTGGCCCTGTACCTCTTTAAAAGACCCCCTTTAATGTTCAGAGTAAGATTGACAGCGGATTAACCACCACCCCGACACAGGGGTCTCTGGCCGCTGCTGAGCAGCGAGACGCCTTGATAGATGGGGGGCTGGTATTAGAGCCCGGAAAGTAAAATGTGGTTCAGAGGGAGAGAAATTTTGTTTGCTCTCATTTCTGACAATGAAGGATTTGTCTGAAAACAAATGCCCCCCATTGCTACCCCTTGGCAAGCTGAAAAACAAACAATCTCACCAACAGAGACCAACCACAAGCATCGGCTCTTGTCTGGAATGCAAAGGATTGGATGGGGGGAGGCAGGAGGGATTCAACGTGGGGTAGGTCTCGATGGGGGAACTAATGGGACCTTATGGGGTCATAAAGAGAGAGTGTGTATTTATTTTTTTTAAAAGCTGAACAATGGAGGAGGTTAGCAAGGAAAAAGAATTACATGTTGTGGCTGTTCATCCTATACTTTGCGCTGAAGTCGTGCGTGCTCTCCTTTGCATTGTGGTTGTGCATCTTAGATTTATGCATTGTGGTTGTGCGTCCTATACTTTGCATTGTGGTTGTGCATTGTGCATTGGAGTTGTGCACCCTATGCTTTGTATTGCAGTCGTGTATTTCCACTGTGGCTGTGCTTCCTATGCTGTGCATTGTGCAGTTTGTATTGTGCGTGTCCAGCGGCACCCAGTCATTGGCACTATTGCTGTTCTTCATGGGGCTGCACAGTGGTTAAAATAGCATATTTTGGCATGCAGGTATTTAATCCGTGCTATGGGGATCTTGCATTGATTAATAAGACACTGGCTGGCAGCTTATCAATGACGTACACAAACCAATGTGTGTGCCTCTTTTATTTTTCTTTCTTTTTTTCATTGCAGAGGTTGGTATTCTTTTCTGCTATCATGGGAGACACACAGACCATAAGATCTTGAAAAGCACCTGTATGGATCTGGCTAAAGCTGGAGAACCTTGGACTGATCTCTCTCTCTCTCTCTCTCTCTCTCTCTTTCCCTCTCTGCCTGACCTCCTAGCAGAGTTGTTGTGACAACAAAGAAGGGAAGAGGAGGGCGCTCATGTATTGATTAATTGGGGGTTTTCTTTAGAACTACCTTCACTCACCCCACTCCACCCCAAGGTGGAGATTGCAAACCCAATAAAGTCATCATGACATTAGGTAGTCAAATCAGATTTGGGGATGACAGTACAAAGCCTGTTTGGAGTGATGGTAAAATTCCCTGGATCGGGTTGACCCTCTCTCGGAATGGGCTGTCACTTCTGGGTGAAGAATCCCCCACTGAGTTGCCAAGTAAAGGAGAAGCGGTTCTTTTGACTGGCAGTGGGAACTTTTGCAAAACCCTCTCAGCCGCCCCTCTGCCTTTGGGTTTAGCCCACTTCACTTCCTGTGACAATCCACATCCATTTGATCAGTTTAACTGCAGTGATGGCTTTGATGGGGGAACGTAATGCTGGAGAGAAAAATTATTTTTAGCTTCGTGTAATGAGGCTGAGCAGCTGGAGATGAAGGGAATGGTGCCACGTGACTGATCAAACCTCACTGACCACAGGTGGTGCAGTTAGAGGCACTCTGGTTGAAAAGTTCCTGAACTGGTGTGTCTGTCACTGCACGCAGATGGAGTGCGTGTGTGCGTGTGTGCATGTGTGTGTGTTCTTTATTGTGCACGTCATCCAGCAAATTGGCAGGGAAAAAGATTCATTGAAGAGTGCAGGAGTGAGCAAAGTGCAGGCATTCGGCCAGGTATGGACACAAGGCATGTTTTGTGGCCCTCATCTTCCCTCCTGCCAAAAATAGATAAAGATAGATAGGCAGGCAGATAGACAGACAGACAGATCTCCAAGACTTCAGATTTTTGTTTTCCCAAGAGGCAGAAGCTGTAACATGTGGACCAAAATGACAATATTTGTCAGGGCGACCAAAATGACAATATTGGGATGGGAATGGGTTTATTTAGCCTGGCAAAGAGAAGGTTAAGAGATGACATGATAGCCATGTCTAAATGTTTGAAGATAGGGCATTTGGAGGATGGAGTAAGCTTGATTCTGCTGCTCCAGAGACTGGGACGCAGAGCAACGGATTCAACCTGCCTGAAAAGAGATTCCACCTAAACATCAGGAAGGATTTCCTGAGGGTCAGAGAAGTCTGACAGTGGAATACTTTACCGCATGGGAGTGTTGTAGAGTCTCCTTCTTTGGAGGTTTCTAAGCAGAGGCTGGATGGCCATCTGTCAAAGGGAGTGTTTGGACGCGTGTTCCTACATGGCAGAATGGGGTTGGACTTGATGGCCACGGTGGCCTCTTCTAACTCCTATGATTTTATGATTCTTGATTCTAGGGTTGCTGTAAGTCAGAGTCAATGTGAATTCACATAACAGCAAAGTTTGTAGTGTAAGGTGTATCCAGGCCTGGTAGTGTGAACCCATGAAGCGCAGTAAGGAGTGGCTGAGATTGCTGGGTATGTTTAGCCTGGAGAAGAGAAAGTCAAGAGGGGACGTGGCAACCCTGTTTAAATATTTGAAAGGATGTGATAGGGAAGATGGAGCAAGCTTGTTTTCTGCTGCTCCAGAGACTAGGAAATGAGGCAGACCACATTCCAGATGGATAGACCCATTCAAGGAAAACAGGTCCCTGAATCTGCAAGACCTGAGTAGGGAGGTTGAGGAGAGAGAGGCTTGAGGTCTCTCATCTATAGGCAGTTAATAAGAAAGACTGAGAGAGTGTGACTTGCCCAGCGTCACTCAGCGGGTTTCTGTGGCCGAGTGGGGATTTGAACTCTCATCTCCAGTCTTTATCTGATGCTGAAGTCACTACACAACATTGGTTCTCTCTTTGTTCCAACTTATGGAGACCCTGGCCTGAGTTTTCTTTGGCAAGATTTTTCAGGAGATGTTTGCCTTCCTCAAACCACTGCACCACCCTGACTTTCTATCTGTATCTCTCTCTCTCTCTCTCTCTGTGAAGCTCTCTGAAGCTCCAGCAATCCTAATAATTCAGGAAAGAGAGAGCAAGAGTGCAATTAAGCACAAAGATTAAAGTTATTATTCAAATTCATCGACGGACCCCCCTTCTCCATCCCCACACTTCCCCCTTTCGGCATCTCTAATGAAAACGTGTACGGAGCCCTCCGGGTTAATTTTACAGGGGAGAAAAATTCCAATCTAGCACTCGGAGATTTTCATGTTAAATTAATGTAACAGACGCTTAAAAGCTTTGCTAATTAGGCATTGTTATTAATGGGGCTGTCAGGTGAATGGAGAATCGGCCTTGGAGCGGCCTGAAACCCCGGTGTTGGTGCTAGATTGTAGCGTGTCCGGGAGGGGGAATAGCATGATCACAAACACACAGCAGATGTGGCCGGCAAGAGCGGCTCTCTCTCCAAAGGCTGAGGGTGCGGAGGTCTCAGATCTCTGGGGAGATTCGGAGGTGCTTCTGGCTCACATCTCCCCCATATCTTGCTGATTAGATGCAGTTGCCAACGTTGTAGCCTGGCCGCTTCTCACACCTGGGTCCTCCAGAAGTGTCGCACTATAAGTCCCGCTCTCCCCCAGGAGACTGCAGAAGAAAGTGTGTGGGACTCAACCGCCCTCTCCCAAACTGGTGCCTTCTAAATATTACCCACCCAAGGTCAACAGTCAATGGCTGAGCATGCATTTGAATCCTGGCTTGAGAGAGTCAAAGTTTAAGACACGGACTCCTACCACACCACACAGGTTCCTGTTTTTGATTCTGCTCTGATTTATATCAGACTTGAATCCCACGATGCCTGGGGACATGGTTGTGCCTTGTGCATGGCCACATATCTGTGTTCCTCGTAGTGTGCATCAAGACACATATTTTGCACAGTGCACTAGGTGTGAACTTTGGATTGTGTGGTTGGTTATACAGCGTCACAATTTGCTAGAGAGAGGGCATCATGCAACCACCACATACCTCCTTGAGCACAAAGTTACATCCTGTCTCCTCAACGCAGGATCTCAGCCGAAGGCAACTAATTTGTCAGTCTGACGAGGTGATAATTTATGGGTATGAATTATCAGTTTGTTTCTGGGTGAGATGAGAGTGTACGTAGTGAGAGAATTGGTAGGGAGCGATGGCACGTCGGAGTATGAGAAAAGAAGGGAAAGAAGGTGGCAGATTCTCCCTCCACACACAGGCCAGGTACGGATTGTCAGCTGGAGCACACATTTCCTCAGATCTGCAGTTCCACTTGTCACAGTTGGTGGTTCCAACACTCCATAGTTTAGACTGAAAGATCCCTCCAAGCTGCTGAACCTGCCCATCCCGCTGGGCATCTCCTTTAAAGTCCAGACTAAAACTTGGTGTAAGCCCCTTTAGATGCCTTCAAACAGAAGGTGGACAAGAGTATGGGCAGCCACCTGGTGGGAACACTCTAGCTAGAGATCCAGGACCTGATGACCTATGGGCCTCTTTCCAAATCTGTGATTCTGTGAACCCTGAAGGCACCAGGTCCCCTCTGATCATGGAAGCGAAGCTGGTTCAAGATGGTTAGTACTTGGATAGGAGACCACCAAAGAAGACCAGTTGCTATTGGCTATAAGGTTCAGAAGAAGGCCATGGCAAAGCTTATTGTTTTCCCTGAGAAAAAAACCTATGAAGTCACCATAAGTCTGAGTGGTTTGGTGTTGAAACCAATTGCCTAGAGCAGTGGTTCTCAACCTGTGGGTCCCCAGATGTTTGTGGACTTCAGCTCCCAGAAGCCCTGAGCATTGACCATAGTGGCTGGGGCTTCTGGGAGCTGAAGTCCACAAACATCTGGGGACCACAGGTTGAGAACCACTGGCCTAGAGAGATGTTGGGCTCTCCTTCTTGGGAGGTCTTCACAGAGAGGCTGGACAGCTACCTGCTGGGAATGTCCTACCTGGCGATCCTATACCAAGCAGGATGTTGGACCCAATGAGGCCCCTTCCAAATCTAGAATCCTTTTTAAAAAGCCCCACACCAGCCATCTTGCTGCTAAGCCACGTATCTCCTGTCCTATATTTGTGCATATTTGCTATAATCTCTGGCTCAACAAGACTTCCTTTGGCCTTCTTGTTGGACGAGCTGTCTTTAAACATCGGCCTTTGAGTTTGGGATCCTTTGAAGAAAACCCGGAGGCCCTCAAGGCAAGAATCCTCCTCTTGCTCCAAATCTAGGGCACCACGCCTCAGTTGACTGAGCAAGAGCCATGTTTTCTCACCAGTGCTCTTACAGCATGTCCTGGGCATGTTGCATTATGCATGGTGCTGAACGGCACAGGATCGGAGTGTTGATTTGCAAAGCAAGCACCGCTAGGAATACAAGCGGCTAATAACCAGGCAGGGGGATTGGTGTTTAAGCAGCCAGAGAGAGTGGAAGTGAAGGGCAACATGGACTGAGTTTGTTTTTGTCTAACGCTTCCACTTGGGCTGAAAGTGACTGAATGGCAATGGCATGTTCTGTCTTCAGTAAATCCTCATAAACCAGAGGCTGCGATCCAGCATCTCCTCAGCATAGGGTAGGTATCAAGCCGCACCAGCACTGTGCACGCTTCACGAAGGGCAGGAATATTGTGCAACACGTGTCAGTGGCGGGGTGCAGTTGTGCAATGCATGAGGCCCACTCTCAATGCACACAGTGCATACACACAAGAACAGGATTGTGCTAACTCTTGGAAGAATACCATTGTTGCTCTGCAGTGAATAATTTGCCCAACGTGTGCAGCGTGAGTTAGGCACATGCATGTCGGAAACAGAATAACAGCTGGAGGGAAGGATGGAGAGTTGTCTGCCCTTGGGCTGTGAACCAGGCCCTGGGTCCCTTTGGAAACCCTTCTGCCTCTTCCTCCAGAAGCAAGACTCTCCCCTCCTCCTGCTCTTCCTCACCTCCTTGTCTCATCTTCCCCCTCATCTTCCTCCTCCTCCTCCTCATCTTCTTCTTCCTCCTTGTCTTTATCTTCCTTCTCCTCCTCCTCTCCATCTTCCTCTTCTTCCTCCTCCTTTTCTTTTCCCTCTTTTCCTTCTTCCTCCTCTACTCATTCTCCTCTCTCTTCCTTCTTTCGCTTCCTCCTCCTCCTCTTCTCCATCTTCTTCCTCCTCCTCCTCCTCCCCCCCAGCCAGTCATGTGTTCAGTTGGGCAGTTTCCCCCTTTAACAACACAAAGGTGGCAAAGCACAGCCAGTGCCTAACTCCATGCCTGGCAGTTTTGCCCACCAGCTTGACGGACGTTCTCGGTCGGTGGATGCCTGGGCTTCAGAACAGTCCTGGCTTCTGCGTCGGCCTCTCGCGTGGTGCTTTGTGAGTTTCATCCTGCCGTCCCCAGCTATTTGGTTCCAGTGATGGACGGGTCTGCTTCACTGAACCAGAGCTGACGGCTAGCCAGCGTTTGCGTGGAGGACCCGAGGAGATCATTTGCTGGTTCTCAGAGCAGAAGACCCGGTTGGCCCCAAGTGAGTGGCGTCCCCGCTCCAGTTGCTCACTCCCTCTTGCCAAAAAAGAGGCACAAGCTCTCCAAATATCTGAGGAAAGTGGAGAAGGGGAGGAGGGAAGAAGGCGGACATTCACCCATCTGTTCCAACAAGCATCTTTGCAGCATTACTATCCCCCCCACAAATGCTTCTCTTCCTTTAATGAAACAAGCAATTAACGATGTTAATTTTAATTTCATTTGCTAATGAAGGCAGTCTAATTGCACAATAATTGGCAAGGACAGCAGCAGAAAATAAACCTTGGGCCTACTCGATTGCTAGAACGTCTTCAGAGGAGCGCTGATGGAGAAGGCATAGGTCCAAAATCTGAAACCGGAATGGTGGGAGGGGGAGGCTGGCAAAGAGGAGGCGGTGTTTCTGGGCCCGGGGATGGGGGTGCCAGTTTGGGGAATGGTCAGATGGGGACATAGAGGTTTTAGGAGGGGTCGCTGGCCACAGCAGAGGAGGAAGGCAAGACAGCCAAAATGGTGGCAGGGAACAGTGCCATGGCCAGAATCTCCTCAAACAAATGCAAAAGTTCTCCTCTAGAAGCCAAGGCACATTTATGCATGTGTGTGTGTGTGTGTGTGTGATGAAGACCTGGCTGACCTTTGGCAAGCCACATACTCCCCGCCTCAGAGGAAGACAACATCAAAACTGATGTTCATCATCCCAATCCTCATATTTACTTGTTTATTCGTTTACGGAATTTGTACCTCACCTTTCTTGCAAGAAGCGATCCAAGGTTGTTATTCTTTGTTGCTGTTGTTGTTGTATACCTTGAAGTCAACTCTGACTTAGAGTGGTCTTAGAGTTTTCTAGGCAAGGTATCTTTTCAGCCATTGCCTTCCTCTGAGGGTGAGAGAGTGTGACTCACCTAAACTCACCTCAGTGGGCTCCCATGGGTGAGCAGGAACTTGAACCCTGGTTTCTGCAAGTCCTCGGCCAACGCTCAAACCTTCACATCATGCTGACTGCCCCCAAAAGGTGGCTGGAATCCCATACAAGCTACAGGTATACTTAGTTAAATAGACTCAGAGAGGATTGACATGATGTCAAAGGAGATGATGAAGATGTTGAAACAGTTCAAGATTTTTGGCTCAGTCCTTAATCAGAATGGAGACTGCAGTCAAGAAATCAGAAGAAGGCTGGGAAGCACAGCTATGGATGAATTGGATAAGACCTTGAAGTGTAAAAGTACATCCTTGAAAACTAAAGTTAGGACTGTCCATGCCATTGTATTTCCAGTTTCTTTTGTGGGTGTGAAAGCTGAACAATGAAGAAAGCTGGTAGGAAGAAAATCAACTCGTTCCAAATGTGATGCTGGGGAGTGGTCTGCAGATACCCTGGACTGTTAAAAAGAGAGACGAATGGGTGCTGGAGCAATTCAAGCCTGAACTCTCCCTAGAAGCCAAGATGACTAAATTGAGGCTGTTGTACTTTGGCTAGCGGGCTAGCCCAGCTTCCTGTGGCAGGGAGTTCCAGAGGGCGGGAGCAGCCACGGAGGAGGCCCTGTCTTTCCTGTATCCTCACCAAGCGAGCCTGGGATGATGGCAGAACTGAGAGAAAGCCTTCCCCTGTGGATCTGAGGGCTCTGGCAGGTTCATATAGGGAGACAGGGTCTTTCAAGTCCAGACCTAAGCCATGTAGGGCTCTATAGGTCATGGCCAGCTCTTTGAATTGTGCCTGTGAAGCTCTTTCAACAAGGGAGTTAAAATGCTCCTGGGCAGAATTCTGACTGCAGCATTTTGAACTTCCTGAAGTTTCTGAACAGTTTCCAAAGGCAGCTTCAGGCAGAGTGCATTACAGTAGCCTAACCGAGATGTAACCACGTCACGTGTCACTGCTGGAGGATGTATGGCAGCCCTCGCTTATGAGATAATTATCCATCCACATCCTTTGGAAACAGGAATCCTCCAGTTTGAATAAGGGAGGCCCGTTTTGCCACTGCCGGCCACACGCTCTGAGACAAATTCCGGCGAGTGCTGTGACCCCCTCTGCTGGCTGTTAATTCTCCTCTCACCCCTTTGAAAATATGGTGGTCTCTTGTGGAGCTCCATCTGAATGTGCAAGTCGTTCTCGAACAGAAGTCTCCTCCTTTCTTCTCTTGCTGCTCCTCCGTCTGGATTTCCCCTTGGCCTCGCCTTTAATTAGCGCAGTTCAGAGAGGTTCTTCTGTGCCGGCGGGACAGGAAAATGCACATTAATGGGAGCAAACAGATGAAGAGACGCCGAGGTGTGTGTGTGTGAGAGAGAGAGAGAGAGAGAGAAAGAGAAAGCTCCAAATAGCTCTTGTAGGGGATACGTCATCGGAGCCCATCAAAGGCATCATGGTGGATGTACAAGATAAAATGCTTTTCCCATCCCATGAGGGGTGATATTTTTGGTCATTCCTCCAGGGCTCCTGATGGAAGAAAATAAGGAGGAAAAAAATAAATAAATAAGAAGAGATGTGAAGCCAAGGACATCCGGGAGAGAATTATCAAAAAGTAACCTGTCAACAGACGCTGAGTAAAATACCCAGCTCGACAACTATAAAGGCCTTGGCTGAATCCTGTGGGTAGCATGCACGTACATAAGCCAGTCATTACAGACTTGCGTGTCTTTTTGAGCTCATTGTGCAAGGAGTTATCCAGTACCCCCTTGCAGATGACCTCCCCTGCAATCGGATCTTGCTAATGAAGGGGAAAAGCAATAGGGCTTTGCTTGGGCTAACGGAGAAAAGTGCTTACACCTCTGTAGGATTGCGTGCCTTGGTCTCAGAGACTTTTCTTGAGAAAAGCAAGCTGGCACAGTGAAGGTTGCACCCCGAATATATAGTCCTTCCCTGACATGTAAGTGTTAAAGGCTGTCTGATGGCAGGGAAGGAGGACTGGGTTGTTTACCTGGAAGGAGTCTGTAGAAGGCCTGGCAAGATCAGCAAAACATCTACCAGAAATGCTAGCAGGATGGAAAATCACCCCAGCACATGCACACGTGGATGGTTGACCTGGCAAACTTTAAGAGGCTATATTAAGGTGTAAATTCGTGGATTTGCCATAAGTCACAGGCAACTTGAAGGCACACACACACACACACACACACACACACACAATAATTAAATTTATTGTTTTTCTTCTTGATCAGAAAGTTCTCTGGATCACAACAGCACAGATACACAAAGCGACGCTGATTTGAATGGGGGCCACAGTATCAAATGATTCCTAGATTCCTTGATTCCTAGATTCTTGGAGAGACTCTGAATCACTGATGTTCTAGATCCCTAGTCAGTTAGATTCCCCTTAGATTCTGAAACCAAAAAAAAATTTATTTTGGGTGTGAAAATCATCCAAAAAAACACACCAATGTTTTCTTTAAAAAAAAATTGGAGAAGGGGATTTTGATTGGGGGGCTTTGATCTACTGGCTGGAGTCAGTGGAGTCACAAAAGTGGGGCTTGGACTGCACTTTCCCCACCTATGACCCCCATGAAACACCCCCTCCAAAGCCACCATGGGAAGATGTTGCATGGAAGCCCTTTCTCCCATGCGCACACAAACCCTTGCGATGCAGCCGCACTCTCTTCGTAACACCCGGCCCAAGATAACGTCAGGTGCTAATTGCAGCTAGACGTCGCTGCGCCACTCCAAGACCACCGCCAGGGTGGGAGCAGCAGGTGGCGGCAGATGAGATGTGCGCTCCCAGGAAAACTTGTGTGTCTGTGTGCGTCAGGAGCGAGGCCAGGAGGGGGAGTCTTTGCCGGCCGCCCAAAGAAGGCGGGTTGGTGCTGACAGATGCCTGCGGTCCTTTTCCAGCCCACAAAGCTGTTAACCCTAATTTTTTAAACGAAGCCATCAGCAGGATTTGACGGCGTGACCGCACACGCGGGGGCTCAGGAGACACGATGTGGAAAATTGTTTAATTAAAACAATTAAGTGTCAAAGGGACATGATGGCATGGAATGGTCGCCCAGGACACAGAAGAGAAGGAGGGAAAGGAAGAAGGACCAAAGAGGGGAACATCGGACTCCAGATGACACACCATAGAAACATATCGATGTGCCCAAAGAAAAGGGAATCAGGGCCACATTAAGGTTTCTGTAGGCCCTGGGCACTCTTGAATTCAATTCCCTGCCTTGCTTTGATATTCCATTAGGAGCATTTTCATAGGCCCTAAAATCCTGTTTTTGTAGACCTTAAAATTTTCATAGGCTCTAGAGACTCTGCCTAAAGTGTCTCAGGGATAAGGCGGCCCTGGAGGGATGGGTTCAGCTTCTGCAATTGATCACGGCTTGTCCTGCCCAAATTCCCAAATGGAAAGGCACGTTTCCTCCCACCTCAAGTTAGTTTAGACTCCATTCTTCTGCTAGCATCCTGGGTGTCCCCTCTAAATTCCCATGAGGCCAGGACAGTGCTGTGCCAAAATCCATCCTCCAATTACTGTGTACATTTCCTCATCCCATGAACAGGCCGTGCACCAATATATCAATGTCAATATCTATCTATCTATCTATCTATCTATCTATCTATCTATCTATCTATCTATCTATCTATCTATCTATCTATATCACAGGCATGGAGTCCACAGTGTTGTGGCCACAAGTCGTCTCCCAATACCACTGCCGAAGCCCATCTTAAAATCCAGGCAGCTGCCCAAGGGCTTCAGTTCGTCGGTGGTGGTGAGCAGGGCACTGAAGGATGCCGTCTCCAGCCACCTCCCATCTCCTCAACAAGGAGTGGCAACAAAACCCTGTGAGGTCTCTTCTTCTGCACATCATGTCCCTGCTTGCTGGTGGGATGGGGTGGACATGCACTGTTACCAGGCCGTACACCTCCATGCTTTGATGTGGTCTAATTGGCAACATATATTAATTGGCAGATGTCTTGGCATAAAATATAAATTATACTTGTGGCTAGCAAGGCCATGTGGAAGAAAAGGACACTAGCTGGGAGTAGGTCAGAGATGACCCAGCGTGGCCAGGTCAGAAGTTCTCTGACATCAGCCAAGAAAGCCTGACTTAATGGCTCTGAGCTAATCCTGCCAACTGCCACCATCAGAAACCAATAAGGTGCCCAGGACCCTACTGCAGAAAGCCCAGAAGCCCCCTCTGCACCAAGACATTGAAACCAATCAGTCCACTCCAGACCCACGGCCCCCCACGGGTTCCCTTTGTCTTGCATCTGGAACCTTCATGGCCACAGGCTATTTTCTGGGTGCAAATCCCCCTGATTTCAGGATGCCCGGGGCAGTCTCTCGAAGGTCTACTCTGTCCGTCTGCTCCTGAATGAGAACTGTCCTTAGGTCCTACCTCAGCCAAAACACATTTCTACTCTTCACTACTCTTCCGGACTGGTAATTATAAATCCTCGCAAAACCCCCAGCGTCTCTATAAATTTCCCTCCCTTTCTCTTTCAGTTAGCTCTTGTGTGAATGCTTGACTGTATGCATCTTGTGTGCATGCATGAGTGAATTCTCCCAATAAAAACATATTTTTAGCTTATTTTTTAATCTTTGGCTGGCTTTTTGCTTGGTCTGAGCCTGTAAAAATTGGGTACAAGATCCTGCTGGGTTACCCTGCCCCTCGTTTTGCTATAGCCAGTGCTCCGCTAACTTCCCCAACCTTGGCATTTTTGAAACTAATCCAGGTGTTCCCCAGGGGACCCTCCAGAAGTCAGGGTAACGGCGCCGTCCCTTGGTGCGGCCGCCTGGATTTTCAGGTGGGCCTTGGGGAACATTCGCAACTGTGGCCACAGTTGGCCCAATAAAGGTATTGTTCTTATGTGGATTTTGGACTTTGCTGCCTTTTCCTGGAGGGCCAACGTGGCTACCCCTGAACATGTGCCAAGGGAAATCGTTTTCATTGAAGCTAATGGGCAAATTTATTTCTGCTTCTTCCTCAAACTTCAGTCTTTCTGTGGGTCAGGAACTTTCTTGGCTTTTCAGTAGGGCAGGAGGACATCTCTTGTGGGGCTGGTGGAAAACTCTAAGGGGAGTGTTGGTGGGAACAGGATTCACACCCGCTTCTCACCCTGGGGGATGTTGAGAGAACAGTCAGTTCATAATAACACGTCGAGGTGTTACAGATTTTCACAAGTGGATGTCGTGGGTTTTTATTTCTTTTCTCTTTTGACAGGATAATTTTTGTCATCTTAGCAATTGCTTTGATATCCCCCCCTTTCCCTGACAAAAGGGAAAAATTGAAAATCAAAAGGGAAGCCACCCTTCTCTGATCCTTGTCCACCTCCCAGCAATATAACAAGACTCCGGAATGATTTCCTTTGTTTCTGGAGCACAGGGGAGGGAAAAAACATGGCTCCAAGGTGACGGCTGCGCTTGGCCGCTGGCAAAGATTTTTGCAAACTCCGTGCCTTTGGCTCTGCCTCGGCGAGGTCGGGGATAATGGCATGCCCGGGGGGGGGGTTACCTTCATTGATCCAGAGCACCTTAGGCCCCCCAAGACAGGCTGCCGTTCTGCTTAATCCTACCAATGAGATTGGTAGGCAGCTATTCTCAGGGTGGAGGCCGGCTTCCCTGCTTATCTGATGGGTTAGGGGCCAGAGCATGGTCTGAAAGCGGAATTGATTGGAAAAGCAGAACGCAGTCTTTCATCCGTTCCTCTTCTCTTGCCTTCTTCTGGTAGGGAGCGTGAGGGCATTACAGCCCTACGGCTTTAACCTGCTTGGCTTTTAACTAGGTCATGAGCTGCCTTGAGTCTCATTATAGAGAGAAAGATGGGATATAAACTAATACAATTAGTTAATTAATTAAAAGCATATGCAGTCGCCCTTCCCCATTGGCAGGTTTGACTTTCACGGATTTGATTATTTGTGAGTTTCTCCAACCCCTGCCTCCCCCATCTCAGTAGCTTCTTTTCCAGGGGAACCTCCTCTCTCCACAACTCTGATCAGGCCATGCCGCATTTTAGAAACCCACCTCTGGTCCTCCTCCTCCTCTTCCTCCACTGGGCACTGCCTGGCCAGCTGAGGGTAGCTCGCGATCCAATTTCTCAGCTTCCCAGTACCCCCCAGGGAAGGAGATGGGCGAGAGAGAAGATGTCTAGGCCCACCGTGCCAACCCACCCGCTTTCCCTCTCCTTTCTCTTACCTGGTTTGGACCCTGAATGACCTCTCTCCCCATCATGTCTTGGCCCCCTTCCCACAGATGTACACACATTTTGATATTTGCACATTTTCCACCTTTATGGAGACTCCTGTGCCCCTAACCCCAGCAAATGTGGAGGACTGGCTATATTCTTAAAAAAAAAAGAAAGAAAGAAAGATAAACAGGACAACTTAAAACAATACGGGTCTCACCGATCCTTCCTTAAAAGCCTTAATTTCCAAAACACTGTCTGCATTTAAAAAAAAAAATCTTCACCTGCTGATGGAAGGACAACAAGGAGCAACCCGTTCTAGCCTTCCTAGGGAAGCAGTTGCAAAGAGGAGGGGCAGTCACCAAGAAGGCCCTGCCTGGCGTCTGTGAAGGTGGTAGGACTGAGTGGAGGGTCTTTCTGTGCATCTCAGGATCCCAGCGGGCTCGTACAGGGAGATACAGTCGGCCAGAGAACCCTGGACTTAAAGCATATAGGGATTTATGACCAGCCATTTTTATTTGTGTCCAGAAGCAGGCCAGCAGAACCACATCTTCCTGGCAGTAATATCTGCGCTGAAGGCCCCTGGCTGACTTTAGGGGGACTCTGTCCCTTTAAATGGAGCAGTTGCAAAAAAGGGCCATTGAATTTAATCGTCCCCTCCGGGTTCCTGTGAGAAACAGGTGTAGCCAGGGAAATGCATTGTGCAGATCCATTTCCAAGAGCTCATTATCTTTCCACGAGATTTCAACGTATTTGAATTATGAAGCTGCTAATTTGTATTTTAATATCCCCTCAGTGTCCCGCCATCCATAAAACACAAAGCAAAGGCAATCAGCGGCCATCCCTTATCTTGTCTGTGTTACGGGCTTGGCTTGGGAGACTTTGATCCGTGATGCCACGAGGAAAAGAAAGGAAAACGGGAGGCATCCAAACCCCGTTGCCAAGATATCAGAATCCAAAGAGGCGTGACTGAAGAGCAGATTCCCAGCCACGTGCTGTGGCTGTAAAGCCCGGGAGGTTGCGTGCACATTAAGAGTTCTTTCTGGAGCCCTGAATTAATAGTGAACCCATCCTGACTTCTTTCACCATGGACAAGATAAGAAACATGCGCGGACGTCAAGAGGATGAAAATTCTGGCTCCCTTGGCCACCCTGACAGACTCCTTTGGCGCATGTGCCGCACTTCTGTGCCCATGTTTATGGAACCGAGTTGCTGGTTGTCATGTTGGCTGAGCAGCGGATGCAACTTACAGCCACCCTGGGATGCGTATTTCTCTCTTTGTAGTGTGAAAGAAAGAGAAAGAAAAGAGAGAAAGAATTCATCTGAAACCTGAAAGAATTCATCTCCAAGGTGCTGAACCCATCTGGGAAGAACGGGGACCAACAACTAGGGACAGTTCCTCTAAAGTTCAGATATAAACCCAGGATGGATTCATTAACCTCACTGAAACAGAAGTCACCAGCTGCTACTGCATTGAAATCAGTGGGTCCTCCATTAAGCCCTAAATAAACTTGTCCCGTTGATTTCGATGGGACCGAATTTCATCTAGCCTAGTCTGACTCTGAGACCCAGCTTGGACGTTGGACTACAGCCCTGGAGATCAGAGTCTGATTCCCCGTTCAGCCATGGAAACCCACTGGGTGACCTTGTCCATGTCACACACTCTCAGCCCCAGAAAGCCCTGTGATAGGTTTGCCTTAGGGTCACCGTAAGTCAGAAGCAACATGAAGGCACACAACAATAGCAACAAGTCTGAAACTAATCCACTGTATTCTCTCCCCTCAACCACCAAAAACAGGGGCACGAGTCCATTTTTTTTTTAAATGCCAGCAAACAGGCAGAAAGTTTTGAGCTTTACCAAGTTCTTTGGGATCCCCAAGCTGTCCTTTCCAATGCTATCGCACTCCACACAGACAGCACACACACTCTTCTCCAGCAGTCACTCACTTATCTATTGCCAAGGAGCTCAAGATGTCATATTATGCCTCCTCTCCTTGTTCTCACAAGAGCCCTGCAAGGTAGCTCAACGTAAGGCAGAGAGAGACGGACTGCAGAAAGTCACCCCCTGACCCACAGGGCAGGTGTGGAGATCTGAACCGTTCCAAACCATTGCCCTTCATGTTTATTTTAAAAAGAGACCCATCACTACTTCATCAAGTAACACCAGCATTTTCTACTTCTGGGCACTTCCCTCAAGGAATTTTTTTGGGAGGGATGCAGAAATATATATGCCTTTTTCTGTGTATAAAAACCAGATGTTTTCTTTGACAAGATGAAGTGTGTCCAGAGGAGGACAACTAAGTCAGTCGAGATCTGGAAACTGGATCCGATGAGGAACAGTTGGAACCATGGGTTGGTCAGCAAACCACATTTTTTGCACGCATATTTCTTCGTGAAAGAATTCCCTGAGAGACATCCTGACACTCTAAGCATCTTGCGGCTCTTTCTCTTTAGCAGGACCTCCCAACTCTCGGAAGTCTTTTTTTTTCTTCATCAAGGAAAGGGATCTTAAGCCATCTCACATCCAGAAATTCGTCCCAATCCATGCCTGTCCAGGAACTCCATCAACAGCATCCATTTGACAAGATCTGGGAGAAGGCGTTTTGAGAGTTGCGATCTCAGGAGAAACCTCTCGCCTGTGCTTGCAGATGGGAAGTGTGTATCTGTGGAGGGAGAAATAGGGCGCACGCACACCCTGCATTTTCATTCTGTCTGCTAAATAAATAGACATACCAGCCACTTTTCAAATTCCCCCTCCTGATAAAGCAGGGGTGAAAAAAACACCCGTAATGAGACGCTGGAGAAATGAGTCATTTGCCTGAAGACACACAACTGACTCTCCTGTCTCCCTTTGAGGAGAGAAAGAGAGAAGGCGGGCGGTGGAAATGAAAATAGATTGCAGAGAGGTTCCTACACCGACCCGGAGACTTTTGCTTAAACATCACGCTGCAAACACCGGAGGACTTCAATTCATTTTCCCCAAGGCCAATGTAGCATTAAGTTCTTATATCCGAAAGTGGCCTTTCAAATTTGCCAGTTGCTGTCTGGCTGGGTGTGTTACATAAATCCTCGCCAGGATCCTTGGAGACCGAAAGCAATTATGTGAGACGCTGAGGTAGCAAGGAAAGGAAGGGCTTCAAGGGGACGCTGGGCCTTGTCCAAAAGGTGCTTTCACCCTCCCAGCGCAGAGCTTTGAAGCTTCAGGGAATCTGGGAGGCCTTGATTCTGCTGAGTGGACCTTCCCAGGCTTCCTATCGTATAATCCTTGTGAAAAACTGTCCCCTCTCTCACTGCTCCTCTGCAAGCCAGGCCATCACCCTCTCCAAACAAAGCAAGGTGGAAGAGGTGAGAGACCCTTCGGGTTGGATGGGAGCCCGAGGGTCATCTACTCCAACCGTCTGCCGTGCAGGAACACACAACTAAAGCACCAAAGAAGGAAGTCCATTCCACTTTCGGACAGGCAAGAAGTTCTTCTGAAAGATGCCCATTCAAGAAGGACTTCTGCATGTGAAAGGGATTTGGGAGTCTTAGCAGACCACAAGCTGAACATGAGTCAGCAGTGTGATGTGGCAGCCGAGAAGGCCAATGCGATTCTTGGTTGCATCAATAGGAACATGGTGTCTAGATCAAGGGAGGTGATGGTCCCACTCTATTCTGCTGGTTAGACCTCATTTGGAGTACTATGTCCAGTTCTGGGCACCTCAATTCAAGAAGGATATCGACAAGCTGGAACATGTCCAAAGGAGGGTGACCAAAATGGTAGAAGGGTCTGGAAGCCATGAAGCCCTATGAGGAGCAGCTGAGGGAGCTGGGTGTGTTTAGCCCGCAGAAGAGGAGGTTAAGAGGGGACAGGATAGCCATGTTTAAGTATTTGAAGGGATGTTATGATGAAGGTAGATGGCAACACTGTGGAAAGCTCCTTTAAAGACAGGATGGAGATTCAAACTGGATCCACTACTTTTCTAACATTGAAGCCACTGCACTGGCCAGTCTTGGAGAAAAGATGAGAAGGGAGAAAAGCCAGTGGCAGCTGGTAGTCCCAGGTCAGGGATGAACAGTGGGAATTAGGCCTCTGGTTTCTCAGCCTGACCTACCTTGAAGGGTTGTAGGGAGGATGGGAAGTCAAGAAGAACAGAGGAGAGTCATACACGCCATGTTTTGCTCGTTGAAGGAGCAAAGAAGAGACAAACACGTAACTGATATATAACAAATCCAATTTATACATTCAACTCTCCATTCTGGGACCACGACCCACTTGAATTGGGCAAATTTCACAGGCAGAGGTCAGGATAGTTGTGAAATATGCACCCACAATATGAATGCATTGCAAACGTTATCTTCTTTCCAAACAAGCATGGGTAGTTCAGAGGGAAAGAAAAAACAGCACAAAACCAAGAAGGAACCAAAGTGAGCTGCTTCTCTTACAGGGTGAATTTTGGGCATCGCTTGAAGGACTGGCAACTGTTCTGTTGATTTTATTTGATTTACTTATCTGACATATTTTTGGCCAGTTTCTCACTGCGAAGCAGCTTGGAGAGATCAGAAACAAGGCAGTCTGGACCTGCAGAGGAGAGGAGTCTGGAAGGAAGGCAGAAACATAAGTAAACTTTGGGCACTAGATTGTTGGCTGCAACATTCAGCTGCTGCCTGATGTATGGGGTCCTTTATTGTATTTCTCACTCCATGGCTGCTGGCCAGTTAGGGACGTTTGCATCCATAAGTCACACCACACACATGTGGCCAAAAGTCCCCATTGCTGATGGAGACAGAAGGAGAATTGTGCAGAGAGCAGGTGCCCCATGCCTTGCCTTTGCAGGGCTCAACTGTGCATTGTGCATTGTGGTTGTGCATGGAATTCTTATTATTTTATTCATTTGTATCCCCCCTTTCTCCAGATGATGGGACTCAAGGGGACTAACAGACTTTAAACAATGCAAACTAAAAACAATGCAAAATGTCCATAGAACTACAACATTTTAAAAAGCAATTAAACAATGTATGAAGTTAAAACACTACCTGTTAAAAATATTGAAATACGTTACAGTGCATTAAAAGACTATACACCAGCCTTAAAAAGAGAAATACACAGTATTAAGAGCCCAACCCCGGTCGGTCTGTCAAAGCCAGAGGGCCCAAAAGTATTTTGACCTGCCGGCAGAAGGAGAGGAAGGACGGGGCCCCCGGCGTCTCTGGAGAGGGCGTTCCAAAGTCTGGGAGCAGCCGCTGAGCAGGCCCGTCTCCCCCGTTCCCACCCAATGCGCCCGAGAGGGTGGTGGGCAGAGAGAAGGGCCTCTCCAGGTGACCTGAGGGCTCCGAGGGACTCATAAAAGCAAGCAGCCTGGGCCCAAGCCATAGAGGGCCTTCTAGGTCAAGACCAGCACCCTGAACCGTGACCAGAAGCAGGCCGGCAGCCGTTTGTGCTCTTACCACAAGGGAGTTGTGTGTTCCCTGCAGCCCGCCCCAACGTATACGTTCCGTGTTATGGGTGTGCGTCGTTTATTGTGCGTAGCAGTTGCGCACTCTGCGTTTTCATGTTCTGGTTGTGCATTGAGTGTTGGCTGTGTTGATTGTGCTTTGTGTTTTCTGGCTGCACACTGTACATTTCATGTTGTAGTTGCACACATTATGCGTTGTGGTTGCACACACTATGTTGTGCCTTATGTGCTGTGCATTTGCAGGGTGGCACCCAGTCATTGATCTGGGTTGCACGGCAGTGTTATTCTGCATGGCGGGTGTGTGTGTGTGTGTTGCATTGTGCTCGTGTAATGTATATCTCTGCATATGGATATTTACATTATGCTTAGAGGTTGTTGGACTGCAGCCTGCCTCTGTGTGTGTGTGTGTGTGTGTGTGTGTCTGTGTGTGTGTTGGGAAGGAATGGCAGCAATTTATTAAAAACTTGAATCGCCACTCCTTTTTTCTGTATATTTATTTGTGAGTTTTTATACAAAATTACATAACAGAAAACTCCATAAACATGAATTCCAACAAACATTTCTGGCATAGACAAAAACTAATGATAACACAGCAGGTAAAATAAAATACTAAACAACAAACTAAAAAAAGTCCCTATAATTAATGAATTTACTAATTAACTAATCTGAACAACTAAAAAACTGAACAGTAGCAGTTTCTATACCCAATGTAGGAATTTTCAAACTTTTCCTCCTACAAAGACAATCTCGGTTTGTTTGTTTTTAAATGCATTTATGTGGGAGAGAATGCACATTGTTGCATGCTTTCAAATAGTTTCTGACTTAATGGTGACCCTAAAGCAAACCTATGAGAGGGTTTTCTGGAGGCTGAGAGTGTGTGACGCACCCAAGGTCTGCCCAGTGGGTTTCCATGCCTGAGCAGAGGAGAATCGACCCCTGGCTTTGAGGGTTGTACTCCGACACCCGAACCGCTGCAGCCTGAATGACCACTCCTGAAGGCTTCCTGGAGAGGCCCCCCGTCGCCTCTTTGGCCATGAAAAGTGAGGTCCGGTGAGTCTGGTGAGGTCAGTGGCTACTAAAAGGGCCTCGGGAGCCACCTGCGGCCCAGGGCTTGCTTTGCCAACCCCTGTCCGCATGAGACTTACAGCCATCTAAGCCAGCGGCGCCCACCAAGTCTCCGTTCGGTCCTCCAGGTTTCCTCCCCGTGCCATTCAAAGGAATTACAAATTACTGAGCCGAAGGGAAGATTATTCGAGGGAAGCAAAGAAGAGAAAGAGGGGACGTGAAAGGCTGCCCGACATCTTTGTCTGCCTTTTCAGACAAATTCCGCCCCCCAGCCTTTGAAGCCGGCCTCGCCAAGTGAATCCGCCAGTCGCTATTGAGCGAACTGAGCTGGCCTCTGACACCGGCAAAGGCGTGCAACTTCTCGCCGGTTCCCCAACTGCGAGGGCTTTTCACGGCCTATATTTAGACCGTTCTGTAAGATGGGGGACGGGTCAGGTTCTGGTGCCCCCCATTCAAATCCCCGGAACAGGCTGATGGAAGACTACATGAAAAGGCAGTGGGTGGAAATGGGAAGCTGGCTCTGGCTCCCTTCCTTACCTTAAATTTCAAAAGCAATTTTGAGAAGCGTACCATTAAAAAAAAACCCAACACTGCTATTTAGAGAATAGTTTGAGCATAGCTGGAGGCTAAAATCCTGTTCACAAAAAAATAAGAGGGAAGTTAAAAGCACAGATGGCTGGGACTGTATTTATCTGTCACATTTGCCTCTGATCTTTGGAGGCACTAGACTTTTGAGGCTGAGATATTCACAGTGAACTCGGGTGCCACAAACTTTCTTTTCTCTTGGCGACGTGCTGGATAAGAGAGGCAGACGTCAGGGGCAAGCAGGGGGTGACTCTGTGGCTGTGGGGCAATGAATCCACGCCAGGCTTTATGGTGTCCTCTCCAAGGCGAGGAATGCATTTTGGGAGTAGAGTTTGGAGACCTCCCGTAAACCCAGTGTGGATTCACCGCCCTGAAGGGAGGGAGCCTCTCGACAGTTTCTGGCAGGGGTTGGTGTGGTCTGTGCCGCACTGCAACTGTGCCACCCTTGCAAGCGGCCAGAGGATCGTAGGGTCATAAAGAGGTCCAATCACCCACTCAGTGCAGGAGGTCCAGCTAGAGCATCCCCCAATGGTAGCTGTCCGGCCTCTTTATGAAGACATCCTTGGAGAAAGAAACCTTGCCAGCTCTCTGAGTCATTAGTTCTCTTGCAGAGCCATTCTTACTGCCCAGAAATTCCTTCTTCTAATGTTTGATCAAAATCTACCCTCCTGTCACTTGAAGCCATCAGAGCTGGTCCAACCCCCTCCTCTGTGTGACAGTCCTTGGGGTGATCATCTCACTCCTCAGTCTTCTCCCCACCAGGCTGAACAGGCCCAGTAGCTCCTTCAACCTTTCCTTATAGTCTCTGTTCTCCATTGTCCCTGCTGCCTTCCTCTGAACCTGCTCCAGCATGCCTGGATCCTTCTTAAAACAAGCTCTCCAGGACTGAATGCAGGACTCCAGATGAAGCCCAGCTAGCACTCAATACAGTGGGGCTCTTGCCTCCCTTGGCTTGGGAATTACAGTTCTATCTGTGAGGGCTAAAATATTATTCGCCTTATTTGCTGCAGCATCACACTGCTGGCTCATGGTCTACTTACAATCAACATAAGTTATTGCAGCTACACCGACTCAGAAAGAATCGTGGCACCCTCCACCTATGTGTATGTGTGTGTGTGAGAGAGAGAGAGAGTGGGGAGGACCGCTGCCATACCAATCTCCTCTTCTGCTGCTTCTGCCAAACTGGGAGACTTCTGGTGATTGTGGTGACCTGTGTTGAGGAGAAGGCCAGCAGCTGTGCAGGGAACTGAGTCCTTGCCTGACTGCACGGGCAGGCTGGAGGGACAAGGAAAACACAGGTCTAAGAGATGGGGCAGGAGGAAGAAGGAGGCAGTCAGTGTGTGGAGAAGGTGTTGGATTTTCTCCAACCTTGGAAGACGGCTACCAAATGAGGCAAGGGGAGAGGGATAAAAGGGAGAGCCAACAATCCACGCAGGGGGTCAGGCTTTCCCCCAGACAGAAAGGGATGAAGTCAAGGAAGAGCTCCTCAGCAGGTTCTCCTCAAAGTCTGGCTTCTACCTTGATAAGCTTCTGCTTGGCCAGCTCTTCCCCCCTTCAGAGCAGTTCTGAAAGTCCACAGGGATGTCTGCTCTGCCTTCCGTCTCTGTAAAGGCTCTGCAGCCCAGAGGCCCCTGTTGGGCTACTACGGATGTAGAGGGAATGGCTCTCTAGGGCCTGATTCTGCACCAACACGCCTTCCTCCTCCTTGGGCGGGATCCTTAGTGGTTGAGAACAGGAGAGTGCTTGATCCCATCCATCTCTGGCAGTCAACTGTGGGCCAGCCGAAAGACTGCTATCCTGCAGGGGACGGATCACCTCTCGCTTGACCCCGTGGGGGAGCAAAGAGATGGGAAGGCTGGGCTGTAGGGAGCTGTGCAGCCATCGGGACCACACCTGTCTGGGGAATGGAATTTGGGGTGGTACCAGAGAGCCAGTGTGGCGTAGTGGTCTAAGCACTGAGCTACAACTCTGGAGACCAGGGTTTGATTCCCACTCAGCCACGGAAACCCACTGGTGGCCTTGGGTGCATCACACACTCTCAGCCAGAGAAAAATCCGTGATAGGGCCACCTTAGAGTTGCCACAAATCAGAAACGACTTAGAGACACACAACAACAACAGCGCACTGGTGAGCCGTGGAGACGGAGGGCTTTGATCGAAGGTTTCACACCGGCTCAATATTTTTATGTCCTTGGACACATGCTCTTTCAGAACTGTCTGTGATTTGCAAGTGGGAACCTGTTAAATGGTGCCTTTGAAGGAGAGCCCAGTGTTTTGATTTACAGGAACTCTCATGTAATAATTAAGTCCCACTTGACGGCAGCAAACATTGATAGTGGCTTAACAGCCTGTAGGAGAAAAATGCAGGTCGAGTAATTGATTGGGGCTTCGCGTATTGTAACCGCGCCGTTAAAATCCAGTTAATTCAACCATTTTTACTCCTCTGGTCTATTCCAGCAATAGAAGAAAGGGTTCTTTGGGGACTCCTTTAAGACTCACATTTATTTTATCATGAACTTTCTTTTTCCTTTGGAAACCAACCAGTTGTTGATCAGAATTCTGTTTAGAGTCAACATTTATTAAATTCCAGCTCCATCTTGGAATTAGAAGATCTGCCTACAACTACCACTTCTTGGATGATTACAGATTTTGTAGCTTGTTGTACAAATTTAGGCTCGCATAGCGATAATTGGTGAAAGTCATAAAGGGCACATCACCCCATGAGTACAGGCACTTTCACCCATGCTTTGTTATTTATATATCTTTCACCCCGGGAGCGAGGCCAAATTCTCACCCCTTATCTTTGCATTGCCCATTCTCATAACACCTTCCCACTACTTTTGCATTTCCCCTTCAGATCTTGTCCTTCTTGACAAAGCGGTATCAAATAGCACAGCGATTAATGATTTGGCATCTTGGGATACTTCAGAACTTCTAATCTGATATAAGATTGTAGGTACCAATTGGCAATTGATACATTTAGTGCTTTGCAAACTATAGCTCTGTTTATTCTTGTAAACCTATCCTAGTGCATATATAAATACGCACGGAGCATACTTATGATAGGAGGCACGCATCTCAACACTCATTCATAGGGTCACCATACTTAATGACAATTAACAACAACCTGAGAACAATCCTCAGGCCCTGCTGCTCAATCTGGCCTCTTGGGCTTCCCTGGATGGCCGTGTCCTCTTTCCTGCTACAAATGCTTCCAGGCTACAGGTGCAGAATTGCACCCTGTGCTCGCCAAGGCAATTGTTCGTGGCGGTGAAGATGCACACGTCCATGTGGTTCCACATTTGGCTCTGCAATGTTGGAATTCGCAAATGCACAACCGCCGTGTAACTCTGGCAAAAATTACGGTTTCTCTTTCTGCTGTTGGCCTTGGCTGCTAACTTTCTATTATCTCTCAGTTTGGCGACAGGTTTTGCTCTGTGGTAAATTTTGGGGGTCAACATGGCTGTGAGAAAGAAAGAGACACGCGCAGAGAAAGAGAATTCCCCAGAGGCTTGCATTAGTCAAGGGCTGGAGATGAAACAGAAGTTGCACAAAAGAAGTGGGGATGGCAGCAACTTTTTCTGGAATTAAGGGCAGGCCGGGCCGGGCTTTGTGGCAACTGCTAGCCGCCTGAGGGCTGTTTGACAGACAGGCTTCAAAGAGGAGATTTGCGGAACAACATTATCCTAGACATGAAGGCCAAAGCCTTGCAGCACCCCACGGGTGCCTTACCGCACACAGAGCGTGGAAGCTATATACGGAAAGAAGGAAGGAAAGAAAGAAAGAAAGAAAGAAAGAAAGAAAGAAAGAAAGAAAGAAAGAAAGAAAGAAAGAAAGAAAGAGGGGTCCGTGTGTTGCAGGGAACGAGTCGCCATAATCTTCCACCCCTCAGATGTTCAGAGGGCACAGGGAGCGGTGACCCCAGCGTCAGGGAAGCTTCAGAACCCAGCGGCAGGAGTTTGCAAACTTTTCTTGCGAAAGGGCCGGGAAAGCGTTTCAAACTTTGTAAATTAAAATGCTGTCACTGTCAGCTAAAAAAAAAAAAAAGGTGAAACTTTGAACCAATGTGCTTTCCATTGCCTTCAGTCCTGGCTTTGGAGACAAAAAGCAAATGAACATCAGAACTCTTTATCAGTGCAGTAAATTAATAGCAATAGCAAGTGTATTTCTATACTGCTTATCAGCTGAGTGCTCTCTCAGTGGTTTACAATGCTTTTAGCTAATTGCCCCCAAGAAGCTGGGTACTCATTTTACCAACCTGTCAAAGGATAGAAGGCTGAGTCAACCTGGAGCCCGGCAGGATCGAACTCACAGCCTTGTGGCTGCAAGACTGGCATTTAACCACTGCACCAGCGGGACTCTTACAAATATAACAACAATAATTAGGAGGAGGAGGAGGAGGAGGATGTGGGACCAGTCTCAGAGTGAATGAACTCTGAATGATTCTGAAGAGAAGCAGTGTGGTGTAGTGGTTATGGAGTGTTAGACTAGAACTCGGGGACACCATGGTTTGAATCCCTGCTTGGGCCTGGAAACCCAGTGGATGACCACAGGCAAGTCACACTCTCTCAGCCTCAGAGGAAGGCAAGGGCAAGCCTCATCTGGCTAAACCCTGCCGGAAGATGCTACGAAAGGCTGCGTTATCAGGTTGGCTTTGCTGTCCCTGCAATGCCATGTTTTTATGTTTGAAAATGTGCTTTACTGTGTTGTAAGAGGGGATGATGGGACTGGGTGAGAAACAGTGTGCTGGGAAATGAAGGAATGTTATTGTAACAATCTTTGGTAAGGATGAACAGATGCAGCTGCAAGGTCATGCAGTTGGCAGGCCAAATGGGAGTCTGAAAAAAGAGTTGTTTAAATTAGATGTCAAACAGAATATTAACACTTGCAGTAATTTGAAATGTTACAGTTCATAACGCACTGCAAATGCAACAGTTCCCTGGTCTTTGCAGTTGCCAAGGTGCGCTGATGTCTTCTTCACTCTCTGAATAATGATTCAAACTCTTTAAACCTTTTCTCTGAACTCGGAGCTGACCAGTACATGCCAAGCGTGGCGTGGTGGTCTGCGGGCTAAACTGGAACTCTGAGAGATCAGGGTTCAGATCCTCTCTGCTCCTCTGCAGAAGCCCCCTGTATGAGCTTGGGCTGGCCTCACTCTCTCAGCCTCAGAGGAAGACCATGCAAAAACCTCCTTGGAGCAAATCTTGCCAGGAAAGCCTTGGAGAGGTTCATCTTAGGGTCACGTGAAGTCAGGAGTGACTTGAGAGAAGGCAACAAGAAGAATCTGTGCCACCAGGGTCGCAACAGTGCAATAGCAAAAGACAATCTTGCTTGGAATGCATCACATTATCTGATGATCATAGCATCGTAGAGCTGGAAGGGACCCCAAAGGCCGTTGAGTCCAACTCCACTCTTCCATGCAGGAAGACGCCACCCAGGCACCCTCGTTGACCGACGGCCATCCAACCTCTCTTTAAAGACCTCCAAGGAAGGAGGAGACTCCACCGCAGTCCACAGAGGTCGCAGCAGTTTCCACCGTCCAACTGCTCAGGCGGCACAAAACAATTGTCTCGAGTCCTGCGCTGCTCGAGAAAAGCTCTCTTCCCATTTCTAGCACATCTGGAGGGGAGAATTTATTTGGAAAAGGCAGCGCATTAAAAATATGCAAATGACTCCAGTAACCGCCTCTTCTCCCCCTCCCCGTGAGGAATAAGCTCAAAATGTCATCCGTTTTGCTATGCGCGACGATATTTTACAGCTTCCTATTTTTTTCTAAGTACGGTAACTAACAAGCATGGCAGATATTTAATCTGTTTAAAAATAATTGCAGCAATAACGGTTATTTTATTGGGTTAAAATATGTTCCACCCTGCCTGGGAGGGAGGGAGGGAGGAGGAGCAACGGCAGCCGACGGTTATAACCGGCACTGAAGCTCCACCGTGTTTTAGTCTGAACTTGATCGGGGCTATCCAATGTGCTCAGCCTCTTGGTGGAGTTAGATTGAGGCTAAACAGAGAATGGATTCACCACCTCCAATGGAAGAACAACTTCTTTCCTTTTCTCCTTTGTGTGGATATGCCTTCAAATCACCTATTGGTGACAAATTCATGGGGACCCCATGAATTTCACAGGGTTTTCTGAGGCAAGGAATACTTAGAAATGGTTTGGCCGATTCCTTCCTCTGAAACAGAGCCTCCAGCAGCCAGTAATCATTGGTGGTCTCCCATCCAAGTGCTAACCAGAGCTGATCCTGCTTAGCTTCCAAGATCAGGTGCCATTTTGGGTATTTAGGCTTTGCCATGCAAGAACAAAGCTCTGTGTTCTCCTGGTAATTAACAGTGCCTTAGCTCAGCATCCTACGCACTGTTTGTTCCTTCACATCTGGTACCTCGCCACCGGTAGCTTGTGCCCAGAATGTATTCCGTAGAGATCTATGCAACAGGACATGTAAAAGTCAAAGTTCAAAACAAGCTTAATGTGCCCTTGCACCCTCGTAAACGTGCAAAGGGTGGCGGTGTTAGCTGAATTATCTGCTCCGGACCCTGCGGTGATGCTGACCTGAGCTGAACTCGGCCGGCGCGGTTCTCAAGAGTCGAGCAGTGGCTTTTGTGTACCAAATGCGGGATTATTTTGCTGATTATCCAATCAGGCCCCAAGAAGGAAAGAGACTTACCATTCTTTAGCTGACCTTTTAATCTTCCTGGGAATAAAATGAAATAAAATAGATGCTGCCTGCAATTACATTTCCTCCTTCTACTCCCTTTTCCTCCTGTGCTGGACAGAATACAGGCTGCCTCTGAGCAGAAAACTTGTTCTGCCCTAAGCTTCTTAGCGGAGATTTCAGCTTTCTTCAAAGCTGGGTCCAACAACAGATGACGGAGCTACGCTGATGTCTCTGTTCTGGCTAGCAATTAGGAAAGTTACTTTCTGGAGAGGAAGGAAACTGCTGCTTCCAGGATTTCTCCATGGCTTGGAGATTCTGGAAGTTTGAGGCCTAAGGCTTCAGGGCAACTTAGGGTCGATCAGAGAAGGCCCATCGAATCTGTGGGATTTACCTGTGTGTTAAATCACCGTTCAACAGTGGACTTGCAGGCTCACTCTGGTTGGGACTTGGCAAGAGGATTCAAACCACGCCCCCCCCACACCCACACGAAAGCTCAAATGATTTTACCCAAAGCTGCACACAAATCCTTTACCTGAACAAGTGGTTAAAGCCTATTTCAATTTATTTGAATGGTCTTGTTTCAAGTTGCTAAGCTGTTTAATATACTTTTAGTGTCTTCCAGTGATTCCCTACCGTTTGACATGAATGGTTAACTTGGTTGGGTTGTGCGCTTCTGCAAGATTGCACGATGTATAGTGAGATATCAATATTTTAATAAATGCTGTCTCGCTATCTATCTATCTATGGATTGATCCATCCATCCATCTACCCAACCATCCATCCATCCGTCCATCCATCTGTCCATCTGTTACCACGGCATTCTGGTCTGGTTTTGGTGAACTAAGGTATCATTTTGATATCATAATTCGGCCTTTCCCCCCCATCAGCTGAGTGTTTGTTGGGCGCCGCCGGACAAGCGCAACGCTAGGCATGGGTGATAGTTGTAAAGTACCAGATATAGCCAGTTCCGCTTCAGGGGGTAGCCACCCGAAAGAGACACCTTGATTGTAAGACAAAGAGAACTCTTTGCCCGTGAAAGCACCCTGGCAAGCCAGGCCCTTAACGGCCGAGCGAGCCACATCTGCATCTCAGCCACACCATTGTCAATTCGGTTCATAACTCAATCCTGCAAATGCTGACTTTTGGAGCCTTGGTCTCCATCCCAAAACTCATTGTTCTCATGCAAAAACCAGACTAGCCTGCGGTCGTTCTGTCCCTATAAAAATTGTCTCACTTTGGGAGCTCTTCGGAACTCTCACTGGACTGAGCAGAAATCACTTGAAATCACTAAGCTGAAATCACTCGAAGCTCCGTTCGGATCTTCGCCCTCGCCTCGCTGCCGCTCGGCTCCACAGATCCCCCTCGGTCTGCTCACCGGGTTTCCCTCCTTATCTTCAATTGGTGTCTACAGGACTTTGGACAGGTGGCGTATTACTTATTCCTCTAAACTTTCTTCCTCCTCTCTCTCTAGTTAGGTGTGTTTGAATTTTATTATTTTCTTTGCTTAATAAAAACTGTGAGTATTTTAAACTGCTTGACTCCTCACTGACCTGAACCGGCATACGTAGGACAAAAGGTCTCGCTGCGTTGCCCTGCCTCTCGTTAGCCAAGAGAGTGCTCCAGCTAATTCCCCCAATTTTGCTTGTTTGGTTTGGTTATTTGGGTGCCCCTCACGGGACCCTCAGTTTTCAGGGTAACACATCCATCCGTCCACCCACTCACCTTCCTATCTACACACACATACATGCTCACATACATCCATATCTTGTAATTTGAATCCAATGGCTCTTGTTCTAGTCTCCAGAGCAGCAAAAACAAGCTCGTTCCATCTACATTGCAACCTCCAGGTATTCAAAGGTGGCTCCGTCATGTCGCGTTCCTCAGTCTTCTGTTCTCCAAGCCAAGCCTACCGAGCTCCCTAACTCGTTCCTCACAGGGCTTGGCTCCCAAACACATTTTGGCTGGTCCATGTCCTCTTCAATTGTGGCATCCAGAACTGGAAGCAGTATCCCTCCAGCTGAGGTCTGACCAAAGCTGAACAGAGTGGGACAAACATTTCCCTCCATTGGGAACACCATATGCCTGTTGATGCACCCTGAAATTGCTTTTCCAATCCAATAATCTTAATACTGCTCTAAAAAAAAATAAAGCAGCAGTGACGTCTGCCTCTGAAGCCGTCAGTGCCTGATCTGAGGCTCTGACAGGCTCCCTTGTCTCCTGCCAGAGACAGCTGACACCCTCCTGGCACCAAAGAGTTCATTAGGATTATTAAGTAGCAATCGCTGGCACGAGCATCCATCAGCGTCACGCTTAGTTGCCGTTATTCCTTCCTGATTAGCCAGCATCCAAAGCAGCATGCCGGGCAATTTGTCTGCCTGCAGACCTGTTATCCCCTTCCCAGGCCCAGACAGTGCCGAGTCCAGCAGCTGCAGGGCGGACACGGTGGGGCAGCGGGGAGATAATGAAATGAGCTTGCCGACTCCTTTCTCCTGGACTGGCGTCAGAAGGCCCCATCGCCCAACTCTCTGTCTCTGCCCCTTTGCCAGCCGCTTCTTCGTTCCCTCGCTCCTGGATCCAGCCTTCTCCCCCAACAGGTTCCTCGGCATCCCACGCGCCGAAGCCACCAATTACTTTTTGATAAGATGCAATTTCTTCCGCAACTCTTATTACTTAGCCTCTCAACAGCTCTGCCGTATTTCTGTCAATTGCAATCTCTCCTCTGCTCTGTTCTCTCCGCAAAGCAGCTTCCAAACCCAAGCGACTGCGTTCACCAGGCTTCCTCTCCCCTCTTTCCCCCTTTGCTTTTTAAAAAATATATCAGAAATAAGAATAATAACCCAGTTACGGCATTTCAGGGGTCAAGTGAGCAGCGTCCCATATGCTCATGGACAGACGGAAGGGGTACTGCATCTTGGGAGGTAAATCGAATGGAATCTATCATGGCTTCACTTTGGCTTTTGCTTGCAGTGCTGTAGACCTTGACATCATAATATTTGTCATGGCAAGTAGGGAATTCCTCCAGAAACTGTTAAGTTAGCAAGTGAAGATGACATCCAGCATATCTTGTTCTTCCCTGGAAACAGGAGAAACACAGAAGCATGGAGCTAGAAGGGACCACAAAGCCCATCTAGTCCAACCCCCTTTTAGGCAGGAATTTTCAAGCGCTCCTGAAAAATGCCCATCCAACCTCTGTTTAAATATCTCCCAAGGTGGAAACCCAACTGCTCTCCGGGGCACTGCATTCCACTGTCAAGCAGACCTTGAAGTCAAAAAGTTCTTCCTCGGGTTTAGCGTGCCTCTCGGAAACAGAACCATACATATGTGGTGGTCTTGCCAAACAGTCAAGAACTACTGGGGGGGGGGAATCCATGACACACTTTTCCAGAATATTGCACCTAAAATTTGAAATGATTCCAGAAATGTACCTATCAAACATAACCAGCCATCAAAAAAAGCTGCGAGAAAATAAGAAGATAATTTTATATTTTACAATGGCAATGAGAACCTGTTATGCATAATACTGGAGAAAGAGAAATCAGAACCATCAATAGATGACTGGGAGGTTAAAATTTTGGATAGGATAAAAGTGGACAAGCTTTCTAGCTTGAGAAAAGGGAACTTGACTCAACAGTCTGAGTGAGCAGGGAGAGGGATTGTGGATTGAGTTAAAAGCAATAAGCAGATAAAACCAATAAACAGATAAAAAGATAAAATAGAAAAGATATAATAAACAAGTGGTCAAGTTAAGAGGGAATAAATGGTTTAAAAAGACAGAATCTTATTTGAATACTGTATGTAAAATATAAGTGTATAATGAGAGGGGAGAAAAAGATACTTCAGATAAAGTAGGTTCAGATAAAGGTGATTTATGAAATGGTATATAATTTGGGAGAAAGGCAAAATATGGGGGGAACAAAATGGGAGGAGGTCACTATATAACAGGTGGTATGAATTGTATGTGTATGAATGTATGTATGAATTGTATGAAACTGTATTTTCTTTCTTTTACTTTCATGTTATTTTTATTAGTGGAAAATTTTGATATAGAAATTATAACAATAAAAAAAGAAACAAAAACATAAAGTCATACAGTTGGAAGGGTCTCCAAAGGCCATCTGGTCTGACCCCCGGCCATGCGGGGATATCCTGCCATGGAGAGTCCACACGCTCCAAGGTGGATAATGCCTCCCACTTCCTCTTCTTCTCTGCAACCGTCCCTCCCCAGAAACTCTTGGCCCCATAGCTAGTCCCAAAGCAACGGTGTCTTTCAGATAGTTAGATAGCCCAAGTGGGCCGTGAATAGAGAAGGGCCGTTGTCTTCATACCCCCTGGTCTTCCTGGAGATATTTGATTTGACAGCTGGGAGAGACCAGAAGCCTGACCCATCATTAGTCCCAACTAGAGCAGACCCGTAGAAAGAAAGGGGCTTGTTAGCCGCCCTTTCCACACATCCCATTGTTTTCTCTAGGGACGCCCATCAGACGCAATTCAGGGGGCTGAACAAGACAGGTGTCCCGCAAGTGTTGTCTTCAGGTAGGTCTTCCATCTTTTCATCTTCCATCTTTTCCGTCTGCTCGCTGTCGTGTCCGCTCCCATCTGACATGCCCCTGAGCTCACTGGCACGTCTCCGAGACAAGCATGATTACATGGCAAGCTTCATTAGACAGCCATGGCAAGATCTTGTCATCCTCAACAAGGTCAGCTTGACAAGTCTGGGCAGTGAAGGCTTCTGTTTATTTCCCCAGTTTATTGACAAGGAACTGCTAGGGAGGAGTGTGGTGATGAACAACCCAAAAATGGATTTAGATCTCTGTCTGCAGATGTGAGAATAACATATGGATTGCATTTTTCCAAAACACGTAGGCCTAAATTACGGTTCTGCAGAGTTGGAACTGTGACACATCTCCAACCTGCTAGCACTGCCTTAAAGCAAATAAAGCAGAAGGAAACTGTAGCAAAATCTCAAGAAATCAGGTTAATTCCCAGTTTTCCCAAAGATCTAGATTGTCAAGATGTGATGGAACCACAGTGAGGAGAGCATTCATTTGTGTCTGTGTGTTTACAGCGAGCATGTTGGCTACTTAATTTCATTCTCACATCATTCTCACGCATGATGTTTAGAACTTCTTCACATCCTTTGTTGTTGTTGTTGTGGCCCTTCAAGTAGTTTCTGACTTACGGCAACCCTAAGGAGACCCTGTCATGGGTTTTTCTGGGGCTGAGAGTGTGTGAGGAGCCCAGAGTCACCCACTGGGTTTCCATGGCCAAGCGGAGAATTGAACTCTGGTCTCCCGGGTCATTGTCCAGTGCTCAGACCACAACACGACGCTGGCTCAATGCATTTAGCAATGGCCATTTCCAAGGGGTGCAAATGAATCCTTCCTCCGCTCTTCTCATTCACTTTCCTCGGTTTTAGCTCCGCTGTGCCCAAGCTGTCGTTGCTGAGCTGTTGTGGGCTCTGCAAATGCAGCACCATCCATCACTCCCCAGAAAGACGATTATGGAACAGGGTGTGAGAGAGTGACAGGAAACCAGAGCAAGCGTCGATTTCTGAATGGTGGTGGGTGGGAAGAGGGACCTCGGAGCTGCAGGTTAGATATTAATACAGCTGCACAGAGGAGGAGGAGGAGGAGGAGGGGAAGCAAATTGGACCCTGCTTGTGAAAAGCAAAGAAAAGTGTGCACCACAGTGGCACACACACACACACTTTAAAAGAATCTTCAGAACAGCTCCCCAACAACAGCAGGTGTCTGTGCTGCACGGCGTGGTTGCTGGGAGGCCGGTGGAAGGAAACGCGTCTTGTAAGGTGTCGTGTCAGGGCTTGCTACCTTGCACATTATTCAGGAGCCAAAAGCAATGGCAAGTTTGTGCTTGTTTGTGACACTTGACAATAGGGCGGTGTCTTCCAGCATGCCCAGAGCAAGTAACTAGTTCAGGGAATCCAGCCTACGCTGAGCCAGGGGACACAGCTCTGCTCCTCCAACGCGGGGGAATGGAGAATGGCCCTCCATAAAACATCGGTGCACGCGTGTCTGTCATTTCCTTCCAGACCAGTGGTGGCTGGTGGCTCCCGTGTCAGTGAGGCAATGAATCCACTCCAGATTTTAGCTTACATTTTATAGGAGTTGTCCAAGGTGCTTGGAGTATGGGGTCAGCAGCTTGAGTAGCTCCTTTACTGTTCAGACTAAAACCCAAAGCATATTCACTTGTCCCGGCAGCAGGGTGGGCAGCAGGTTGCTTTGCTCTCCCTGCTTGAAATCCTAAGGCCAACTCAATGACGTGCAGTGTCGTGTATTGTATTTTGTATTTGTATTATATTCTGTTTTAATTTGTACACTGCTTATCTTCGTGGGGTATAAAGAAAGCTAATAATTACTGTAATTACAAACACTGCTACTACTGCCTCTTCCTCAGGTGCCAGAAAAATAATGGTCCAAGTCCCTGGTGGGAAAGTACAAATCCGGACCGATTTGTTGGATGGTAGAGATGGAGACAGCCCTGCCGTGAAGGTCCATCCGTTCCTGATAGACAAATATCCCGTCACCAACAGAGACTTTCGGTAAGAGCCGTTGGTTCTGCACCGGTTGGGTTCCCAGCAAGTGAGAGTCTTGGGTTCAGATGGGCATCAAGTCGCCCTGCCTTCCTTGCCATGACGTCCGAATGCCAACGTAGTGTTTTGGTGTTTGCCTTCTTATAACTCCCTGCACCTCACCATACGCTGTCATACCAGGTTATGTGCTGTTTGCTGCCAGGTCATGCTCGTATTGCTTTGCTGTTTAATTCTGTGTAACGCATTTTGTGCTGCGTGCTTGGTGCCGTGACAAAAGAGGTTGGAGGGGATGGTAGAGAATAAATGAGAAATGCGTTTCCGGAACAGGGGTATGTTGATATAATGGACTTTGATAAAGAAGAGAACAAAAGCAACACGAGGAAAGGAGGCTGGTGGGCAGGAGAAGCCTGGGAAAGGAGTTGTTTTAATTAGCTGGCAAATAAGGACCGCATACTTGCAAATTTGCGATGTTACCCCTGGTAAAACACTGCAATTCCAGTATGGCTGCTAGTCTTGGCAATGGCCACAATGTGCAACTGCTACTCCACCGTTTCTTGAATAAAGCTTTGCAAACTTCTAAACCTCTTTCCTGGGGCCAGAGTGAACCTGGACATGACAGCGGCATATCCACTGATTTCCGACTACCAGATTTGCCCATTCAGATTCAGGGTTTTAAGTGATGATCTTTTTTAAAAAATGGGCCTCGAACCTCTGTGTTTCCAACCATGTTAGTGCTGAATTGGAGTTGATTCTAACTCCGTCTTCTTTTCTCAAATCAGAAGCTTCTTTTCTTTCACTCCTGTGCCATTTCTGCAAAGGCCCCTCCCTAAACTGCAAACCCCAGGATTCCATAGGATGTTGAAAGTGGAATAATAGCGCTATAACAGTCTAGTGCGGAAACGGCCCTGGGTGGTAGGATGTACAGCACAGTCTGCTCCATGGTGGGAGAAGCTCCCAGTACCGGGCTAACCCGGAGCTGGTAACCCACCAGGGTATGATGCCATAGGGAAGGGATGCGGCCATCCAGGAAAACACAGCGGGACAGATCCAGATCCAGGAGAGGGGGGAGATTTGGCCAGGGGTCCTGCCGTTCCTCCACTCCTGCAGTTCATGGGAGAAACCTGTAAGGTTAGGGGGAAGAGATTAGTACAGCTGATTCCCTTCACAACTGCCTCTTGGCTTGAGAAAGGAAGGTGGAGGAAGGATTTTGAAGGATGCTAAGATGGCTTGGAACTTTTTCAAGTTGGGGAGGTTGAGTTCTGCATTTCATGCCACATGCTACCCAGTGCTTTGCCTCAAGGGGATCTTCTGTCTCCATCTTCACACATGCACACAAAATCTGGATTTGTGTCAGCAAGGTTCCTTTGGCGCTCTCCCACTATTGATGGCTCTTTAGGTAATTTATGACACTCTTAGTGGCTTAATTATGCTGTCAGATCCATCTGTCACTTCCCTGATATGAGGCACGGTGGCAGACCATTAGCCCGGCTAATCATTGCTGTAAAATGGATTGTTTTACACCATTAAATAGCAAGAGCGTAAACAGGTTTGGGCTGTGCGATACATACCACTCCGCCAGCAGCCGTTAAAAGCTTGATCTTGGCATCTGTCCTTGGGCTAAGAAAGTTCACAGTGGGGGCCGGAGAGGAGAGGAAAGGAAAACTTAACGTGCCAAGAACCCACCTTGGACTTTCTCAGAGAAAGGACCACAGTGAACTTCCCTTCAGGGGTGTATGCAGCCCCAGGACCACGGTTTTCCCATCCGTGACTCAAGCTGGTACGTCTGCCCTTCAGCCGATGACCAGAGTGAAGCCGGGCAAGGCCTTGAAAAGCAAGGGAAGGCAGGGCAAATACGAGTTTCTCGTTAGGGACTCCTTTATTCGCTCCTTCTTCCTCCGCTTTGAATTAATTCAGAGAGTGCAGAAAATCTGGTGTGTAAATTATCTGCTGGATAGATAATAATTCAACGGTGTTGTTCGATATGCCCTTGCAAAAACATAATAATGCATGAGTTATAGGAATAAAGGGGGATCTGCTTCAACTACATGGTTATTTCCCCCGCGGTAAACATTTCCTGACTAATGATTTCTGTTTGTTTCTGTGGCTGAACTGCGCAGCTGACTCCCCGTGTGCAGGAGATATGGGGTGGTTGGTTTCTTCGCCTTCGCTGCGCTTGTTTTTGGGTCTTGGAAATCAATCCGGAAAGTGGAGCTGCTGCTGTGATATTTTTGTGGCTTTCCAGCAAGTCTTCATATCATGATATGTCCAAAGTACAACCGCCTCAGTCTAGCCATTTGGGCTCATCTGCTCTCTGATCCATTCGTTTGTTTTTTGGCTGGCCCAGCGAATCCCTAGAACTCCTTTCCGGTACCACGTTTCCAATGAGTTGGCTTTTGTCCTGTTAGCTTTCTTCACTCTCCAGCTTTCAGAACCATACGCTGGAAACATGATAGCCTGGGTGGTATTCAGTGGTATATCTAAGGCACCGCACTGCAATATTTTGCTGTTGTGTGCCTTCACATTGCTTTTGGCTTATTGCAACCCCAGGGTGAACTTAGGTATAGCGATTTAAGCATTGGACTACAACCTTGGAGACCAGGGTTTCATTCACTCCTTAGCCATGGAAACTCACTGGCTGACCTTGGGCGTGTCACACACTCTCAGCCCAAGAATGCCCTCTGATAGGTTCACCTCAGGGTCTCCGTAAGTTGGAAATGACTTGAAGACACACACGCAGCAACAGCAACAACAAGAAGAACTGATCATCGGATCTTCTTGGCAAGACTAAGAGGTGGTTTGCCCTTGAGGCTGAGAGAGTGTGACTTGCCGAAGGTCACCCTGTGGGTTTCCATGCCCAAGCATGGATTTGAACCCTGGTGTCTGGAGTCACCCAAACCACTGCACGATGGTGGCTTGAAGCAGTGATATTTATCCTTTGAAAACGATGAAACTTGTGGTGACCACTATGGACAGATTCCATTGTTTTGGGTGGGGTGTTCCACACAATTTGTGTGATCTCCTCAGGAAAGGTAAGTCCCCTGAAGGGTGGGAGGACCTTTTGGCCCAGCGTGCCTGTGGGGCTGTGTAATGTTGCTACTGCCGTACTGCATTTCCCATCAGTCTTAGCGAGTAGAACCAATAGTGGTGAATGATAGAATAACATTCCAGCAACAAATGGAAGCTTACACGTTTCCTGGCACCAACTCAGATATTACACTAAATGCTTTTAGCTTGTTCCAAATAGAGTAAACCCACTGAATCAACAATCGAACAGTGAGTCAACATACAGGTAAAATCCTGTTGGTTGAATGGGTCTACTCTCTCGATTCAAGCCCTTGGCTGTTGGCAAACAAAACCATTGGATGTTAAAGGTAGATCATCTTGGCCGCAGTCATTGTTGCTAATTTCATTATTTGTTAGTGCAGCAATTAATTTGCTGCTGACAAGCGTCTAGGGATGGCTGAGAATTTTGCATGGTTTTGTGGTTGTTGTTTTTTTTGTTTGTTTTACAGGAACTTTCAAATGTTTGCAGATTTAACAGCTTGGGTGTTGGCCACACTGGCCGTGGGATGCTGAGCGCTACAGTTCCAAAAAGAAACGTTTCCAAGCTCTGGCACTGACATTCATATGTTGTTGTCGTTGTTTTAATTACCCTTTTCTAATTTATTTGTTTTCACGACATGTTTTTAAAGTAGGGCTTTGTTTTTAATCTACATTTTAATATGGTTAGCTGCCTTGGGCACCTTTGGCAGAAGGTCATGGTCTATAATGCACACAAACAAGCAAATATTTAACGTGGCAGAGAAAGACAACCGGGCCCTCTCTAAGTTGGAAATGCCGATGCCTTTTGGATTTCATGATGAGTGTGGAAGCAGCTGACGGCTCCCATGTCAGTGGGGGCACCGGATCCACTCCAGGTTTTCAACCCAGGCTTTAAAGTACCTCTCCAAGGTGCTGAATCCTATTCACAAATGGCTTCAGAACCTTGGAGAGGTACTTTGCAGTTACCACAACGTGGAGTGGATTCATCACTCCCACTGACATGGGAGCTAACAGCTGATAGAGGTAGAGGATAAAACCTGGATTTTACAATCTAGAGTGGAAGCAAAGGACTTATGTTACTGTCCCTGTCCCCCAGTTCTGGCTCTGTGAATCCCAGTCAGTGTGTAATTTGTAGTCAGTGATGGTTGGTGGCACCCGTGCCAGTGGAGCAGTGAATTCATTCCAGGTTTTAAATTCCAGAGCTCTTCAAGGTGCTGAACGCTATTCCAAATTCCAGGAATTTCTGCTCTATCTAAACCCCAATTGCTCTAACAGCAGGGGAGCAGGGAGCGAATACTGGACTTTTTCTACATTAGGAGGGAAAGGCTGGCCCTGGGAGTTTGGAGGTATTAAGGGGCCCCGAATCAGCCTTGGGGCCACATGCATCTCCAGGGCCACACTTTCCCTTTCCTGGCAATAGTTTGACAAGGTGACTGTGATTTGTGGACCGGCATCAGCCTTGGCCTTGCATACAGAGATCCTCCACGACGCTTGGCATCTGGAAGCCCTGGCGCTCGTATTTCATCCCTTCTAATCTTCCGGACTTGAAAGCAGTCGGCAATGAAACCGAATGTCAATTTTCTTTCTGGGAATGTCTTTTGTTTTAAGGCGCCCTTTGGAGATTGATGGCTCCAGCAGCAACCGCAGCCTCTCCGTATATTCCCAGGGGTCCCCATCCGGTTTGCTTCTTCAAGTGGGGAAGAGATGAAGCCGGAATGCACAATGCAGACACGGGGTGGGTGGGAGGCTTCCTAGGAAATCTTCTCCCCTTTTTTCAGCAGCCGGTCATGAGATCCAAAAGGGTGGCTTCATGTATTCCTTGGCCCAGCATAATTAGTTCCCCTTTAAAAAAAATAGAATAAATAAAAGATATAATCAAGTTCCTCTTTGGTGGCACCATGACAAGGGACAACCTGATGCCGACACTGTAGTGCTCTTTGCAATGTTGATGCGCCTGCATGTTTGGTGGGCCCTTCCCTTGCACACCGGTCCCAATCCCTAAGAACCCACCAGCATGTAACTCTCAACGTGTCGAGTTGCATTCTGTCTCCTTGATGTTGCATCTTGGCCATCGGCTCCAGATTGTCCGAACGCCTGTCCCCGTTGCGGCCGCATCCTGTCATTGCAATTACCACCATTTCACCTTTGCTGAGTAGCCAGAAACCACGCAGTCCATTTTCTTGCTGACTTGCTGCTTCCGTCCTTTTATATCCAAAAGATCTGCCACAAGATGGGCGTAGGGAGGAGGGAAGCAGCCAGACTTTTCCTGTTTGTGCTGATGGGGTAGGTATTAGCATCACAAAGGTACATTTTTGCAAATAACTAAAGGGAAGAAGTTGCTTAGGAAAGCAGATCTGGTCAGAAAGGATGCCTAAGAAACACAGTTCTGTCCCTCCTGTTTGGGTTTCCTCGCTTTCTCTCGGCCATTTTCTTCTATTGTCACCCTCTCCTCTGATTTTGGCTCTAGCTTGCAGCCAAAACAGAGCAAGAGAGCCCGAGGGGATCAAAGCAGGAGGAAGTAGTATTTCAGGACCCAGCTGCCCTGTGATGTTGAGCAGCCAGACACAAAGAAAAGAAGAGGCCTGCTGCAAAGGAGCCCAAATATTTCCATCTAGCTCAACATCTTGTTCCAACAGCAGCCGGTTAGACGCCTCCCAGAACCAGCAGAGAGTGTGAAAGCAAGACCTCCCTCCCAAGTGACTGGGTTTCTGGGGTAGGTGACCTTCAAACACGGAGTTTCTCAGGCTCTTGTTAAATATCATGCAGCCGGCAAACATAGAGCTTTGGAAAGCCACATTTTTGGACTACAGATTCCAGAACCCCTCAAATTCTGGGAGCTGTAGTTTTAGAAAACGAATATAGCCAAGCTCTGAAGAACTATTCCAGCAGGGGAGGAGAAGGAAAGCAGAGGTGCCAGTGGCCACCTATCCGAAAATCATTTTCCCAGGGCGCTGGCACTATTTCCACCCCTACTAGTTAGGCGAAGAACTGCAGGTGTATGAAAAACTTAAGCTTGAGGCTGCTTATTCCTTCCTCTTGGCATATGGAATGCAGCAAGGATGGGTGCATCGAAGGAATGCGACACAGGAGCAAACTGCGTGTGGGCATTTCCCTGTCGTTGTTGTCATTGTGTTATCAAGTCCTTTCCAACTTATGGCAACCCTAAGGCAACCCTATCATGGGGTTTTCTGGGGCTGAGAGTGTGTCACACACCCAAGGTCACCAGTGGGTTTCCATGGCTGAGCAAAAAGGAATTGAACTCCAGGGTCCGTGTCGCAATGCTCAAACCACTACCCTACGCTGGCTCTCTACATTTCCTAATAAAACTGGTTGTTTCTTGTAGCACTTTTTCACATCTCTCGTGGCCTGCTTTCTCTCCCCTTTAACACACCAATTCACATCCTCAAAAGTGGAAGCGAGCTTCACCAGGAAAGAACTTTCTGCATTTTAGCATTTGCTTGACATGCTGATGTGTTTCTTGGATGCTTCAGGGCGAGTATTGGGGGATATCTGCTTTTTGGCTGTTATCTACCAAACCAGCGGCTTTTCTCATCTGAGTGCAAAATAGAAATGGGATGGCCGGCGAAGATGGAAATTGGATCAGTTTTATGCAAGGGCTTTCTCTTGCCTAATGCATATCTAGTAGTATTACAAATAAGCCCGCAGTCAGAGGGGAAAATGGAAAAGGACCGAAGCTGAAAAGCAAGCTAATATTTTGCAGAAAGGCGGTGCTGAGCAATTGAGTGTGTTCTTGACCTGATGGATGCTCCTCTTTTCTCTTTCTTTTCTTCCTCCTTTCCCAACCCTCCCTCCCTCCCTCATCTACTTCTCTTCCTCCTCCTTTCCTCCCATATCTCCTCCTCTTCCTCCTTGATCCCCAACCCAAGTTCACTCAGGGCAAACGAATCACTTGTCACGCAAGGCAAAAGAGGGTACCATGGCATCAAGTTCAAGAAGAAGGAGCCCCCAAAATACTTGGCTCCTCCTTGGCTCCTCAATACGTAGCAGGATCAAACAATTAATTTCCAAGTACTGGTCAGATAAGTGCTTCCTATTTGCCTTGCCCTACCCCAACCCAGGAATGGGCCATGGTGGGAGCTACCTTGATGAAGCCGCAGGTGCCAAAGCTAAGTGGCAAATGCTCTAATACAGACTCCTTCAATTTGCTGCCCTCCAGATGTGATAGACCACAGTGCTGCTCTCCAGCTGTGCTGGCAGGGATGACAGGAGCTGGAAAGGGCAACTTGCCCAAGCCCCCCCAGTCAGTTTTCATGGCAGGGTGGGAACTCGAACCCTGGTCTCAGGTCAAACCACTCCACCACACTGGGGCACGGTATCAACAGCACTTCCCGAAAGTGACATTTCCCAACTCCGGTCTATTTTCAGCCCGTGGCCGTTTTGCATGTCTGCAGCCATACATTTCTTCCACCCCATTTCCACTTCAGTCTCTGAAGGCAACTGATGCAGAGGAACAGAAGAGAGACAAGACAGACCTTAGCATCTCATTGACCTTGGAAGAGCAGCTTCCTTGTACCAGACGGAGTCCCCGTCTCCACACTGACCCACGCTTTCCCCTTTCCGCACTCACAGCTGGGAAGTGGCGGGACTCCCAGGGCACCGGAGCTGTAGACTCTTCCTCCTGACAGCTTCATTCTCCAAGACCTTTCAAAGGCAAATTGAAAACGACCTTATTTGCTGAGGATTAGAGAGCGTAGCCCAGGCTGCTGGACTTGAGCAAGGTGGAGGTGCCCGAGCCAGACTTTACATGACAGCAGCGAAGTGCGAAATCCACCTCCCCTTGGAGGACAAGTGCAAAGAGAAGAGCTTCCCGTCCATCAAAGGGACCTCGTTTCTTTGCCACATTAACCGCCCTGTCAAGGCCAAGTCCAGGCAGCAATAACCTTAATTTCCCTTGTTTTAACTCTCCGACTTTGGTCTTGGTCTCGGGGACTTTGGGCTAAAACTCCCTTCCTCGGGAGCAACGGCTGAAAGTTCTCAGATGCTCTAATTTGGTGACCCCTTGACCTCCTTCCCAACAAAGGAGTAAGACTGAGCTATCCGGCCACTCAGACATGAAGGATTTCCTTTCACCCTTTCAGCGCTCTCTTCACATTTTCAAGAGACCTTTGGAAACATGGATTCAAGGCCCTCCCACTATGTTCCTGTAGCATCAGATTATTTCCACTGGGACTAGAAAAAGAGTACCTTCTTTGGCTTTGTTCACCCCTTTTAATTCATCTTAATCTTAATTAATTTCAACTATGCATTTTAAATTACTGCATTTTAAATGGTTTCATGTGTTTTTGGCTGTATTTTAATTTACAAGGTACCCCACCTTGAGCCATGGGGAGGGGCAGGCAAGAAATTAAAATTAATGAATTAATGAATGGTTAAGTTTAATCTTAATTTAGGATAGAAAGGGGGCCATCTACCCTCTCTGGGAAGAGAGCTCCAGAGCCAGGGAGCAGCCACGGAGAAGATCCTGTCTTCCATGTTCCCACCTTAGAGGGTGGTGGGAGAGAGAGAGAGGAGACCCTCCCCAACAGATCTCAAAACCCAGGCAGGTTTTGTGCAAGAGAATGGGGACCCAGGCAGACTCCATTTCGTTGGCGTGCAAATTGCGTGCAGAAACGTAGGGTGAGAAGAGTGTATAGAGTCAATTGACAGGAGATTTTTTTTCTGAAGAAAAGGAATCCCCTAAGCAGAAAATAATGCACAAGATCTTGCATCAGAGGCTGTGATGCGTAAGTCTTCAGTGACAGGAGAACATCGCCAAAGCAATATGCAACCATGCTGGTGAATTGCAACAGGGCATAGTGGGGCAATGCTCGAGATGTCCTGCTGTGCTACGGGGGCTCCCGTTGTGTGGTGTGTCCCAGTGCCCAGTGCGTCTCATTGTGCATTGGGACACAGTGTGCCCCCTGGAACCCTACCGCAACGGCCGTGCTGCTGGCTGCCTCTGCACAATGGCCCAGAGGTTGTTCCCCCCTTGAGAACACCAGCGTTGTGCAACATTGCAAATCATCTCTATGTGAACATCAGTCAGTTTATGATAACGGATTGCTGAGCTGCATAGTTTGTACCCTCCCCGTGTTCCAAGGTGGTTAAATTTTGTGCCGAAAAAGTCCCAAGCAACTTAGACTCTTGCAGCCTCTCCATTTCAACAGTGGGGAATCTGGATGGTTGGAAAAGTTATCAGAAGGTCTTTCCCTCCCTAACTGAGACCACCTGGCTAGGTAGGGTCCGAACCACTGGAAAGCCACAACATTCAACACAGCCCAGCTGGAGATGCAAAAGATACTGCGGGCCACACCGTGAAAAGCTAATGAGGCCGTCAAGAGATCTCGCAGGATCACACTTCACTCTGTCAACTTCCCTGAAGGAAAATTTCTTAAACCATTCAAGTAGGAAATACCAAATCATAATCTGGTATGAGTCGCGGCTGGCTCGGAGGCCCTTGACTCCTCATTGGGAGCAAACTCCTCTAGGCCTGTGGCTGCACTCTTTTGACACACACACGCACACTTCTCACAAAGAAATGGCAGGTTGCCAAGCCTTATACTTGAAGGAAAAGACTAAACATTGCCTGGAATTTCACACTGTGTGGAGCACAAGTACAGAGAGCCCAGGTTGCTTAGGTTTCCCGCCTTTGTGTATGTTTGTGTAACCCTTTCTGTAGCTGCTAAATGAATGCTTTTTTCATCTGTCTGGGCATCCTTTGAGCCACAATGTATGAAGACAGACTGCAGCTCTGGACTACATCCACCAGAATCCCTCAGCCAGGCTGGGCCGTGGGAATGGCAGTTCCAGTTTAGGAGCTGCGGTTTCCAAATTCACATTTCCAAGCTCTGACCTTATCATCCACTGAGACAAAAACTTAGCAATGGAGAACTTTGCCCTCTGAAGTCTTTCCCACCGCTGAAGTCTAGTGTGTTGACTTCTTCAGTCAGACTCACAAAGGAGGTTCAAGTTTGGGGATGAAGGGACTAGTAGTCCAGTGACTTTTGGAGGACCTCAGGGTCTGTGTCCTTGGTATGTAGAAGCAAGGGTGGGCAGCAGATAAGAAGCTGTCCGGATGTCATTGTGAAGAAAGGGTCTGGAAATGAACCCCTATGGGGCATGACTGAGTGAGGTAGATATGTTTAGCTTGGAGAAGAGAAGACTGAGAGTTGACATGATATAGCCATCTTTAAATATCTGAAGTGATTCCTCATGCGGAAGGTAGAAACAGCTTGTTTCCTGCTGGTCCAGAGGCTAGAAACCAGTGGGTTCGAATGATAAGAGATTCCACCTAAACATTAGGAAGAATTTCACTGTAAGAGCTGTGCGGCAGTGGAATGGACTGCCTTCATCTCAGACAAAGGTTGGATGGGAAACTTTCAGGAGTGCTTTCATTGTCTATTCCTGCATTGCAGGGGCTGGACTGGATGGTCCTTGGGGTGCCCTTCAATTCTTATGATTTTGGGGAATTCACTTCTCTTCTCGTACAACTGAGCTGTTCGACAGACCAAGAGGCTGCATTGGAGCGAGATGGACCCTTCTTCTTTGAAGATCTTTTAAAAAAGGTTGGTTGGGCACCTTTCAGGAGTGCTTTAGTTGTTCACTCCTGCAGGGCAGAATGGGGCTGGACTGGATGCTCCCTGTAGCACCTCCCAGCACTAAGATTCCAAAAGACTACACACTAGTTGAATGGATTTTGGCCAAGATCCTAAGAAAAGACCCAAGAAGCAAGAACAGCAAGAAAGCAAGAAGAAAAGCAAGAAAACAGAGCATAATCTTGCACCCAGCAGTTGATCAGTGCCGCCTGGTTGGTGAACTGTGAGGTTGCACAAATGTACGTGCAACCAAATCTTTGTGTATCCTTCCCTTTGCAGCGCACGTCTGTGTTGGTGATCCATGTGCACAATGGCGTTGCACGTGCAACTCTGTTCCTGCACTCTTGAACTGAATGCAGATGTCCTGCCTTGTGCAAAGATGTCCAGCCTCTTGTGGAGGCGAATGTAGACCGTGCGGAAGACAGCATTCTGACCTGTGAGTGTGAGAGAAAAATTCATTAGGCTCCTAATGGCATGAATGGAGCATTCTGCTCTTTGTGGTGCAACAAGGCTTTTGTGGATACATGTGTGCCTGAAAGAGACTGTGGATTCCCCCCAGCAATAAAATGTGTATGGGGAGGGGAGGCATGGCGGGGGGGAATTGAACTGACACAGCAGAGTGTGAGAATAACAATTTTCGGGATGCACGCTCTCCCTGCTCTCCCCTCGACATCCGCCTTCTTGCTATCAGTGCAATGAGCTCTGTTTCACATTCGCAAAGGTCCCTAAACAATGAAACCAGTAATTAAGGTAAGCTGTAAAAGCCCCAAACTCTTCTGCATGCTAATTAGATTTGATCTGGCAAGCGAGGAGGAAAAATGCCCCGATCTCAATACCTGACGTTCTCGTGTTTTAAAGGATTGGAGTCGGAAGAGCTGAGAAAACCCCAGTTGTTGTTGTGGGAGGACCGTAGCTTATTAAGCAGTGGAGGGCGACTCTAATTTGGGGTGGGAAATGCACCCCTATATCTCCCCCCCATAACTTGGACTGTGGTGGGAGACAGGCTCCATGTTGCTGATTTGCACATGGGAGACACAATTTAGTCTGTGCCTTCTCCAGTTGGGAGCCAGCGTGATGTGATGGTTTGAGCATTGGAGCACTGTGACCCCAGCGACCAGGGTTCAATTCTGCACTTGGATGTGGAAACCCACTGGGTGACCTTGGGTGCATCACACCCTCTCAGCCCCGGAAGACCCGGTGATGGGTTCACCTTAGGGTCACCATAAGTTGGAAACTCCTTGAAAGCACACAATGACAACATTGCCTTCTTCTTCTCTTCTCTCCCACCAGTACAGAGGAAGAGCATCAGTCTCTCCACAAGCTTGACAATTTTGGACGGGGTGCAAAGTACAAGAGAAAAGGCCTCCTCAGCCCTCTCCAAAGAGAGAGAGAGAGAGAGAAGCCACACCTAAACACACATAAGGTACTAAAAGGATTCTGCTCCAGATCTCCCAGACATGTGTGTCCACCACCCCACCTTGGGCCCATGCTCAGGAGTTTATCCATATCTGTGGTATCAATATCAAAGATATGGATAAACTCCTGAGCATCAGTCCAAGGTTTTGGGCTTCATGGAAGTGGAAGGGCCTTGGTTGACTTTTAGTAGCTCAGATGGAAGATGCTCCGGCAGCCGAGGGGTCTCCTCCACTCAGACCCAGGTGACGGAGATGGTCAAAGGTATGGAACTAAGCCTCCTGGGAACTGGGGGTGTTCAGCCTGGAGAAGAGAAGCCTGAGAGGTGGCCTGAGAACCATCTTTAAATATTTGAAGGGATGCCATGGAGAAGATGGCTCTAACTTGGTTTCTGCTGATCCAGAGACTAGAACATGAGCCAGTGGATTCAAGCTGCAAGAAAAAAAGATTCCATTTAAACATTAGAAAGAACTTTTTGACTGTAAGAGCTGTTTGGGAGAGGAATAGACTTTAGAGAGTGGTGCCCTCTCCTTGGAGGTCTTCAACTGGGTGTTTGGTTGGGCACCTTTCAGGAGTGCCATGGTGCTATCTTCCTGTGTGGCAGGGAATTGGACCAGATGGCCCTCTTCCAGTTCTGTGATTCTGCTGTGCCAATGCAGTTCCAGGACTGCACCTGGTATATCTGGGGGTCTCCAGACTCAAGAGGTCTGGGAGAAAGCAACAGGGTGCTGGTTGGGTGGAGCCATGCTGAGCAACAGGAGGACAACAATGGCCCCTTCTCCTCATGCTCTGCAGGATGCCTCTACAGGAATCTCTAGAGTCCATATTGCCACTGGAGAAGTCATGTCTGGACCGGGAATCCTTCCATGTAGGCCCCAGCTCCTGGCCTAGGAAGAGGCTTCCATGCCGTCTGTGGTGGAGAGACAGAACCGTGCCTCCCTGCTAGAGCTGCCGACTCTGCCAGGCCTGGCTTGGCCGGAGGAAGCCCATCTGCCAGCTTGTTCTACAGCCTCTCCCTTCCACCTTCCATCCTCTCCTAATGAGAGTTAAACATTTATTAGGTGCACCGGGAAGCCAGAGGACACACAGGAGAGCATGTTAAGGGATTTTGGCAGGAGGAGATTAAAGCCAGCCGAGTGATGGGCCTTTTTCCCTCAGACAACGTACTCAGCCTGACAAGCCTCCTGGAAGAAAGGCGAAAGGAGGGCGGTCTCCTTTCAGGGCTGTTGAAGATGGATGGACAGCTTCTCTCCTGGATAGCAGACACTGGTGGAACGGTGCTGCTTCTCTGTCCGCCCATGTAGCGGCGGGAGACGGAGATGCTCCCCAGGCAAGGGACACACACACAAACTTGATACGCAAAAACAGGTTTTCTTTGAGTTGATAGCCACTACTCCGTTTTAGCAACGTGATGCCTCTTTAGGTGCCGTGCCTTCATCCCATGGAATCCTGAAGTTTGTAGGCTGAGGGGGACTTTAACATTTTCTGCTAGAGAGCTGTAGTTTAGGCCCTTGAGCTGCATTTTCCAAGATGCCCTGAGAGGAGGGGGACTGAGGAGTAGATCCAGTCTTGAGGATGACATTTTCCAGGACAGGCTTGGGAGGAGAAGAAGGAAGTGACGTCAGCATCCCTACATTGTACCTGCCCAGGTCAGAAGGAAGGTTAGCTTCGTATGCCCCTCCACATGCTCCAGTTCTGGTGAATCCTCTGCTGTCCCACTTTTTCAGCTGCCTTTCAAATGTCCCAGTTTCTCTCTCCTCCTCCCGCTTTCTCCCTTGCATCTTGGCTTTCTTCCCTTGGTGCAAATGGAGTTCAAAGGAGAAAACTAGCTTGCACCCAATTAACTCAGCAAGGGGGAGCAGAGAAGACAAAGAGAGGAGGAGAAGGCTGAAATCTTGCCCTTCGCAGGAGGCTCAGGCAAAAGCAAACTGCTGCAACCTGGCTTGTGTGTTCCTTCTCCTTTGACATCTTGTTTTCATCTGTGAAATGTCGGCAGGTATGACTTAGATGAGAGCAAAGGACAAATTTGTGGGTGGAAGTGGAAATAAAAGAGGTGAAACTCTCACCCAGGGACACTGTGCACCCCATCAACACTGTTGGTGCCGCTAGAATTCATTGCTTAAGGTCCTGGTTCTCCCACTGGCTTTGAGAGGTTGAGCTAACAGCCTGAGGTGCTCTCCTCTGTTTAGACCACCAACTGCATCTGAGCTTCTCCTCCAGCAGTGATGTGTGCCAGTTTTCCTTAGCAAACAAAGTCTTGGAAAGATTTGGAACTACAAGCAGTTCCGATTTGTAACAGGGACGAGACCCCTGGATGCTGACGGATTTCAGCTCCTGTCAGTCCTGTCCAGGATATCCACTGTCCAGGCATGAAGAGAATTGCAGTGTAGCAACGTCTGAAGGGCCACATGTTCACTGACCTGGAAAGATGCCTGGCTGTGGTTCCTCTGGGCAAATGGGAATGCCTTTTGCACATGCGCAGAGGCATTTTCTGTATTATCAGCCCCCAGAAAGACTTTGCATGTCATTCCAGCTCCGAGGCCTCAAATGAGTCCTGGGTTCTGATTCTTCTTTGCTTACCTCCTCTGTCCAGGCGGGGAGGGTGGGAGATGGGTCTGCATGCTTCCTTCCTTCTTTGGTCTGAAAGCCTGTTTGTTGGCTCTCTCGTCTAGACACAAACCACCCAAAGTTTGTAATTAAGTGGATCGGATTACAATTTGTCCAACTTGTAATGCTCCGGTATCTTGCTAATCAAGCGTCAGCGTCTCCTCTGTCTCAGAAAGCACAGAAGGTTTCTATTACTTATTTATAGCATGTATAATCCGCTCTGCAGCCGGAAAGGTTCTTAGAGTGGCTTACTTATCAATTTAAAATGAGAGAGACAAGACAGTCCCCGTCCGCATCTAGAAACACACGACCCCCAAAGAGAAGAAGGGAGAGGGGGAGAGAGAGAGAGAGAGGAAGAGGGGCACAAAACAAACTAACATTCTTTTTTTAAAGAAGAAATCGTCCAGCATGAGTTCTTAATGTTACAAGAACCTCGTTTTTACGCCTGGATCTCAATAGCACTCACTGCTTGGTGTGATCTCATTATGCCAAATGACTGCCCTGCAAATATTGCAAATGTTTTTGCAAGCTCCATCTGGACCCAGAAACCCTCTTTCGTTCACGAGAAGATCTGAGCTCTTTCCAGAGACAGAGGAGGTTGCATTCAAGATGAAAACAAATGGATGTAGGAGCAGGCATAACAGACTGATTTCCCCACTGCTGTCCTGCTTTCAGGCTGAGTAATGTAGAGATTTGGTGTTTTCCTTCGGCAGTGGCTGGCAGTGCCAGCGCCAATGGGAGGGAAAATCCATTCAGGTGTCAAGGAATTCTCCAAAGCGTTGGGCCTATTTCAGCAACAGGAATTAAAAAAAAAGAGAGCCTCAAACAGGAACAGGAATGTAAAAAGATCAAACATGATTTTCTTCTCTCCTCTTCCTCCTCTTTCTCTTCCATTCCTTCTCCTCCTCCATCTCCCCTTCTACTTCTCCTCCTCCATCTTCTTCTCCTAGAATCATAGAATAGAGTTGGAAGAATCTAATCTTTTCTGTAAAATGGATTGTTTTACACCATTAAATAGCAAGAGCGTAAACAGGTTTGGGCCGTGCGATATACCACCACTCTGCCAGCAGCCGTTAAAAGCTTGATCTTGACGTCTGTCCTTGGGCTAAGAAAGTTCACAGTGGGGGCCGGAGAGGAGAGGAAAGGAAAACTTAACATGCCAAGAACTCACCTTGGACTTCCTCAGAGAAGACTTTCCCTTCCCCTAAGCAGACCTTTAATGGCTTTCCATGCTTCTGGGGGCTCAGAATCATAGAGTTGGAAGAGACCCCCAGGGCCATCCAGTCCAACCCCCTTCTGCCATGCAGGAACCCACATCCAAGCTCTCCCTTTGACAGATGGCCACCCGGCCTTTGCTTAAAAACCTCCAAAGAAGGAGGAGACTCCACCACACTCCATGGAGGGAGCAGCAGATTCCATGCCGGACAGTTCTTCCTGAGGCTCAGGTGGAATCTCTTTCCCTGTAGCTTGAACCATTGCTCCTTTCCCAAAGGCTGCTCCCAGCTCCTTCCCCTACCTTCTGCTCACCTATTCCCTGTTCCCCCAAGCTGGGAGTCCGAGGGAGCCGTGCCAGGCAAAGAGGATCCCCATGCGCTCCATTCTGATAGCGGGAGCACGACGATGCCATCTCCATCACCGTGAAGCAGCCAGCAGAACAGAGGCACCGAGGATGTCCCCCCTCACTTGGCTTCCCCATCCCACAGCGTATCGGATGCCCACCACTGCGCACCAAAAGAGTCCAAGGCACATCAGAAGTGCCTGACGAGCGGAGGAAGACTCCAGCCCATGCTCTGACGCCTGTCTCCACAATTGACTAACAGGGTTTTGTTGCGCCATTGCAACGCAGCTACGTATTCCCAAAGCTACGGAACGCAGATTGTGAAGCAGAAATGTCGGCTAATACTTTTTTCAGGTAGAAATCCTTTTCTGGGCAAAACAACACTTGCTGCAGAATTCATCTCGAACTGCAAAGATTCTTGCCAGTTTAGGGTACTTCTCAGTACAATTTCTTTTTTTCTTCATTTATTTTTATAAATAATAATAATAATAATAATAAACATTCCTCCAAAATAATATACATACAAATTACAAATCTAAACATATGTTCTTTAAAGAGAATAAAAAGTAAAACAATATCCTGAGGAGAGTAGATAACAAAAAAGTTGAAGAAGCACTATAGAAATCAAATGCTCGATGAAAGCATACAAAGCTTTGAATGTTGGGTTGATAATTATTAACAAGTATTAATCATTATTAAGTATTAATAAAAAGAATATCAAAGAGAAGAAAATACAGAAAGAAAGATATTTTTAAAAAGGGACTCCCTTCCCAAAAAGTGATAGGTGCTTCCAGGAAGAAAAAAAAAGATCAGATTCTCTTGGGAAATTGATAAGATTATCAGTTTCTCTACTGTGTGAAACAAAGCTCCTCACCAGAGTTTCTTCACACTAGAGAAACACATTTTTGACTATTTATTTTTTTCTTGGTGGTGTTGAAAGTTCTTGCTTTCTTTAGATGTTGCAGAAGTTGACCAGCAATGTAATGCCTCCTCTCCCCACCATCCAAGTTTGTCAAAGGACCTTTCCGCACTGCACTGTCATGGTGCTATTATTCCACTTTCAACCGCCTATGGAATTCTGGGGGTTGTAGTTTACTGAGGCCCCAGAGCTCTCTGGCTGCGAAATCTAAATGCCCCTCCTCAAACTGCAAACCCCGGGATTCCGTTGGAAGCTGAAAGTGGGATCATAGCACTATAACAGTGTAGGGCGGAAAGGCCCAAAGACTCCAAAATGCCTTCCCAGCCACGCAGGCAGCAACTGCAAGGGAGCCACCCATGAAGCAGGTGGAAGAAGGAGGGTTCCTGGAGTGGGTTTTACAAAAGGAATCCTTCACTCGTTTAACTCGTGTCCAGAAGTCAGATCGGTAATTAGATTCCTAGTGTGAAAGCGCTCCACGGGGGGAATAATCCTACTCACTTCCCTCCGGCGCCTCTCTCGTTCATCAGGCCCTGGGAAGAGCCAGGCGAGGAAACCCACAGGCAACCCAACAGGCAGACAAGGGGTCCCCGTCCATCCCTCTCCATGCCCCCGCAAGGTTCTGGGGACTGGACCAGTGATTAGCGTCTCCAAGGGAGGCCCATTTGCAATCAAGCGTCACAAAGAGGAATCCCCAGCATTTAAATTCATTAACGGTCCATGAAGGTTCTTCATTGGAGGCACAGAACAATCTCCAAAAAAGGCTTTGGAAAGGCTTGTTTGCTTTTTCTCAGCTGCTGGAAATGGCAAGTTTGTTTAGGGCAGGGCCTGGGGTCCTCTCTTCCTCTCCACAAGTACTGCCAGTCCCATCATCCCTGTGGCAGCTGACAGCTCTCTTATCAATCAGAGCTGTGAATTCATGCCAGGGTTTTAGTCTGAAGTTAGGGTCTCTTTTGGGTTTATTATTATTATTATTTCCTATTTTTCCCCCTAAAATTGTGAGTCAAACCAGCTCACAGTGTAAATAACAATACAATCGAAAACATACAAAAAGGGCATATTAAAACAGAATTAAACTATTTACAATACTAACGCAATAGCAGTAAAAAAAAAGATTGAAGGCTCTTAAAAATCACCAGTAAAACAGTACAATCTCTGCCCAGCAATGTTTCCATGCAAATTTAGGAACTTTGACTTTTTAACTCCAGACTCTGGGTCTGTGTCCGTAGATTTTTGACCATGATTTCCTGAATTTAATTTTTAATATCAATAAAACAGGGACGTACAACACGGTCTCTCCATGTCGGGATAGCTGGACCTACTCCTTTTGGCCAATGCGGTGTAGCAATTTGAGTGTTGGACTAGAATTCTGAGAGACCAGGGTTCACATCCCTGTTCAGCCCTGCAAGTCACTCTCTCTCAGCCTCAGAGGAAGGAAAAGGCAAAACCCTTTGAACAAATCTTGCCAGGAAAACCCCGTGACAGGTTCACCTTGGTGGTTTGAGCCTCGGCTGTGACCCTGGAGACCACGCTTTGATTCCACTTTGCTTGGCCAGGGAGACCCACACTCTCAGCTCCAGAAAACCCTGTGATAGAGTTGCCTTAAGGTTGCCCATAAGTCGGAAACAACTTGAAGGCACACAGCAACAACAAGGTTCACCTTAGAGTTGTCTTAAGTCAGAGATAACTTGAACGACAACAGCAACGGCAACAACCAAATTTGGCTGGTACACTTTGGTGAGGAATTAACTGCAGCTTGTTGGTGCAGAATGAGCCCAGATTCCTAACTTTCAGGAAGGAAAGAGCTCCAGAATTAAGAGATCCAAAGGTGTCAGAAAGAAGAAACCCATGGATTTTCCTCCTGGAAACCTATGCGTGCCGCTCTGCGATGCTCCAAAATCCTCCCGGCCCAACCTGGATGTGGAAATTGCAGCCTGCCCTTCTTGAGAAAAATCATTTATTCCTAACTGGCCAGACTGAGCCAGGAGGGCTTTACATTCTATTGTGATGTCACAGTGGTGGTTTACAAATCGTAAAACCCATCAATCTAATCCTAAAACAAATTTACAAGTTCTCAGGTGACTTTGGGGAAGATGGAGCAGGGAGATGGAGAGCAGAAGAGAGAGGGAAGAGAGGAAGGCAGTAGTAAACAAGGCACCTGGCACAATCTCACAACGAGACTCCCAACCGAAGAGGCTCCTTGCTGCTTCCCCGGCTTTCAAATGAAGAGCTGGTTGCCTCCAGCTGCCTGTGGCCTCTTAGTATGCCAGCAATTTGAGATGCTAATTCTCACATTTGAAAGTCTTAACCAGATGGGATCGGATCTTCTTTCTGCTTGCCGTGGGTACGATTCCCCCGAACACCAGGCAGATGGGTTCTAGAATCCTTGTCAGCACCATAGCCAAACCTTTAAAGATTATTCATAGAATCATAGAATCCCAGAAATGTAGAGTTGGAAGAGACCCCAGGGGCCATCCAGTCCAACCCCCTGCCATGCAGGAACACCCTCAAAGCACTCCCGACAGATGGCCATCCAGCCTCTGCTTAAAAATCTCCAAAGAAGGAGACTCCACTACACTCCGAGGCAGCAGATTCCCCTGCCGGGCCGCCCTGACTGTCAGCGGCATTAAAAGGGTGAACTTGGGTGCAGTAAAGAAAGCCAGCATGTGTAGCGGTTTGAGCATTGCACTCTGGCCCTGGAGACCAGGATTTGCTTTCCCACTCGGCCATGGAAACCCACTGAGTGACCTTGGGCACATCACACACTCTCAGCCCCAGAAAGCCCGATGACAAGGTTGCCTTAGGGTCGCCATAAGTCAGGAACGACTTGAAGGCATACAGGAGGCCCTGCTAGATACTTTTGCTTCAGCCTGAGAGTTCAAGGGTGGAAAGAGGCTGGAAACGGGGAATAGACAAAGGGTGTAAACCGTTCTCTTAGCAAATTGCTGGCACGGTTCTCCACGTTAGGGTGGGAGACGGGTCACACCTGCACAGTTCAGTCTCCTCTAGGTGGTTCTGCTCCATTTACCCCAGGGCCCATCTTCCAGTTGTCTTGTGTCAAGGAGATGGTGGGGCAGAATGCTAATTTAGGGGGCAATGCTCACAGTTGGGTTCCTGGAGCGTCAGGGAAAAATTAGGTTTCTCACATGTCAGGAAATCCTGATAAGAGGAATCCTGGATGGGTGAGAATCTTTGCAGTTTGGGATTTAGTGTCTGCACAAAAAAAGAAGAGAGAGAGAAAAAGGTGTTTTATGCACAGAAATGAGTTTCTTGAACAGAAAAGAAGCTGGTTTCACTTCAGCAGACTCACCCTGTGCACAAAAAGGGCTGTTTTCTGAGACAGAAAAATGGATAAGATGTATGTATATATATGTGTGTGTGTATGTGTGTGTATTTAGTCAAGATTCTCAGGTATCCATTTCATACCACTTGAGACTTCTTGGGAGAAAAAGCACACCTCATCTTGGAAATCTACCCATTTTTCTGAGGCTTATGAAGAGTTTGGGAGAAACAAGCTGTGAACAAAACACCAGGAGCTCATTTCAGCCAATGAAGAAGAACACATACAAAAATATATAAGTTGGGGGAAATAGCTACTGCATGCGAGAAATGAATAGGAACTACGGTGTGGATGTGAATAGAAATTCCCGGGTAAGAAAAGGCTGGGATCTTGCTTGTTTATCCGTATTAGAGTAAACCCACTGAATCAATTATTGAAAGGTGAGTCAACACTTAAGTAAGTCCAGTTCATTCCATGGGTCTACTCTAGTGATAGCGTTCAGGCCAAAACCTTTCGACTTGATACAAAGGATGGGAAGAGAAGCCATCTGGGGTTTAGAGGAAGAGAATGGCCTTGATCCTCAAGCTAGTTCTAACCAGATGAATACATGAGATTTACCTATGTGTTGACTTACCCTTCCACAATTGTTTCAATGGGTCTACTTTAGTCTGGAGTAACCCATAGGAAACAAGCTTTTCACATCCCTAGCTAGGGGAGATAACCTACTATCATTCCTGGTTCCACTTTGAAGATTGAAATTGTAGAATATTCAGAGCGGCACTAACATAAAATGCAATGATAATGAATAATGAGAGCTGTTCCTTTCTGGAGAGGTGCAATGCTTTGTTGACCCTCCAGGCTGGCCCCCGAGCCACCAGGCTTATCCGGAGAGGCTCTCTCTCTGACCTGCCTATAATGGCAGCAGAGGCTCATGGCTTCCAGCGCCTCTCTTCTCCCTCCAGGTTCAACATGTTGGAGCAGGAACTGAAGTAGATCCTGCTCCTCAGGCCAGGAGAACGGGCATCCTGCTTTGTGGTATTGAGCAGAAATTGATAACCTGCCTTTGCCCGTATTGACGGCCACAGAATCAATGCTAATAGCCACATCTGCAGCCTGCGTTGTCGTCGGTGAATGCACACATGAAGCATCAGATATGGAAAGACCCTGGAAGGTCGTTCTGTCCTCGGGGTCCTTACCCCCTCCTGGGTATAAATTTGACAAAGGACATGGAATCCCACCAGATCGCCCACAGTTTTCTTGGATTACCACCAGGGTGGGTTCCAAAGTGACATCTCTGACCAGGGAGTTAGCCATGGTCCCAAAGTATGCGTTTCACCTAAATTTCTCCTCAACCTGCTCTTGTGTCTGGTAGGAGGGCAGTCAAAGTGGTAAAAGGGCCTGGAAACCATGAAGCCTTAGGAGGAATGGCTTAAGGAGCTTGGTATGTTTAGCCTGGAAAAGAGAAGGTGAAGAGGCAACATGAGAACCGTGTTTAAATGTTTGAAAGGATGTCATATGGAGGATGGAGCAAGCTTGTTTTCTGCTGCACCAGAAAGTAGGACACGGAGTAGTGGCTTCAATCTTCAGGAAAAGAGATTCCACCTAAACATTAGGAAGAACTTCCTGACAGTAAGAACAGCTCAACGGTGGTGTATACCGCCTAGGAGTGTGGCAGAGTCTCTTTCTTTCTTTGGAGGTTTTTAAAGAGAGGCTGGATGGTTCACTTCGGGGTTGCAAAAGTCAGAAACTACTTGAAGATACACAACAACAACCACAAAATATTGTCTTGTTCAGTAGGTGACGTGATAGCTGCATTTAAATGTTTGAAGGGATGCCATATGGAAGATGGGCCCAGCTGGTCTTCTTCTGCTGCTCCAGAGACTAGGACAATATGGAGCCATGGCCTCAAACATCAGGGAAAGAGATTCCATCTAAACATTAGGAAAACCTTCCTGATGGTGAAAGCAGTTGGACAGTGGAAGCCTCTGCCGCCGCCTCCATGGAGTGTGGTGGAGTCTCCTCTTCTTTGGAGGTTTTTAAGCGGAGGTCCAAGGGAGTGCTTGGATTGTGCCTTCCCGCATGGCGGAAGGGGGCTGGACAGCTCTGATTTTCCTCCACCGGTCGGGACACTTCAGCTTCATTGAAATACTTTGTCCCATTACTCAGTTGTAGTGGCAGTGGTTTGGGCACGTAACTCTCTCTCAGCCTCAGAGGAAGGCAAAGGCAAACCTCCCTGGAATAAATTTTAACAGCTGATAATACAATGCTTTGAGTCTTGGGCTAGGATTCTGGGAGATCAGGATTCAAATCCCCACTCAGACACCGGGTGACCTTGGGCAAGTCACACTCTCAGACGCTGACAGGCGACAGCAAGCTCCTCTAAAGAAGTCTTGCCAGAAAAACCCTAGGATAGCATCACCGTAAGTCAGAATCAACTTTGAAGGCACATTTTTACAACAATAACAACAACAAGGCGTTTCCCCCCCTTCAGATCGGACAAAGTGGAGACTGATGTCTGTGATGCTGGTGGCTTAGGGATTTCACTCTGGGTTTTAGTCTGAACTTCAATGGCATGAAAGTGCATATTGAGAAATTTCCAAATGAGTCTGCCCCATGGATAATTCTAAACCCCATGGTGGATTTGTTGACCCACTGGTGTCTGAGCCCCCGGCCTCTGTTGGTACCTTGAAGGTTTTCCCTCTAACGCCCATCCCGTTTTGGTCTTCTCCTGGACCTGATCTCCTCTCTCTTGGACAAAGAGCACAGGGACCTGCCTTTTGCAGCACATGCGGTGCCACTGGGTGTCACTAGCATCCCACAGCCCAGCCTGAAGCCCCGGCGGCTCTCTCAGCCGTTTCACGGCTGATCAAAACCAGGTGGGAGCCCTCTGAGCTCCCAGCAGGGCGTTCACAGGGGCTGCCTGTCAACCAGCAGGCCGCCTTGCTCTCGGCGTGTAAGTGGCTAGCGCTTACAAGACAGCGCGTGCAACACAACTGCACGGAGCGTTTAGGGGAGGAATGGAAGAGACTTGAAAGGAGATGTTCCCAGTTCATTCCAGAGCAGCAGCCAAACAAGAGAGCAGAGGGGGGCAGCTGGTGGCTTCCTTTTTGCCGGTAAATCCACTCCTGACTTTAAAAGCACTGTCTGAGGTGCTGAATGTAGCTTCAGGGCACATTTCAGCAGCATTTTAGCACTGTGGGCTAACACTGGGTGTCAAAACTGTCCACTCTATACACGGCGGGCCCTGATGGTCTTCTTGGTCATAGCGTCCTGGCTGTTACGAAGCCTGTTGTCCTGGTCCTATAAATTTCAAGTGATTTAAGGTATCCTGGAATTGCAACAAATGGATCACATTTTTGGATGTGCAGGAAGCCCCCACGTTTTGACTCCCCTTTATCTGACAACTCTCTCTTTTGATGCTTCCAAATTAAGGACAAGTTCCATTAATTCAATGGGGCTTCTGCTCTTTCAGCAGTCCTTCTTGTCCTACGGAGCATTGCTTGTAACCACTTGAATGCACTATGCCGCTTAACAAGTGTGTCAAGACGGGGGAAAGGCACTAAGCCAGCTGAGACACTTTGCAAGCAGCGCATGCGTGGTCTTTCTCAAGGAGGCTTCTTTGAGTCCTTCATGCTCCCTCAAGTACAGCCCATGGGTTCTGCTTTTCAGCCAATTCTGTTTTCTGTCAGTGCTCCAGTCCCTAACCTGTCAGATAAGTGAAAGAAGCCTGCGTCCGTTCCTCAGAGGTGGGGCACTTGCCATCCCTCCCCCAGATGCAGTTGGGTCTTCAATCCCTGTCAAGACTCAATCAGCCTAGCCAATGATCAGGGATGATGGGAGATGTAGTCTAGCAACATTTGAAATGTTCTACCAGCCAACATTGACAATACTGGACTAGAAATCTCTGGAACTGAAAGCGGTCCACTGGACAAGAGAGGTTCCTCACCCTTCGTTTAGCTCTTAAGCTTCTGGGCACTTCCTATGGTTGGAGAACATGTGAGACAAGAAAGGATGTCTCTCTCTCTCTGAATAGCAGCGAGGCTTGTGTCCCCATTGTTGTTGTGTGCCTTCAAGTTATTTCCAACTTACGGCGACCCTAAGCCAAACCTATCAGAGGATTTTCTGGGGCCAAGAGTGTGTGACACTCCAGCATCACCCAGTGGGTTTCCATGGCTGAGTGGGGAGCCTAAGCCTTGTCTTCAGGATCATAGTCCAACGCTCAACACTATGCTGGCCCTCGTGTCCTCGTTACATACTTCTATATTGTGAATGACCACTGCTATATCTTCATATAACCAACCCAAGAGTTTTAAACAGGGGTGTATGTACAATGAGACGAGGACAAAACTGATTCCAGTTCCAGGCATCCCCAAGATTTCATCTGGTGCTGATAACAGCCACCCATCCCTGCTTGAGAGAAGTTGTGTTGGTGGCAAGGGTGTAGCTATGGGGTACATGTGCAAAATGAGGGTATTACCCCCCAAAAAAATAAGAATTCTGCACCTCCAAATGAAATCGCCCATCAGTCCCCAAATTCCTAGCACTGCCGGAACCTAAAACTTCAGTTGAGTATTCAGAAATAAAGTTTAGGTACCCAAGGAAAAGGGGCAGAAGGCAAAGTGACTCGAGGAATGTGACCCAGCGAATAGAAGAGCTCTTGATGTAGACAATTTTCATTGCCCCCTTCTCTCTTTTCAGACCTAGACATTTGGCCACCGAAGGAAATTTTCACTGGTGGGGTAGATTTATTTAGGAGCCAGTGTTCACATTATGTCCCTCTCTTTAGCTATACCCACGGTTCTAAAACACATTCCTGCTGTGAGCGAGGTATTACTCCCAGCAGCTTCAAATCAGTTAGCTTCTGTTTTGCAGAGACAGCTGGCTTTTGCTTCCCAGGTCGGTGGGGCAGTGAATCCTTTCCAGATTTCTTTCCTAGCCTTGAAGGAGCTCTCCCAGGTGCTGAAGCAAGTTGGGAAGAGACTTCAGGACCCCAGAGAGCTCCTTTTCAAGCCTAGTGAAAACCTGAATTCACCACCCGACTGGCATACACGGGAGCCCCTGGCGGTAGCTCTTGACCAGGAATGACTGGAACTCTAATAAGCGCACGCGAATTCTTGTTTCCCTTGGAAGTGTTCAGGCGGGCCTCGCTCAGAGCATTTCTTGAAGTCATCTGGGAGCAGCAGAGGGTGGGGACTGAAACTGAAAAACAGAGAGCAAGCCCCGGGGAGGGCTGTGTTGTGGAAACCTCGCCTCATTGAATTTTCCCTGCCCCGCTGTTAACCTGGCTGGCTTCAGCTTTCAGAACTGATTTATGCTCAGGCATCTTTAGTGTCTCACGCACCACCACAGGGTGAAGGGGCGAGGCGTTTGCCTAACGCACCAGGAGCAAAGCAAAGGAGGGGGATATCTGGGCCCACGCCTCCACTCCTCCCCAGCTTTTCAGCCTCCCCGCCACTGCCAGGCAAAGGGAAGAGAGTTAACCTCGCAACCTTTAATCAAAAGCTCGTGTTCCCTGAATAGGATTGATGGAGCTTGTCTCCCACACGGCTTCATGCCACAGCGGGCAATTACACCATTAGGTCCCTGTGAGAAGAGAGAGAGAGAGAGAGAGAGAGAGAGCGCACACCATGCTATGTTGCTTGGTAATGGTTGTGAAAATAGCAGGAAGGATGCATAAACCAGGCAGCCTCTATTGCCACCTCTGGTATCGAATCATGAAAAATTTTGCAAAAAAAAAAAAAAAAAAGAGCTCTCCTCTCCAATCAGAGGTCTTCTCTCCCCCCCCCCCATATATATATTTAGGAGGAACTGGTTCATTTTCTCAGCTGTGGTGTGTTTCTCGCTCCAAAAACGGTGCCCAGTTCAAGGTGCACTGGAAATCAGAAACCTGGTGATTGGGAAGGAACGCCAAAGGTCATCCAGTTCAACCCCCTGCTAGGACAAAGATCTTCAGTGGAAGTACACTGAGAAGTAGGCCTCCAGCCTCTCTTTCAAGCGATCTTAGTATCTGTTTAATATTTTTGCTACCAAGGATTCCTCCCCAATGTTCGTTTGGAATCTCCTGTAGTCTGAGCCCCTTGGTTTGGCCCCTGCAGCAGAAAACAAGTTTGCTCCATCCTCCACCTGATGTTTTGTGCCTTCAAGCAAACTCTCATTTATGGGCCAGGTTGTTGTTAAATTGTGGGGGGAGAGGAGAGAAATAAATAAACTCCTATTATTAGCGCAAGTGAATCCTCTCTACTTGTTCTTAAAAGGAAGAGAAGCCATAACATTACCTATAAAAATTTATAACAGAATAAACATCCCTCTCGCAGCCTCCTCTTCCTTTCTTGTCAAACTCTCTCCCTAAAACACTTAGGATGTGTTTGATCTCTTCTTTGATCTTGTTTGACAGCAGGAGCTCCAAAGCCTGCTGTTTCTGGGTGATCCCACCCAGTCAGGGATCCTGTCACGACCAGGATCCTTGTTTGTTTGTACAGTGATGTTCCTGACAGTAAAGGGAATGGATCGCTAATTAGTTTGCCCCCGCAGAGAGGTTATTGCACTGTTGCTACAGCAGTAGGTTGGATTTATCTTCTTGTTTGCATATTTTTATCAGACATTGAGCGTATGGATCTTCATGAGCCCCAACTAGAGTAAGCCCACTGAATCAATGGGATTTATTTACATGCTGATGCACCATTTTAAAAATTGATTTAATGGGTCTACTCTAGTTGGGAAAAAGGAATAGGATCCAGGTCAATTGCACATGCTGCTTTATGGTATAATGCAAGCAAAAGAGCTAGATCTCCGTCCCCCAGGAAATTACAGTGAGGGAGAGTCAAGAGACAGTAAGGATGAAAGGGATCCACTGGTGGGTTTGTTTGTTTTTCTAAAACCATATAGCTTTTGTAAAGCTAATTGGCATTCCCCGGGTGGCTGAAAGTTAATAGTAATGAAAATGCAGTGTGTGTGTGTGTGTGTGTAAACAAACCAGCACTCAAAACAGTCACAAAAACACAGTGGATGCTGCCAGATGATGCTTTTACAACACCACCCCCCTGCTTCATATGTGGACATGTAGGAAATAGCTCCAGATTTTCCAGTATTTCTTTAAAACATTTGCACCTGTTGGCCAGCTAGCAAGACTGACAATGCAACAGCCCCCCGCCCCGATTCAGATGTACCGTCTAAGTAGATCAATAAAATCATAGGACTGGAAGCAACCCCAGGGGCCATCCAGACTGACCCCCTTCCAGCACAGCAATCCACTGCTACATCAGACTTGAGAGGTGGGCCTCCAAGTTAGAATCTCAGAATCCTAGGATCCTAGAGTTGGAAGAAACCCCAAGGGCCATCCAGTCCAACCCTGTTCTGCCACGAAGGAAGACACCATCAAAGCATTCCCTTTGACAGATGGCCGTCCAACCTCTGTTTACCTCTGCAAGGCGTGGGTGACAGGACCCAAAGCAGTCTGCTTCAGCACCGTTGTCCAGATGCCGGGGGACGGATCTGTCCAATAATAATAATGCACAACAAGGAAATTAACAAGGAGATCTACTGGGAGGAACGCAACGGGTCCTATTCCCTTGGTATCAGCCTAGCTGGAATGAGCTTTGGTTGCTTCCTCTCTGGCTGTTGTCTTGTCCTCCCAGAAAGCACGCTTCCCTCCCCTCTTGGAATGGTGGAACAAACAAGGACTGCATGGAGGAGATCTCAAAATGATTTACCGTGACCAAACCCTGATTTGCAGCCGCTTGGAACAGCTGAGAGCAAGGAGGCCGGCTGCTCCCTGAAGGAATTACATGGGGAGGGGGGAGGATTTTATAGCTGAAGGGTCTGTTCATGGCTGTAGATTCTTGACTTATGATCTCGGGGACCCAGTAGAGAAACCCCTGGTTGCTATAGGAGTCAGTCTCAGCAATATTTCCATTTATGTGTTTATTAAAACATTTATGTGTAGCCCCATATCCATTCTCAGAGTGGTGTACAATTAAAACAATATGAACTATTTAAAACAATTCTAGATTTTTAAAAGGATAGAATAAATAGAGTAAGAACACATTATTATTATTATTATTATTATTATTATTATTATTATTATTATTATTATTATTATTCTTGCTTGCTTACTTCCTTGCCTCTTCCCATGAATTGAGGCAGAGAACAATGGATTAACAGATAACATATAACATAGGTTAGTTAGAAACAGAACATTACAACAATAGTTAAAATGCATTATCAACATACAAATGCCTAAAAACAGACAATGCATATTTAAAATTCATTGTTAAGATTCACAGTCTGAAATCGTCAAGATAGGCCTGCTGGAAGAGACTGGTCTTTAATGTTGTTTTAAATTCAGACAGCGTATCCAGCGGCCGAATCTCTTCTGGGAAGCCATTCCACAGTCCAGGGGCGGCTGAAGAAAAAGCTCCCCGGGTGACCGATGCTAGTCCAGCCCTGGCCTGTTTAAGCAAATGTCCCCCAGAGGACCTGAGTTTGCGGGGTGGATTGTATGGGAGGAGGCGGATCCCTTCTTCTAAACCAGCAATGGCTGGTGGCTGCCATAAAGAATCCAGATCGTATTTCAACCCAGGCCTTAAAGGATTCAGCTGACCGAAACCGGGATTGGATTCACTGCCCCACCGACACGGGAGCACCAGCTACCACTGGTCCAAACCCTGTCAGAGGAGAGAAGTCCCTAGAGTGGTAGCTGATGTAAGGACACCTTCCGGGGTTCCACGTGGTCAGGTGGGAAAATGACAGTTGGCTTTTTTTGAGGCAGGAAGGGCAAGCCCTGGCTGCAAGTTCCCAGTCCCACTGCTCCATAAGGGGAAGGAGAAAGAGGCCCAAAGACGCTGAAGTAGCATGGGAAAGCTTCCGCAGGATGGGGGCCCAACGATTTCAAAGGGCACGGCCGTGTCCCTTGGCCCATATCTGGGCAAGAATCCTGCCTCCTACCCTGCTATGATTTCCTGCACCTCCAGCAGTGCGTACAGGACATTAGATTTTGCTCGTGGGGTCTGCAGCAACTACCTAAGTCTCACAAGATACATTCCAAAACAAAAGGCAAACATTTCTACTGTTGCATGCGCACCTTGATTGTGTTTTTTAGGTTTACATAGCTTAAATCAACGGTCTCCTTCTTCTGCTTAAAAAACAGGCAATGTGTGTGGGGGGGGGACAGGCAAATTGTCTGCAGAGACCTTAATCCAAGAAATAATTCTTTCCGTGGCAGGACTTGTCGTAATATTGGAGCCGATCGCATTAATGCACTTGTTTCAACATGATTACAGTCACCTCTGGAACCAAATCATCAAAGTGACAAGGATTGTTTTGGGAGGAGACTGTTTTCTGCCTCTGGTGTCCAGGGCGGCTAAAGGCAGAAGGATTAAGGTGAAAGAAAGGGATTATTAAAAGAAACGGGTAGGGGAAGGAGGGAGAAAGAGGTAGGAAGGAGACATGGCAGAGAAATGTCATCCTGTGAATGGAATGGTAGGCTAGATATGCCTTCATTCTGACCCATCATGGCTCTCCTTGGCTATAGTTTCCAACACTTTGTACAGCTGCTGGCCATTTACGGAGGTTTGGAGAGTCAGGTCAGAAGACCGACGATATGAAGTTACACATTCATAACGACGTCTACGCTTTCGGCCATTGTTTTTCTCCGGCATTTGGGAGAAAACCACAGAAACTGTTCACCCTTGCCTGCAAAGATGAGAAAAAACAACCCTGAACAGCTCTTGCATGTCCCAAATCTGGGGCACCAGCGAAGGTGGAGAAATGCTTGAAAACAGAAAGAAAGATTCCACCACCATCACTCTCCTCCCCAGCTGTGCTATTTTAAACCTCCCAGTTTCCTCCCATGATTAACCTGGTAGGACAGATGCTAGGGGGAATTTAGAGCCAGCCGGGGTTGGGTATTCCCTGGCCCCTCCAAGGGTGACTTTATTAAGAGTTAATGGAGTCCTAGAGGACATGGGGGGGCGTGAGGTGGTTGGGGGGGGGAGACTGAACAGAAGGAGCATTATTCTCCCCAGTTACATTTTCACGTAAATTGTCAAAGTGTTTCAATGGCTTCCATTAAGAAAGGTCACTCAGCCCACTCGGAGGGCCTGATTATCCTCTTTTGCACCAAAGTGTGATATTGTCAGCAAAAGGAAACATTATAAAAAAGAGCCACGGTAATTGCTTTTCATCTTTCTCCCGGCCTCTCCCTCCCTCTTCTTTTTTTCCCTCCTTCCGTCACTTTCTCTCCTCGGAGCTCCGGAACCTGCTGTTGGCTGGCGCCCAGCGTGCATCTCGCAGCCTTTGGAGTTTGCACTCCCCAAGCTGCATATTATGGCACGAGCTTCTCACAGGTCCGCAGGGGGCACCGATAAATATGCTGGCAGCAAGCAGAGTTAATTAGTTAATGAACAACATGCAAAGGTTTCCAAGGGGCTCGGTTGCTTTTTGCAAACAGTGGCTCAGAGGTTGCCCTTTCTTGTCTGCTGTAAGCAATTTGATGTTCTTGCGTGCCTTCAGGTCACTTCTGCCTTGTGGTGGCCCCAAGGCAAACCTATCGTGGCTTTCCTTGGCAAGGTTTGTTCTGGGGGCGGGGGGATTGCCCTTCCTTTCCTCTGCGGTTGAGAGAGCGAGACTTGCCCAAGGCCACGCAGTGTGATTCCACCGCCAAGCAGGGATTTGAACCCTAAGCACTCAGTGTCCTAGTCGAACACTCAAACCACAATGGATGGAGGTAGGCCGTGCCATTGAAGAGGCTGAGCGATACATGTGGGTGGAATTAGTGTTTACGAATTCAATTCAGTTCAGTTCAATTTAGAGCCGCCTTTCTCCCAATATGGAAATGTTTAGCTTGGAGAAGAAAAGACTGAGAGGGGATATTTCTAAATATTTAAAGAGATGCTATGTTGGAAACTGAGCAAACTGATTTTCAGTTGCTCCAGAGACTAATACGTGAATCCATGGATTCAAATTGTAAGAGATGAGATGCTGCCTAAACATCAGGAGGATCTTCCCGACAATTAGAGCTGTTCCAGGCAGTATGGCCTGTGATTCCGGGATTCGCTCTGCACCTGAGAGTTGTTCGGACACTTAAAAACACTAGAAAGACCAAAACGCAATGGACTTTGGCACCACTGATTTTATTGTGAATTGTGAATCGCCCCCTTAGGGCTTAGCGCCCCTTTCCCTTGCAGCCATCTTGGGCTTGAAGCTACCGTTCTCCTCCTCCTCCTCCTCCTCCTCCACCACTTCTCCCTCTGTCTTGTCTCTGGGCTCCAGCAGGTCCTCATCCTCAGATCTCTCCACCTCGTCCTTGGCAGCCTCGGGGGCCCCTGCGTCTCTGTGATTGTGGGATGCTGACGTGGATTCTCCACACAACTGCCGGAAAATGGGCAGCCGGTCCCGAGAGCAGAGGGGCTGGCCCCAGGCGCTTTGATTGGGCTTCTGCTGGCTCTTGGAGAGAGCGACAAAGATCGGGAGGCGCTCGAGGTCCGGGGACCAGTAGGAGCTGGCCAGGCCGGGGTCAGGAATGACCAGCGGGTAGTAACAGCCCTTGGCGGACTCCAGGTAGCCAAACTGAGACTCAAAGCTGGGAGAGGTGTGTGAGGATGGAGCGATGTTCTGAATACCATCCAAGAAGACGTACTTGATTACCCGGGTGGTGTGGAACAGGGTGTGTTCAGACTTGTATCCTGAGGAGCAATAGAAGACATCATGCCTGTGTCTCTGGGAGAAGGGCATTGGCATGGCAGCTGTCTTCCCCTGCAAAGAAACCACACAGCTTAAGAAAGGGGAGCAGGATCCGGCACTGAGGAGCTGGAGTTACGATGTTAGTCACACAAGACCACCACATTAAGGAATTCTCAAGGTGAGAGTGATGGAAGACGGACTCACAAGGGTTTATATAGTGCAGAAGAAGAAGAAAAAGACAAGACAAGATCAAAATGTGATTCATCTTCCCCCCAATAACAGTGAGAATCCTAAAATCCTAGAGTTGGAAAGGACCCCAAGGGCAATTTACCCTAACCCCATTCTGCCATGCAGGAATAAAGAACTAAAGCATGCTTGAAAGACGCCAATCCAGCCACTTTAATGATTTCCAAAGAGGTAGAGACCCCCGCCCTCTGAAAAGGTACAGCAGCTTAGCAACAGGCAAAAATTCACTCCCTCAGTCTTTAGATCTTTCTCAGTCTCAGACTGCAATGCAAAAAGTTCCCAAAAAAGTCATCGGGCAGCGATTAACATTTGGCCATGACACTAATAAGGACTCCCAAACCCATCTAACTGGTGGCAGAGGGCCAACGCACCTCAGCAGCTAAACTCAAGCGAGGAATACGCAGAATATTCACAGTCTTTCTCAACAAGAAGGCCTGTCTCAAGATATTGTACATAATTTTTCCCTGTACTTTTTTTAAGATTATTTTTTGCATCTGGGGACTTTTCTGTGAACATCTCTTTTAACGAAAGCCATGGGCTTGAATTATCCGATCAAGTCCTGACTGGAGTAAACCCATTGAACCAAGATAATCTTCCCACACGTTGGTTTGCCATTCAAACATTGGTTTCATTGGTCTACTTGACTAGCGATGAACCCACAGGATTCAGCTCATTATGTTTTTCTGCAAAATGCATTTTTGTGCAAAAACACTGCATTTGAGGAAAACAAAGTTGCCTAAATCCAACTGTAAATCTTGACTAGAGGAGACCTTATTGCAGTGGTTCTCAACCTGTGGGTCCCCAGATGTTTTAGAACTTCAGCTCCTAGAAGCCCTGAGCATTGACCATAGTGGCTGGAGCTCCTGGGAGCTGAAGTCCACAAACATCTGGGGACCCACAGGTTGAGAACCACTGCCTTATTGAATCTATTGCCGAATGGTGAGAGAACATGTGGGTAAACCCCATTGCTTCCTTGAGTCCGTTCTAACTGGGAGTAGCAACTGGATTCAGGGTGACATTTCCTCAGAAAAGCCCCCTGACCCTTTGAAAATGCACAGTCTCTCTCAAAATTCCCTCCAGCAGGGACCAAACTTCTGAAGTTCATGTCTGTTTTTATGCCAGAACAAAAAAAGGTGAACATCTAGGTCTCCGGCTGAAATGAATCACATTTTGGTAAAACTGGAACAAGCTTTTTTTGTTTTGCTTAACCACTCCCATTCTGCCCCAGGGCACAGCCAGCGTTGGGTAGTGGTTTGAGCATTGGAAACCCATTAAGTGACCTCGGGAGCATCACATGCTCTCAGCCCCGGAAAACCCTGTGATAGGGTGCCATAAGCCAGAAACACTCTCTCAGCCCCACAAAGCCGTGGGATAGGTTCATCTTAGGGTCACAAAAGTCAGACACAAAGGCCTTCAGCAACAACAGGGCACCGTCATCGTCTTCATCCCTGCCTCATTCTTTCCTAGGTGCAGAAGGAATATCCAAAAATATGTTGAGAAAATGGTTGAGAAACATATTTTTCAGGCTCAGGAACACCTGACAAGAAGAGTCCTGAACCAATAAGAATCTTTAGAATCCATGGTTTATTCTGCACAAAATTTGTATGCTGCTGTTTCGCTCAGAAGGCACAGAAAACAACATTTTCCGTGGATGGAGTAGTATCTGCAAATTGGTCAGCTCCTCAGTTTTCTCTGTGGTCCTTCTGAAAATGGGTTTTTTTCCTCTTCTGGCCACCATTTTGAGAAGGGAAAATGGAGGTATTGACCAATTTGAGAAGGACTGCAAAGCAGAATGGAAGTATGCGGGCTGAGAGATTCTGGGAGTTACAGTCCAAAAGAGAGAGAGACAGGCAAATAGAGGAATGTTTCCAGGCTCTGCCCCAATTTCCTCCGTCGTCAATATGACAACCCCTGTGATATTTGAAGATGGCTGTCGCATCGCCTCTTAGTCACCACTTCTCCAGGCTAAAAATACCCCCATCTCCTTCCGTCCGCCCTTTCCCATCGGGCGTTCGAGGGTGGCTTGCATTCCGTGCCTCCGTAGATCTAGTCCACAGTTAGGCATCAAGAATGTTTTTCAAAATAGCAGCTCATCATAATCCTGGACAAGGCATGGCTTCTTATCTTAACGAGCCATTCGCCCATATGGAAGATTAAAGCGAGGCATTTAAAGGCCCGTGAAAAGCCACACTCTCTGTCCAGTTCCCACTGTGAGGTAATGAACATTCTCCATCCCAGGCTCATTTTATCTCTGTGGGGGATCACCGACGCTCTGGCTTCCTCTACCCCTCTGCCCCCACAGAAGCATCGGGCCACTTCTGGCTACCAAAGAAACACAAAATGTGTCTCTCCTGTAGAATTTTGCAGTTTAAAACACACACACACACACAATACTACGAACTCCCCTGGTTTATCTGTGTCTATCACAAGCATGACCTTTCAGTGGGAGCTCGTGTCTCCTCCGTCAGTGGCAGGGAGAATCTGCTCCTGGTGTTAGTCCAAGCTTTATGGGGTCTTCCAAGTGCTAACTTTTAAGGAGCCCCCAAGGTGCTGGAGAGCTATTCTAGGGATAATTCCAGCACCCGGAGAGCTCCTGTAGTCCCTCCAAAATAGTTCTGAGAAGGTAGCAGCCAGAACTTTGGAGAGACCCCTCAAAGTCAGTGTGTGAGAGTATATGTGCACCTTCAGGGCATGTGTCGACTTCCACTGACATCCAGACATCCACTGGGGCCTTCCCAAGATCTTGGTGGATGATGCCATCCTTCCGCATCTAGCTACAGAGATATAGCCGGTGTGCGTGCATGTGCCTTGAAGTCGCCAGTCAACATATGATGACCCTGTTGAGTTTCATAGGGTTTTCTTGGGCAGCGAATCCTCAGAGATGGTTTTTCCAGTTCTTTCCTCTGAACCAGAGCCTGAAACATCTGGTATTCATTGATGGTCTCTCATCTAAGTACTAAACAGGGCTGGCCGTGCTTAGCTTCCAAAATCAGAGAGTATACAGGGCCCATAGGGTATTTATTCCCCTCTACAGTCTGTGAATTACTGTATGTGAAATAATTATGGACTGGAAACAGGCAGATCTATTTTCAGGCAGCTGTCTTTAAATATCTGGAAGGGACATCACATAGATGATGGAGCCAGCCTGTTTTCTGATGCTCCAGGGACCAGGACAGAAAACAACGGATTCAAATTATTAAAGAGAAGAGACTCCTCTAAAACATTAGGATGACCTCCTTGACTTAAAGAACTGTACAGAAGTGGAACAACTGCCCCAGAGAGTGGAGAGCTTGGAAGCTTGGAAGATGGATGGATCAGAAATGAATATGAACACACACGTGCCCACGCATGTGGAAGATCAGTAGCATACTCAGCCTGACATTGCCACACGACCAAGGAAGGTAGACTCTGAGCCCACTGCAAAGCTCTTCCTTTTGCAATATCCCTCCAAACCTTTCAATGACATGGTTATCAATATTCAGTTTGAGAAGATGCAAAGCAACACACAGCCGGGCAGAACAATAATAACAGCAGTGATTCTACTTTTTCATGTCGAACGATGGGGCCCAAATTGGATGTAACCACCGAGGGAAGGTATCTCTGGTATGTCAGCTTGATGCTGGGGATGATTAGGAAAGCAATCAAAAAGAAGATTGCAAGCGTCCAGGAATCATTATATAAATCTAAGATTTGGCCCTGTTTGGAACACTGTGTACCAGCTGTGGTCATTCTGTCTCCAATAGGATGTCAGAGAACTGGACACAGCAGAGAGAGTTGCAGATGAGAAATGAAAAATACCATAAAGGGATCTCTTTATGGGAAGCACAGAGTGTTTTAGCTTCTAAGTGTAGGCTGTGGAGTGATGGGAAACTGTGGCCCAGAATATATAGATGGCACCGCTCACCCAGCAGAATATTAGCAGAAGGATGAGATGGCCAGAGGCAACAAACTGGGGGAGAAAAAAAGAGAAAGTGGTCCTTACCAACATCTTAGTGAGCTTTCTGCCCAATCCAGCACATGAGATGCCTCCTGGAAGGCAAACGTGTGCTTAGCTCAGGGCTGGGTGTATCTATGTGTGTCTTTGGGAGGAGTAGTCTGGTGGGGCTATTGTGAAGTCAAGGCCACAGGGATGGGCTGGATGTGGATGTACCAATCACAGGGGGCCAAAGGGGGGATGAGGGCAAAGAAATGGAGGTAGAGCAGGAAAGCTGGAGGAGAGCTATGTGTGTGTCAAAGAAGGGGTTCTGCGCCATTCACCCCTGGGACTAATTGGATGCCAGCTCCCAGAAGCCCCAGCCAGAAGGGTCAATGCTCAGGGCTTCTGGGTGTTGAAGTCCAAAACACCTGGAGGGTGAGAGACTTGAAAATTATTGGCTTTGAACACAATGAATCCTTCCAGGATGGTGAAAAGCCATGCTCCTCGGCACACATTAACACAAGGAAGTGGCTGCTGATCTGTCTGAGGGTGGTCATCCATAAAGCTGCCTTTCAAGAGGTATTGAAGTGAATAATGGAGGATGGATGTCTCCCTTGACGTGAGACTTGCTGGTTCAGGGGATCTCCAGGGCTGGGGACCTCTGGAAGCCAGGTTCTTGGGTGGAACAAGCAGTAAGGGATGAATATTGCTTTCATGGTATGCACCCGTAACAGCTAAAGTGGAGCATTGTTGCTGTTGTTAACTTCCATCAAGTTGACTTATGGTAACCTTATGAATGTCTCCCTACCCTCAACGGCCTTACTCAGGTCTCACACATTCAAAGCAGCCGTGGCTTCCTTGCTTGAGTTATCCGTCTTCTTCTTTCTCGATGGTCCTTCTACCAAGCATCTCTGTCTTTTCTAATGAATCGTGTCTGGTGCAAATTTTGGAATACATAGAAAGAGAGGTTATCAGAGATGAGGATAAAGAAGATGAGAGACTCTGGACAAGGGCTTTACAGGTATGGGGAAGGAGCAAGAAAGTGTACAGGCATGGGCATAGGCAAGCATTCTGGGAGGGTCCAAGAGTGCAAGGAACTCTGGGTTTTATTCCAGAGTTCGAAGTAGCTATCCATGGTACTGAATCCTTTCCCCCAAATCTCTTCAATATATATCCAAAAACACTGAACAGATATTCAGTTCAGGAAATCCCTCCCTATTTGGGGACCAGACCGTAGCACCCTGCAGAGTTCCTTTCCCCTCGAATAGGTTCAGCATCTTGGAGATCCCCTTTATTCCAGGATGTGTTCAGCACCTAAGAGAGAGAGCTCCTGTTGCAGGAAAAAAACTGTTGCTTTTGAGAGATTCTAGAATCTGGAATAAAACCTAGAGGGGGTTCACTGTTCCCCTGACATGGAACCACTGGCTACCCCAAGAGAAAGAAATCAGGGATCACAGGTGGACTCTTTAAATTTGGGCGAATCAATGCGGTGAACAGAAAACATCACCTGTTGCATTTGTTTCTCCTCTGTATAGAGCACTCCCCCCCCCATCAAGTCTTTGCTCTGTGTTTTTGAAATATACAGCTTTTGGCACAAGATAGCACGCAGAAAGCCAGCTGTGACTTTGCAGATAACTGCCAGTCCTCTTTTCTGTTTCTGGCAATCTGACTATAATTGAAGATATATACACATAAACACCCACGCATTCTGCACACACAGAGCCCTGTGCAATCACAACCCAAAATTCCCTCTACGAAGGGGAACAAAGACAGTTCATACCCACTCCGCTTTCTTCACAACATTACATGATGTCGGCTTCCTTGTGCTTTGGATTGCTCCCACATTCAGACGACATGAACCCTGGGGTATCCCTTGGGAAATCTATGGGGTGAGGAACGATGGGGAGTCAAGCGACCAATTTCCTGCCCCTGGGACCCTCTCAGGGCTACATAGACTCACAAAATTCCCCCTCCAAACCCCAACATGACTGAAATCCCAGTTTTGGTTTTGAAAATCTGACATTTATCAATGCTAAACAGCGCAACTGAGCACTGCAGCTTATATAAAAGGCGCCTCGCTACTCCTGGAATATGCTGGGAGACAAAATTCTCCTGGTCCTTTTGGCTGGCCAGAAAAGCAGTGGTCCATTCGAGGAACCTGACCCTTTGAGGGCCACCAAATAGCCTTGGTGGGTATGCATGGGAAAATCCAACAGTGGTCAATAGGCATACTGGGAAAACTTGTCTGGGCTGCATTTGTTTTAGAGAGACAAAGTGTTTTTAACATCCTGACATGGACCAAACTGAGAGAATTCTACACCTGGGACTCCACCATCATGTGATGAAAGATGTCTTTTAGATGAGAGGTTTGGGGGTCATGTGGCCTCCAGGCCACATGACCCAGCATTGTCTAAGTGGATGCTAGGTGCTGCAGTCTGACTATATCTGGAAGGTCCATTTCATCACCCACCTCAGTCCTAAAAAAACCCCATATTGTATGTATGTTAGAGTCAAGAATGGCCTCTTAAGATTAAAAAAAGGTCCAAAAACAGGGGGAACCATTGTTCCGATCCTCACGTTTAACCCAAGAAGCAGGTAGGGTGAAGACCCCAAAAATATGTCTCCAAATGTGAGTTTAAAACAAGGTCCCATATTCCTGTGGAAGTGAGACAGAACATACTTATCTATATGAAGAACATGTCAAATTGACCTGGGTGGGAAGTCAACGGACCTGACCATCCCAAAGTTTGGGAAAAATTAACATTTCTGGCCATGAATTCTCCCAAAGGAATCCCCAAAAGTGAAAGGGCATCAAAACTGGCCCAACCTTCTCCTGAGCCTGCCTGGTAGAGAACATGTTGCCACACCCAGGCTTCAATCCTACTGTCAGCTCCAACCAGAGTAGAGCCACTGAATCACATGGATTTACCTATGTGTTGAGTGAGCACTCAGCAATTGATTTATTGGCTTTACTCTAGAAGTCCAACCACAGAGTCCCACTAGGGATAGAAATTATAGGAACCATTGTGAGAACTTTCTCCAGTGGCAGCTGAAGGCTCTGGGGTCAGTGGGACATCAACCCTGCTCTGGACTTTATTAGTCCGAAATTTAAAGGAATTATCCAGGGTGCAGAATCTCCTTTCCCACCCCAGAAAATATCTTTTAAAAGGTCCTTTCAGTGATCTTGTCGTTATGACACCAACTACATTTTGGGGGATAGGGTCCATAATTTTGGATAGCTTCTTTTAAAGTTCGGACTCAAATCCAGAGCAGATTCACTGCTTCTCTGACATCAGATCAACCTCCCTCAAATTCTGTGTGTGCCTGTGCGTGCATCTGCTGTGCACACACGCACTGAAATGCCATTTGTGTCTTGTGCAGCTGCAAGTTCCCTGGTACAAGGCATTCAACCATTTTCTCTGATATGAAAAGGCCATATTCACTTCAGGGCTGTAGACATGGAGCTTAGGGATGTAATTCTTCTCTAAGTTTCTTTTCAAAGAAAGCCACGAGCACTTTCAGTCATTTTCTTCCTGCTGTGAGAAGATCTTAGAAAAACCACAGTTTTGGAAGCTTATTCACAATTTGGGGCTGCACAAAATTCACGCAGAGATATTTGGCACAGAAAATCATATTTTCTGTTCAGGCAAGAGCATTTTCCGCACAGGAAATAATATTCCTGCAGAGAAAATGCTGGTTTCTATGCAAACCATTTATGTACAGATTAAGTGTCCAGGTACGGCATTCTCTCCACAGGCAAGGAATGTTATTTCTTTGTAGAAATATAACTCGTGATTAGCAGAACCAGGAATGGGTGGGAATAACGAAGGCCTTCTCTCTCTTTCTCTCCCTCTCTCTCTCTTTGTGTGTGTGTGTGTGTGTGTAAAATCTGACAAGGGGAAAATGGATTCAGAGAGAGACTTTGGAGGGTGAGAGATGGATTTCTTCCCCCTCCCGGAAGTCTGAGAGAGCAAAAAAGCCGAGATAATGATGTCTCTTTCCCTTCCTCTTCATTTTGGTGTCCCCCCCATCCCCATCCCTTCCTTCACCCTCCCTCTTGGCAACATTATCGCCCCACTTCTCTTTCAGTTGATCTTGTCATTATGACAGGAGGTATATTATCTGTACCTTGCTCCGGTGGTTGCATGACCCAGCATGCAGCAGATAATAAACAAGACGGATGGGCCCAGAGACAGAAAAAGCACCTGATGGGGAGGGGAGGGAGTGTCGTTTGCCAGACATTTCAAATTAATAAAAAAATCAGCTCCCTCAGGGTGGCTGTTTGAGAAAGGGAACGATGCAGCTCCTTTCTATCTTGTTTAAACGCAGCCGTATGGCTTCAACCTTCTCTAGGTGGCAGTGGGGTAGGGAACACACACAAACGCACACGCAAACACACACAAGGGTTTAAGGAACTCTCCACAGCGCCAAGCCTGTCCCAGAGAGAAATCCTTCAGCACGCTGGACAGCTCTTTTAACCCGGGTCGCCCCTTGGAGAGCGGGTTTGCTGCCCCATTGCCACGGAAGCCACAAAACGCCACTGCCCTCCATAGTCACATACGACCACGGTGCAGCTGCTCCTATCGCTAATAGGTCCGATGCATACGCCTTACATACAACGTAGCTGTTCATAGGGCTTGCTCTCTCCAATGCCAGCAGGGTGGCAAATCCACTCTGGATTTCAGTCTGAACTGTAAAGGAGCCATCCGAAGTACAGAACGTTGAAATAGACTGCCTGGCAAACTGTTCTTCCTTGGAGTTTTTTAAGCCAGAAGTTGGATGGCCCTGGAAGTATGATAGCTATGGATTCCTCCGCGAAAGGAGGTTGGACTAGGTAACCTGCAGAATTCCTTCCAGTTATGTAATTCTATGGTTCAATGAACTTTGTCCCCTCAAATAGCTGTAGGATATTGCTTGCATTAAATCCCAGTGTGGGTTTTGTGATTGACTGTAATCTTTCTCCTATCTCCCCTCTATCTCTCTATCTACCCATCCATCCATCCATCCATCCATCCATCTACCTTGTACCATCTACTTTTCATGTAAGATTTATCAGTAGCATTTATAACCCACTTTTGCAAGATAGACTCACAGCAGCTTGCTGCATCCAATCTCCAAACATAAGAAAATGTCAAGAGGATAAAGCAAACAGGATTTTTTTTTTAAAAAAAACAAACCCTATTTTCCTGCTTCAATGTTATACTTTTTGCTTTCATATCAATTATTTTTAAAGCTTATAAATCAAGTAAATCATTCTATAAACAGGTGAAACAGCCACGGCAGCAAGTAAAAAAAAATGTTCGTTGAAAGAAAGAAACAGGTGAGCAAAACAAAGTGGTCTCTTTTGTTCCAATCTGTGGGCAGATCCTGAAAATGTTACATTTCTGGACTTTGGAGTGAGGCACGTTGGCTGGATTCTGGGAGTTGTGGTCCAAAAAAGGGCCATTTCCAAGGTCAGCCCTTGGGTTGCTCCTGCCAACTGAGTCATCCTTTAGTCTGGACTTGCTCTTTTGTTCTGGCTTCTGGCTTCTTCTGCCGACTTTTGGCTCCGGACGCCTGGCTCATATCAAGCCACTGGCTGCGAGCCGACTCCGAGATATATTTACTTCAGCGGCTGCTGGACTGCCTCCGTAGCTGGCCCAGATCAAAGCTCTGGCTGCTCCCGTTAGAGCTGAGCTGAACCTTTGGGCACAGCATATTTTTCCCATAAAGGAAGAGGAGAGAGGAAATAATTGGACAGAAACTAGAACAACCCTTATGTAAGAATTGGGCGAGAGCCTAGAAAAGCAACAGTTCTGGACAGTAGCTGTCCCAAAATTCTGTGCTGGCTGCGGGATGGTGAGAGTAGAAGACTAAAAATGCAACATTCCTGAGCCCTCTTCTCGATTAGACAGCTCTATAGGACACAGAGAGACCCAGAGTAGTGTCATGGTCTGAGCCTTGGGCTACAGCCCTGGAGACCAGGGTAAACCCACCGGGAGACCTTGGGCACATCACACACACTTAGCTGCAGAAAACCCCACTTATGGGTTGCCAGAAGTTCAACATGACCTGAAGGCACATTGCAACAACAATGTGAGACAGCGCTTTGGACTGTAACGACTCAAATCTCATGTTGGCTGGGTGCTTCTGGAAGCTGCCGTCCAAAAATGCAACTTTCCTTCTGTATTGGTGATCCTGTATTATGAGAAAGAGCTTGGAAAAGTTGCGTGTGGGGAGAGGAGGGTGATGATTATGAGACTAACTCCTTGGATCCCATTCTCCCTGGAGGATTCTGGGGGTTGCAGTCCAAAATATAGCCTCCTCTCCACACTCCGTTTTGGGCTATGTGGCTCTGTATAAGGGCCGTCTACATGATCAAGACTCCAGTTTTCTCCACAGCAGTCTTCAAAGACTGGACTGCCCCAAGACAATTGATGAAGAGGACCAACAACGAGAACTTGTTCTTTATCCCACTGACGTTGAAACACCAGATGGGCATGACAGAATGGTCTAACTGTCTACCAGCACATTCTTTTATCAAACTAGAGATTGGGAGAGAAAATTTTGGAAGATAAATCCCAGATATAAAAAAAAATGAATGAAACCTGAGTTACCTCTTGAAAATTCATGGGCTGGAGAGGAAGGTTGAATTATGTAGCTGCGCACCTATGTTCTCCATTGTGATACCAGAGCTTGGAACAATCCCCATCTTTGGTGACAAATGAATGGAAAGACCTTGAAAGAAACACGGGTAACTTCTGTCCTTGAGAGATCAAGGACTACCTAAGTTGGAATGATCTCAATGGCTACTGGTGTGTTCTGTCATCCAATCAGAGCCTGGAAAAACTTTTGTTTGGATGACAACACCCATGTTATTAGAAGGATTCTGGGCATTGTTGTCTGCAGGAGTCACTTTGCCCTGGCTTTGGGGTCTCACCCATCTCCAAAGAGAACTCTGAGAACCTGGAAGCCTTCCTTCTGGCCAGAGGAGATGGCCTGGAAACCCCAGATGGACGTCCCTTGGTGGGCCATGGCTGGGTTTCAGGCAGGAACATGTTCATGTTTCTCTGTCTGACTGCTGGCCAAGGACAAGACGGCTGCTTATCATTCCATCCCACGTTTCTCTTCAGAGAGAGTGCCAATGAGGGAAGATCAATAAAGCAAAGTGGAGCAGCATCCATCTGGGTGTTGGACACCTGTCCTTCAGGAGATGGCTTGGGACCCGTGATGGGCCATCAGGCAGCTGTCACCAAGTAATGATTTCCTATCATCACCAGTGCAGGACGGGATTCCAACCAGCGACCTCAAGGTGAAGGCAACGTGCCCCACTGCCAATCTGCTGAGCCAGCTGTCTCCATCCATCCATATCAGTCATTTTGGAATCAGGGGATTCAGAGATGGCATCTCCTCCTCCCAGCAGAAGGGGGAAAGGGCAAGAATATCAGGCAACTGCTACCCAACAGACGTCCAACAGAGCACGGCTCCCGTTCGCAAGGGGAAAGGAGGAGCAGGTCGGGTTTTATCATGAATAAAGTGGACACTAAGTTTTGATCCTCTCATCCTACAGGGAACACCCGCTCGAGGCTCTTAGAGTTGGCCCATTAGCTCAGCTGCCACTCCAGTAAATCGAGTTGGAGGGGACAACACCGACAAGGAGATTTCATTGCTGTTTCAGAACAAACTTGAGAGACCTGTCAATAGTCTGTGTTGGCTTTGTTGTTGTCTGCATAACTGAATAAAATCTCCTGGCCTGCCCACCCCTCCAGCCCACCTTCATAGTAAGCGGCTGGATTGGGCGAAGGACACCCGTTCAAATTCCAGTCAGGGCCCGAGGCGGCTGCAACAAGCAATTGTGATGAGGGTCTCGCTTCTGATTGCCACCAGCCTTACTCTCCGGAGAGAGGGAGCCAAAAACGTTCTCCTTCTTGCCACCCCAACCACCAGCTGGACAGACTCCCTTCACTTGATAAAGCTGCTGGTGTTTAAGGTGGGACTGGGAGGCATTTATGGAGTTTTCCAGTAAGATTACATAGTCTTTCTAAATACAGAATACTGATCTGTATTTCTAGGTTGTGAATTCGTAATTGCAATACTTGAACGGCGGACACCATTTTTATCTGCAGTCTGGCTGATGCTGAAGTATGTGTGTTTTTAAAAAATACCCCAGGCTGTAAGTGGGGAAAAGGGAGATTTGCAGTCAGTGAGCTTTGACATCAGTGGGGTGGTGAATCCACTTTGAGATTTTGGCTTAAACATTAAAGGCTCTTGCCAAGATGCTAAACCCATTTTGAGGACAGTTTTCAGTATTTTGATAGATCTTTTAAAGTTCACACTAAAACCTGGGGGGGATTGACCTCCCCACTGACATGAGACTTGCTGGTGATTTAAAGGTAAACTGTGAAAGTAAATTACTCTTTACATCAAGGGAAAAAGAAAGAGAGAACTTCACTCTTACTTAGTGCATAACTTTTAACCCTAAACAAGGTGGGTTGAGTGTGAGAGTTACCTTTAGGGAGATGGGAAAGTTATGCGTCAATGTTCTTAGTCTAACTTCTCCTGTTTCCAGGCTATTATTTAAAACATCTATGACCAGCGTTCTTTCAGTGATGTACACAGATGTAAGCAGTAACTTGGGGTTTTTTTTGTTTTGTTTTGTTTTGTTTTTTGGAGAGAGGGAGATGATGCACAGGGGTAGGAAGAATCATTGAACGCAACAGTCTTAGAACTGGATGGGACCCCAAGGGCCCTCCAGTCCCTCCCCCTTCTGCCCCGCCGGAAGACACAGCCCAAACACTCCTGACAGATGGCCCTCCAGCCTCTGTTTAAAGGCCTCCAAAACTGGAGACACAAAGGTCAGCCATCCTTCACTAAACTAGCCAAGCGGCCGGTTGGGTTAGCCTGCAAGCGAAGGCCCCCTATGGAGAGACTTCAAAAGGGCTTCGCTTCCACAGTTGCCCGGGCACCTGCAGAGTGTCAAGTAATAAATGATGAGCGAATGGTGGGTGGGAGGTGTTGGCGAAGAAAGCCGTGTAGACTGGTAGCTCATCAAAAGACGGAAGGTCGTTTCCTCCTGGAGGCCTGAGTCAGGCACGCTAAGTGCTTGGGAGAAACAGCCCGGGGTAACCCACACCAAGGAGCCTTGTTAGCTGAGCCAGCCTTCTTGCTGTAATTGCATTCACTTGACCGGAATTGTTTGTGGATTATGGAGGCGAGGCACAGAGAGTGCCGTCCGTCCATGGTACTTTGATCTAACCCCAGGGAAAGATCTACTCCTCCTCCTCCCCCCTCCTCTTCTTCTCCTCTGTCGTCATCATCATCATCACCCTCTTCCTCCTCCTCTTCTTCAGCCCCCTCCTAGAACCGTAGAACCACAACGGCCCTCCAGTCCAACCCCGTTCTCCCATGCAGGAACCCACCTCAAAGCCCTCCCTTTCACAGATGGCCACCCAGCCTCTGTTTAAGAACCTCCAGAGAAGGAAGGAGACCCCACCACGCTCCATGGAGGCAGCCGTCCATCCCCCTGTTGGATGCTCTCAGGAGGTTCTCCCTAATGTTTAGGTGGAATCTCTTTTCCTGGAGCTTGAAACCATTGCTCCCCATCAAACGGCTTCTCTTCATCTCTCTCCCACTGGCCCTCTTCCCCTCTTTTCCTCTTTCTCCTCCTCCTCCCTCCCTCCCTCCCTCACATGCAGTCCCTGCTTCTGGCTTCATGGTGGATAGCACTTGGATGTAGGCTGGCGGGGGGAGCCCCTTCAGATGTTGTTAGACTCCAAGTCCCAGAAGCCCTCGTCGGCATAGCCGATGGTGCAGGATGATGGGAGAGGCAGCCCAGCAGCAGCTGGGGGGCTGTGCAGTCACTGATAACAGCCCTCTGTGTTTTCTCCTCACACTTAAATGAGTGCAATTTTTAATGCATTTCCCCCAGTCTCTGCCTCGACTTGCACAATTTGTTGCTTATTTCTTTTCCAAATTTGAGCAGCTTTCCCTTTTGGACTAAAGTGCCTTTCTGCGCACTCCCACCTACCACAGTTATGTTCCCTGTATCCCTTTCCATTTTGAAATATTTGCATTGCTCTTGTTATTGTCGTCGTCGTGTGTCTTCAAGTCATTTCTGACTTGCGGTGATCCGAAGGTGAACCTATCATGGGGTTTTCTGGGGCTGAGAGTGTGTGATGTGCCTCCTCACTTTATTTCTCAGAAGGCTTCAAAAACATGCAAGTGCTTGCAGCGAGGCATGTATTTCCTCTCAAAATGCTCCTATTTATTTTAAAGTAGGAACATCTGTAAAACAATGAAACTGATATATGTCGATGTGTTTTTGGAAATATTTTAATTTTTAAAAAATGCCATTTTCCTCGCAAATGACAAGTCTAAACTGACTTTGTCCCATTCCTGGATGTGGGAACATGAGGGATCTCAGCAAGATCTTGCTGAGCAGGCAAAACTTAAGCAGAACGGGAAGTGTTTCTATTCTCCTTCCTGTCCGGGAGGAACCAATGGCCAGCTGGGGTGGGTGGAGTCAGTCCAACACGCAAAGGCTTGGCTCCACCCACTCATGTTTATTAATTCCTCCAACAAGGACAAATGCGTGTGGATCTTAGAAGCTTCAAACAAGGAGAAATGGTTTTGTGTATGTGCGTGGCCATTTCCGCACTACAGTCTTATAGTGCGATTATTCCACTTTCAACATCCTATGGAATCCTGGGGTTTGCAGTTTCGGGAGGGGCCGGCCGGCCCCTCCCGAAACTGCAAACCCCAGGATTCCATAGGATGTTGAAAGTGGAATAATCGCACTATAAGAGTATAGTGCGGAAATGGCCGATGTGTGTGGCTGCCGTTCCTTCCCTCATGCAATGTGTTCCACCAGGGAAAAAAAGTGTGTTTCCTTCCCTTCTTAAATTAATGCATCAAAACCGACAGATGCAATAATATTTACAGCCGTGCATTCAAAATATCAACTTGCGGAGACAGGCGCGCGTGGATCACCGCTTTCTGTACATTTATCATTCCGAGCACGCGCTCGTCAAGATGGGTTTCCCGCAAAAATGTTGTCATTGTCTGCTTTCTTGGAGGCGAACGTAATTAGCAAGTTTTGACACCGTTGCCGAGTCTTTCCCTCCGAGGATTTCTACCTGCACAATTGAAATCTCCTGCTTTGACTAAGTGGTTTGTTCTTTTGCAGAGTTTTGGCTTCGTTCTGTCTCGTAATGTGAGTTTTAGGGGCATTTGTGGCAGCGACAATGGCACCACAAACATAAATGTGAACACAAAACAAATACGATGTTGTGAGTCTAGTTACAACATCATAATTCCAACAGGTTGAAAGCCAGTGTTTTCTATGGAGAAAATAATATTTCTGCACAGAAACACACAGTTTTCTCTGCAAAAACAACCATGTTCAAAGTGTGCATAGAATAAAAAAGATAAATTAGGAAGAACTAAGCAAGTGTTAATGGTGGGGAAGATGTTTAACACTGTTAGAAGCTTCTCGATATATTGGATGTAGAACATTATTATATGATGAGTGGCATGAGAAACGTATTGCATATAAAGTAGGTTCAGATAAAGGTTTATGAATTAGGACACAATTTGGGGAAAATGTTTAATAAGGAATAAGGGGGAATGGAAGTGAGGTATTGTATACAAATTGCAAAAGAAACTGTATATGTGATACTTTATCTGATTTGATTTTTATTAGTTGGAAATTTTGATATAAACATTGTAATTAAGAAAAATTGTGCATAGAATAAGTTTCAAAGTGCAAAGACTTTTGTCAGCCCAGGAATACTTTTCTAGGGTTCTTCGACACTCAAAAAGCCACATTTTGCAAGTATTTTCAATTATTCTCCCCGTGCTTAACCGCTGGCATTCCAGCTCAGGGGTTGAAAAATGAGTGGTACGATTTTCTTTCAGCCCTCAACAAGGCTTTTTACTCCTCGGTACTAGGACCAATTATTATATTGGACTTTTTTTAAAAGAAAAAAAAAATCTGTATGTTTTTATTGTCCGCACGCATGCCCAAGCGACTTTCGGTCCCTCTGGTAATCCAAATTAGCCCGAGCGGCCCTGAAAGATGTGAACTCCAAGAGGCCTGAATAAAGATTAATGGAGTTTTGCTAGCACCAATGATTATGCAGTAATTGCTTTAATAATCCCCAATTATTTTCACTTATATCTGGTGATTAATGAAGGAGGGAGAGCATTTGGAAAGTATTTACTTATTCCATAATCAGAAACTGGAATGATTGGGGGAACCAAGTTAATAAAGTTAGCAATTAACGGCAGTTCCCCAAAATGATTGCACGCTAAGTGACGGCTGAACAAATCCAGTTTGCTTATCTGTCATGTCACCCAGAGCCTGAGAAAGTTACTTTCTTGACCACTAACCATGCCAGCTAGGGTATTCTAGGAGCTGTGGTATTAAAAAAGTAACTTCTCCAAGTAGGAATGCAATTCTTCATTAATTTTCTTCTTGAAATAAGCAGCGAGTAATTTTAGCTGTTTCCTGCTTTGAGAAAATCTTCACCAACTGTTCAAGTTTTGAAACTTATTTGCAATTTGGGGTTTATTCTGCGCAAAATTCACACATGGTTGTCTGATCTTGGAAGCTGAGCAGGGCCAGCTGTGGTTAGTCCTTGGATGGGAGACCGCCAACAAATTCTGGGTGCTGTAGCCTCTATTTCAGAGGAAGGAACTGAAATAGAGGAATCGGTCAATAGGAAATTTCAACCTCTGCAATAGGGGTGCAATTCTTCACTAATTTTCTCATCAAAAGAAACAATTTTTCAAACTTTAGAAAGTTTCTTCTTTCTTCAAGGAAGTCTTTTAAAACTCCAGTTTTCAAAAGGCTATTTGAAGTTGAGGATTTATCTATGCAAAGTTCACCCATAGTATTTTTGTACACAAAAGAGCACTGTTTTTGCACTGCATCTGCACAGAAATATTACTTTCCTTAGAGAAAATGCTATTTTCTGAGCAAAATAACTATGTGTGAATTTTGTGCAGAAAAACGCGAAGATTGTTGCCATTCCAGGATTCATCCCGTCAGGGTTTCCCAGCATTCCAGAAACAAGTTTTTCAGCCATTTGGGGGAAATATTTTTGAGTGTTCTTCCCGTTCAGACAGTCTGCAGCAACCCAAAAAAAAACTTATGCAGACCTTACAACAGCATAAATCCATACTGGATTCCACCCAATATTCTCAGCCACCCCCTCCAAGCTGCTGTGTTTTGCTTTTGAGTAGACCTGTCCAGGATTGCCTTGTTCAGCTTGCTTCACGTTTCATTATCATAATCAATCAGAATTCCTGTGTGGGTTTAAGCAGCATTTTTTAAAAAAAAAAAAAACAAAGAGAGGATTTAGGGCAAGATATAATTACAAAGGAGCCAACTAAACAGATGCAAGAAAAAAAAAGTTTAATGGGGTTAAGAATTGGGTCATGTTTGTTTTCTTCGCAGTTTTGTTCCTTCGATTATTTTGATGTGGATCCTTCTTTGCTTTTTTTTTTTAATGTAGAAGATCTAAGCAAATGTGATTTGACTTGATTTGCATTGTTTTGCTCAGATCAGATCAATGTCTGTGCTTCTGACTAGAGAAAGGAAATAAATGGCAATATTAAGAAAATATTGTGTGTTATGATGCCTGCCGAATGGAGGGAAGAAGAACCAAGAGAGGCTGTTCAAAGCTCCCATTTAATGCCTCCCTCCCCAGTTGCTGAGACTGTTGTTCAGGCGCGTAGACCCCCCTGTTCCCCAAAGGGCTTGAAAGAGACGGCACGCCAGTTCCAAAGACAGACAGAGAGGCCGTGGATTTTCTGAGTTAATATGTTTGGCTACCGGCTGCTCTGGGTTCGTGGTCCGGATTTCAGAGTCATGATTCCTGAAGCGTACGTGATGGTCTGTGGTTGTTTTCTCCACATGCTGCAGATAGCATTCTGTATGTCTGCATTCAATCATATAAACAAGACTGCAAGGCTGGCAGGTGATATTTTATTTAATATAGGAGGTCCTGCCAGTCACTGAGCTCCTGAAAGTAACAGCCTTCTTGAGACACAGACAGGGCGTGCCATGCTTGGAATTCCAAGCAAGTAGTCCAACACTGCCCTCTCTCTCGATTATCTCGATTATCTATCTGTCTGTCTATCTATCTATCCGTCCATGTATCCATCCATCCCATCTATCCATCTCTCTATCTGTCTATCTAGCCATCCATCCATCTATGCATCCGTCTGTCTGTCTGTCTGTCTGTCTGTCCTTCCATCTGTCTATCTATCTATTTATCTATCTATCTATCTATCTATCTACCTATCTACCTATCTATCTATCTATCTATCTATCTAGTCGTCCGTCCGTCCATCCTGTCCGTCCGTCCGTCCGTCCGTCCGTCCGTCCGTCTGTCTGTCTGTCTGTCTACCCACCCACCCATCCATCCATCCATCCATCCATCCATCAAGCCAGCCAGCCAGCCAGCCAGCCATCTGTCCATCCGTCTGTCCATCCGTCCGTCCGTCTATCTACCTCTCTCCACCTATCCAGATACAGAGAGAGAGGTAAAATCATCCTGCTTTCCTGGTGAACCTTCTTCAGGAAGGAGATTGAGAGCATCTTATGACAAGTACGAATTTGGGAGAAGAGTGTTTGATTGCTTGAAGTTTTAAATATTTCAAAAGTACGTCAGTCCACATTTTCTTACTTCTTTGCCTTTTGCAATGCAGTTCTTGGATTTAAAAGGTGCATAGAAATGCATACTTCTGGGCAAATTGCACACAAATGTGGGATCATTATGGTATTGTGCATTTTTAGAAAAGCTTTCTATCGAGGAAAGAGCTGCAAAGGTGTATGTGTTAGGGGAAACATATAGAGAGGTTTGTGCAAAGTGTTAAAAATGTTCAGTGAAGTCCTGCATGACCATTTCATACTATGTGGCAGTGTACCTATGGTGCTGTTACTATTTTAAAAGAATGCAACACTTCATCAGAGCCAAGAGGAGATTGTTTGGACATCCCAGATTGAGGGATTAAATCACAGTATGCTTTTAGATAAGTTCCCAGGTTCCTGATGTCTCAGAATCGACCTGCCTGGGCATCATTCATCCATACCTTTCCTGCCTTGCTCCCTGAGTGATGTCAAGGGTGATTTTCACTAACTCCAACAGCTTCCCTTCAATCGACAGCTCTTTATAGTCTCTCTGTGTGGAAAAGGCTAGATAAAGCACCCCATCTTTCACGTCCCCCCCACTCAATCCTCCCTCCCGGCTTCACTTATCAGGGTTCCAGATCAGTGAGCCCACGATCTGGACAGTTGCACGATCAATACATGCAAATAGACCGGTGAACCAGCCTCCCAGTGTGAGACGTCTTAACAACAGATGGGCAGCGTTATCTGGAATGCTAGAAAAGCCTGTTGCCATTGAACAAAATACCTTGGGCTCCGTGTTCTACCTCATCCGCTTCCACAAAGCTGACAGTGACTTATATTTTGGTGCACAAAGTTTGCAACGTGTGTGGGTGATTCAAAAATTAGAGGAGGGCCTTTCAGGTCAACCACATCTCTCTGTGGCTAAAAGCTGAGCTAAACACACTGTTGGGGAAACAATTTCCAAGCTCATACTTCTGCTTTTCATCTGTTAGCAAAGCAGAAAGGTAGGCATGTCTTCCTATCTTACATCCATGCTAAAGCCCTCCAAATATTATTGACCTGCAATGCCCATCAACAATCTCATGCATTGTCAATAGTGAGGAATGCTGGGAGTTGCAGTCCATCAACATCTGGAGGCCCACAGGATTCCTCAAGCGGCGGTCTGGAGTTTTCAGTGTACCCCTTTTGATTTGAATGTTTATTTATTTGTTTCAGGTTTAGGTTTGTTTTGTTTTGACGTTTGGTTTCTCACTCAACGGTTTGGATTCTGTTTCTTATGAAAACTGATTTTGAGACCCTTTATTGTTGTTAATTACTGGCAAGTTGACGTTGACTCATGGAGACTCTATGAATTAGGAACCCCCAAGTCTCCAACAGCCCTGCTCAGGTCTGAGCCTCTTCAACTGTAGTGCAGTCTTCCTCTATATTGTGCTTGTGGGGTTGTAGTGGTGCAGTTGTAGTTATGTAGGGTTGTAACTAAAATAAATTATAAAGTTATAAAAAAATTATAAAAATTAAAAAAGCTACCTGGAACCAATCAGTCCTTAGAAGTCTTTTTTGAATAAAAAGGCGAGCAGAGCAATCAAACCCCCCAAGGAAGAGATTTCTGAAGCCTGGGAGCAGACACTGTGAAGGCTCATCCTCAAGTCTTCACCAACACACTTGTGATGGTGGGAGTGGGAGAAAGCCTGTCCTGTTTTGGAGACTGGCCGGGAGCAAAGGTTCCTGTAGAGTCCGTCAGACAGAAGAGGGCTCAGCAGCCCCGGTTGTATGCAGGAGCTTACCGGCCAGGTGGTTACAGTCCTTGGAGTCTAGGCTGTTCAGGTCAGCAGGCTAAAGACGTAAATCCAAGGGGCCAAACCAAGGGTTGAACAGCATGGTCAGCACTGAAGCAAGGTCCAAGGTTCTTTGGAAACAAGAGCCAGGAATCAAGAGACGAAAGTGTTGTTTCCTCCAGAAAGGTTGGTTGTCAGCAACGAACCTCCCAACAGAGGTGCTGGGATATTTATGGCCTAGCAGCCTCCTGCTGACGTTGCCTGATTAACGAGTGTTTCTTATTTAAACATCCCAGGCATTGTAGACCCTCCCTTTCTCATCTGCCTGTGCATGTGGTGGATACTGTTAAGTCCATGTCTGCGTGCTGTGGCTGCTGGAGGTGTCACTGTCTCAAGAACTGGCTGGTCCCCCTGACCTTCTGCTTCAACTCTCTGTGTCAGAATCTGATCTGGGGGCGGCTGAAGAAAATACAACCGTGGTCCTCCTCACTTAGGCTGACTGAAGTCAATGTCCCCAGAGGACCTGAATGTACAGGGCAGATTATACGGGAGAGTGGGCTTGCTGCCCCCTAAGGCGGCACCCACGAGCCACCACTGGCAAGCTGAACCAAAGATGGGATGAACCCTAGCAGCAGGTGACTTTGTTCCGCCGAAATTTCCACCAGCTTCAGCCTTTGGGACAGGAACTGGAGAGCTGACAGCTATCCTCTTGTCTCAACACAAGGACAGCCAAGACACATCCGTCAATTATTTTTGCACTAATTCTGTCCCCAGTTCCTGCATTTTCCAGCAGAGGCTGCCTCTTTCACTGGCTGATCCCAAACACAGGCTCGCCAAATCCTTTTGGTCTCAAATTAATATTGCATTGATGGGCAGGGTCGAGAAGGAAGATGAGGAGGTCGTTCACATCTGGACTCCGCCTTTGTTCCTCCGTCATGGGCAAGCTTCCCTTCTCTTTGGTTGCCATGGCGACTCTGAGCTTCATTAGCAGAGAGGCGGAAAGAAAGCAGGCAGTCCAGTGTGTGCCAAGAGAGAGACTTTGCAACTTTCTTTGGAATCTTTCCTGGACAAGATTGTCTCCAAAGTTCAGTCCTTCCACTGAATCCAGAGTGCTACATCTCCCCTTTTCAGCAACCAGAGTTTGGGAGAACTTAGAAGTAGGGATATTGTTCTCCATTAGGATACAATGAGTAATTCTAGGAATTTTCTTCCTTCTGTTAGAAACTGCTCAGTTTTTGAAGAACATTCCCAGTCCAGGATTTCATTCTGTGCGAAATTTGCATGTGATTTGTTTTTTGCACAGAAAGCTGCATTTTCAGTTCACTGCTGCTTCCATTCTTGAACTGTATAAGGGCCACATTTCCCTTTCAGGGCACTATTTGGAAATTCAGGAAATTGAAATTCAGGTTTCTGTACTAACAGGACCGTCAAGAGAGAGAAGAAGCTCAGGAGGACTGACCCAGACCCAGACATTAAAAGGTTTGAGTCCAGTTCAAAACAATCAAAGACCAGAATCTTCTTGGTGTTTCGTCCATGCGTAAATTCCCCCAGAGAAGCAGTTGGACATTTTTATCTTCATCCAGTTTAAGGCTGCAGAAGCAGAGTTTCAGGTGTCCGGAGGTGTCATTCTGCATATTGAGCATCATGCGTGGGTGAGCGTTGTGGTTGTGCCATCTTCGATACGTGGAGTGCACATGGATGTGCTGCACATCGTAGGAGGTTGAGCATTGGGCATGGTTGTGCCACATGTGTTTTGCACACAAATGGAGATGCAGATTTGGTTGTGTTGTATCGCAGTTCATTGACAAGACAGCATTGTGGAACCACCAGCTACTTCCCTGAGCACCAAGTTACCCTTCTTGTGCTCCGTGGAGGTCCCCTGCCTTTGGCTTTATTGGATAACATTGCTCAGCAGGAGCTCTCTGTGGTGCCGCCATCATGCTCTGTGAGGTCGGGACAAGACCCAGTCCTTGCTTGTTTCAGCCTTGAGAATCCTGTGGAAAGGCACAAAAGCAATTTGCCCGCAAATTGCCTGGTGACCGGCAAAGACAAGGAAGAAAGGTCACTCAGTTGTGGCTTTGCATCTTTAATCAATTGAGTTTTAATTGGACTAATTAATTTTCAGAAGTCTTCCTGGGCGCTTCGGGATTTCCACTGGTGTAGCATTGGGGCTGAGAGACCGAGTGCTGAATTAGGAATGCTCTGGTTAAATACATATGCAATTTGAAAAAGAAGAAGCCACTGTGTGGTTATAAGGAAAAGCAAAAAATTACCGTTGGATCCTTTTTGTAGAACCAATCCAAACATCAAAATAGGTTAATAAATAAAGGGGTTGGGAGTGCCTCAGTTTTCCAGAACTCTTCGGTTTGGAAATGGATGTTCTTTGCCTGAGTCCCAGATGCTTGGAGTCTGGGCTTTCTTTGGGTCGATCTTGAAAAAAGGTCAATTTTGGTAACTGCAGCTCTCAGAACGATCCCAGTTCTGGCCATCACAACCCTGGGAAACCATAGCAGCCGGTGGCTTCCATGTCAGTGAGCTGGTGAATCTAATCCAGGGTTTAGTCTTAACTTCAAAAATACTCTCCAAAACCATAAGAAGTAAGTCTAGCACCCTGGAAAGGTGCTTTAAAACTTGGGCCAAAATCCACAGTAGATTTGCTGCCCCACAGCCATGAGAGACAGTAGCTGGTAACATCTGGGGTTTTCCAACTGTGAAGCTTCTGAAAGACAAACGCTTCTTCCCAAGATGAACATTGAACCCTTGGCCTCCAATTAGCTCATTCCAGTGTGGCCCTGGGGTTGAGGGAGACCAAGAGACCTCTGTGGGGCTTCTGTGACGGAACCTGCATGGCGGTCGAAGCCACAGACAACGGCCTGCAATGGGCCTAATGAGGTTATTCCGTAGCAGTTCCTTCTGTCACCTGTTGCCTTCAGCTTCTCTTGACCAAAGAGGGGAAACCGCCTGGGAAATCTTGATGTGCTTTCAGAGAATGACTAAGGGCTTTAATAACCCTCTTTCAAGGCGACTCAGGAGTCATCGGTCAGGCTGTAATAGTCACCATAAATAAGCGGCAGGGCTTCCAGCGCATGTCACGGGCTGTCTGGAGCATTTCCAGAGAAGATCAGAGGGTGGAAAAACTCACTTGTCAGAAGATTGCTTTCTCCCCTTCCACCCTTCCTCCTCCGCCACCTCCTCCTGGCTCTATTTTTCTCAAAAATACATTTGTGAGGAAAAGCACCATGTTTGTTCTAGCCTGCACTGGGTACATCAGCACAACATGGATCTATATAATCCCAGTGATAACAAAGGACCACAGATGGTGGGTGACGCCAAGTTGGCTCCAAAGAAACTCTCCAAGGTTCTGGATGTATTTTTAGGGTGGACAGACAAAGCACACCTTCACCGGATCCCCAGGTGGAACATGGAGCTGACTTGAACCCCCCAAACACAGGGTGGGAAGGTGGAAAAGAGAAGGAAAGACCAGACAGACAGACAGACAGACAGACAGAGACACATATAACTTTGGCCAAAGGATCCATCCAAGAAGGAAGGATGATTTATTCTTCCAGGCTTCCCTTCCTATATCATTTGTATGTTTATATTAAAGAACGCTTATGGAAAAGAAAAGATTCAAGCATCAGCACTAGCAGAGTCACAGCTTGTATGCCTGTTACAATCTATCTGACCCTTAATTTCCCGAGCCTATATGGCCCTGTTACATCCCAGGTTATTCTCAAAGATATCGCTGGCGTTTCAAGAGTCCTTCGCTTGTGCATTCTGATCATAAACAGGAGCAGAGCAGAATAAACAGTTTTAAAGCAAGGTTGTTTGATGAGCTACAAGTGTCTAAAATGCCAATTAATATCACAGTTCATTCTTAACAAACAGCAATTCTATAGCAAGTCACAGAGCCTAAAATTTCAAACCTAATAGTATTTAGAGGATAAGTTTTAAAGGAAATCTCATTTACAGTTCAGATTAAAACTGAATCATAGAATCATAGAATTATAGAGTTGGAAGAGACCCCAGGGGCCATCCAGTCCAACCCGCTTCTGCTATGCAGGAAGAAACCATCAAAGCATTCCCAACAGATGGCCATTCAGACTCTCCTTAAGAACCTCCAGAGAAGGAGGGGACTCCACCACACTCCATGGAGGCAGCAGCAGATTGCCCTGCTGGACAGCCCTGACCGTCAGGAAGTTCTTCCTGAGGTCAGGTGGAATCTCCTTTCCTGAAGCTTGAATCCATTGCTCTTATCCCGGTCTCTGGAGCGGCAGAAAACAAGCCCACTCCCTCCTCAACATGACATCCCTTCAAATAGGAGAGTAGGTTACACAAGAGCCAGCATGGTATAGTGGTTTGAGCTTTGGGCTGTGACCCTGGAGACCAGGTTTTAATTCCCTGCTCAGCCAAGGAAACCCACTGGCTGACCTTGGGTGTGTCACACACTCTCAGCCCCCAGAAAACCCCCTAGGCTTTAGGGTCACCATATTTCAGAAAGCAACTTTAAAGGCACATAAGACTACATTCACTGTCCCAGTAACATGGAAATTATGAGCCACCACTGACGATACGTTGATAAAAATCACCCCACGGTGATTCTGAATCTCTCCCCTTTGCTCCAAATTCAGAGATACATCAGTATCTGCGTCAATAGTTTTCTTAATTCTCTCATCTTTCTCCAGGAGAAGCAGCTGCCCACCTTATAATACTTGATTTTGACATTTCAGTTTGTTTATTTCAGGTTAGGGATTTAATTCCCCACCTAGTTTCTTCTCAAAGGAAGGAACAAGTCATATTAACAATTTTCTTCCCGCTATGAGGAGGTCTCCAAAAACCAACAGAATGTATTGTTTTCTAGGCAGATCAACCATCTTTGAATTTTGCATGGAACAAATCTCCAATTGCAGTAATTTTCTACACAGGAAATGATGTTTCTGTGTCAAAAATATTATTTTCTGCACCAAATAACTCTGTGTGAATATGTAGGGGAAAATGAGACTGAACCTGTCAGGATCCAATCTTCATTTAGCAAAGTCACACAGAGAAGCGGTAGAAGTTTTATCTAATGACTTGTGGCTTCAGACTGGTACTTGGAATAAACACAGACGCAGGTAGCTTTGAATAAAAGACTAAATACTTTACTAATGACTCTTCATTTACATCTGTATTGAGAGAGCCTGCTACCTGTCTAATCTAGTGAATAGGAGATTCTTCAGTTTAACTCACCATCCTCCTTGATGGGACTCAAACTCGGAGCATGCGAAGAGTTCAGGGAAAGCAGCCATTGAGAACAAAGAGAGAGAGAGATCTTTTCAGAGAGAGGGAGGTCTTAACTTTTATAAGACCGATGACCCAAGCAACTGTCCTGGGTCACATGATCTGAGCACCAAAGGTATTTATGATCATGCAATAAAAGACAGAGAAAGGCAAATGGAGAAGATCTGGCATGCAACAGAAAGGGAGGCCCTATCTGGCTATTGCCCATCTCGTCTAATAACAAGATGGAGCGGGGAGAGAGAATGCTGGTAATTTTTCCAACAGAATATTGTGCAGAATAAGTTCTAAACTGCAAAGATTTTTGTCATTCCAGGATTCCACCGTCCAGCTTATGCAGCCATGCATAGATATCAGAAATATTATGGCCCAGGTCTTGACTTTTGGCATTTCCTACTTTTCTCGCTGCCTTCCGCTTTACGAAACTTTATTGTCTTTTCTAATGAATTGCGTCTTCTCACGACACATTCAAAGCACAACAGCCTCAGTTTAACCATCTTCATTTCTAGGAAGTGTTCAAGACTGATTTGCTCTGTTGTGTCGTTGTGTGCCTTCAGTCGCTTCTGACTTATGCTGGCCCTCAGGCAAAACTATCATGGGGTGTTTCTGAGACTGAGAGAGTGTGACACACCCAAGGTCACCCTATAGGTTTCCATAGCTGAGTGGGGAACCGGACTGTGGTCCCCAGAGTCTATATTTCAGCACTCAACCCACTACACCACACTGGCTGTAGGACCCATTTATGTGTCTTTCTAGAAGTCCACGATCTCTGTAGAAGTCTCCTCCAGCATCACATTTCAAATGGGCTCATTTTCTGCCTGTCAGCCTCCTTCCTTGTCCGGCTTTCACAACCATCCATAAAATCTGGGAATGTTATGGAATAGACAATCCTGACTTTGGCATTCAATGATATATCTTTTTCACTTGAGGATCTTATCCGGTCCCTTCATTTCCTCCCTCCTCCATTAAGCATTCCTTCAATGCGCCGCTCTCTTGGCTCATGTCTATACTAGCAATCAGCGTATCAGAAGAATACCCTTCTGCCGGCTTAATCAGCTAAGCGGAGGAAGCTGCTTAAATCTCACACTCTGTGAATTTATTACTGAAAGTCGCTTTGAGTACTAGCTATCAGTCTGGGGCTGATAGCAATTTGTGAGGTCCTTTCGGCTGGTGCGTTGAGAGGGTTGGCTCAGCCTCCTCACCATGAAGTGGAGACACACAACAAACAAGTTTAGTGCGTATATTTGGGACAGGTTAGGGAAACTCTCTCCTCCCCAAACTCACTGGACCAGTATGTCTCTCTCACTTCCTTCCTCCAAAATGTTCTGTATGTCCATGGGCCTACATGTTGCTTGTTGGCTTGTGGTGACCCCATTAATTTTATAGGACTTTCTTAGACAAGGAGGGATTTTTTTTTTTAGCTGAAATAGCACCTGCATTCACCTGGTATTCCTTGGGGATCTCCCAACCAAGTACTGACCACACGTAGCTTTTGGAAAAAGATGGGATCTTGGGCCTTTGGGGTATTTAAGCCGTATTCTTCTTGTTGTAAACTGCCATGAGGTCAGCCTCAACCTATAGGAACCCTATGGATGAGCCACCTTCTCCTCAACCACCCTGCTCAGGTCTTGCAGATTCAGGGACGTGTCTTCCTTGATTGAGTCTATCCATCTATAATGTGGCTGTCCTACTGCTTTCCACATTCCCAAGCATTGTTGTCTTTTCTAGTGAGTGTTCTACCCTTGCATAAATGGGGGGAGATGTTCTAGACCAGACCAATGATCCATCTTAAACAACTTTCAGAATTCATTGTGGGCAAGCATTAGCCTCAATGGGAAGCCCACCAGTAGAACGTGAGCACAACTGCACCGTCAGTGTCACACTCCCCGGCAGTGGTGTCTGGCACCTTCCATGTTGGTGGGGCAGTGAATTCACTCCAGGTTTTCACCTGAACTTTAGAGGAGCTCTCTAGATAGACCACAAGCTGAACATGAGGCAGCAGTGTGATGCAGCAGCCAAGAAAGCCAACGTGATTCTTGGTTGCATCAATAGGAGTATGGTGTCTAGATCGAGAGAGATAATGGTACCACTCTATTCTGCATTGGTTAGGCCTCATTTGGAATACTGTGTCCAGCTTTGGGCACCTCAGTTCAAGAAGGATATGGACAAGCTGGAGTGTGTCCAGAGGAGGGCGACCAAAATGGTGAAGGGTCTGGAAGCCATGAAGCCCTATGAGGACTGTCTGAGGGAGCTGGGGATGTTTAGTCTGCAAAAGAGAAGTTTAAGAGGGGACATGATAGCCATGTCCAAATATCTGAAGGGATGCCATGTAGAGGAGGGAGTGGGCTTGTTTTCTGCTGCTCCAGAGACCAGGACAAGGAGCAATGGATTCAAGCTGCGGGAAAGGAGATTCCACTTGAACCTCAGGAAGACCTTCCTGATGGTCAGAGCTCTCCGGCAGTGGAATAGGCTGCCTCCATGGAGTGTGGTGGACTCTCCTCCTTCTCTGGAGGTTTTAAAGCAGAGTCTGGATGGCCATCTGTCAGGAATGCTTTCATGGGTATTCCTGCATAGCAGGGGGTTGGACTGGGGTCTCTTCCAACTCCAGGATTCTAGGATTCTCTGTGGTTCTGAAATCTGTTCCCCGGATGGTGTCTCTTTGGGAGTGCACTGGCTTTTCCTTGGTCAGCCTCTGAGGGATGGAGATGTATGTTTTGAAGCATTTGCCTGCATTAAAGCAGGACAGAGGTTTCCATTTTCCCCTTGCTTACATTTTTTTAAAAAATGCCTTACCAACGTCCCCCTGCCCTGCAACAGCAGAGCTTCCTCCACAGACACCTGCTGACTGGAAGGAACAAAAGGTGAGCCTTTCACCCTAGCGCTGGGCTTTTTGCAGCTTTTTCAAGTCCTTTTCCTTGCTGTCCACTGAGGGTTTAAAAGGTTCCACTTGCTGCTTTTATCAAGCAGTGGGCAAAAGAAATCTTTTGAAGAAACATCTGGCTTTAAAAGGGAAGGGGGAACACTCAGACAAAAAGGAGAGCCGATCCATCCCTTTGCCCTGCCTGCCACCGTCAAAGCTTCTGGGGGGACTTTGACGAATCCCAAGGTCACAACCAGAGCCGAGGAAGGGGGAGAAAATGGCCGCTGGGTTTCATCCCACCACCAGGAAGGACTCCAGATTTCTCATGCCTGGTGGCAAAAATAAATTGCTGTGTTTTCGATAAATCAATCAATAAATGAAACCACCACCAAAATGAAGAGAGGAACTGGAACATTACATCATTTTTGTGGACTCATAGGGGGAAAAATCATTGAACTCTCCACCCTTTGTTTCATGGGATAATAGAATCACAGAGCTGGAAGATGGCTCAAGGGACATCTAGCTCAGCCCCCTAACATGCGGGAGCACACAATTCATGCTCTCCCAAGAGCTCTCCCACCCAGTCTCTTTCGGTAAACCCCCAAAGATGGAGAGACCACCAGTCCATTCCTCTTGAGGTTCTTACCCTCAAGAAATTCCTCACAATGTTTAACGTGGATTCTCTTTTCTGCCAATCTGAAGCCGTTTGTTTGTCTTCTACCCTCTGGAACTGCAGAAAACAAGCTCACTCCACCTTCATGTTACATCCCTTCAGCTATTTAAATATGCCTTCCCTGTCATCTCACAGCCTTCTCTTCCGCATTGCCCAGCTGCTCTCCGTAGGGCTTGCTAATTTCCAGACCTCTTACTATCTTGTTCACCCTCAAGTGGATCCTGGGCGGCTGTCAATGTCCTCCTTCAATCTCGCTTCTATGCTTCCTGACTTCATTTCCTCGTTGCTCTGCTAGAACACCCTGTTAACCTCAGTAATGTGCTGAGCAGGTCAACTCACTGTAAACTGTGGGGTTGGGGGCATCATATAACTGCAGAGGCATTCTCAAATTGTAAATCCCATCTGTCTTGTAGCCACCACAGCCAATGGTGAGGAATGCTGGGGCTTGTAGTTCATCAACAAGCTGGAACATGTTCAGAAGAGGGAGACCAAAATGGTGAAAGGTCTGGAAACCAAACCTTGTGACAAGCCACTGAGGGAACTGGATATCTTTTGTTTGGAGAGGTGGCATGATGTGTTGCGTTTATGTTTGTTCAACCTATGGTGACCCCATGAATTTCCTAGAGTTTTCTTAGGGAAGGAAGACTCAGAGGTGTTTTTGCCAGTCCTTCCTCTGAAACAAGCCTACAGCACCTGGTATTCCTTAGCAGTCTCCCATCCAAGCATAAACCAAACCTGACCTGGCTTAGCTTCCAAGATCAGATCAGACCTAGTGCCTGCAGGGCATTTATGTGACATGGTAGCTACCTTTAAACATCTGAGGGGAGATCACAAAGAAGATGGAGCAAGCTGACTTTCTCTTGCTCCAGACCAAGGGATCCAAATTACAAGAAGAGACGTCCCAGCTAAACTTTAGAAAGAGTTTCTTCACTGTTAAGAGCTGTCTGAGAATGGAATAGAATAGCTTTAAGGGGTGGTGGTCTCTCCTTTTGGAGGGGGCCTTTCAACAGAGGATGAATGGGTACCTCTCAGGAGTTCTTTAGTTGTTGATTCTTGCATGGTAGAACGGGGTTGGAGTAGATAGCCCTTGCGGTCCCTTCCAGCTCTAAGAGTCTATGGGCCTTTCCGCACTACACTGTTATAGTGCTATTATTCTGCTTTCAGCCTCCTGTGGAATTCTGGGGTTTGTAGTTTCCTGAAGCCAAAGAGCTCTCTGGCTGAGAAGTCTAAATGCCCCTCCCTAAACTGCAAACCCCAGGATTCCTTATGATGTTGAAAGTGGAACAAGAGCACTGTAAGCGTGCAGTGCGGAAACGGCCTAGGACAACTGGAGGGCCCCAGGATCCCAGTCCCTGAAACAGAAATCCTTTCCACAGCACACACCCACACCCACAAACAAGACTTGTGGAGGTCCGGGGCTTTATGAGCTTCCCGAGCTTTAGGATCCTGCCGCTGACATTGGTTTCCCCACCTCTGTTGGCTGCCGGAGAGGATACACGCGCTTAATCTTTGCCGCACCTCTCGCTTAATAGGAACACGGCCGTAAACGTAATCATGCAGTTTATGGCCTGTGCGGATAGATCTGCCGGCCTCAGCAGAATCAACGGGGAAGTCAAAGGGGCCGGCGGATTCTCCTCCTCTTCCTGTCCGAGCGCATTTGGGTTTGCTCAAGGACGCCATAAATGATAGGATTATTTTTTCCCCATTTTCTTTGCCGGAGGGATACCTCTGGCCGGCCGGCCGGCCCCTCCCGAAACTGCAAACCCCAGGATTCCATAGGATGTTGAAAGTGGAATCATAGCGCTATTAACAGTCTAGTGCGGAAATGGCCCGAGTTAGCTGTGTAGTGGTTTGTTCAGCAGTGGTTTGAGTGTCGGACATGGTCCAGGAGACGATAGTACAAAGTCCCGTCCATCCTGGAAACCCTTAGGCAAATCGCGCTATCTTCCCCCCCCCTTTATTTATTGATTTTATATTCCATGCCACCATACAACTTACCATATAATAACACATTACAATATTGTTCTATAATTATAACAATCCCCCCTTCCATCCTCTCTTGATCACCACCGAAGGCTTAAAAAGATATTTTGGTGACTGTTGCCCAAAATAATGTGGAATATTTTATCAATAGTTTCTCTCGCTTCTTTGTACGCCTTCTCAAACTATGATGTTTTCAATCCAGACGCCCCAATTATCCCACCAGGTTTTTTTCATTTATTTGCCCATTATAGTTCCCTTTAAAAAAAATCAAATAAGAGAGATTCTGCCATATAATGCATCCAAATTTTTTATCCCAACAAGGTTTACTTTTCCATCTTTAAAAAAAAATGTTATTACATAGTCTTCTGTTTTACTCAATCCCAACGTTCTTAGATTCAAAGTTAAGCAGATCTCTTTCTTAAATTGGAGATTTCTCCCCATTGGGAGGCAAGTCACACTGTCTCAGCCTCAGAGGGAGGCAAAGGCAAACCCCTTTTGAACAAATCTTGCCAAAAAAAACCTGCAATAGGGTCACCATAAGTCAGAAATGAAGGCTCACCACAACTTGTGTTCCCCAACTTGTCTCAAAAGTTACTTTTGCAGGACCATGACTACCTGAGTCCCACAGCCATCAGGGCCTCACTCAGTTCCCTTTTAACATGAGACGCCAGGTGTTGAAATCAGCATTTTTTTTCCCAACTCCTGAGATTAAATCTAATTAGCATGCAAAAGAGCTTACAGTTTTAACAGCTTACCTTAATTACCAATCTAACTATTTAGGCAGTTCTGTGAATGTGAAACAGGCTCACCGAAGGAATGCGAGGAAAGGTCGAAATGTGAACGGGGAGAGGGGGCGTCCCTAAAACTGTGAGTCTCCCACTCTGGGGCCTCGGAAAGTTATTCCCCCCCCACCTTTTGATAGCAACTCCTAAAATCCGCAGTAACCAGGCTGGTTGGGGAATTCTGGAAAGTGTACCCCAAAAAGATCTTTTGAGGAATTGACTTAGGGGGCTTTTAGTCGGGGGGAGACGGTTTGCTGTGGTTTTTAAATCTTCCGTCTTGTAATGAACCTTCTTCTGTGCCTTGAGGTTGTTTCGGTAGCCCTAAGATAAACCCGTCATAGGTTTTCCGGGCAAGATTTCTTCCGAGGGGGGTTTGTCTGTGCCTTTCTCTGAGGCTGAGAGAGTGTGACATCCCCAAGGTCACCCGATGGGCTTCAATGGCCAAGTGGGGAATCGAACCCTGGCCCAACACTCAAACCGCTACCTTAGCTACACCTCGGTCTTCTATTCGTTTGGTTTACATCCCACCTTTGTCCCAAAATGGACTCAAAACAGCTCACACTGTTCCTCTCGCCGCCCTCCCTTTCCCCGCCGACAGCCACACCGCCGGCAGAGCCACAGCGAAGGGCAACTGTGCTTAACACAACCGGATGGCGCACGGCGGCGTTTCACACTCGGCTAATAGCTCCGAGATTGCTCCTTCCAGATGTACTTTCCCCCTTGAAGCAGCCGTTTAATGCTTTCTTAAACCGCAGCTTATATGCCATTTGCTCCCAAATCTCAGAGCATTAAATACTGTAATGAGGTCTGAACTGGAACGGGGGACGCAGAGAGACTTTTTTTTCCTTTGCCACCTTACTTGGTCAGCGGTAATATGTTCATTTTCAATCTGATTGTGTTCATAGGCGGTCCCTCCTCTAGTTTCAAAGGAGCAGCTGTTTTGATCTCTTGCAGCAAGAAAAGGAGGCAGAACGCAGCGGGGGTGGAATTGGGCGGCACACTTTGGATTCAAGAACCGAGGGCCCAAATCGGAATCGGTGGATTCTCTTCCCGTCGGCCTTCTTCACCATCCAGATTTCAAACCTCTGCACAGAAATCAGAAATATTGTGGCATGGATGATCTTGACTCTGGTATTTCATGCAGTGTAACAGAGGGGAGACCACCAAGGAATCCCAGCTGCCGTAGGCGATGTTTCAGACGGAGGAACTGGCAAAACCACCCCTAAGTATTCCTTGCCGAAGAAAATGGTATGAAATTCAGTGGGCAGCTTGAAGGCACAAACATACAAAGGCACCAGGTCTCATCTGATCTTGGAAGCTAAGCAGGGTCAGCCCTGGTTAGTGCTTGGATGGGAGACTGCCAAGGAAGAGCAGGTAGGTAAGGCTCTATTTCAGAGGAAGGAACTGGCAAAACCACCTCTTAAAGATTCCTTGCCTAAGAAAACTCCATGAAATTCATAGGGCTACCATCAGTCAAAAGGCAACTGGAAGGTATATATACACAGATAGTAGAAGACTTTCCTAAACAACATTATTTACCTAAAGGGTCTAGACCTGCCTGACCTTGGAAGCTAAGCAAAGGCAGCTCTGGTTTGTACTGGGATGGGAGACCACCAAGAAACCCCAGGTGCTGTAGGCTCTGTTTCTGAGGAAGGAGCTGGCAAAACCAGCCGTGAGTTTTCCTTGCCTAGGAAAACCCTAGGAAATTTATGGGGGCTGTCATGAGTTGAGAGGCACCTTGGAGGCACGTGGCCACAAAATGCCTCCCACCAGTGGGAGAAAAAGACTGACCGCGAGGCGGTGTCTTGGCACCAAGTCAACGGTCTGAATGAGAGATCCTCAGAAGATCTTGTTATCGTTAGCAGATTTGCTCAAGTCCTACAAACTCAAGGCTGCAGCCGTTGCTTCTGTGAGGGACTCAGTCCACCCGTAATGCAGGCTTCTTTTTTACCTTTAGCCTTCCACGCTTCCCAGCATGATTGTCTTCTCCAACGGGTCATGTCTCGTCACGATATGGCCAAAGTACGGCAGCCCCAGTTGAGTCGCTTTGGCTTCCAGGGAAAGTTCATGCTTGGTTGGATTGCAGGCCTATTATCAATTTTCAGTTTCTTCTCTAGTACCATACTTAAGATCAGTTGATTCTCCTCCACCATTATCTTTCAATTGAGTTGATTTCCTTCTTACCAGCTTTCTTCACTATCCGGCTTTCACAACTATACATAGAAATTGGAAATACTACGGCCTGGATGATTCTGACTTTGCTATTCACTCATATATCTTGACCCTTGAGGATTTTGTCTAGTTCCTTCTTCGCTGCCTGTCTGCATTTTAGTCTTTGGTGGATTTCTTGTCTCCATTTTTAGTAACGTCTGAGCCAAGGTCTATTTCTTCGTCATCCACTTTAAAATAGAGCCGAGCAAAAGTCTAGATACCCCGAAGGCACCAGGTCCCATCCTATCTGGGCGGCTAAGCAGGGCTAGCCCTGGACAGTACTGGGATTCTCATCCCCAAATCCTGTCATTCAGTGGAAACTCCGTGGCACCCTGTGGCGACAGCATCAAGCGTGGTTGGTGTCACAGCGCCCTTAATTCCACCAAGACGAGGCCGCTAATGGGCTATTTCCCTGTTCAGTGAATTGCTCCTTGCGTCGCGTTCCCACCTTTAATTCCTTGACATTGAGCGTGCCGAGTGCCTCTAAATGGAGAACTCGAGGAATGCAATTGGACCGGGCCATGCTTGGAATGAGCTGTTTGTTTTCCCCCCTGATTGTTGCCATTAATAAAACATTACATTAAATCAGAGCTGGGGACGCATCGTAATTGGGACGATCTATCAGAGGGCACAGGGAGGCCCGTTTGTCAACCAGATGGAACCATCAAAGTGGCTCAGAGGCAGATGGGGGAGATGGAGGAGGCGGTCCCAGTGGACGGCCCGGCTTGCGATTGGCTGGCGAGCATTCCGCCTGAGCCCATGTGACGCTGGACTGGGGATGACGGACAAGCCAGGGGACGAGAGGGGAGCAGAGCATCCAGGTGCGTTAGGGGAGAGGAGCGTCCTGAAGGGACCCGCCATCCCTTAATGAGGAGAGCGGAGAGCGAGGAACGGCGAGGTTGCATCCATTAATTAATTACACCAGAGAGCTGAGCCATCGACAAGTCAATTTGCCATATGTCCCCCACTAGATCTCAAGCTTACAGGGGTCGGCTTTGACATAATTATTTCCTCCAGAGAAAAGGCCTCAGAGAAAGAGCTCGATTTATCATCTGCAACCTGCCATCGTGTGCAATCTGGAACCGGGAAGTGCATTTTGGGTTGGGCTTTCTGCCTGAATCTCCAACGTTTGGAGCCTGTGGCTTCCCCAGGTCAACCCACAGCAAAGCTTGAAAGTGTTGTGTCTTTGCACTACAGGCCCCAGAATCCCCTGGCCAGCAAGGTCATGGCCACAAGGGGACTCTGGGACTTGCAGTCACGAATATAATTCCTTTCCCACAAGCTTTGGCCCAGAGATAGAAACCAGAAGCCTATTGGTGACTAATGCCGCTTATGCCAGTGAAATCCCCCAGAATAACAGCGCCGCTTATGCGTGTGTAAGATCTCTTACAGAAGCAGCTGGATGTTTTTCTCTGACCTGGAGCAGCCACATTTATTCCAAGGTTGTGGAAGCAGTGCTGGGCATGCGATGGCATTGTACATGCAGGCGCACAAGCAATGGACGCTCAGGTGCCACTGACACGCGTGCATTGGACGTGCACATCCAGGTTTACATTGGGTTGAACAAATTTAGCATTCAGTACATGGGCCTGCATAGCACGGTCGATGACTGATATCCCATTGGCATCTCAAGAAGGTCCAAGCTTCCTTACAGAACCAGGTTGACATTTTGGTCCAAAGCAGAAGCTCTGCATCCAGCTCAAGGTGGTGGAAATGGACTTGTCCATGTGGGGCCATTGTGCCTGGCTCTGCATTGCGCATAGCAGCACATTTTAATTGCGCAGGGATGTACTTTGGCATTGGGCATGGATACGCATTCCCATGATGTGCATTGCGTATATTGATGCACACACCCATTTGGCATCAGTGGCATGCCTTTGCATTGCACATAAATCTGCAGGGATGTACAAGGGTGCACACTGCATATGCTGTGCATGAAGATGTGCAGGAACCTTTGGTTGCATGGTTTTTGCACAATGTCACCATTCACTCACAAAAGTGCTGTGGTACAACTGTTGTGTGAGTGTGATGTTACACTCTGCCTCCTCTGTGTAGATGTTGGCCAATGTGTAACTCCATATACAAAAACTTCCACTACACAAACCAACACAAAATCTCAGTCAGTATTTCATTTATCACAGATGAAAGAAAGAAAGAAAGAAAGAAAGAAAGAAAGAAAGAAAGAAAGAAAGAAAGAAAGTAAGTGTGACTTATACTGAGTAAATACCAAAGGAATGAATAATCTTCCATCACGCCAAATGATAATATTTCATTAAGAATAAGAGGGGGCTATATTATTTTGGAATCGCAGCTTAGACATTAAGGAAAGCCAAGCAAAGGTAATTGGCTGAGACATCCCTCAGCCAAACGTATGCATAAATCAAAGCTGGAGCATTGAAAGGCAACGAGAACCCGATCACTCTTCCGAATCGGTGTCTGACACCACCACAAAACAGATTTAGCCAGGGAAGAAACGTTCAGGCTTCTTAAAATATTAATTCATAACCCTGTGATTGGAAGGGAGGATATTGCCGTAATGGTGGAAGCGGCTGGTGATGAAAGACCTTCCCTCTGTCAGCTTGTTGATGCATTCACTAGATACATTACAGGAATCCGAAATTAAGGGGGAAAGCCTATTAATAGAGAACAGAGTTTGCATTCTTTTCTCCAGAGGCATCCATTGTCAAAAGAGACGGATCTGGAAAAACAGCAGCACATCATCTACCCAAAGGGTAGCCAGAGGGGATGACTGGGTGCACCAGAGAAATTTGTCTCAACATCCAGTGGCAAAATTGACCCCGGAATTCCCCCTCTTGTGGTGAAATGGCACTCTCTTGATGCCAGTTCTGAACTGGAATGGGTTGCCATCCTACACCTCACCAAGTCCTGAGACTGGGAGCCACTGCGGACGTCATTTTCCAGCTCCCCCCGGCACTTTGGTTAGGTTGCAAAGATACATTTGGAGGTTCATGTTCAGCTGTTTATGGCTGTAGATGTGAACCCCCCACAGTTAGAAGACTGAAAGTGCGGCTTATGATATCGTCGCTGCTGAAGAAGATGCCAGCTGAAGTGTTTTGCTATGCGGGCTAATTGCTCTGCAACACTTCAAGGCTTTTGAATGTGGGGAGAATACCCCAACTGTACATTTCGTTTCTCATGGCTGTTGTGTGCCTTCAAACAGTTTCTGACTTGTGGCGACCCTAAGGCAAAACTATCACAGGGCTTTCTGGGGCTGAGAGTGTGTGACATGCCCAAGGTCACCCGTGGGTTTCCATGGGCTGAGTGGGGAATCGAACTCTGGTCTCCAAGGTTGTAGTCCAATGCTTGGACTGATAGATCACGCTGGCTTTTCTCAGAGTGGGGAGAAAAGGACCATAATTACAATTGTGTGTGAGGATGCAGTAGTCAAAGATTTATTTTATTTACCTTACTTTTGGAACCCTGATCTCCCAATATCCTAACGCTCAAACTCCCACACCATGCTGGCTCTGAAAGATTTCTTCAGAGGAGGTTTGCATTGACCTTCCTCCCTGCGTCATTTCTCCAAGCTCACCCAGCGGCTTCAGTGACTGCCCTGAGAATTTGAACTCTGGTTTCCCTGAGTCCTCTTCCAAGCACTCAAACCTCCACACCACGCTGGGCTGAATAAACTTTGCAAAGAAAAGCATAGCACAGGGTTACTCTAAGTCGGAGTCATTTCACACGGAAGCCCCCACAAATGTTTTTAATTTGTTAATTTGGTTTAATGTGGTCTGCGGACTATCACACGCCAATGTGGCCTTCTGGGAGGTACGTGGTGGAAATTGATGCCCTCCCACCTCCTTTGCAACTGCTCCCCTTATCTCTCTGCTGGAACAACAACAGCTCTCCTAAGATGGTCTCCAGCTCCATCCCTTGCTCCTAGTCAGGTCTCCTGTCTCAGGAAGGGCTGGTTTCCCTGGAGTGGGCCTGGCCGTAGTTATACGACGCCATTGGTGGATCTGACCTCCCTCCAGGCCAAGACGGGATTTCAGAAACCTCTGTAGATCGTCCAAGAAAACTACTTCTCCCCAGAGGTTTCCTCTGAGCCAGGACAGTATTGCAGAAAAGCCGCTTTGGCCACCACCTCACCTCCCCGTAGGCTGCTTTCCTCCTCCTCCTCGTTGCGTCATTCACGTGCCAGGGCTGCCTGGCTGCCTGGTGCTCCTCTATCAGCTTGGTGATTATAGGAATCCTGGTTGCTTGGACCATGAAAAACATCAGCTTTCAATCTTTTTTTCCTTTTAAATGCTAAGACAATCCTTGAGAAGGTCAGCAAAGAAAAGTGAAAGAGATTTAATAATGAGGAAAAGGCAAGCTTTGAAGAACGTTTCACCTTCCCAGCTCCCTTTTTCCCACGCCAGAAAATGTTCATTTTCATAAATTTGGCTTGAGTCCACCAAATGCCCATTTCTACAGACACCTCCCCTCGGCCCTCTCTTCCTAACCCCAACAAACAGCCACTTTGTGCCACCTGAGCTCTCCGCCATCCCGGCTCGGAAGATTAATTACCGACACTTAATCTCTCCGGAGAGCATTTCGGAGGGGCCACACAGTCAAAGAGGTTCTGCTGCGTGGATAAATTAACAGGAGCCCTCCCATCCCCTCCCGGAAAGGTGATAATTTTGTCACTCACACATTCGGCACTTGGCCACCAGCTCTCCAAAACTGGACAAGTGTGACTGCACCAGAGGCTGGCTTGGCCAAGACTGAAAAGGAAAGGAAGGTATGGATGCCACCAGATAAAAGGAAGGAGATGAACGGCAACCTTATAGACAGCTCCACATAAAAGATAAGGCTCAGGGTCCCAGCTCTAAATGGCCTGTGAGTAGCGATGGGAAGAATAATCAAAATGTTTGAGAAATAGTCAAAAATCCTTGCTGATGTTCTACATGGCTATGTAGTTTCATCTGCATAAATAAGTTAATACCTCCTGTCCCAAATGCAGGACCAAAACTAACAAAATGAATTTCAGCAGGGAGAAATGGATGACACTACACTTGGACAGAAAAAAAAATGCACAGATGTAAGATGGGGGACACCTGGCTTGACCACAGTCTATGTGAAAGAGATCTAGAAGTCTTAATGGACCTCAAGCTGAATGTGGGTCTGCAGTGTGATGCAGCAGCTACAAAGGCCAATGCAATTCTAGGCTGCATCAATAATAATATAGTGTCTAGGCCGAGGGAAGTGATGTTCCCACTCTATTCTGCTTTGGTCAGACCCCACCTGGAATAATACTGAGTCCAGTTCTGGGCACCACAATTCAAAAAGCATATGGACAAGCTGGTAGGTGTCCAAAGGAGGGCAACCAAAATGTCAAAGGTCTGGAAACCATGAAGCCCTATGAGGAGAGGGTTAGGGGAACTGGGGATGCGTATCCTGGAGAAAACGTTTAAATATTTGAAGGGATATTGTATAGAGGATGGATTCTAGGATTCCTGGATTCCTTCTCCCCTCGCACACCCTAAGGGCTAGCATAAAGCAAAGGAGTTCAGTTCAACTTCCGATCAGAGCACGAGGGGCTGACCTTTCCTTTTCCTTCTTGCAAGTGAGCAAGGCTGCAGCAAGGACTTGTAAGGAAGAGGCTCCTGTTTACGGCTGTCATGGGCTTGCTAGCTGAATGTGATGGAGCTGAAAATGTGCTCCTCCTTCCACCCCAGCCGAACATTGCGCGGGCCTCCTTCTCCTGCTCTGGCTGCTGGCTGTTAAGGTGGGTTTGGGAAGCATTTATGTAGAGTTACAATTACGCTACACAGTCTTACCGAGTAAGGAGAAGTCAGGGATCCATAATTCTAGGTTTTTAATCTGTTAATGCAAAACTGAATGCTAGCCCATGTTTCTTGAGTGTCAAGAAACCCTGAGGAGAAAAATAACTGCACCGACGAGCGTCCCCACAGGTTGGGATTTAGTCTAGATAAAATTCACAGGTGGTTGTTTGGCACGGAAGGCAGCACTTTTGGTTTCAGCGAATGTTATTTTCTGCACAGGAGATGCCAAACAACCTTGTGCAAACATTATTTTCCGTTCAGCAAATGCTGTTTCCTACCATAAAAACGCTGCTTTCTACACAGAACTACTGCGTGTGAATTTTGTACAGTGTAAGTCCTGAACTGTGACTCGTGTTTGAAAGCGATGCAGTTTCCAAAGGCTTTCTCACAGGGAGAAAAAAATGATTGCATCCTTTAAGGAGAAAATTAGCAAAGAATTACATCCCGCCCTGGGTCCACAACATCTGAAGAGGTGCTTCTCCCCAGATATATAGAGGGGTGTGTGTGTGTGTGTTTATATGTACACACATATCTGTCTGAGAACTGCAGTCGAGCAAGGTGCTCTTGCTCTGTGTCCCACCATTGGCCAGAAATCTTGGCAGTGATTTACGCATGAGTAGGTTTCCGTACAAAAGTGGCCAGACATTTTTGTCCATTGCAGAATGTCTGCATTCAGTTCAGATTTCTGGAAGTGGAGCTGCACGTGCTATGTTCTGCACATGTGTGTTGCACAAACCAATGCGCACCAAGGGCCACGGATTGTGCCTTGAGATGCACAATGCGCATTTGCACTGCAGAAGCACTTTATGGCCTGCTGGCCCATGTAAAGGCAGCTGGTGCCCGGAGGAGCTCTCCTCATTAAGGAGGTTTTAGTTGCCTGGGCTGCACAATGTCCCTTGCAAAACACACTGAGGATACAGTTTGTCTGGTACAACAGAACACCAGTGTCGCGTTGTGCTTTGAGCATTGCGCTGTGACTTTGGAGTTCAGTTCCACGCTTGGCCATAGAAACCCACTGACCTTGAGCATGTCACACACTCTCAGCCCCATGACAGGTTCACCTTGTTGTTGTGTGCCTTCCAGTCATTTCCAACTTATGGCGACCTGAAGGCGGACCCGTTCCTGGGGCTGAGAGGGTTGTCGTAAGTCAGAAGTGACTTGAAGTCACACAACAACAACAAGAAGGAAAATTTCAACCAATAAATACATGGGCTTTTTTCAGACTATTGAAATCCACTCAATTATTCAGTGTATTTGCTGCAGACATATTCTTTCTATTGATTGGCGTTCCCTTTAGGACAGACCAACGTGAGCGCTTGCTTCTTCGCTGCAGGTAGTATGTGAGCATTTTGCGACGTTCGTGGCGCAAGGTGCATTGGTGACTTTAAACAAGGACTAGAGGGCTTTAAACCTGGGTTAGAGGAATTCATTGACGATGGCTCTGTTGATGCCAAGAGCCGAACTGAGATCCCACAGTTAGAGGCAATAGGCCTTAATCAGAGCATATTCTATTTTTATTTGGGCCTTACTGCTTCCAGGCGTGGAAGGCAGGCGTCAGTTGCGTCTTGTTGCTTACTGTTGAAGAAGACTCAAAAGTGGTTTCCTTAAAAAAAAAAGCATTAAACTACAGCTGGCTTTAAAACATTAATTTGGAATAGTTAAAACCATATTAAAACCTATTAGATCTTAAGAACCAGCGTGCCCGTTGCACTACCCCAACCAGTTAAAAGCTGAATAAATGAAGTTTTTGCCTGCCAGTGGAAAGAGAGTGGAGCGGAGGCCAACTGAGTCTCCTTTGGTAGAAAATTCCGCAGCCTGGGAGCGGTCACCAAGAAGGCCCTGTCTTCTCTTTCCCTATCAGACATTCCAGTGAAGGCGTTGAGCCTCCTCCGGGGATCTTAAAAGTCAAGGTGGCTCATACCTGGAGATACGGTCCTTCCGATTATCCAGAAACACATGAGGGCTGAGCTCATATAGAAAGATATGGGTTGTTGTTGTTGTTGTTGTGTATCTTAAAGTCATTTATGACTTATGGTGACCTTAAAGTGAATCTATCATGGGGTTTTCTGGGGCTGCGCCCAAGGTCACCCAGTGGGTTTCCATGGCCTGGGGAGGGGGATTGAATCCTAGTGTCCAGGGTTGTAGTCTAACACTCAAACCACTACACCACAAACTATAACACACCTTCTTTAAAAGACCGTCTGCAACAGATGCACAAGGGCCTGGGTAACGAGAAAGGTCTTTTCCTGGTGGTGGAAGGGGGACAGCGAGGGGGCCAGTCAAGCCCCCCGGGAGAAGGAGATCTACAGTCTGGGAGCAGCCACTGAGAAGGCCCTGCATTCTAAGTCCTGAGAAATGTGTCTGTGATTGTGGTGGGTCTGAGAGAACACCTTCTCCCAAGGATCTTAAAATTTGGGCTGACTCCTCTAAGAAGAATGCAATCTGTTGGCCCTGAGCTGTTTGGCACTTTATGGTTCCTAAACCTTGAATTCTGTCCCCAAACAAACCGGTAGCCAGAGAAGCTGTGGGCATAAGGGAGTTCTGCATTCCCTGGAAACAGTCGATCTCCGTGCCGTGATGAGCAGTGAGAGGGATCTCCGCGCGTGCGTCTCAGTGATGCACAGTGATGTGACGGGCATGGCAGGCCTGTCGCTCTGGATCGGGGACGTCTCCCATGACTGTGACTCGCTTCCATCCAGACTCCTCTGGGGTCAGAACTGAACGGTGGAGGCATGAACTGAGACATCCCTTGTCGGTTCAGGGAAGCTGTCGCCTCTGAAGGGAGCTCAAGAAAGAGATCTGTGTGGACAGGATGGCAGCGGTGTGGATGAGGAGAGCGAGAGGGGCTGGCCTGGCTGGCCATGTGCAAGGTGAACATGATACACCCCATGGGCTCCAGGAAATGGAAAGGATATTCCAAAGTATCTCAGAAAAACAGTCAAAAATTGCATTTCTTGGATATGCTGCACTGATGAGAGTCCTTGCCGTTTGGGAGTCGTGGGTGTAAAAATCGCACATGTTTTTGGTCCTGAAAGCAGAAGTTCTGCATGCACAAAAAATACTTTTGCTGTTTACTGTTCTCTACCCCTGGGCTAAAAGAATGAGTAAGTGTGCCAAATTTTGCTACAAAGAGACATGTTTAATGCTGAACGCTTTTGTGTGCCTGGTGTCAGATGGAGTCAAACACTTAACCGTTGCGGCATGCTGGTTGTCAAACCATCGTGGAGGGCTGACTGACTTGTGTCAGACCTGGTTGTATTTTGACTGCTGAAATGTCTTCAGATGTCAAACGCAGCCGCTGAGGACAAAGCATTTGCCTGAAAAGCAAAGGAAAAAACAGAGTAATATGAGAGGCCGTGGAGCACATGCTTTATTCACAGAAAAAAAGAGGCTTCCGACCTTAGAGAGGTCATGTGTCTGAGGTCCTGGGTTACATGTCAGGAAAGGTGAGCCTTTCAGTTTGGTTTATTTTGATAAGAATTTACCCAGATCTACCAATTTCTACATATTCAGGAGGCGGGGGAAAGGAGATTCTGCATTAGTTGGTAGGTCTGAATAGTTCAGGTAGAGAATCAACCTTCTTTGAATAGGAGGAGAAATAACAGAAAAAATTATTTTGCTCTATTTTTTTTTCCTCCTTATATTTTTTTATATTTTTATTTTATTTTCTAATATTTTTCTCTATTTCTCTTTTTCTTTTTCCCCCTCTTTCTCTTTTTTCTCTCACTTTCTTTCCTCTTCTCTTCCTTGTTTCCTTCTGCTGTCATTTCTTCTATTTTTCCTCTACTTTCTTCTTTCTCCACATTTTTTATACTCTTTACTTTAGTTTGCTACTTAGCAAGGTTCCAGTGGGTCAACAATACCATGGCATAAGCAAACGGTATCTTGTTTCCTTTCCTTGTTCAGTGTATATTGTATATTCTTATTGTTAAACCCGTTTAAGTTATTTTCTACGCTATGCTATCTCTTATGTTTGGAAAAGTGTTTATGTAAATATTTTAAGAATTGACTCTTAATAAAAATAATTTAAAAAAAGATTCTGCATTGGACATGTAGCTAGGATGATGTTCCTATAATCCATCTACCGATGTGGCGCCCCTCGAAAACCCACCTTGGAAGCCAGGCGGCCGCCCCAAGCAACGGAGCTTCACGGTGCTAATGAGGGGGGCACCGAAGGACGAAGCCTCCAGCCCTCTCCCGACAGCGGGCAGCGGTGGGACAAGCAGGAAGAGAGATCCCTGCTGTGGCCCGTCACAGCTCCTCATCCCACTACCCCCCGCTGGCACGAGAGTGCTGGGTGCATCAACCTTCAGTTCCTGCTCGCTGGTGCCCCAGAACTCTGTCCCTCCGTACCACTGACCAGATTTTGAGGTGGGTTTGGGGGCACTTATGGTGGCGGCAAGGGTGGTACAATGAAAAATACACATTCTAATATTGTAAGCCTAGATTTGTTGTGGATGTCGTGTGCCTTCAAGTCGTTTCCGGCTTATGTTGACCTTAAGGTGAAGCTGCCGCAGGGTTTCTGGGGCTGAGAGTGTGTGACTTGCCCAAGGTCACCGCGTGGGTTTCCACGGCCAAGCAAGGAGTTGAACCCTAGTCTCCATATCCTGTGTCTTAAGCTGGGGTTATGACATTGCAGACTAACATATTATTTTTCTCTTCATCAGGCTGGATCCAGGAGTCTAGTGGTTGTTGTTGTTTGTCTTCATGTCGCTTCCAACTTAGGGAGACCCTAAGGCAAACCTATCACAGGCATTTTGGGGCTGAGAGAGTGTGACTGACCCAAGGCCACCATTCCACCTGGTCTCCAGGGCCGTAGTCCAAGGCTCAGATCCCTCCACTGCACTGAGTGCTCAGCTCCTAAAAGCCTGGGTTTAAATCTCTGTGAATCCACTCGTGGTGCCAGGTTAGCATTGCCACCTTTATTTTTTTCTGGACAGCTCGTGATCTCTGACAGCCACTTGGCACGACAATACAGCATGGTCCTCTCCATGCTGCAGCAAGTTATTCCAATTGAATTTTGAGGAAGCATTCTCTCTTTGAGAAGGTACTAAAATTTGCAAACTTCTTTATTTTCCAGGTGGGAACGGTACTGAGATCTTACACCAGGACTACATTGTGCTACACAAGTGCTGTGTTGAATGGCAAAGCGGTGCAACCGAATACACACCCAAATGCCCAACCAGATGCCCAAGGAGACTGTGTGCACAGCTTCACTTCTGCAACCTTGAACTGAATGCGGACGCTCCACATTGGGCAAAAATGCCAAATTATTCCGTAGCAGAACTTCTGCAGGCGTCAGACAACAAAAGGATCTCAGGTGAGGGTTTTTTAAAAAAAAAAATTATTAAATCCAAATCTGATCTAGGAGAAAGAGAAAATGACCAATTTCTACACCTTTGGAAAATAGTGGAAAACGTTTTCTGTGCCAGCAACCACACCCTATAATAAGTAAAAGTCTCTCTATGTGTGCATGTCCGGGCATACTAGTGAGGTTGTTGAAGCCAAAAGAAGGAACGGTCCAAGTCAAAAGTGCCTGTGGCCAAACTGAATACCATATTTGCACACTCCAGCCCCGTTCATCCGGCTGTCCGCACACTGATTCAGAACACCCATCCTCTTTATTTCTCCCTGTCCCACCTTTCCTTTGCACTCCCCGGTGTGCCTGCCTTGTCCCTTGGCCCGTTCCCCATCTTCTCCCTCCATTCCTCCATCCACATCGCTCTGTGTTTTGCCAAGTGAGACCGGTTCTTTCAGGATATGGATGAAGAACGCACCCCGGTGGTGCATGATGTATTTGTTAAGTGGCAGGCCAAAGGGACAGATGCCGAAGTACTCCGCTGGTGTGTAAGACGCACCTGTGTGTAAGACGCACCCCATTTATACACCGGCAAATACTGCAAATGCTACACACTGGCGCGTAAGACACACCCCGCTTTCAAACAGTGTTTTTCAGGAAAACAAGTGAGTCCTATAAACCAGCAGATACAGTAAAGTCTCTGCCTAAATCAGGTCCCACAGAGCAACTGGCATCTTCAGTGGGCTGTTGTTTAGCAGGAAGGGCCGAGGAGGTTAGCGTAATGGGACGATTGGCACATATCATCCCGTGCAAAGCCCTTCTGGTTACTCCCACTGCGCCCCCCTTCAGCCTTGCTCTTTTTGTCTTCTCCTTTCCTTTCTTCTCCTCGGGAGGAGAGAGATTTGTGGGCCAGAACGAACGGCTTCTTGGGCCACATCTGGTCCTCAAGGCCAACGTTGCCCTCTTATTTTAGATGATCTGGTGGTCTGATTCAAGAAAAAGCAGGTCACTCTGTCTGTATTCGCAGAAAATATCCCCTCAAGATTGGCAGAAGAGAATTTACCGTGTGTGTTGGAAGGCGAAATTCTGCTCCGATTCACACAGTGCCCCATGGTTCACCACGTTCATACTCTGAAGGCCACCTCTTACTCTCCTGTAGAAGACACTTACCCAGCCAAGAGGGCTGATTTCGATGCTGCAGGTCACCTACCTCTGAATGGCTCATGCCGAGACCATCCGAGCAACCCCAGGAGCAAAACATTTCTGAGAAGCTCAATTTTCCACTGGGCTGAACCTGAGCTCTTGACAGACCCTGGCTCTTCCCCTCCGGTGACTTCCACCGGCTCCCTTGGAAAGGAGGCACCGAACTACTGGGGATTGTCAGGCAACGAAGAGCAAAATAAAAACTCCAGGCCGACCTCCAAACAAATAAGAACTTTCTTCTCTGCATTTATTAAGGTTCTTTTTTCCAACAAAAAAACAAAACAAACAAATAAAAAAATCCCTATGGTGGAACTTGCCTTCAAAGTCAATTTCTTAGAAGCTGTCCCAATGGGGCTTCTTAATTCAGAGCACAAAGGATCAGAAAGTGCTTTTGAAGTCCAGAGAGCTCTTTGTGGGCCTGTTTGCCCTGCTTTGATGTGAGCGATATTGTCAGCAACAAAGGAGGGGACGCAAGTCAGGAGGAAGTGACCTGGGAAGTTGCAAGAGAAGTCTACAGGGGGAAAAAAGAACGAGATAGACCACATGGGAGTGCTTGGCCTACAAGGGGCCTAGGCAGTGATAGACAGTAAAGTTTGCAACATTCATGGTCTCCTGGTTTGGCCAATGAATATGTCCAGCTCATGAAAGTGAACTTGTCCACCAAGGTCTAGGAGGAAAGTTCAAATGGGTCATGCAGAAGTCTCTGCTCTATGGATATCATAGAAGTCAAGGAATGACAGAATGATAGGGTTGGAAGGGAGCACAAGGCCCATCCAGTCCAACCCCCTGCCCTGCAGTAATACCCAACTAAAGCCCTCCAGAAAGACACCCATCCAACCTCTGTTCGAAGACCTCCAGGTCTGGAGAGACCACCATCTTGGAAGGCAGGCCATTCCACTGTTGAATAGCTCGTGCAACAAAGAAGTTTTTCCTAATGTTGAGGTGGAATCTCATTTCTTGGAATCTGAGTCTGCTAGTTCATGTTCTACTCTCTGGAAACCAGAAAACCGTCTGCTTCCATCGTACACGTGACATCCTTGGTGGTGGCTGTGAAGCCGCCTCTCTTCTCCCTGCCAAACCTACCCAGCTCCCAAGGCTCTTCCTCCTGGGGCTTGATTTCTCAGATCTCTGACCATCTTGGTTGCTCTCCTCTGGGTCCATTCCAGGTAACCTTGGTGTAGTATAGTCATTCACGGTAATGTCTGCAGAGTTCAAAGTCATCCGGTTTGGAAAATGCATATATCTCATTCCTGCTGTCTGGAGATTCTAGGAGTTACAATTCCCAAAGTAACTTTTCCCAAACTCCAGAAGTAATACACCATAGCCAAAGCAAAGCAACCAATTAATTAGGATACTCTTAACTCTCAGCTTCATGACGGTTTAACCGACTTCTTCACACAGCCTTCGCCGTCAAATCCATTAAAGTATTACTGTTCTGTGTGTTCATTTTTTTTCTGTTAAAATGCTCAGATCCTGCCCAAAGTGGGACACTCCCCCCCACCATGCAGCTCTAATGAACCCCATTTAAAAACCTAACATAAATAAACATGAGTTAAGCCACATATAATTAAAATTACACAAAGATTAAAAACAGCAACGGCAGCAGCAAAATCGGAACGACAACCCAGGAGCCGAGAATTTTTAGAAGAGGAAGAGAAAATGGCAGTTTTGTGCAGAGCCATCAGAACAAAGCACTTGTAACTTCTAGCTGACGAGGCCTCCAATTAAACCAAATCCATAAGTTATCTTACACATCCACAAGTCCTCTGGAAGTTCTTCAAAATTACTTTCCAATACAGAACAGATATATTTGGTTCCAAGTTGTGTTCAGGCGGTGCCATCATTCACAGTTGTGCATTGCACACTTGTGCACTGCGTCATTCACGGTACACATGATGCGAATTTTGTGTCGTGCACGGTTGTGCATTCCACATACTTGTGCGTGGAGCACGGTGGACGTTCAGATGCTCGCCTTCATTTGGTTGTACCTACAGTCAGGCGACAGCACAATTCACTAATCAAGTCAGATCCAGATTGTATCAAACCAGTGACCGTGGCAATTATAACTAATGAGGTTTTTATATTTTAATTTATGTTTGGAAGCTGCCTTGGGTCCCATTCCAGGAGAAAGGTGGCATACAAATATACTGAATGAGTGAATAGGTGGCATTGTGGAAGCTGTAAGTAGCGAGTGTACTCTATCTTCTGCATGGAGAATCCTTTCTAAGCTTTGCAACCAGTAATAACATTAGAGGAAATAATATAAAAATGATGTGAGTTGGAAGAGGTTAAGGGTGCCTCTGCAGTGTGGCAGTTAAAGGACTCAACTGGGATTTGGGAGATCTGGGTTCTAGACCCCTTATGGATGATGGAATTCACTGGCCAACTTTGCCACTGTCACTCTCAGACTGGCCATCCTATGGCAAAATCACAGCATCTTACAGCGGGAAGGGGCCACAAAGACCACCTACTCCAACCCTCCACCATTCAGAACTCACCACTCCTGAGAGACACCCATCCAACCTCTGCTTAAAGATCTCCAAAGAAGGAGTTTGCCACCCTCTGAGCCATTCCATTCCACTGTTGAAAAGTCCTTTCAGCCAAGTTCTTCCAAATGTTTAGATGGAATCGCTTTTCTTATAACTTGAACCCATTGGCTCCACCTTCTGCATGGAATCTCTTCATCTATTTCAAAATGGCTGTCATGTCACCTCCCAGGGCCTTTCCGCACGACACTGTTATAGCGCTATTATTCCACTGTCAGCATCCTATGGAATCCTGGGGTTTGCAGTTTCGGGGGGGGGCATTTAGGATTCTCAGCCAGAGGGCTCTTGGGCCTCAGTAAACTACAAACCCCAGAATTCCACAGGAAATTGGAAGTGGAATAATAGCACTACAGCAGTAAAGGGCGGAAAGCCCACAGTCTTCTCTTGTCCAAGGTAAACATGGACAGTTGCTCCTCATAAGGCTCAGTTTCCAGAACTTTGACCACCTTGGTCACCATTCTCTGCACACCTGCCGGCTTGCCCGGGTCCTTCTTGAACTATGGAGCCCAGACCTGGACCCAGGACTCCTCCGGGTGAGATCTGGCCAAAGCAGAATAGAGTGGCCCTACTTGAGGGGAAGGAATATCCATATAACAAAGACATATTTAAGGAAGGGGTAAGCAAAATAAACAGGGGGAAGAGAAGAAAGCAAGGGAGAAGAAGGGAGGGAGCAAACTTTCCCTCTGTCAGATGTTTCCGACTGAAAATTTCAGCCGGCACTTCTCCATCTTCCTTTAAATTGATGCTGTTAAATTAGTGCAACCTTTCTGTGCCGAAAACTCATTTATTCGTAGTTGTTTGTCAGCAACCTGCCTGCAAGGAGAAGATATATGCCGGATTCCTGAAGCTGACACACGCTTAAGCAATAGGAGAATACGAGAATTTGACATTTCCTCTTTTTCTCTCTGTCTTCCCACAATGCAAAACAAGCAGGCACCAAATGACACCACTTTGCGAACACATGGACACAGGTTTCATCATGGCTGGATAGCCAGGAATTTATGCAGAAGTAAGGTTTCAATCCTGTCATTGGGATATTGGGACATTGGGACATTTCTTAGAAATATCTAGGGAATGCCAATAAGGTGTGCAGGGAATCAGTCCATGTCTGCATGGAGCATCATCCACTCTATTGTCTTCTGGATGGGACAACAATCCCTACAGATGGGTTCCTACCACATTTTGTAGGAAGGAGAAGATCTATGACTTTCATCCAGCAGAGACCAGTGGTAGCTGGTGGGTCCCATCTCAGCAGGGCGGTAAATCCATCCCAGGCTTTACAGGAGCTCTCCAAAGTACTGAAGCCTAAATTTAAGTGTTTTCAGGACCTTGGAGAGCTCATTTAAAACTACTGAAAGCCAGGAATGGGTTTACTGCCTCGCTGACATGGAGCCACCAGCTACCACTGCTGCAAGGACCACACAATGGGGATGAGGCAAGCAAGCTCACACACACACACACACACACACACACAAGGCATGGGATGTTTCCACCCGTTCCTGGTTTTCGTTAATCACAAATGATACTTCTACCCAGAAATAATATTCTTGTACAGGAAATGCAGTTTCCTGTGGAGAAAATACTGTAACTTAATCTGTGCAAAATTTGTATGTAAGGGGTTTGCATAGACAACAGCATTTTCTATGCAGAACTATTATTTTCTCTGCAGAAAAATGCTCTTGCCTGAGCAGAAAATACGATTTTCTACGTGTGGGGGAATTTTGCATCCCAAATTGCGAACAAGCTTCAACGAATGTGATTTTCAAAGGCTTTCTCACAGGGTGACGAAAATAGCTGAAATTGCTCATGGCTTCCTTTGAAAAGAAACTTAGAGAAGAATTACATCCCTAAATTCTGCTAGGTTGGACTGAATGCGGCCATTCCATGTCAGAAAATTCGGTCGAATGACTTGTACCAAGGAACGTACACCTGAATAAGAAGGCACCAACAGACTGCCAGCCGAGGACTTCAGATTTCCGGGGGCTGAAGGCCTGAGCGCACCCATCTCCTCCGGGCCCATTTTAATGCAAGGAAGCTGTTAGCACAAAGGCATTTCTTCCTGCTCGTTCTGTTTTGGTTTTTATTTATGGCTTGCCCGCTCCTGCAATTATACGTCCATAACATACATTTTCTACACAGCGCCTAACCACTCTGAAAAGGGCCGGGCTGCAATTTTAACATAAATTAAAGAGTTCAGTAAATCACCACTGCCCCCCCACCTGACTCCACGGCCTTCCAACATTTTGATCCATCGCATAAGAAGACTTCCAAAAACTCATTCACTGGTGTTCCATTTCTTTGGGGCCTTTCGGACAACCTGGCCTCCAGGGATTGCTCTGCAATGCTGGGCCTCTCTAAGACTTTCTTGGGTGCCAAAAAGTGACACAAATCGCTGCTCTCTGATAAACCTTATTTATGTTAATTTTATTATTCTTTTAAAAAAAATTGTATACCTCCTTTTTCTAATATGGGACCCAGAGCAGCTTGTGGTATAGGTTAAAGCTTATACTAAACTTTAATTTAAACTAAGATAATTTAGTGTGATATAGTACAAAAGCTACAAAGCACCAAAAAAGTGTTTGTGCAACGGTCACCCTGGCCTTGTGCTCACCTGTTTCACAATAAGAAGTCAAAAGCATGACTGCTGGCGCCGGGGAGCGTACACCCAGTTGGCGTAATCTTTGCCCCACGGCTGACCATCCTGGGCCCCACTGTTCCTCCAAGCCCTGGGTCAGGAAGAAGGAAGGGGATGCCGGTTCCAAAGCCCTTGTTTCCGGCTTCCCCTCAACCTCTGCTCTGGGCATCCCGGAGCCCCCCGGGAGCCGTGTGCCGGAATGTGAGCCGTCGCTACTTTCCCAGCATCCTCTGGGTCTCCAAGACCAAAATCCGGCGCGGTTAGCCAGAGCGCGGGCAGCTGCTTGCTTCTGCTCTCGCTGGCTGCTCCCAGCACAATAAAAACCTAATGTGACGATAGATCATAGTGGCATTATGCAAAGTACCATTTGCATAATCATTATGCAAATCAGGACAGATAACCAGCTTCCGCCAGACTCGAGTTGCTTTCAAGTGCCTGTGTTCTCTCCAAGGTAGCGTTTGATTCTCGCGGTTCAATTGCTCCGAAAAGGGCCATTAAGGCACACATATACACCTTGATCCCCTTTCTCAAAAATCCTCTTGGGTAGGTGGGTGGGGGTAGGGAGGGAGAGCCTATAAATAGGGTTGGGAGAAAGGAAGGCAAGGGCCGAAGCGCTCCTTGTTTCTTCCCAAGAGAAATGGGGGGAAACTAGATTTTGTGGTTGTTGGTGTGTCATGTTGTTCAACACTGGGCACCTTGGCTTGGTGATGGAGCCCGTTGAGGATTCAAAGCCCCCTCAAGTTATCCCTCCCCCAGCATAAAACAGAGACGCCGAGCATTTTCCCCCACCGTTTCCTCCACATTTTCCCCCAAAAAGTCTCTTTGCAAAATGAGTGTCTTGTCTCACTGTGAAGCGCGCATGTACAACTTGCACACAAAGGCACAAAATCCCCATCCAGTTTTACGGTCCTGTACCAGCCTGCGCAACCAGGCAATAATATTGCAGATTTCAATTTGGGATTTTCTTGTACAAATCAAATCTAATCTTCCCCCTGTGTGCTGTGGCAGGCCAGATTCTCTCATCTGTTCTGTCATCTGCGCAACAGTCTCTCGGGATTCCTTCCTCGTACCAGTGGATTTAGGACAGAAAAACAATCCACAAAACAACACATTTCATTTTTCTACAATGCGTGAGAATATGAAACCACTTATATGCAGTTGGATAACTGAAAATGTGCTTCTTAGGATCTCAGGACACAAGGTCCATCCAGTCCAACCCTTTGCTATTCAGGAACACACAACCATAACACTCCATAAGCATGTCCATCCAAGCTCTCTTTGAAGACCTTCAAAGAAGGGGACTCCAGTCAGTTCTTTCCACTCTTGAACAATTCTTATAGTCAAGAAGTTCTTTGTAATGTTTGGGTGGAGTCTCCTTTCTCATCGTTTGCATCTGTTGCTTTATAAAATTGTGGAACCATTGAGTTGGAAGAAATCATGAAGACCTTCTAGTCCCACCCACCTGCCGTGCAGGAATCCATAGCTGGAGGTGGCTACCCTACCTCTTGTCTGAAGACCTCCAAAGATAGAGGGTCTGAGATAGCTCTTTCCACTGTTGAACAGATCTTACCCTCAGGATGGTCTTCCTCATACAATCATAGAATCATTTGCGAGTTGCGAGAGACCCCAGTGGCCATACAGTCCAACACCCTTCTGCCACACAGGGACTCACTTCAAAGCCCTCCATTTGACAGACGGCCATCCAGCCTCTACTTTGAAACCTCCAAAGAAGGAGGAGACTCCACCACACTCCATTGGGGCAGCCTACTCCACTGCTGGACAGCTCTGACCGTCAGGACGTTCTTCCTGAGGTTCAAGTGGAATCTCCTTTCCTGCAGCTTGAATCCATGGCTCTGTGTCTTGGCAACCCTAAAGTAAGAGGAATTTTCTAAAGATTTGTTCTGAGGGGGTTTGCCTTTGCCTTTCTTTGAGGCTGAGAGAGCATGGCTTGCCCAGGACCACCCAGTGGGTTTCCATGGCTGAGCAGGGATTGGAACCCTGGTTTCCAGAGTTATTGCCCAACATTTAACCACTGTACCTTGCTGAATTGCTTCTCCACAATCTACTTCCCCAGTGAGAGAGCACCATCTTGTTCCTTTCTTCTGCTGAGGTCAGCTTTCTCCTTGTTGAAGCCTAGCAAGGGCCCCCATCTAGCCACAGGGGTGGCCGGGAGGGCCGCCAAAGTGAAAACCGGAGAGGGCTCCCGTACGTTTAATGACTGTGCAGGAGAGGGAATTTCAGCAAGCAACCAGGTAAGAAGCATCACCGACTGAAACCCCCTCTTGTAGACACTGTTGGGTGCCAAAAATATTTCCAAGCATTTAGCCTTTTGTTTCTGAGTTCCTAAGCAGTTCTAAGCAAGCCGTTCTGTGGCTTTAAAAACCTTTTTGAATACATTTTTATCCAACTCCTTTCTGTCTTACCGGTCTTGCAAATTTTAACAGCAAGAACTGTGTCAAAAGTCAATAAGATGAGGCAGGAAGACCAATTATATAACTGATGCTGAGAACATCTGCTGTTTATAGGAGGAATGACACCTATGTTAGAATGATCACGAAGACCCTGTTCTCTGGATGTAAAGCCACTTTCATCTGTGAGCATTTTGTCTCTGCCAACGCAACATAGAAAGTTCTATAAATACGCTGAAGCTTCCATGTCTGTCTGATCCAACTCTCCTGAGAATGGAGTCTGAGAAGATGTGCCTCTTGGCCATAAGCAATGTTGTCTGTGACTCCATCCCACCCTGATTCAGGGTCCAGTCCAGCTCTGTGCTTCACCTGGGAATATATGGTTAGACTTATATGTCAGTCTAACCCAACCAACACCATTGAAGGTACAGAAATGTTCTCCAGTTTTCAGTCTGGTGATCCTAGGCTGGAGTCAAAAGGTGGAATGGCAGAAAGGATCTAAAAAGTGGTGAAAGCCGAGGGATCTAGTGGAGACCTCACCAGAAGCCCACGTAGATTCAACTAGCCGAGCCTTCCACAGCCAGGAGAGCAAGGCTGTGGCCATCCTGTACCTCAACTGGTGGGGACATCCGTGTCAATTTACCTGTGGGCAGCAGTTTAATCCTGTCCCCTTTCCTCAAAGCTCCACGCCTACAATGTAGGCACTGCTGTACAACTGAGGGCTGGCTTCAAAAACCCGGAGAGGCTTCAGCGCTTGCAAAATTTCTCAGAGGGCTGCTTACCTTCCCGTCTCTCGGCTCACTTTGCAAGCAGTACATGCATGCACCATCCCAAGCGAGCCTCTGTAGGCAAGGCGAACCGATGAAAGAGTAGAACCCCCGTCAAATTAATGGAACTTGTCCTTAATTTGGAAGCAGCAAAAGAGTCAGATAATGGGGTGTCAAAAGATGGAGGCTTCCTATACTATGGAGGGTGCTGATCTCTCCGTAGCTCACTTAAACGCAGAGTGGATTCACCGTACCCCTGAGTTCCATCGTGCTAAGATGGTCGGTCTCGTCCACAGATGTCTTTCTATCCCCAGATGAATCTTACAGGAAAAGCTGCCCTGAGTGAAGAGCAAACTGCATGAAAACTTCGGCATCCCGCACAGCAGTTGAAAATCAGAATTATGTATAACAGAGGCAGGTCTGCGAAGGTCAACTGAATTGACATAAGCATGCCTGTCTTCATCATCATCCTCCCAAGTTGGAGGAAAGAAAAGAGCCTTACTTTCCACTGTACTGTAAATCCATCATTTATGGAACATCTGCTTCTTCTCTCCTCTCTTGGGGAAACCCATGGCGATCCAGGGCTGAACTCTCTTGTTGATCTGGACCAGAGTAGATCCACTGAATCAACAGGATTTAGGTACATGTAGGCTCATTACTCTATCACCATCACCATCACCAGCAGCAGCAGCAGCAGCAGCAGCAGCAGCATCTTGCTTTTGACCAAAATTTGGACTCAAAGGAGCTCACCATTTAAAAAACAGTACAGTTTAAAGACATACAAAGTATGAATATTAAAACAGAATCAAAGTACTTACAGTATAAAATCAGTAACAGTAAAAAATAAAAATGCAATTTAAAAAGATAATAAGCTCCTAAAAACACAATTAAAACAATACAGCCCCCTCCCATCCCATTCTTTAACAATTTTAAAAGTCCATCTGAATGGAACGGTCTTTGCCTTTGCAAGGAGGGGGCAATTGCAGCCTCCCTGGAAAGCCCCCCGGAGTCTCGGGGCCACTGTGGAGAAGGCCCTCTCTTGCAGTGGTGGTGGGACTGAGAAAAGGGCCTCTCCTGATGATCTCTGAGCCTGGGCTGGCTCATACAGGGAGCTGCCAAATGGCCTGGACCTGGACCAGGTCTTTATAGGTTGTAACCAGCACCTTAAATTGGGCCTGGAGACGAGCGGAGCTGCTTCAACAGGGGGACAGCCTGGCCTCTATTACTTGGCTGCAGCTCTTTTGACCGGCTGAAGTGTCTGAACAGTCTTCAGAGGCAGCCCTAGATAGAGCACATTGCAGTAGTCCAGCCAAGACGTAACCAAGGCATGTGTCACTGTGGCCAGGTCTGACATCTCAAAGGATGGGTGTGGCTGGCACACAAGCCTTAACAGTGCAAATGCACTCCTGGGTACCTCTGAAACCCAGGCTTCCCGGCTCAGCGTTGAATGCAGGAGCAGCCCCGGGCTACGAACCTGCATCTTCAGGAGGAGTGTCACCCCGTCGAACACAGGCTGAATCCCTATTTCCCTGATATGACTTCCGAGTGACCGGGAGCACTTCCGTCTTGTCTGGACCAAGTTTCACTTTGTTTGCCCTCATCAGGTCCAGCTGACATAGTCCAGCTAAGCTAGGCTTCAGTTGAAATGTGTGAGATGGATGGATTTTATATTTGGCCTTTCCTCTTGGGATGGAGCACAGGCCTCTCTTCCCCTTTGCTTTGTCCTGACAACACCTCCAAGAGAGAGAGTTCATCCAAGGCTGCCCAGGGAATTACATGACTCAGTTGGGGACGAGAATATATATCTTTCCAGTCCCAGGAAAAGTCCTGAATCGTCGGTGAAGAGGTTCAGTGAACTCACTTTAGGTTTCAGTCTAAAAGAGCTATCCAAGGTACCAAACCTGTGTGGGATGGGGTTTAAGCACCCTGGAGAGCTCTTTTAAAATACACAGTAAACCCGAAAGTAGATTCACCACCCCAGCAAATGGAGTCCACCAACTGCTATTGCTAACCACTGAACCATTTAGCTCTCTTCATATTAAACCCTGCTATGCACTAAACTCCTCATACCCAACTTTTTTTGAACATAACTTAAAATAAAGCAATCCAATTTTCCTTTACAATAGACTCCTTTATCTTGGGGTGCGGAGGAAGGACGTGCGGTGGGGAACAAGACCACCGCAACTCCTTTTGTCTCTTTGGAACTATTTTGGAGCTGAAAAATGAATTGTGGGAGTCAATCAGATTTAATAATGCGAAGACAGTATGGGGAAATTGACATATTTAGTGTGTGTGTGTGAGGCAGAGAGAGGGAAAAAATGATTGGGACCACTAGAGAGAAAAAGAGGAAGAAAAACCAAATACCCTGCAATAAAGAATGTGTATGTGAGGTGTAAAAACAAAAAAATCTGATTTCTCCTAGTGAGAAATAGATTTGTACAACTTGTCTGCCCATATTCCTTTTAGCGAACAACCGTTGCTTCCCAGAAATCAAATGGCACTTAAGGCCTCAAGCAGAGATGCTGCCGAAATTCCCATTTGGTTTCCTTGGGGATCTGCTTAAATAAGGTTTTCGCCCACCAGCGAAAGGAGGAAAAACACAGCTTCCCAAGGAAAGGAATTCCAGCTTGTCCATCTTGGCAAGGATTCGTTATGAGACTTGCATCTTTGTAAGTGTGTGGGAAATAGGACTGAGTAGTTTCATAAAGTCCATATCCCCCCTTGGGGCTGCCATGATTATGCACCAGCATCCGTTGCAAAAAGCTAGACGGGACAGTGACTGAGGAGCAACATCCTGATGCATAACTTGCACCAAAGTGGATGGGGAGATGCTCCCCACTGCACATCAGGACTTCAGCTAGGAAGTCTCCGAGGGCAACGGGAACACCCAACGCACACCAGAGATGCCCAGCGCCTTCGGGGGCAGCCTTGCCCAGCTGTGGACTGCATCAACAGGAGTATAGCGTCGAGATCAAGGGTAGTAACAGTACCACTTTACTCCGCTTTGGTGAGACCTCATTTGGAATTCTGTGTCCAGTTCTAGGCATCATAGTTCAGGAAGGATATGGACAAGCTGGAGCATGTCCAGAGGAGGGTCTGGAAACCATGAAGCCCTACGGGAAGTGTCTTAGGGAGCTGGGAATGTTTAGTCTGCAGAAGAGAAAGTGAAGAGGGCACATGATAGCCATGTTTAAATATTTGAAGAGATGTCATGTTGAAGATGGAGCAAGCCTGTTTTCTGCTGCTCCAGAGACTAGGAAAAGGAGCAATGGATTCAAACTACAGGAAAAGCGACTCCACCTGAACCTCAGGGAGAACTTCCTGGCAGTCAGAGCTGTCCGGCAGTGGAATCCACTCCTGCTGCCTCCATGGAGTGTGGTGGAGTCTCCTCCTTCTTTGGAGGCTTTTAAACAGAGGCTGGATGGCCATTTGCTGGGAGTGCTTTGAGTGTTTGTTCCTGCATGGCAGAAGGGGGCTGGACTGGATGGCCCACAGGGTCTCTTCCAGCTCTATGATTCTATGAGTCTATGATTCTATAATTCACTAACAGGGCATCTTTGTGTTTCTGCAACTTAGCCATTGATCTGTAAAATTGCAAAACACAGGCTGATGTAGGATCTCAGCCATACTTTTTAAAACTATGTGCCCAGAACTGGACTCTGGGTTCCTCCAGGAGAGGTCTGACCAAAGCAGAATGGAGGGGCACCAAGACTTCTCTCGGTTGAGATGCCTCACTTCCATTGATGCAGCTTTCAAATGTTGCTCTTTTAAAACTGTTTCAGAATCAGGGCATTCAAAAATATTTAGGGGCCAAAATGTCCTCCCTCCAAAAAAAATCCAAAGTTTATTGTTGGTTGAAGAAGTTTTCAACCAAAATGTTTTCCCCAGAATTGGGGAAAAGGGAGACAACCGCCGAGAGAGGCTTCTACGAGACACATGATTCCTACACTTGATGTAATTCCTTTGCTGCTTCCTTGACAAATCTTGGTTCATGTCAAACCCCAGAAATGGTAGTTAAGTACCCAAGAACACGGAGAGGTTGCCCGCTGGGCCTTGCTTGCCGTTCTAAGAGCTATTAGGCTCAGGGTCCAGATGGCCACATTATCAGGTGTTACGGACCACCGGGAAGGAGATAATGGGCTTTCTTGTCATTACGAGCTAACTCAGAGGGTGAGAGATAAAGCCTGCTCCATTTCCATATTCCCAATGTTAATAAAAAGAAAGCCAGAATGATTACTCTGAGCAAAAAGCATGCAATTAATATTCCGCCGGCGAACTTATGTTCGTTACCACATGCGTGACAAGGGGTTGAAGGGACGTGTTCTTCCTAATGCGTTGCGCTCCTCCAACTGCCCACACTGATTATAAAAATAAATAGGTGGGTGGAAAAAGATTCACCCACCTCTGAAACAAATTCAAGGAGACAGTCTTGGGAGAAGGAGCCAGCCAAGCCGGCAGGTTTGCTTTCCCCACCTTGTCTTTGGAGACCTCCGTCTTAAGGCTGCCCCACAAAAGCTTCCGTCCCCCGTTCGGCTGGGAGGTGCTCGTGGGGCCCCCACATTGATTCAGGACGTGGAAACAGACCGAACTCCAGGATCTGTGCAGCTCAGAAAATGAAGGAGCAGGGAGCGGGTGGTCTGTGGGCCCTGTGTAGCCCCACAGTGGTATCTGGGACCCTCAGGTCCCCCTCAGCACCACAAAACCAAATATGTGGGGGGATGTTTCAAGAAATATGTGTGCCTAATGTCCTCTGGGATGTGAGGGGAGATTTTGCTGCATTTTGGACCCAAGAGAAAACTTTCTGTGAGCTATAAATTGATCTCCCAGCCATTTCTTGTTGGAAAAAAAGACCCCCACTCCAAAAAAGAGGTAAAATTCCACACACAAACCCAACTCTCCAGAGAGGCAATTGAGTAAAAATGATTTAGAATCATAGAGCCATAGAGTTGGAAGAGACCCCAGGGGCCATCGAGTCCAACCCCCTGCTATGCAGGAACACACATTAAAGCATTCCCAGCAGATGCCCATCCAGCCTCTGCTTAAAAACCTCTGAAGAAGGGGACTCCGCCACACTCCATGGAGGCAGCAGATTCCACTGCCAAATAATTCTGACCGTCAGGAAGTTCTCCCTGAGGTTCAGGTGGAATCTCCTTTCCTGCAGCTTGAATCCATTGCTCCTTGTCCTGGTCTCTGGAGAAACAGAAAACAAGCCCACTCCCTCCTCGACAGGACATCTCTTGAAATATTTAAACATGGCTATCATGTCCCCTCTTAACCTTCTCTTCTGCAGACTAAACATCCCCAGCTCCCTAAGGAGTTCTTCATAGGGCTTCATGGCTTCCAGACCCTTCCCCATTTTGGTCGCCCTCCTCTGGACACCCTCCAGCTTGTTGACGTTTCTTTCACTTTGAGGGGTAAAGGAGGTGGGAGGCATCCCCCCGAGGGTCTCTGGGGACCAGTGTGGCGCCCCCGACCTCAGATGCTCAGCCACCTTGGTATAAGGCCTTCGCTTCCTAGGATGAGTCTTATGTCCCTCACAGGATTCTTACTGCACGGCTTCAAACCATTTCCATCTCATGGCGACCCTAAGCAAACCCAGCACGGGGTTTTCTTGGCAAGATTTGTCCAGAGGGGGTTTGCCCTTGCCTTCCCTGGAGGCTGAGGGAGTGCATTGCCCAGGGTCACCCCAGTGGGTTTGCAGGGCGGAGCAAGGATTCAAAGCCTCGTTCCTAAAGTTCGAGTCCAGCACTCAGACTATGTTGGCTTGTATCCTTGTTGAAAAGATTGTACCCCACGGTGAACAATCTTTAATCCAGGAGTGGGACTGGTGTGTTTCTGGCTTTGTCTAACCCTTGCAGGCCACGGAGAGAATTTCAGTGGTCTTCAGATCCATCCTGGAAGCCTCCCATCTCTAAAGAAAGGGAACCCATATTTGGAGGAACTCATGTTGAATTCTTTTCTCTGTGGATGGGACGCCCACAGCTATAACCCAGTAGACATACTGCCCTGTCTTGGATCGGCATCAGATGAGAAGCCCTCTGCACTGCATTAGAAAGGGAGCTGTGCAAATGTGGAAATAAAACCCCATCCACACAGGCGTGTACATACATCAGGGGGCTGTAAAATATTTATACTCCACCTTTCGTCAAACCGCTTCAAGGCAACCTGCAATGCGAACACAATAAATACAACACACTCAGCAATACAGTAAGAACAAAAACACAGGAGCTGAAAAACAAGGAGGGATTTTTAAAAAGAAAAAGGAAAACAGGGAGAGATAAGAAAAGAAGAAACCAAAACAATAAAATTAAGATGAAACGTTAAGATGGAGTTAAGGTGAAAATATCAGCTATCTCTGCAGTCTACTGGAAGTCCCAGGGAAGGAGGTGGGATCTTCCCAGCTACCTTAAAGTGGGAAGCTACAGAACTGACAAAAAGACTGTAAAAAATAGAAAAATAGAAATGGCAGACTGGGACTCTGATGGCATCTTCTGTCTGCAAAAGTTCCTCCATAGAAGCTGTTCAGTGTTTTTCCCCAGTGCCGACTGGCTGCCATCAGTTCAAGGTTGCAATGGCAGAGCCATGGATGTGTCCCCACTGTGCACGGAGGTGCATTTCTTTTGCGCATGATGCACACGATGCTCATGTGCCTTGTGCCTGGTAGTCTCGTGCTCATATTGTGCACTGCCCATGGAGTGCGTGAAGATACAGGCACACTTGGTTGCAAAGCATCACAATCCACGACCAACAAGGTAGCCTTGTGGAATTGCTCCGTGCCTCCATGAATCCAAGAGTGGATTCAACTGGCTACCATCTCTGTTAGGGGGAGGGATCTGTTTTCATCTCCCCAGTCCCTCCATCTCCCCACTTTGCTTCGCTGTGTGTGAACTCGTCCCTTGTCGGGGAGTCAAGAGAGGGGGAAAGTCCTCTTTGGGGTCAAAGCTTCAACCAACAAAGAGGCAGCCCCTTCTATTCAGCGTCGACCTCCACCAGAAAGATGCAGCTTGGCTTGAAAGTGACCTGGCCGTCCTCCTGCCCGGCCCCATGGCTCCGGTCTCCCAGCTGAAGCCCCTCTCGGAGAGCAGGCAAAGGCCGGACGGGCGGGAAGCCTCCTCCTGGTAATAGCGGGCAATCAAGGCCTTTTAGCAGGGCCATAAATCAATGGCAGCTGCAGAGACAATGGGAGGCAGGCAGCATTGATTTTCTATTTTGCCAGATGCGGGAGAGGGGGAACGGCAGGGAGGGTTTCGGGCTGGAGGCAACTCTCTGGTTGCGGAGCAAGGCTGTAGACCAGACTGCTGACGTGAGACTGCAGAGGAGGGGAGCTGGAATAATGGAGAGAACCTTCAATAATGCTTGGAAAAGAGAAGGGAAGTGGGTTTTTCCAAGGCTAGGCAAGGATCCCAAACAGGTGAATCATAGAATCATAGAGTTGGAAGAGACCCCAGGGGCCATCCAGTCCAACCCCCTGCTATGCAGGAACACCCTCAAAGCATTCCCGACAGATGGCCATCCAGCCTCTGCTTAAAAACCTCCAAAGAAGGAGGAGACTCCACCACACTCCACGGAGACAGCAGATTCCACTGCTGGACAGCCCTGACCATCAGGAAGTTCTTCCTGAGGTTCAGGTGGAATCTCCTTTCCTGTAGTTTGAATCCATTGAATCCATTAGGGAGCATACGCAGCTCCCTAAGCCTTTCCTCATAGGGCTTCATCACTATTTTGGTTGTCCTCCTCTGGACACACTCCAGCTTGTCCATATCTTTCTTGAAATGAGGTGCCCAGAACTGGACACAGGATTCCAAATGAGGGCTAACCAATGCAGAACAGAGTGGTACCATCGCATCCCTCAATCTAGACACCATACTACTATTGATGCAACCAAGAATCGCATTGGCTTTCTTGGCTGCCGCATCACACTGCTGACTCATGTTCAGCTTGCGATCTACAAAGACTCCTAGATCTCTTTCACACATCCTGCTATCCAGCCATGCGTCCCCCATCCTATACTTGTGACTTTCATTTTTTCTGCCTAAGTGCAGGACCTTACATTTCTCTCTGTTGAATTTCATTTTGTTAGCTTTGGCTGAAGGGTCATTGCAGTTTGAATCTTATTCTGCATGAAAGACGCATTTGGGGGCTTGTACAGCAAGTGACATTTTCTGTGCAGAAGGTCGTGTTTTCCATAAAACATTGTAGAATCACAGAGTTGGAAGAGACCATAAGGGCTTTCTAGATATGTTTCTGGGGGGGATCCTTTCCTAGCCCCACCTAGAGATGTTGAGCAGTGAATCCGCGACCTTCTGCGCAGGAACAGAAGGACTTGCTTTCTACTCAGCCAAACCCTATGTCCCAGTATCTATAAGGGCCGTCCCGTCCAACCCCCTTCTGCCAGGCAGGAAGACACCATCAAAGCTTTCCCTTTGACAGAAGGACATCCAACCTCTCTTTAAAAACCTCCAAAGAAGGAGACGCCACCATTCCATTCTCAGACTGCTCTTACAGTCAAGAAGTTCTTCCTAACATTTAGATGGAATTGATTTTCTTGTCATTTGAACGCCTTGGCCTATGTCTTAGTCAAGAAAGACAGCTTGTTCTATCTCCTATCCTTTGAGATGTTTAATGATGGCTATCATGTCACCCCTGGGTCTTCTCTCCTCCAGGCTAAACCTCGTCCCTCATCTTTTCCATATCAGGCTTTTTGCTTCCAGAACTTGGACTGCCTTGGTCGCCCTTCTCTGGACACCTTCCACCTCTCCAATGTCCTTCTCGGACTGTGGCGCCCATGGTCTCTGCAGGGGCCCCCCATGTAGCCTAGCATCTTTGGAGGCGGCTCGGCAAATTTCCCCCTTCAAACCTCCTCTGCTCCTTCCCGTTCCCTTTCTTCTCCGCTCCAGTCGACTCCGTTGCCTGTCAGGTGAGTAGAATCCTGAGCAGCATTTGGAAATTAGTAAATGGAAGGATTAAGTACATGCAAATTGGAGGCCCTTTTCAGTACGAGGTGCATGTTTCCAAAAGGACTTTCAGACAGCAGTTATTTTTTCCGCAATATAACTGCCAGCGAGAGCTTAATTCATTACCATGTGGATAGCGTGAAGGTCCTCTAAATTCTGAAGTTCAATTTAATTTTCCCTTCTTTGGAGGGAGGGGGGGTGATCCCCACTTCCCTCGTCCTCTCAGGCCCTAATTCCTATAAAAAGAAAGATACTGGGATGAAAGCCACCACAAGTACATGCACAGCAAGAGATGGGGGAGACCTACGGAAGACTGGAAGCCCCTGATCAAAGTCCCACTGGTGCTGTGGAGATGCCTAAATTCCCCAACAGAAGCAGTTGGATCTCTTTGTCCAAGGTGGAATGCCTGTCTTCTGTTGGAAGTTGTGGTGTGCGAAAGTGTGTGCAGACGTGGGTTGCCCATAGATGTATCTCATGCGTGCAGGAGCATTGCACAGGGCGTGTGGTGCATTGCACATTGAGCGCACTAGTGCAAGTTCTGCACTGCACACTGCATGCACCAATACGCATTCTGTATTGCATGCTGCATGCGCCAATCCATGTGCATTTCACATGCAGAGGCACATATATGCATTTGATGATCAACCCGTGAAATAACGAGACCAGACACAAGAAAACTGGGTTAAATAAAGGCCACTTTATTTGACCTAACCTCTTTAAGTTGCATTGGCCTGGCGATGAAGTAAGGAAGGGAAGAAACCTGATGTGGGTCCAGCTAAGGCCAGGTGTCACCACATGACTCCCTCCTTAGCCTTCTCTTGGGCGAAACACGTCGGCTCTGTTGGCAGTCCAATATGGGTTTCTCCCTGGCCCAGCATGATTGGAAGGTAACCCAGGGAATTCCCGGCCAAGCCCCAGGGCCCTACAAGTGAGAACCCAAGTTCCAGGTTAGCATCCTTCCCCCAACCCCTGGGATGCAGCTTTCACCTGTGATCCACTCACTTGAGGGTGTCTGCAAGTCAGAAAGCTCTTGAAGACACAAGGCTCAGATACAGAATGTGTGGAACCAAGTTCGTTCCATCAGACACTTACTAAGAGACAGAGAGGGGGAAGAAAGGACTTGACGTCTATAGTGGGGCGGGCAGGGTCCAGAACTGGGGTGGGGGACATGACCTAAGGCTTCCACCATTTCGGGAGAGAAATTAGCTGTAACTATCTGTGTACGTACTGCTCTCACAAGCATTTTGGTGCATATGTACATTGGCCCTGCCATGGGTGTAGCTATGGGGCAGTGGGACTGCTCTCTCAAATACGAATTTGCCCACGGCCAGATGATGGAATCTGCCTACAAAGCTGACAGAGGAAGCAAAGAGGTGGGAAAGGAAGGTCAGCTTCCGAATGTGCCTCTGCCTAAGCCATCTTGTCCCTAGTGGACAAGAGGGCAGCAAGAACAAGGGCAGAAGACACACTGTCTCCCAGCACACACACAGACATATATGTGGGGGGTGTGTGTGCGAATTCAATCATATAGACATGGAAACCATGGAGATGGAAGCCTAATGAGCCCCTTTTCTGCAGTCCCCCTTGGCTGCAAGCTGGGATTCCCATCTCCCACCCATGGAAAAACTGCTATTATTTTCAGTTTCCTCTATCTGGAAGCTTGGACCCATTGCTGGGACTGTAAATGGCCATCCATCAGATATTTCAAAGTGAAAGAAATTGGTCAGAGCAGATACTAATACACAAGGTTTTTTTTATTTATCTTATTAAACTTTTGCATGTTTTCAAAGTGATTTCATAATGTTTATCTGTTGACTTTAATTGTGTTCAAAATTTGTTGAAAAAGTCTTTTTTAATTGACTGTGTCCAGAAGCTGCCTTGGGTCCCCCTCCAGGAGAAAGGCAGAATTCAGATAAAATAAATAGATAACAAATGAATGAATAACAAAGTCCTCTTCTGTCTCCTGCCTCGCACAGTGAATTCTGCTCTCGCCGATGTCCTTGGATGACTTGACCTCAGCAGATGATGGGCCTGTGGAACCAGAGCATGGAAGGATGGTTTTGGGAAAATAACCAGTTCCAGCAGCAAATCTGAGCACCCAAGGAATTAGGAAGAATATGCATCTTCCCTCACTTCGCCTCATATGCAAGAATGAATCATTTCACACGTCGGCTTCCCTGCTAGGTGAGAGGATGTGCCTTTTCGCACTTTTTTTTTCTTTTTGGCAATTCTTTCACGCTTTGGGACTTTTGTGTGCAAAATTTATCCATGCTCCGAACTTGGTGTGCTGTGCAAAAGGGTAGTAGTTTGCATGTATACACACACACACACACACACACACACACACAGAGCAATGTGGGGTGTGCAGAAGGTGCCCTCTTCCCTTTGCAAAAAACGAAGGGTTTTGCAGGAAAAATGAAACCTCTTTTTCAAATATGGGCCTGTCTTTCAGCTTTTTTCTAAATGTTTTGATCTCTTTGAGGACTCCAGCAGAAATGCAGAATGTCAATATATACTCTGGCTGGGGTAGAAGGATGTGTAATGTGTGTTTTCTTTTAACATGTAATATGCATTTTCTAGAGAGACGGCACAGTGTCATGGTCTGAGCGTGGGGCTGCGGCCCTCCACTCAGCCATGGAAACCCACTGGGAGGCCTTGGGCAAGTCACACTCTCTCAGCCCCGGAAAACCCCATGATAGGTTTGCTTTAGGGTCACCATAAGTCAGGAATGACTTGAAGGCACACCGTAACCAGTGTCTTTTCTGTGTTTTTCACTTGTTTTAAATTAATGTTTTAAAGTATTGTGCTAACTGGATTGATTAATGGTGCTGAAACTTTTTACCAGGTACTGTCCTAGCTATTTTGTTTCAACATCTATCGGAAGCTGATTTAGTATATATTGGAAGCTGTTTTCTCCCATTTGGGGAGAAAGGTGGGATATAAACCAGACAAATAGATAGATAGACAGGGAAAGACTTCTGCAAGCCAGACTGAATGGGCATGAAGAATGTTTTTGATATGGCCAAAAAGATCTGAGGTGGTCCAGTTTGCTCCCATGGGGACGTAACCAAACATCTGAGCCAAGGGTGGGCTGAATCCAGGCTGCATACGACACCGATTCTGCTCTCTAGGCAGTGTGAGGGCATTCTTACGCAGGAGAGGCCTCCCCCCTAAATCAGGAAGCGGTTTCCGGTCACTTCCGGTTCCTTAAAGAAGGCTTTTGATGGGTGTAAAATGGCCTCGCGGGCCAAAAAGATCAATCTGGAGCGTGCTTGGGGGCAGGAATTTTGATTCTTTTTGTGTGGAAAGTGCAGTGGTCAATCCACAGTCCTCCAAGAGCTTTCAGGGGGCTACTGCCGCCCCCGGGCCTCCACCGGTTACCCACCCCATTCTAAACAGTGGCAACACGGCTGGAGAGGCTTCCATGCCAGTGGGGTGGTGAATCCACTCGTGGGTTGTAGTCTAAACTTTAAAGGAGCTCTCCAAAGTGCTGAACCCTGTTACCTAAAATGCATTCAGCACCACAGATATGTCCTTTGAAGGTCAGATTAAAAACCAGGAATGGATCACTGTCCCGCTGACGTGGGAGCCACCCGCTGCCACTTTGTCTCAATCAACGTGGCGTGCGACCTCTGAGACGTTTACATCAAACCATTTCCCCTCCCGCGATTTCCTTCTCATTTCCTCGAGACTGTGCGGGACGGCTGCAGTTGTGTGTGTGTGTGTGTGTGTGTGTGTGTGTCTGCCTGCTTCCCTGTGACACATTGCCCCCGGCAGTTCTTAGAGAGCTGATCGAGAGAAAGAGAGAGAAAATAAAGGAATAAGACTGTCAGTGAGGCCTTTCACAGCTAAGGAAATTGCTGGCAAGACCTCGGGCCAATCGAGTGCAGAGGCAGCACGCTGGGGAAAAAAAAGTGGGAATTAGTCATGAAAATTAGAACATCTCTTCTGCCAGGGGCAGTTCATGCACGGAAAGATCGCATTCCTCACAAGCGGTCTCTCTCAGGCTGGGTCGGGCGGTTCACAGGTTCCGGACCTCGTGGCAAGGGATGGCGGAGGAACTGGCTCTCCAACCGAGGCTCCTCTGGGTCATGGAATCATAGGATCACAGAGTTGGCCATCCAGTCCAGCCCCCTTCTGCCATGCAGGAACAAGGACTCAAAGCCCCCCCCCCAGCAAATGGCCGTCCAGCCTCTGCTTAAAAACCGCCACCACACTCCAGGGAGGCGGCAGCTGATTCCACGGCCGGACAGCTCTGACCACCAGGAAGTTCTTCCAGAGGTTTAAGTGGAATCTCTTCTCCTGTAGCTTGAAGCCATTGCTCCTTGTCCTCTTCTCTGGCGCAGCGGAAAGCAAGCCCGCTCCCTCCTCGACATGACATCCCTTCAAATATTTAAAGATGGCTATCCTGTCCCCTCTTAACCTTCTTTTTGTCAGGCTAAACCTACCCAGCTCCCTCAGCTGCTCCTCGGAGGGCTTCATGGTTTCCAGGCCTTCTACCATTTTGGTGGCCCTCCTCAGGACACGCTCCAGCTTGTCCATATCCATCTTGAATTGTGATGTCCAGAACTGGAGACAGGATTCCAGGTGAGGTCCGACCAAAGCAGAATAAAGTGGTATTTTTTCTTCCCTTGACCTCTACGCTATACTCCTGTTGACGCAGCCCAGAATCGCATTGGCCTTTTTAGCTGCCAGATCACACTGTTGACACTGTGTGATCATACAATCATAGAATCATAGAAATGTAGAGTTGGAAGAGACCACAAGGGCCATCCAGTCCAACCCCCTGCCATGCAGGAAAACCCTCAAAGCCCTCCCGACAAGTGGCCATCCAGCCTCCGCTTAAAAACCTCCAACGAAGGAGACTCCACCACACTCTGTGGCAGCACATTCCACTGCCGGACAGCCCTGACCGTCAGGAAATTCCTCCTGAGGTTCAGGCGGAATCTCCCCTCCTGCAGCTCCTGCAGTGATGTGACCATTCAGGCCATTTTTGACTTATGGCAACTCTGGGACAGCCCTATCATGGGTTTTTCTGGGGCCAAAAGTGTGTGACATGCCCAAGGTCACACAGGAGCTTTCCATGACCTCTCCAGGACCCATGCTCCAAGGCTGTAACCACTACACCTCACTGCTTCTCTGATTGATCAATATCCTGCTGTATAACTGAGAGTCTCCATGAGGCATACGACAAAATTGTGTTTTGTCGTGTGCCTTCAAGTCCTTTCCAACGTATGATGACACTACAAGGGGGTTTCTTGGCAGAGGGGGGATTGCCTTCGGCTTCCTCTTAGGCTGAGAGAGTATGACATGCCCACAGTCACCCAGGGGATTTTGAAGCTGAGGGAGTATTCGAACCCTGGACTCCCAGCCTCCTAGTCCAAGGCTCAAACCATTATGTCAAACTGACTCTCATGAAATTGTTTCACAACCCTTTTAAACAATAAGAATAATTTTAAAAGACTAAAAATACAGTATATCATTTAACACGTTCCAAAAGACCATTAGAAACTGGTTAAAAGGATTTTAAAAACAGAGTAAATTAATTTTTAATGCAGCTGTCCAAGATGCAGCTGAAACCTGACCTTCCCAAGTACGTCCAGCGCCGTGGACGGCTCCTTGGAAATTCAGAGGAAAACCTGGCGCGGATTCATTGCCGCCCCCCTGACACGGGAAGCACCAGCCGCAGCCGCACTCAAGGGGTGCAAATGAAGACAGTGGCCTTTATGGGAAGATTGGTGGAGGATATTTCTAGACAACTCTGCAAATTGGTTCTCTGAAAAGTGTGAAAACTGAATCGTCTGAGGATTTTTTTTTCTTTTTGAGGGAGGGGATGTCTCTGAGCTATTTCTGCTCGGCTCAAGTTTGAGCCCCCTAATCACAAATGTGGCAGAGAAATCAATTTAGTTGAAAACTCAAAAGCTGAGGGTTTTTAACATTATTTCTGGGCCACCGCCTTACCCAAGGAAGGGCAAACAGCCGCTGCCCACGCAGAAATCTTCCGGGGTGGAGCTGAAGGGCAGGGGGATGTGGGAGCGAAATACGTGTAGCATCTTATTAGCCAAGGACATCCGAGCCTCTAATTAAAATTTGCCTAATGACCCAGCTTCTTCGTCATTTTCGCGATCACAGACATTAATTTCCTCTGACAGGTCCTTACACGCAGAGGCAAAAATTAATTCCTCCTTTGGAAAAGCTGGGAGGGAAAATAAACACTTGAAAGAGAGGTTGCTGTCCCCCTTTTTTGCCTCTGCCGGGGAAGTCTGGAATTTGGGCTGGGAAGGGCCGCGTCCGTGTCCCCGGGCGCCCAGCGGACACTCTCTGTCCGCCCCGGCCCGGGCTGGTCCGATTCCTTTAATAGCAGAGCCGGGATCAAACCGGAGGATTCCTCCCCATTCCTTGGAAACTTTCCTCAGTCCCCAGATTTTTAAGCATTGCCCTGAAAACTGCTCCCACCCAGAACTCTCCTATTTCCGTGCCTTACCTTGGTATCGTTCTGGCCATTTCCTCACTAGCCTGTTATAACCAAACATTAAAAATTTAAAAATTATGTCCCCACCTCATTGCAAACAGTCCGTATTATTTGCATTAAGTATTAAATCCTTTCTTTAATACCATAACTATTAATTTTTACCAATCCTTTGTCAATTATCATTGTAGGTATCTACTTATCTATTTACCTCTACTTACTTTACATATTACTTATTATCTACTTAATTAATTTTCCAAGTTAAATCATTATTAACTTATTCTATATTCTCTAATATTCTAGAATAGTTCTAGAGGATGCTGATAATGATTTTATATTCATTTATCTCCTGCCTTTCTTCCAATAATTTTAATTATTGTTAGGCATTTTCCAAAACAGCAACAGATCAAGAGATAGGCAAAGAAAGAAAAACAAGAAAAAGACAGATAACAGAGAAAAGACAAGAATAGTAAAGAATAAATTTGAAAAAGGAATTTCCATCTGACTTCCAACTTTTCTAATGATAATTATACGTAACTGCAGCTAATAACTTATCTAATTATAAATACCATTCATATTATTCCACTGCTGAACCAAATCGACTAATTATTAAAGCCTGCGGTTAACATATTGTTCTCTTTTCCCTGAAAAAAAAAGCCAATTAATGATCTCCAGGCTTTGAAAAAATGTCTTTCCGCCCCATAATGAAACTCAAGGATGATCACAACATATTTAAGAACAATCCAGATTTAAAAAATTATACAAGAACTTCAATCGAAGTATAAATATGAAAATTATTTTAAAATAGTTAAACCATTTATAAAGTTGGAAACATTAAAAAAAAACTATATGCAGAGTTAAAAAAAAAAACAGCACAGCACACAAAAGCCCATCCCAGTCGATTTCTAAAAGGGAAATCCAAAGTCTAGGGGCAGCCACGGGGAAGGCCCGTCTCCTTCGTTCCCCCAAATGAACCTGGAATGGTGTTGGGACAGAGAAGAGCAGCTCTCCAGAAGACCTCATAGCTATGATGGGCTCATGGAGGGAAATGCTGTAGAGAACTGGGTGTGTTCAGCCTGGAGAAGAGAAGTTTAAGAGGGTACTCGATAGCCATGTTTAACTATTTGAAGGGATGTTATATGGGGAATGGAGCAAGCCTGTTTGCTGCTGCTCCAGAGACTAGGACGTGGAGCAATGGCTTCAAAGTTCAAGAAAAGAGATTCCGCCTAAACATTAGGAAGAACTTCTTGATGGCAAAAGCAGTTCAGCAGCGGAAAGAAAACCCTTCAATAGGGTCATCAAAGGATGGCCTTGACTTAAAGGTGCAGAACGACAAGTCCAGCAAAATGTGAGATTATTTGTTTGGGAAAATCACGCCTAATCACTGTGTCAGAGTGGCTGCCCAGTGCTCTTCCCCTGGCTATTTATATATCCACAAGCAAGCATGAAATAAACGTTTCCTGTTGCCTTTAAAAAAAAGAAGTGGCTTGCCTGTCGCCCTCTGAATCAATCTGTCTGAATAAATGCAGGACACAATGGGAAGAGCTTCAGACTACAGGAAAAGAGGTTCCCTCTAAGCCTTAGGAAGAAGTTCTTGGTGGTAGGCGCAGTGGGACAGTGGGGCGCCCAGCTGCGGCCTCGTCCTCCTCTGGAGGTTTTTCAGCAGAGGCTGGACGGCCGCCTGTCCAAGGGAGGGCTGGATGGTTTATTCTTGCGTGGCAGGAGCGGGTTGGACTGGAGGGCCCCTGCTAGTCTGTTCCAGCTCTAGGATTTCGGGACACCCATAGCCTGAACCCCAGCCACGCAGGGCTTTGTAGCCCCAAACCAAGACTCTGAATTGTGGTGGAAACAGATGGAAAGCCAGCGGAGGGCGCTGGGTTCTCCTTGCAGCCGGTGCCTTCTCGCACGCAAGCCAGCCGCCCATTGTTTCTCTGGGCATTTCCGCACTACACTCTGGTAGCGGGATGATTCCGCTTTCAACATCCTCTGGAATCCTGGGCTTTGCAGTTTCGGGAGGGGCCAGCAGGATTCCAGAGGACGTTGAAAGCGGAATCATCCCGCTACCAGAGTGTAGTGCGGAAATGGCCTCTGGTTTCTGCAGATTCTCCCTGACGTTGAGCACCATGCAGGTAACCTGTCCCCAGTAGTGTTAACCCTTTGTTTTTGGGGAAGTGTTGCCCAAGACAACGGTGGGGTGGCCCTGCCACGAGGCAAACGGTGCTTCCCTCGGTATTTACGGCCTGTGAAGGAGATGCCGTCTGAATGCTCCATGAGCCATTCCACGTGGAAGCACCGTGGCTGCCGCTGAGAGGACACGACAAAGGTTTATTTGCTGAGATGCTTGTGGGAAGCCTCGCCGTAGCCTTGGGTTCGTTCCCTTCCTTAATGGGGGGGAAACTAAAGGATAAATAAGTGAGCAGAGAGACGCACCCGCAGACAAAAGCCGCACGCGTCTACCCACTCTGCCGAGGGACGCAGAACAAAGCCAGGTTGTTTTCTGCTGCATCGGAAGCCTCTCAGCCCCGCTCGGGCAAAGCAGAGGCTGCATATTTATGTATGCGGGCATAGTAAAGGAACAACATGACTAGAATCTGTCCAGGAAATTTTCTTCAGCCGTTCTTCAGAGCCGGTTGCATAGAAAAGGTTGGGCATCATTCCTTGAGAAGCTCTCGTGCGGCTTCCTCAGTTCTAGCGGCCAAGCGGGCAACATCTCCATGCAGAAATATTATTTTCTGCACAGAAAATTCTGCTTTTGGTGGAAGATAACCACATGCGAATTTTGCATAGAATAAGCCCCAAATTCCAAAGAACGTCATTGATGCCGGATTCGTCTCATCAGCATTTCTGACACTCAAGAAACGTGGGTTTTTTTTGCAGGGGGTGGGGGTTGAGGTTTAACAAATATTTTCAAATCTTGGCCAGTATTCTGTGCTGTGCAGCTCAAATACCCTAAAGGCACCAGGTCCTGTCTGATCTTGGAAGCTAAGCAGAGTCAGTCCTGGTTCATACTTGGACAGGAGACTTCCAATGAATACCAGACACTGCAGGCTCTATTTTAGAGGAAAGAACTATAAAAACCACCTCTGAGTATTCCTTGCCTAAGAATACCCTAAGAAATTCATGGGGTCACCATAACCTGAAGGCACACATGTTCATGCACTTTGCATAAATATGCTAAACCTACCAGATTTTGGAAGCTAAGCAGGGTCAGCCATGGTTAGTACTTGGATGGGAGACCGACAAGGAATACCAGGTGCTGTAAACTATACTTCAAAGGAAGGAAGTGGCCAAAACCATCTCTGAGTGCTCTTTGCCTAAGAAAACCTTAGGAAATAAGTCAACAGGTGACTTAAAGACACATACACACACATATTCTGTATCAGCTACTGTGTTAAGTATAACTAAGTAACTTTTCCTGGCCCCAAACGCTATAGAAGTCTTACTTCTTCTTGCTCTTATCGTTGGCAGAATAGGCCCCCTTCTCCTTGTGCAGTTCATGCACTGCAAAGTACATGGGGGGGAGTTATGTTGTGCTGCAATAGTGTTGGCAACTTATTTATTATTTATTTATCGAATTTATATGCTGCCTTTTCTCTCAAGATGGGACCCAAGGCGGCTTCCAAAGGCTAAAAAACATTAAAAGTATAAAAACAGTTAAAACGTTAAGAGACGTGTAAAAATTTAAAACTAACAATAGATTTTTTTTAAAAACTAATAAAGAAGTAAAAGGTTTCCAGCTCACCCATAAAATGCCTGCTTGAAAAGAAATATCTTTGTCTGCCTACACAAGGAATATTTAGCTTGGCAGCAATGTCTCAATCATGACCAAGTCACCATTGTGAATAAGGAAAAGTTACCTAGATTTATTCATCCATAAGTGTTCCATATTCCTGACCACTGGCTGATCACAACTGTGAAATACTTGCCATGGTAAGTTAAGTATAACTCTCTCTCTCTCTCTCTCTCTCTCTCTCTCTCTCTATATATATATATATATATATATTGGAGGTGTCAAACTATTTTTTAAATGTTTTTGAGTAATTGACTAATTACAGTTTAACACTGATATACATGCAAAAATATTATTCCAAAAATTAATGCAAAACTATCAGTGCAATTGTACCAAACTAACTAGCCAATACAGAAGACTGGCCCCTCTTTCTGTCCAGGAGACGGAGCAGAACGTGATGGTCAAGGAATTTCCCAGTGATTGCACAACACTGTGAGATCGCACAACCAAATGCACGCCCAGGTATGCACATAGAGGCCCATCCGTGCCTGCTGTGCAACCATCCACAGAGCAACCTGAATCGTGCACAGCCATGTGCAAGGGTGCCGCGTCTGCCACCGGGCTTCAGCAATCGAGAACTGATCCTCTTCCTTGAACCGAATGCGCACACCCTGCATTACACAAAATAGTCAAGCCTTTTTTTTTTACAGAGAAACCCATTTCTAAAACACCCACAAGATTCCGGCCAAAACTGTACTCGTGGCCAGATGGAAATGACGCACGTCCTACCAGCTAAGAAAGGCGACTCCGAAAAAGATTTGTACAGATCATGCAAAAGACGTGCCAACTTCTCTTGTTCCCCCTCCCTTGCTGGTCAGTGCCAATTGCCCCATTATTCTCTTCCCTTAAGATTCCTGATTGTCCTTCTTCTTTTTTCCCCCTTTTGAGCTAAAACCACCCAGGCGTGAAATTAGTTCTCTTCTCCAAAATAGCTTGATTGCCTCCTTCGAACAGCAGCTAATGTGAGCTTCCCTGTGGAGAATCAAGAAATCAAATGGGGGGAGGGACGCAGGGGGTACCGGGAGGGTAGGGGGGCTTACAGAAAGACGGCTGGGGTTTCCCAAATGCAAGAGAAATCACTCCCGGAAAAGGAGGCTGCGCAGTCCGGAGAGATGCCAGCACCAGCCGAGAATGGCCACCCTACGCGTGTCTACATGGAAGACAGTCCCATGGGGCACTCTAGCACGTGGCAGGGGTCTTACACATCCTCTGCCCCAACAGTTCTACTTTGCAGGAACAACTCAAAGTGCTGGTTATGACCTATAATGCTTTAATTAATCAATTAACATGCCATTTTGTTCCCGATATGAGACCCAAGAGGGTCTTTTCTGAAAGAGGTTATGCTGTCCCCCCAACTTCCCTTTCACTGGCAGATAAAGACATTTTTATTTATAGGATCCTAGAGCTGGAAGTGATCCCAAAGGCCAAGCCCGTTCTGCCATGCAAGGAGACACGATCCAAGCCCTCCTTTGGACCGATGGCCCCCCAGCCTCTGTTTAAAAACCTCCAAAGAAGGAGGAGACTCCACCACACTCCATGGAGGCAGCGGCATAGTCCAAGTAGGTTTTTAATGTGTAAGCAAGTGGAGCTTCTCATTGGGATGTTTTATTCATCTTTACAATGGTGTAGTAAAATGGTGTCCCCTATGCAAAATCAAAGTTTCCTTTCTGGACATTTTTTTCCCAGTATTTTTCAAGCTGCGGTTGGCTGAATCCGTGGGTACAGAATCTGCCGTCAACAGCAGACTTTGAGATGGGCGTGCCTGAGGAAGCCAGAAGGTCAAGGGATAACACGGCACCCTTCTTCCTACTCCTGGAGAGCAGTCACGCAGAAGATAGCACCTTTCCACATTACACAGTTAGAGTGCTATGATTCCACTTTTAACATCCTGTGGGATTCTCAGGTTTGGAGTTTCCTGAGGCCAAAGAACTTTCTGGCTGAGAATCCTAAATGCCCCTCCCTAAACGGCAAACCCCAGGATTCCACTGGGTGTTGAAAGTGGGATAATGGCACTATCACAGTGTAGTGCGGAAAGGCTCATAGAAAGAGCTTGTTTTCTCCTGCTCAGAAAGAAGGGCTCAGACCAATGGATTCGAACAACAGGAAAGGAGATTCTGACCGAACATTACAAGCGCTTTCCAGTGGAAAGAGCAGTTCAACAGTGGGCCAGGCTTCCTCAAAACTTGGTAGAGTCTCTTTGGCTGGAGGTTTCCAAACAGAAGTTGGGTGGCCTCCTCTTGGAGAGGCTGAAAGCTGTGGGTTTCCTGTACCAGCAGGGCTGGAGTAACCTTTCCAAATCTGTGCTTGTATGCCCAGTCCGCCCCACCTCCGTGGTCTGCAAGGAGATGAGAAGAAGACAGGCTTCTCTTGCAGATTTTGTGGGAGGGAGTGGGCTCATTTTTCTGGAGGTCTGTGAATAGCAATGTACAGAAACCTTCCCAGTGTTAAGTTCCCAAGCAAGAGAGAGTGTCTCAACATGGTGAGACAGCTTGGGAGGCGTCTCCAGCCCCCACAAAAGTTCTCACCTCCAGAACAGGAACCGAATACCCCTCTCCTTTTCCCCCTTCCTGTCGTGATTTTGACACACTGCAGAAAAAGCCTCTTGCACCTGTTCATTTTGTGAGGCTCGGTGCGTACACGCACGCAGAGAGCAAACAGAGGAGGACAGGCTCGTAGCTCATGAGGATGCAAGCCGCTCACCCCAAGAACGCTTCCGCTTTTTGACAGCAAAACAAGCTAACTGTTACATGTTGCACCTTTACCAAAAGGCACAGAAACCAGCTTGCAAAGGCGCACACGCTGGTGATGCAAAATTAAGGTAACACATCACCCTGACTGGGTGCGTTTAACTGAGAGAAGAAAAAGCTGAAGGCCACTGCTTGGCCGGCTAAGGACAGCCACAGTGCCATTTCTCAGCCCCACAAACCCCCTCCTGATGCCCCACGCACCCAAGGAAAGGGATGGGCGAGAGAGAGGAAGCCCAGGGCCACCGTGCCAACCCACCCCCTTTCCCATCCTTTCTTGACCTCTTTTGGACCCTGAGTGCCCTCTCTCCCCACCAGCCCTCAGCCCCCCTCCAACAGACATCCACACACACATTTTGGTATTTGTAGTTTTTCCACTTCTGTGGGGGGTCCCGTGCCCCAAAACCCCAGCAAATGTGAAGGGCTGGCTGTACTTAATTAAGTAACTTCTCCTGGACTGACGTTCCCCCCTCCTAAACCTGACGGAAACATCATTCCCCATGCTCTGACGATGGACCCCCTTCTCCTCCCCACCCCCAGTGGATGCCCAGCGAAGTGGGTTGGGAGAGCTACAATCTTGGCACCCACCTCAAAACTGTGACTAGGTAGCCATTCTGAAAGCGGAGCAGTTACCGGTGAGTAAAGCTAGGTAACTGTTCTGTATTCATGACTGCTACGTAATCGCAACGTCAACACCATTTCCACGATTATAATGCCCCCGCTGTACCAACATTACTTGGCATCGTCCGCACGGGGAGAGGGAGGTCCATTGGAACAAAGGCGAAGGAGGTTTCCATCAGGTTTGGAAGGGTTGGACCAGGAGAAGTTACTGAGTTAAGCATAAGCTGGTACAGGATTCTGGCAAACATTTGCTACAAATGCAGGACAAAAAAACAAACAACCTAATCTTCCATATTTATCCCTTGCCTGAAGTTATTCCAGAGCGCACTTCCTCACAAAGAGTTCCAAATGCTGATCAAAGCCATCCTCCCTTTTTTGTTTGTTTGTCTTATTTCAATGAAGGATTTTCTCCTGTTCTGTTCTTCCACTATTGTTCTTTGGGTGTGCAGTACTCACTTCCCCCCTCCTCCCAAACTGCAGATGAACGAGGGGAATTGCAAAAACTCAGTCCTGGGCTATGGGTGTGTGCATTTGGCTGGCCTTTTTAAATCCTTCCTTTCAGTGGATTCTTTCCCCCTCCCCATTACCAATTTGCATGCACCCATTCAAACAGCAAAAAAATATATATATGGAAAAGCAACTGAATGTCACTGTAAGATTCCTAGCTTCTGTGGTTCTTTCTGTCTTACATTGTTCAGTTACGCACACAAGTGACCCATCTTGGTTCCAACTGTACCGGAGCTGATTTATTGGTGGACTTGAAGATTTTGGGAGAAAGACCTTTTTGGTGGCTCCCGTGTCCGTGGGGCAGTGAATCCATTCCAGATTTTAAGCCAGGCTTTAATGGGGCTTTCCAAGATGCTGAACTCAGTTTCGAAATGGACTCAGCCCTTTGGAGATCAACTTTAAAGGTTTGGAGGGGATTTGTTGGAATGCTCCATTTTTTATGTCCCCAGGACATCCAAAAAAATTAATGGTGTGGGGAATTAACAGCCAGTTTTCCACCTGAAACTCACTCCAAGCATCATGTCATTCCACCCAGCCCTCAGCTACACCAAAGACAGCCCCCAAAATCAGAAAATGGGAGAGGTGTCATTGTCACTTCAGGCTTGCCAGTGGCGTGGCAGCGTAGCTTTCAGAAGGTGTCCGTGCTTTCTCCCCCGGGGCGTAGTGCTGTGATGCCACTTTAACTGCCGTGGTTGCATCCCGGGGAATTCGGGGGATTTTTAGGATGGAGGGAGGAACTAGAGATTTCTAAATGCCACTCTCGAAAATGCAAACCCAGGATCCCACAGGACACAACCCTGGTGGTTAAATTAGAGTCGTAGCTCTGTAATTCTGTCCTGTGAATGGATGGTGGGTTTTGGCAGATCCAGAGCACTGGGCCTCAGCGAACCATAAAACTCTGGCCTCCCTCTGAACTGCCTTGCAGGGTGTTTCCAAGGGTAACGTAGTGAGAAAGAGGACTAGAATCATAGACTCATAGAGCTGGAAAGACCCCAAGGGCCACCCAGTCCAACCCCATTCAGCCATATGGGAATATGCCATCCAAGCATTCCCAACAGATGGCCATCCAGCCTCTCTTTGAAAACCTCCAAAGAAGAAGAACACTGCACCATCTCCATTGAGATAAGAGTCTATTCCACAGTTGAATTGCTCTTATGCCAGAAAATTCTTCCTAATGTTTAGATGGAATCTCTTTTCTTTATGTTAGAATCCATCTCTCCGTGTCCTAGCCCCAGAGCAACAGAAAACAAGCTTGCTCCATCCTCCATATGACACCCTTTCAAATATTTAAACTTGGCTATCAAGTTTCTCTTCTCTTCTATGAACACTGTATTGAGCTTGCTGAAAGAAAGCTGGAGGTATAAATACAACTAATAGGCACACTAAATCCATATTGGTTTGCTGTTCCAGTATACCTTTTGATTTTTGTTTTTTCCAATCCCCCCTGTAGCTTTGATTTCTTCCTCGCTGTGTTTATATTTATTTGCTGAGCTGCCTTTTTTTTTTCTTCCTTTCTTAGGTTATTTCCATGTAGTCTGGCTCTCTGCTGCTTGGTTGATTATATTTTTTTTAATCCCTGCACGCTTTGATTTCCCCCTTTTTAATTGGATTTTTGATATTTGTTTATTGGCTGCACATTTGCCATGTGAAGCGGGAGAACAGTCCAAGATAAATGCTTTTGGCTGCTGTTGGCCCAACTTTCGAGGCAGAGAACTTGGGTCCAAACTCTACTCAAGGGGAGAGATCGAGATGTCCTGGGAGGAAAATCTTGCATCTAGAGAAGAGAGTTTATACCCACGAAAGCTGATGCCGAAACCAAAAACAGTTAGTTTTGTAGATGCAGCAACATTCCTTTTCTTTTTCTCCTCCTCCCTTCCTGCATTTTAGGAGGGATAGAGTTGCAGGAAGCCCACGCCTTTGGCTCCCCTTCATCCAACAATAAGCTCGTTTCATGCTTCCAAATCAAGATACACACAATATGGACGGACACATTACAAGCTCTGAGATGGTGGCAGAACCGCCTTTTTTGTAGGTACACAGTACAGTCTTTGCAAGGACCTGTTACCTGAACAATAAGTCATATTGTGAATATAAATACTGTACGTATATGGGTTCTGTAAGAAGCTTATATTGTATGTATTTGGATGGGAGTTCTGCTCTTTTGCCAGTTCTTCTTGCCTACGGAGGCTCACTCGGGGCCACGCGTGTGTTGCTTGCACAGCGAGCTTGGAGAGGAAAAAAAGGCACCAGGAAATGCGAAGGCACAGTCAGTCGTCGCAAGCGAGCCTTCATAAGTCCTTCATGTTCCCCGCAGCAGATGGGTTTTGCTTTTCAACCATTTCCACTGTTTCAAAATTTTTATTAAACATTAAACCAAAACACAGAACACGCATAAACAACCGTAAATGAAACCAAGAAAAGAACAAAACAATACGATACATACAAGATGAAAAAAGTCTGGCATAACTAAACTATAATGCATAACTATGGCTAACTAGCAAAACAACTATTTAAAAATTGGTTCCCACCCTTGTTGCAGACAGCCGCTACTAACTTAACTGACTTGACGTCCAAATCATTGCATAAACTCTAGGTTAATTTTGTTGCTCATAGCATTTATACCTTTAACCACGTAGCCAATAAAAAAAATTGTTTAATAGATACCGTTTCCACTTTCTATCAGCGCTCTGGCCCTAATCTGTTGGATACGAGGGTTAAGCCGGATCCCCCAATACTTTAACACTTAAGTGCCTGCTGTCCGTGAAAGACTTATACTGCTTTTTTGTGGATGTGTTTTTTATGTTTCTGCCATTACTGGCATCCGAGGCAATTAACAAAATAGCAAAGCAAGGTAGAAAGATCAGGCCAATATCTGTTAAGCAAGCGGATGGAGGGTGCTTCCATGCTCGTGGAGTTATGTGTTCGTTGGCCAAAGTGGCAGTCCTCCTCTAACAGATTTTGCCAAGAAAACACTGGTGCAGTTCGTTGACTGTTGAACTGGGACTCTAGGACACCGGGTTCAGATTCCTGCTCTGCCACAATGTGTTTCTAACGTCAGAAGCATTTTTCCTAGTTCCTTCCTCTGAAACAGAGCCTACGGCAGCTGGTATTTTGGAGCGATCTCCCATCCAGGTATTAATCAGGGCTGACCCTGCTTAGCTTACATCTCAGACAAGATCTGGTGTCTTTAGAGTATTTAGGTGAGCCTTCTAGTCACCTGTCGACTTATGGTGACCACATTTCTCGGGCAAGGAATACTTACTGATGCTTGAGGGAGGTAGTGGTACCACTCCACTCTGCTTTGGTTAGACCTCATCTTGAATACTGAATATTCATCTCATCTTGAATCCTGTGTCCAGTTCTGGGCACCCCGTTCAAGAAGGACACGGTCAAGCTGGAGCAAGTCCAGAGGAGGGCGACCAAAATGGTGAGGGGCCTGGAAGACATGAAGCCCTATGTGGATAGGCTTAGAGAGCTGGGGATGTTTAGTCTGCAGAAGAGAAGGTTAAGAGGGGACATGATAGCCATGTTTAAATATCTGAAGGGATGCCATGTAGAGGAAGGAGTGGGCTTGTTTTCTGCTGCTCCAGAGACCAGGACAAGGAGCAATGGATTCAAGCTGCAGGAAAGGAGATTCCACCTGAACCTCAGGAAGAACTTCCTGGCGGTCAGCGCTGTCCGGCAGGGGAATCTGCTGCCTCCACGGAGCGTAGTGGAGTCTCCTTCCTTGGAGGTGTCTAAGCAGAGGCGAATGGCCGTCTGTTGGGAGTGCTTTGAGGGTGTTCCTGCATGGCAGGGGGTTGGACTGGATGGCCCCGGGAGTCTCTCCCAACTCTACATTGCTATGATTCTGTGCTTTGCCAGTTCCATTCTTTGTAATAGATTTTACTGTTCCTGGGATTTGTTGTGTGGTCTCCCATCTCAGATACTAACTAGGACTGACCCTGCTTAGCTTCCAAGATCAGATGGGATCTGGTGCCTTTTAGGGTATGTCAGTAAGTATCACTGCTGTCTGTACAAGCCAATTTTATTTGGAACTATTTTTAATGTTGTGTGTCTATGTGTGCGTGTGCGTCTTCATATCACCTGTGGACTTATCGCAACCCTGTGAATTTCACAAGGTTTTCTTAAGCAAGGAATATTCAGAAGTGGTTTTGCCAGTTCCCTTCTCTGAAATAGATCCTAAAGCCCCTGGTATTCCTTGTTGTTGTCCCATCCAAGTACTAACCAGGGCTGACCCTGCTTAGCTTACATCTCAGACAGGATCTGGTGCCTTTACAGGATTTAGATTAGACTGTCTTACCCAACTACAAAGCCCAGCATCCCCTAGGGGGCAGCTGTGGCAGTTAAAGTGGAATCATTATGGAAGGCGAAGAAGACACAGCTCCTTTTTGGAAAACGTTGCCAAAAAAGCGTTGGGTTGGGAGGCCTTCTCCTCTTCACTGGATCGATTCCTATACGGTTCCATCACGGCACCACTTTGAAATGTTAGACAACGCATTTTGTGTGTATGTGTGTGTGTTCCTGATCCTTCTTCTTTGCGGCAGCCAGTTATTCATCTTGCACCCAGAGGGAGAAGCAACAGCTTTGCAAAAATGTCTTGACAATGCTAAATTTATTGACTGCAGCTTTATAAAAGCAAGAGCGGGGGGGGGGGATAAAATGAAATCCACTTGCAGCCCTTCTGAGGTGGAGACGTTGGCTGTAATTTTGGGGATGTAAAAATTCAAGGTGGCGTCGCAATAATTTAATGGCCTCTGATAGTTTCTGAATTAGCCACCAGCTCCGGGAGGAATGTCCTGCCCCGGCGGGAGACGGCCAGACAGAAGCCCTGCTTGGTCAGTGGTGTTAAAATAAAACATAGATATCGAGTCGCTTGTCAAATGCAACACAGCAAATTTTGTACTGCTGTTATGCAGAATCAATGGGTTTTGTTGCTTTTGAATAGCCTGGATGCGTTCAGTCATCTTGCCTCCAGGAAGAGGGGGAAAGATGCCTGGAATTGGGAACCGGAAGAGGGAAGCCAATGCAATTGCCCAAAATGAGGGTTACCCCAAAACCCAACATTTTCTGGGAGCAAATGGATTTGACTTCTCCCAGATTGCAAAGGACAGAGCAGTCCCGTCTTAGTTCCCCCTCTCCCAGGACAACAGTGAGCTCTGATATTTGTCATTTATAGATTGTTGTTGCCGTGTGCCTTCAAGTCATTTGCAAGTTATCATGGCGTTTTCTTGGTAAGATTTATTCAGAAGGGAATTGCCTTCCTCTGAGGCTGAGAGAATGTGACTTGCCCAGGGTCATAAGGCGGGTCTCCATGGCTGAGCAGGGACTCGGACCCTGGTCTCGTCCAGGGCTCAAACCACTGCCTCACGCCGCCTCTCTCCCTGACCTGAGTCTGCTTCACATCTCTCCAGAATTCTTCCCCTCTTGATTTCTCCCAGTCTCATCTAGTCTTGTTTCCAAAGCAAAACCGACACATTTGGAATCCTCACCCGTTCGGTTTCATCAGAATCCCAGTTCAGCTTTTGGCTTCAGGTTTTCAATATTTTTTGGCCCCGAGTTTTCAAATATCACTGCCAGGTTTTGAATATCTGTTTTACAGGCCCTACTTTGGGTAGCTCTCTGCACACACTGAGCATCTTCCCTCTTGGAGACAGAGGGGGGAAAAGGGCTTTAGAAACAAACACAGTGTTTCCCTCAACAGGGGCTAGCATCTTTGTCACCCCACTGAACCATCTTAATTAGAACATATAGAGGGGATGTCTCTGAGATAAATGAGGGACCGTCATTGCCTCTTTCATTCTTTTAATTAAAAATAAAATGCCTCCACTAAAAAGTCATTAATTACTAATGGCACAATTAGAATTGGCTAACGAGAAGGAGAATCCCCTCCAGCGTTTCCAGGCATGGCAGGATCCAAAAAGAGATTTCCTCCATGAGAATATCAATCTTTCTCTCTCTCTCTCTCTCTATTTAAGTCTTCATTCCATCTCTCAATCCATTGCTCGTTTGGGATGAGGTCCCGTGCAAATGTAGAGGGCATTGCAGAGTCAAAAATTATCGCCACACCCGCGCTTAATTCAGTCTCTGAATATAGGCTGAAGTTGTACATCAAGGAGAGAGCACATAACTTTATGCTCATTGATTGTGTGGAGATTGTCCAACACTCCCTTGTAGTTAATTACATAATTAATTAAGTAAAGTATTTTTTCTTATCCTGCCTTGTTTCCCAAGATCTCCGGGCAGCTTATACCAAAATCAATTTGGAACAATAAATAATAACAGTAATTTTAACGGACCAAAACATGTAGCCTGTCATTTCGCGGTTAAAATCCTGGCATCTTGAAAACAGGGTCAGCCATGCCCTTGTACAAGCTGGGTAAAATCAATCCAGGCCACAGTCTTCCCTAAAAAGCCATCGTCTGGCTCAGGAGCCTTCCGCACCAGGCTGCTGTAGCGCTGTGGTTCCGCTTTCAACATCCGCCGGAACCCTCGGCCGGAAGAGCGCCGGCAGGTGGCGGCGTTCGCCTTCTGGCCCCGGGGAGGAGAGGCCATCCCATCATCCGGGGGCCAAGCGGCAGCGCCTCGTTGCCGGCCGCTTGCGGCGACGGAGGCCCCGCCTCGCCCCAGCCGTGCCACACCTCGGCCCCCATCCAGCCGGAGCAGTTGCGCTGCGCGCCCCCCCCCCCCGTGCGCCTTTCCCGCAGCTGCTATTTTTATTTATGAGTCTGTATTTAGCCCAGCAGTGAGCCAAGCATACTTAACGTAATGGGGAGGCCACGGAAACACGCGAAAGGATGGGAAACGGGAGTCGGGGCGCCCTCGGGGCTTGTGGCATCTTGAGCGCGTGAGAGAAGAGGGGCAGGGAAGGAGGACGCTCCTTGGCTTTGGGCAGTTAGAGGGAGAACGGCTGAGCGCGCCGTCGGAAAAGCTCGACAGTCGGCCCTCTGCAGCCCGCAGGGACCGTGCGGATGCGCTGCTTCTCCGGAAGCAGAGATGCCCCTGAGCACCAGTGCCGATTCCGCACTAGCCGGTTACAGTGCTATTATTCCACTTTCGACATCCCAGGGAATCCTGGGATTTGCAGTTTAGGGAGGGGCCTTTGAGGATGCTCCTCCTGTGATCTGGAAGCCTTTGAGGCCCCTCCCTAAACTGCAAACCCCAGCATTCCGTAGGATGTCGAAAGTGGAATAATACTGCTGTAACAGTCTAGTGTGGAAAGGGCCCAAGTTTTCCATGGGAAGGCTAGCAGCCAAGAGATAAGGCGAGGCAGCACGCCCTTTGTCCACCCGGATCAGACCCTTTGCAGTGGGGCAGAGAAGGGGATGAGCAAACGCAGGGCCTCCGACTGTTGTTGCTCTTCAGCTAGCCATGGGTAGGGGATGATGAGACCTGTAGTCCGAGAACATCTAGAGGGCCACCGATGGTCCTCACCTGGCTAGAAACGGGTCCGCCTTCATCAGAGAAACCTCACTTTCTGCCCCAGGAGACCCATCTATCCCCTCCTTTTATTGCAAGAGGAAGTCCTGAATTACAGAATTGCTTTCTCTTCCAGTATTCCCCTCATTTGTGTTTCCCAACACTTGGAAAAGCCAGCTTCACTGCCGCACTGGTCCTGAAAAGAATTTGGAAAGATGGCAAGGCAGCAGTGGCCAAAGTTTTGCCCTCCAGATGTTCTGGGCTTCAGCTCCCAGCATTCTTGACGATTGGCCAGTCTGGCCGGGGCTTCTGGGAGGTGAAGTCCAAAATGATTGGAGGACTAACGTTTGGGAAATGCTGCTGCGAGGATGACAGCGGGGGCCCTAGTATATTTCAGCAAAAATGATGAGCATCTTATATTAGTCTGTTTATCTAGGCCTACCGGTGCCTTCTGTATTTCTATCCTACCAGATAAGGTTATTCTCCCTCTTTTTACATAAATGTTTATTAGAAGTTTCAAAGCAAAGCAAGAATGCAAACTGAGAAAAAAAGAGAAAAGAATGATAAATAACAACAAGAGCAACAACAACAGGAAAAAAGGTTTACATTTGACTTCTGACACTCCTAAAGTTCATTATAAATGACTATATAAAACAACTTCTCCAATTATAATTGCTATTCACACACTTCTCCGGCTTTGCCAGATCCACTAATTATGAAAGCCTACAGTTAACATCTTACTCTCTTTTTTTCCTGCAAAAGGCTGATTAGAAGTTTCCAGCCTTTCCCAAACATCGCCAGCGATTTTTCCTCTGATCCGTACTGTTAGTTTGTCCATTTCAGAATGCCCTGTGAATTTCAGCAATCAGTCCTTTTCCAATGATATTGCTGTATTTTTCCCCTTCTGTGCGTACAACGATCTTGCTGCGGTGGTCATGTAGAGAAGTAATCTTCCGTACTTTTTCTTCCTCTTGTTCATCTCTCAATCCCAGCAGGAACACTTCGGGTTTCAATTGGATATTAACTTCCAAAATTCCCTGTGTCAAATTATCTATTTGAGTCCAAAATTCCTTCTCACAAGCCCACCCGTGGGCTAAAACATTCCAAATTGCTCACGTTTCCAAGATACGCCTTTATGCGTTTTAGCCAGTTTTTCTAGAGTCAAATACCACTGGTGCATCATCTTCTTAAAATTCTCCTTAAGGTCGCAATATAAGGTAAATTTCGTTCCTTTCAACCACATTTTATCCCATTGTTCCAACTGTATACTACAACTCAAATTTTGTGCCTGCTTTATCGTATAATCTTTAACTTGTTCCTCATCCATCTCTATTTTTAACAGACGTTTATGCATCTTACCAATCACATGGTCATCATCTATACATAACTGCTTCTCAAATTAAATTACTCAGTTCAAAATCATGGATCTTTTTATCCATTTTAAATATTTCAAATATTTGTCTGTAAGAGTACCATTGAAAACTGTAACCCTCTGCCAATGATTCTTCATTAGACTTAATGTGTTATTGACCTTGGTCAAATTCCAAAAGGTCTTGGTAAGTTAACCGCTTTGCAGCTGTTTTCCTTCTATAAAATGCTTCTTGCATTGAAACCTGTGATGGCATCTTAGGGCATAACCTTAGTTTGTATCTATTTCATACGATCTACAAGGCACGTCTCAAAAAGTGGTTAAAATGCGGTTACTTCCCATGCATCTCAGGAAAGTGGGTAGAAGTCCACAAAATCCTATCCCTGGTACAACTTGTTAGTCTTTCAGGCACTACAAGAGCTTGAAAGGAGCAAGTGTTTTGGACTACAAGTCCCATAATCCCCCAGCAAGCCCTGGGCTCATCATTCAGAAAAGAAAAGAAATGAACAGCAAAGATCCTGAATTGGACGTGCAACAGTTGTTGTGGCTACTCTCACAATACGACCCTCCAAACGCACCGTAGAATCCGGGCAGCCATACTGAGGGATGACGTTGGGCGAGGAGAAGGTTGAAGGAGGACACATTCAGCCTCCTATCACAAATGAGTGGTAGCGGGGGCATTTGTGGTCATGGCAATGCTACCGCAATTATAAGTGTGGATAGCAAACAGTTACAAGTTAGTAAGCCAACTTTATGACATCATCGCTGCCGAACGGGATGCCAGTGGGACATTTCCAAGATTTCATCTCAGACATGACCCTTTCCATTGAGTTTATAGAAACATAGAATCCCAGAGTGGAAAGAGACCCCAGAGGCCATCCAGTCCAACCCCCTGCCATGCAGGAAGACACAATCCAAGCCCTCCCTTTGGCAGATGGCCATCCAGTCTCTGCTTAAAAACCTCCAAAGAAGGAGACTCCACCGCACTCCATGGAGGCAGCCTATTATTCCACTGCCGGACAGCCCTGACCGTCAGGAAGTTCTTCCTGAGGTTCAAGTGGAATCTCCTTTCCTGCAGCTTGAATCCATTGCTCCTTGTCCTAGTCTCTGAAGTGGCAGAAACAGGCTTGATCCATCCTCCATAAGACTTCCTTTCAAATATTTAAACATGGCTATCATGTCCCCTCTTAACCTTCTCTTCTGCAGACTAAACATCCCCAGCTCCCTCAGCTGCTCCTCGTAGGGCTTCATGGCTTCCAGACCCTTCACCATTTCGGCCGTCCTCCTCTGGACACGCTCCAGCTTGTCCATATCCTTCTTGAATTGAGGTGTCCAGAGCTGGAGACTGTGTTCCAGACGAGGTCTGACCAAAGCAGAATAGAGTAGTACCATTGCGTCCCTTGATGTAGACACCATACTCCTATTGATGCAACTAAGAATCGCGTTGGACTTTGTAAACAACATACAAAAACACAGAAGTGCAAATTCCAAAATACATGGATCCATCCTTTGCCAGAAGTAAGACCACTATAGATAACTTTGTAAACAGCCACAATGGCCTCTAAAACAATATATTGGACAATCACTGACAGGTGAATGATACTGGATGTAAATTAAAATGAAACTATATAAACCATACTCCTTAACAGGACTGATAACTAAACCATATACATGTACTGATATACAAACATAAAAGGAACAACACACACACACACACACACACACATATGTATGTATTACAACAATAATCACTAGTGACAATGGATACAGGCTTCACAGATACTTATTAGGAACGACATATAGTTGTAAGCATATGATAATGGATAGAGACTTCTCAGATATTTAATGAGGGAATGCTTAGTTGCAAAGAATACAAAAATACAGAAGTGCAAATTACAAAACGCAAGGATACATCCTTTGCCAGAAATAAGACCACTATGGGTGACTGGTCGGCAAGTTGACTTTGTGCCGTCTCAATAACAGCCGGAGACTGAGCACACACCCAGAAGGTGGCTGAGAAGCAATGAAGCTCTTTCGGTGCCGCCCAGCTAGCTCTCTTTGGAAGGACTGCTGGACACCAACGGGGCTACCCATGCACTTTGGGCATGCTGTTTTTCCCAAAACACCTCCCAGGGCGCCCTTTGCAGAACGGGGCTTCCTACCATGGTAGCCTGCAAGGGTTAATCACAACTGGAGGTCTCCTCTCAGCCCAGAAAGGGGCGGCAATACCCGCCTGGCAAGCAGCTAGGAATTTTTGTGTTGCTCTTCTGCAGGGCTTTTTTTTTTTTAAGAGAACTAAATCACCCTAAATCTTCCCGAAAGAGCTTTAAGTCATAATTCTCCACTAAGCAGCCTTGATTGGGCTTAGGGTGGAAAAGTTGGATGTTCACAGCTGGGCAAGAGGATTGAGAACATGTTGCCTGGAGGGAAGAGAGGGATTCTTGAAATGCTAATGGGGTTCCCCTGACTCAGATCGGGCACAAACTCCCTGTCCTCTTTGCCTTCAGACCCCACAAGGTTTTGCTCCCTGCTTATATCCCCAAACCAGAGATGGCCGGTGACTTCCATATGAGGGGGTACAGTGAATCCACTGTGGGCTTTATCCTAGCCGGAGCTCTCCAAGGTGCTGCACTTATTCAGGATGGTATGTATTCAGCACCTTCGACAGCAGAAAATAGATTCAACAGCCTGGATGGCTTAGCTATGGCTCTTCGTAAGCTCAGCACCTTGGCTAGTGCCTTTCAGGCCTGAAATGGAGGCAAAAGTTGAGTCGCCGCACCCAGACACGGAAACCAAGAACGGCCAGCCATGCCATTCCTGTTCAACCAACCATGGTCTCCTGCTCCTTCTAAAACCTTCCTCAACACACATATTTCTTACAAAGCTGTTATCGAGATCCTCTACAGCAGAGGTGGGGAAGTGTGACCAGTGTGGAGGCTACTTTTACACACTGGGACCCTCCAAGTGGCATATGGGCTACCCAAAAAAATAAAAAAGAACCCCACCAAGTGGTCAGAAGTTCCCTTCTCATTCTCAAAAATAGGTATCTTTCTGATGTTAAGCAGTTATGCCTTGTATGTGTGTGTATGTGTCCTCAGGTGAAGACCCCATGAATTTTGTAGGGTTTTCTTGGGCATGGAAGAGATGTTTTTCCAGTTCCTTCCTCTGTAATAGAGATTACATCACCTGGTACTCATTGATGGCCTTCCACCCAAGTCCTAACCAGGGCTGACCCTCCATAGCTTCCACGTTCAGACAGGATCTGGTGCCTTTAGAGTATGAAGGCCCTTTGTTATACCTTATATTTAAAAGGTAAATTGTCTCACCTGGAGGTGCAACACACACACACACACACACACACACACACACACACACACATCTAGCTGGGCCTTTGGTTTCACATTCAGCTGGACATCTAGTGGCACAACCCGTTGCTCAGTCCAGGGGTTGTGTACATGCAGCCCAATCCATGTGTCTCCCCACACGTGGAGATCTAAGCCATGCAACCTTATTGTGAGATCTCAGGCACACTGTGGAGATGTTTTCCTCTCCAAACTCAGAGTATTGTGGTGAAATTTCCCAGCAATTATTACAGTACTGAGAAGCTGGAGCCTGTCCAGAGGAGGGCGACCGAAATGGTGAAGAGTCTGGGAGCCATGAAGCCCTATGAGAGCGGCTGAGGGAGCTGGGTATGTTTAGCCTGGAGAAGAGAAAGTGAAGAGGTGCCATGACAGCCATGTTTAAATATTTGAAGGGATGTCATGTTGAAGATGGAGCAAGCATGCTTTCTGCCGCTCCAGAGACTAGGACACTATGGAGCAATGGCTTCAAGCTCCAGGAAAAGAGATACACTGCTGCCTCGCTGGAGTGTGGTGGACTCTCCTTCTTCTTTGGATGTTTTAAACAGAGACTGGATGGCCACCCGCCAAAGGGAATGCTTTGATGGTGTCTTCCTGTGTGGCAGAAGGGGGTTGGACTGGATGGCCCTTGGAGTGTCTTCCAGCTCTGTGATTCTAAGGTCTGCAGACACATCCCAGGGCCAGCCGGGTGTGACTGTTGCAAAGTTGGCCATTGACTGCTGAAACCCAGAGGTGTCAGTGCCTGGATTCCCTGCTCTGCCACTGCTGTTGCACCAAGCTGTGGAGAGAGACAATAAAACTCCGAAAAGGTCAGGTGTCAGATGAACGAGCAGAAAGGACTGTCGACTGTGTTGGCCTAGGGAAATATTTGTTCAGACTGATTGCTTGATGGCTTTTCTAATAAAGAGTGCATTATCTGCTGATGAACTCTGCGGACAGTCAATTGGCCTTACAGCTGGGAGGGAGGGAGGGAGGGAGAGAAGGACCCAGCAGGATTTGGGACAGACAGAGTCCGGTTGGTGACAGACGTGTGCCTAAGTCCAACTTATGTCTGTGTCCGCTTTCTTATGGTCAGTGCAGATGGTGGGATTCAGCTCTGTGGTCTCCTGGGCCCTGACCTTACTTCTCCTGGTCCCAGAGCAACACTGGCGAGGGGGAAACAGATGGTGACCAGGTGGCAACCAGCGGCACTTCAGCAGCCAGCCTCAGGACAAGAGAGGCATCCTCGGGAGCCAGGGAAGATGCCACGGGGGTCCTTCTGGGATCTGGGAGGCTGATGTATTTCTGAAGGTGGCTGCAGAAGCACAGGGGGCCACCCCTTCCTTGCATTCTTGCCACTGAATGAAGATTCCACCTGAACTTTGGGAAGAACATCTTGGCCGTATGAGCTGTTATAGAGTGGACTATGCTGCTGCCTCAGTGGAGTGTGGTGTAGTCTCCTTCTTTGTTGTAGGATCATAGAACTGTAGAGTTGGAAGAAACTCTAAGGGCCATCAAGTCCAAGCCCACTCTGCCGGAAGACACCATCAAAGGACTCCCATTGACAGATGGCCATCCAACCTCTGTTAAAAGCCTCCAAAGAAGGAGACTCCACCACACTCCATGGAGGCAGCAGCGGATTCCACCATCAGACTGCTCTTATTGCCAGGAAGTTCTTCCTAAAGACCAGGCGCAATCTCTTTTCCTGTAGCTTGAATCCATTGATGCACAGTGTCCTAGTCTCTGGAGCAGCAGAAAACAAGCTTGCTCCATCCTCCATATGACTCCTTTCAAATATTTAAATACCGCTGTCGTGTTGCCTCTTAACCTTCTTTTCCTCAGCCTAAGATATCCAACTCCCTCAGCCGCTCCTCCTAGGGCGTCATGATTTCCAGGCCTTTGACCGTTTTGGTCACCCCCCCCCTCCCCTGGACCCCTTCCCGCTTGTCCACATCCTTCCTGAACTGTGGTTCTCGGAACTGGACACAGGATGATTCCGGGTGGGGTCTGACCAAAGCAGAACAGAGTGGGACCACCACTTCCCTCGACCTAGACTCCACATTCCTATTGATGCAGCCGGGAGTCAAGCTGGCTTTCTATCTGCCACATCACACTGGTGAATCATGTTCAGCTTGTGGTCTACTAAGACTCCGAGATCCTTTTTGCTGTTCTTGTTAGTTGCTGTCAAGTTGACTTTGAGTTATGGTGACCCTGCGAGACTTCCAAGTCACCCTGTCTTCAGCTTCTCAAAACTCAGGCCAGCCATGGCTTCCTTGGTGAGGTCAACCCACCTATAATACGGTCTTCCTATTTCCTTGCTGTCTTTTTCTGGTGAAGTCACGTCTTCTCATGTCTTCTCCGTTGTTAGAAGTCTTTACAACAGGGGTTAGATGGGCACTTTTCAGGAGTGTGTCAGCTGTGGATTTCTGCACGGCAGAATGGGGTTGGACTGGAGAAGCTGGTGGGCAAAGAGGGAACTATCCCTGGAAGAGCTTTACAGTCTGCGAGAACCTTTAATGCTGTCAATTCTGTCCTCTTCAACAGAAAGTAGAGCAAGGACGATCCATATTCACAGCGACAGGCTTTCGCCGTTGCTCAAACCGTGGGGGCTGTGGGATTCTGGGAGATGTAGTCCAAACAGGAACTCCTCCCACGCTCCGGATCCTCTGAGACTCCTTAAGGAGACGCTAAATGCCCCAAAGGCGCAGAGCTCCTCAAAAGGTACAAAACCCATCCATTTCAGGGCACATAAAAAAAACAGCTACATGTACTTTCAGTCTCTTTCTGAAAGAGCCGGGCTTCCCAAAGAGTGTGCTGTGACACATTCGTATGTTGTCCGAAGTGTATAGGTACGTCGCCTACAATCTTGGAAATGTATGTTATTATTTATAAATCATATATTCGTAAAAATATATGAAAGGATTTTGTGAGATATGTTGTGTCTCCATACATTTTGTTATTACAATTTATGTATGTGTCTGTATCTCCTAGAAGGGGTTGGTTAACCTCCGGTTTGCTAGTAAAACTGCATTACTGTGTCGCGAAATGATCCGTGTCTAGAAAGTGTGTCACCAACATGAAAAGTCTGGAAAGCTCTGTGAAAGAGGCTAGCCAGTGGGGATGTTCAGCCACTGGGCAAGCAAGTGCCCATTCTAAGACCACCCTGCCCGCCCCCTTTTCTCACTCCGCCTGGGCACCAAATGGCTTTGCGAAGGGTCGCTGGGACGGTCTATTTTTGCAGCTGGTGAGCCAAAATGAAGCTTGTGCCTAATTCGATCTTCCCCTCGTCCCCTTGGCAGCCCCTTTCCTCTCTCGCTCGGCGTCTTCTTTCACTTTCTGTCCTGCGTGGTATTACGAGAGCTGTAACATGTTTTCCCCAGTTTCTTCCCTGTGAGATAATTGCTGTCAGAGCCGCTTAATATCATGTTTTTGTACAACCTGCTGGTTACATCGTTTGCTCTGCTGCGGTCTTGGCTAAATTCTCATTTGTGGAACACAGTTGGCCTGGCAGATTGAAGGCTGTTTCTCATTAGTTTGGTATTCCTCCAGCACGTTTTGGCTCAGAAGAGTCCCTCTGATGGTGGTGGCCACACTCGCCTTGGCTGGAATTCTGTGGGTAGTTCTGGCTAGAGTAGACCTACCAGGTCAGGAAGATTTACCTGCCATAGAGATGGGTAACTGTTGGAGGTGGGCAAAGGCCACCTGGCTTGGAATCTATTAGTAGTTAATCGTAGAATCATGGAATTGTAGACCTGGAAGAGAGCCCCAGGGCCATCCAGTCCAAACTCCTTCTGTCATGCAGGACAACACAATCCAAACACCCCTTTAACAGATGGCCATCCAACCTCTGTTGAAAAACCTCCAAAGAAGGAGGAGACTCCATCACACTCCATGGAGGCAGCAGCAGATTCCACTCTCAAACTGCTCTGACCATCAGGAAGTTCTTCCTAATGTTTAGATGGAATCTCTTTGTAGCTTAAAGCCATTGCTCTGTGTCCTAGTCTCTGAAGCAGCAGAAAACAAGCTTGCTCCATCTTCAATATGACGTTCTTTCAAATATTTAAACGTAACCTCCTGTCCCTTCTTAACCTTCTTCTTCTCCAAACATAGTGAAGGATGTTTGTTCAAATACTCCAAAATATTTGAGAAATGAACGAAGTTCACTTTTTTTTAACCTTGAGAAGCCCTGACAACAGTCCTGGATTGATAAGGATCTTCACGGTCAACACGTACTCTGTGCAAAATGGACACATGGTTGTTTTGAACAGAAAGCATTATTCTCCATACAGGAAGTGACACTTCTACAGAGAAATATTGTTTCCTGTTTGGAAAAAAAAAGTCGTTTCCTTTGTATAAAATGCTGTAATTGGGTATTTATTCCTTGAAAAATTTGCATATGGTTGATCTACATAGAAAATATCATTTTCAGAGTAGACAAGGGCATTTTCTGCACAGAAAATAGTATTTCTTTGTTTTCTGTGCATAAAATGCTATGCCTTTGCATACTGATCCAGGCTAATATAGCTGTGTCTTTGAAAGGGAGATACAGTCTTTCAGGTAGTCTGAACCCAAGGCAGATAAGGCTTTAGATATCATAACCAGCACTTTGAATTGTTCCCAGAAATGAATCCACAGGCAGCGGAGCTGTTTCAACAGGGGCATGATATGATCCCTGGCACCAGCCCCAGTTATCAATATGGCTTCAGCTCTTTGGACCAGCTGAAATTTCCAAACAGTTTCCAAGGGCAGCCCCACAGGGAGACCATTACAGTACTCCAGACAGGATGCAATCAAAGCACCTATTTTCCTTGCCTTCAAACACCAGGTGAAAACTACTCAGAACTCATACCTCTGTGTCATTCTTCCCAACCAAGTTTTCCAAGCACGAGCAAAACTCATTTTTCATCAGGGAAACAAAGAAAGACAACTTTCCTTTCTGTCCCCTCAGAATTTGGAGTGAGTTGAAAATCTACAATACTTGGGAATCTTCCCTGTGAGATCACAAAAGACCATTCCTAGAGCAAGATGGTTAAAAACAGTTTGCAAAGAGCCTGAACTATATTGGGTGGGTGAAAATGCACCCGCCCTTGGCAACAAACGTGGAGCCAAGAATCCCGGACTGGGTGTGATGATGATGAAGAGGGATCCCCCCACTGTCACTCTCCCTATTCTGTCTCCAAGGAGGATTAGCATTTGTTCAATATTAATTAGCCATCCCGTTTAATTGCTCAGGTGCCTTCTCTCTATTTGGCGCCGACTCAGTATGTGGTGTGCTGATTTTCTCTTTCTTTTTGTATATATATATTTTTCCAAACAAAAGCAGATTCCTTTTTTAAAAAAGAAGGCTTTGACAAACCCTTCTGTAAGAAGCTTTGTAGCTAAAATTATTTATAGAGATTAATGGGTAATGTGTTTGCTGCCTGCAGGAGTTGATTCGCCATATGGTCGTGTGTGCTTCTTTGCAAATGTGTGATTCTATTCCTCTCCTAGCCTCTTTGCTTGGATTTCCTTGGGTTCCCTTTTCTCTCTCCTGCACCACCCTGTCCCTCTTGGTGTTGCTCTGAGTTCACTTGATGCATCCATCCTCCGTCTCTTCGAGATCTGCCCCACCCTCCCTTTGGTACCCCCCTCAGGGGGAATTAAGGCAAAGTGAAAGAGAGAGCATGGCTGCATGAGACAGAGAGAGAGAGATGGAGGGAAGGAGAAGGGGCCAGGGGACACTGTGGTTGCCATAGTGATTGCCAGTAATGAGCTATTTAAGTTTGCAAGAATGTGGTGTATCACTCCGTGTCTCTCTGTCTGTCATACAAAAGACTAGCAAGGAGAGCAATCGCCAAGAGACAGCAAGCAGAAAGATCGAGAGCGAGGATGGAGGGTCCAGGGGTATCTCTAGTCGGGATTGGAGATAGCATTGGGCATCTGCCGCATGCCCAGTGGGAAGTATGCATTCTGGCTAAGTGTAGGACCTTGTGTTTCAACAGACAGAAATGTAAGGTCCTGCACTTAGGCAGAAAAGATGGAATGCACAAATGTAGGATGGGGGGCGCGTGGCTGGATAACAGGACAAAGGGATCTGGGAGTCTTGGTGGATCACAAGCTGAACATGAGCCAGCAGTGTGATGCAGCAGCCTGGAAAGCCAATGCGATTCTTGGTCGCATCAATAGGAGTATGGTGTCTAGACCAAGGGAGGCAATGGTACCACTCTATTCTGCATTGGTTAGGCCTCATTTGGAATTCTGTGTCCGGTTCTGGGCACCTCAGTTCAAGAAGGGTATTCACAAGCTGGAGGGTGTCCAGAGGAGGGCGACCAAAATGGTGAAGGGTCTAGAAGCCGTGAAGTTCTACGAGGAATGGCTTAGGGAGCTGGGGATGTTTAGTCTGCAGAAGTGAAGGTTAAGAGGGAACATGATAGCTGTGTTTAAATATTTGAAGGGATGTCATGTCAAGGAGGAAGCAAGCTTGTTTTCCACTGCTCCAGAGACTAGGACAAGGAGCAATGGATTCAAGCTGCAGGAAAAGAGGTTCCACCTGAAGCTCAGGAAGAACTTCCTGACGGGCAGGGCTGTCCAGCAGTGGAATCTGCTGCTGCCTCCATGGAGTGTGGTGGAGTCTCCTTCCTTGGAGGTTTTCAAGCAGAGGCTGGAGGGCCATCTGTCCAAGGGAGTGCTTTGACGTGGGTTCCCATATGGCAGAAGGGGGTGGGACTGGATCCAACTCTAGGATTCTATGACTCTGTGACACTAAGTGTGGAGAATCTGGACTGTGCCACCAAGGAGATGGGTTTTAGAATCCTTGTTGGCATCGGGCCAAAGTTTAGCAGCTGTCCAGTGGCAAAGAAAGGGTGGATTTGCACTCAGTAGCCTCTCTATTCTGCCTTGGTCAGACCTCACCAGTTCTTGGAATCACTTTTCAACCGCCAAGGATGGAGGTTCAAAGTCTGGGACCAGGCACTGACGAGGCCGCGTCTTCCTTGTTCCCACCAAACAAGCCTAGGAAAGCAGTGGGGGGAGGCTCTCCCAAAGAGATCGGGTAGGGGAGCCAGTATTATATAGTGGTTTGAGCGCTGGGTTGTGATTCCTCTGCTGAGTCATGGAGACCCACTGGATGGCCTTTGGGCATGTCACATAGTCTCAGCTCCAGAAAACCACGTGGTAGGTGTTCCTTAGGGTGGCCATCCGTAGGAAGCAACTTGAAGACACACAACAACGGCAGACTCTTAGGGGAGGTACAATTCCCATGTGTCCCTCTCAGGGGAAGGGCTTCCAAAATAGGGAAGCCACAGGTCCAGCCCTAGGTGATCCAGTCAACCTTCTCCAAAGAACTACTCCTCCCAACTTTTTAAAAAAACTTTTGGGCCCCTCCTGATCAGGAAAAGATGCAGCCCAAGAGAATTCTTCATTTATCCAGCCCGCCTCTGGTGCTGGTGGCCTCTGAACAAAAATAGGGGATTCAACAGAGGGGAAGATCCTTCAACCAACTGTGGGCTATTTGCACCCCCTCCCTCCCCCCGATATCATCCTCACTTATCACTGGCTATGGCAAATGGGATCTGCAGTCCTAGAACAGCTTAGACCTCCACATTGCCCACCCTCGAATTATGGATAAGAGGAGATGCATGACAGGGAATAATTTTCTGATTTTGTTCCTGCTGTTGCATGCTTTCAAGTTGTTTCCAACTTATGGAGACCCTAAGGCGAACCTTTAAAAGGTTTTCCAGGGGCTGAGAGTGTGTGACACACCCAAGGTCACCCAGTGAATTTCCATGGCCAAATGGGGAATCAAACCCTGGTCTCCAGAGCTGCAGTCCACCTTTCAAATCACTACACCATGCTGGGTCTTGGAAGACCAATTTTGAACCAAATGTGGGCCATTTATGCACCTCCAGATGTTGGGGAACTGCAGGTCTCATTATTCCTCCTCCCTGTCCAGGCTGTCTAGGGATGATGAGACCTGCAGTCTAGGAATTCTTGAAAGGCCACCCTACTCCTGCCCATGAACTGCGGCTAACACACTATCACAATAAACAATTCTCCAACTCATAAGGGCCACTTTCCATCAGAGGACGAAGCACATTGCTGTTTCCTTTTTGTGACTATCTTGGTTTTGTGTTGAAAAAGAAAATTAAAAATTTGGCCTTGCTTTCTTCCCATGAGTGGTAGCTTCTGCTAGCCAAAAAAATAATGTGAGCAAACTTTTCCTCTTCATTATCTCCGAAAGTTCGCCTGCCTGAAAGTTTGGGGAATGCACTCATTGATTTAAGTGCAATCAACTAATCTGGCTGTCAACCCAGTGAAAGGATTTTGCATTGATTAATCACCTACCTGTTCATTGATCAGCCAATTAATCAGCTAAAAGGGGAGGTGGTTAATCAATTAAAAATCCTTTAACCACTTGGCAGAGGGAGGCAATTTTCTTTCCTTTCTTTCGCCTGTCCAGGTTGCAGATTGCGCACGATCGCTCAAAAAAGCTCCATCAGATGATGTATGAGGATTACATGTGGAATTCACAGTTATATCAGCAGCATATTGATCCTGCCTGCCTACTTTATATTCTGTGAAAAGGATGAATAGATCCTTCTCCCCCAGCTTCCGTCCCTTCATTGATCCTTTGGCAAACTCCTCCCCACACTCCACTTTTAAGACTTGTGCAGAACGGCAAAGTTGCATAACTGAATACACCCAGACAAACCCAAAAACTCATCTGTGCGTCTATGTGCAAAGGCCCCACGGGTGAAATTCTGCTTCCATGACCTGGAACTGAATGCATTGCACAAAAAGGCCCCAATTCTCCCATAGGGGAACTTGTGGGTGGGTAGCATTGTGTACAGAGGCAGCATTGCATGCTGGTTTGAGTACTCGGCTACAACCCCAGAGACCAGAGTTTGATTCCCCATTCAGCCAGAGATGCCTACTGGGTGACCTTGGGCACGTCACATACTCTCAGCCCCCAGAAAACCCCGCGACAGGTTCCTCTTAGGGCCTCCATAAGTCAGAAATGACTTGAAGGAACACAACAACAAACAGCAAAGCATCATGCCGTGGTTTGACTGTTGGATGAGGGTTCAAATCCCCACTCAGCCTCAGAAAGCCATTGAGTGACCTTGGACAAGTCACACTCTCTCAGCCTCTGAGGAAGGCCATGTGATGGGGTCTCCTTCTCTGGAGGCTTTTAAGTAGAGGCTGGATGGCCATCTGTCGGGAGTGCTTTGATGGGTGTTCCTGCATAGCAGGGGGTTGGACTGGATGGCCCCTGGGGTCTCCTCCAACTCTAGGATTCTATGATTCTGAAGGAAGCTCAAAAAGCAGGGTGGCCTAGTGGTCTGAGCATTGGATGGGGACGCTGGGAGATGAGGCTCAAATCCCCAGTCAGCCACCGAAATGCACTGGGTTGTTGGGAGCAAAGGGGCATCAACGCTTGCACGGAGTGGTCCGTCAAAGGGGGCTCTGAAGAGCACGGCTGCCCATTTGTTTCCCTGCTCTGTTTCTTTCTGTGACCTTGCTGCTCAAGCCTTTTGCTGCCTTCCTGCCTACAGAAGTTACTTCCTCCTTCTTCCAAAAGGTAGTCCTTTGTCTCCTTTTGTCCGGAAGGGAGCTCATGAGAGCCAGCTATTTTCGGCCTTTCAGACTGGAATTCACGTCACCTTTTTAGATACATACGTACATACTCTTCATTACGGTTCAAAGACCCAACAGTACGGCAAACATAAAATACATATGAGATTTATAAATCAAATAAAAGCACATCAAATACTTAGGCAGGATGTAGATACAAACTGTAAAAACCAATTAAAACAGCTCAAGTACAAAACAAATTGCAGAAGGCTTATTTCAAACCTTTATCTGATACCAATTGTTCTCTAATCCTGACTGCCTCAGAGAGAAACTTCGCAACGGCCAAAGTCACGCTGGGAAACTTATCTTCTAATAAGACTTTCACATAAAATTGAGCAGATTTTCCTGGTGGGTTACTCAATAATGGATTAATTATAGGTTGACGAACCTGCTTGTAGAGATTACAAGACAAAAGAATGCACTTCATACATTCTGCTTCCTAGTTACTACATGGGCAGAGTCCTGCAGTACACGGGACGCTATAGACAACGATATCTGGCAATGGTCAAATTCTTTAGGTAATTAGCTATGTGAAAAGGCCCAACAAATCATCTTTTTGCCTCTCTCTTTCCTCATCCAAGATGGATTTCTCAAAATAAATGTAAGGGTTTTTTCCCCCTTTTCTTAAATCTTACAAGAGAATCCTAAGTATTTCCCCCCTCCTGTTTACTCTCATATTGCACCGGCTACGCTGCACTCTGTTTGATACAGATACCAGATATTCCTACATGGGTGACCTTGGGCGGGACACATTCTCTCAGCCTTGGAGGACGGCCATGGCAAAACTCCTCTGTGAAGAAAATTCACTGAGAGGCAGTGTGGAATAGTGGTATAATGGACTAAGGCTCTGGGATGCCAAGGTTTGCCAGCCAAGGGATGGTGGCGCAGGGGTTAAATGCCGGTCCTGCAGCCACAAGGTTGTGAGTTCGATCCTGCCGGGCTCCAGGTTGACTCAGCCTTCCATCCTTCTGCAGGTCAATAAAATGAGTACCCAGCTTGTTGGAGGCAATTAGCTAACACATTGTAAACGGCTTAGAGAGCACTTAACTGATAAGTGGTATATAAATACACTTGCTATTGCTATTGAATCCTCAGCCAACCGTGGAAACCCACTGGGTGACTTTGGGCAAATCCCACTCTGCCTCCAAAGAAAACCATGGCAAAACCTTCTCTGAAGACATCTGGCCAAGAAAATCCTACAATCGGCTCACCGCGGGACGGTCTTGACTGGAAGGTGCAGAACGACGAGTCCAGCAAAATGTGGGATTATTTGTTTGGGGAAATCACGTCTAATCTCTATGCCACCGTGGCTGCCCAGTGCTCCTCCCCCAGCTGCATATATCCAGAGGCAAGCATGAAATGGAGGTTTCAGGTTGTCATTAAAAAAAATAAGTAGCTTGCCTGTTCTCCTCTGAATAAATCTGTCTGAATAAATTTAGGACATGGAGCAATGGCTTCAGACTTCAGGAAGGGAGGTTGCACCTAAACATTGGAAGAACTTCCTGATGGTTAGAGCTGTTCGACAGTGGAATACGCTGCTAGTGTGGTGGAGTCTCCTCTTCCTTTGGAGGTTTTTAAGGAGCGGTTGGATGGCCATCTGTCAAAGAGACAGCTTTGATTGTGTCTTCTTGCATGGCAAAATGGAGTTGGACTGGATGACCCTTGGGGTCTCTTCCGGTTCTATGATTCTGTGATCAAAGGTCTGGAATCCAAAAGCCCTGTGAGGAATGGCTCAGAGAGGTGGCCATGTTTAGCTTGAAGGGGAGACGACTGAGAGGTGGAAAGATTGCCATTTTTAAATACACAAAGGAATGTCTAGCAGAAGAGGGAGTGAGCTTGTCTTCTGACTCCAGAAATTGAAACATAAACCAATGGATTCAGATTCCAGGAGAAGAGATTCCACCTAAGCGTTCAGAAGAACTTGCTGGTGGCACAAGCTGTCCAACAGTGGACAGTCATGGACTCTCTGTCTTCATCATCATCTTCAGGTTGGTTGGACATCTCTCAAGAGTTCTTTAGTTGTGTGTTCCTGCGTGGCAAATGAGATTGGACTTGACAGCCCTTGCGGCCTCTTCCAAGTCTAAGATGCCATAACAAATGTCCAAAAAGATCCCTTTGAGGGAATGTTTGCAAGAACCAAAGAAGGACAAAACTATGTGTCTCATGAGATGGAATCAATCGACTAACGTGCAGTGAACAAGATAGAATAAAGCACGGTCAAACAACTTGAACCACCAATATAAGAACAGCACTCACAACAAAAAATTCACAAAATTCCCTGTCAGAACATCTCTGATGTGGCTTCCAGGGAATCTCCCCCTGTTCAGCCTCCATGGATGACCCTGTTGGGGAATTTTCTGTCTCGGAAAGCCATGGTGCTTCTCACAGCCTCCTTAGCATGCTGCGTCAGCCCTCCCTCCTCTTCCCAGGCCCCGCAAAGGCCTGGCGTGTCGAGAACAAAAACGAGGCTTTGGCTCCAGCTCCTCAGGGTTTCGGTGGCAGCAAATTAACAGGGCTCCCTGTCTTCCAGCACCTGTTTAAAATGAGATATTGATGGCTGGCCTCTAATCATCAGGCCCCCCCCCCATGACTCCTAAACACCGGTGGTGAGCTGGCATTCCTTCCCCCTTCCCCCTGACAGCGGGCCATAATTCTCTCCGGCGTTATTGCCACTTGTGCAACCCGATTGCCCATAAACAAGAAAGCCTTAAAGCAGCCCCATTAAAGGAATGGTTCACCTTCAGGAGGAGGTTGGCGGTGCCCTTCCAGGCTCCTGGCATTAACAGGGGGATCCTTCTCGCCAGCCGTTGGAGACAGCCTGCTGGGAAAAAGGACCACCAAACAGCTCATATGCTTGAGGGAGCCAAGCAGCCTATAAGGGGTGGAAAGAGCTAAGCATCCTGGGAAGAGCGTTCCTTTCTCGTGCCGTCTGATGAATGGCAATGGGATGCATCTTGGCAGGTGACTTTTCCCTGTTTTTCAATCTTTCCCAGTTATCATTAATGCATTTCACACACACCCTCCATTTTAATTTCCTGCCTGTAAAAACCTTCCTTTTATATGGGCGCTTAACTTCTTAAAGAGCAATCCATTTCTCATTCTACCTGCACCACTTAACAGTGTGATGGAGAAAGAAAGAAAGAAAGGAAGGAAGGAAGGAAGGAAGGAAGGAAGGAAGGAAGGAAGGAAGGAAGGAAGGAAGGAAGAAAGAAAGAAAGAAAGAAAGAAAGAAAGAAAGAAAGAAAGAAAGAAAGAAAGAAAGAAAGAAAGAAAGAGAAGATACTAGGGAAAGTAAAAGAAAGGGAAAGTGGAGGTCTCCAGGGAACATTTTGGACTGTTGGGTAGTTGAGATGTAACACGCATACTCCTTTTGCTTTCAGAGCCAAACAGAGAGTTATACTTTATGCTACCAAATGTAGCATAAAAGTTTCATAAGCAGAATGACACGATGGCTCCCCCCTCAACCAGCAGGACTTGCCATTTTCTTGTGAAGGTCAGCCTCTCCATGGCCGACCAAGAGTGGAGATCAAGGAAGCCTCTGGTTGCATTCACACAGCAAGACGCAGACTGATAATCTCATCCCCTGGGGTCCTCCACAGGTCTTAGCAATAGGTGTCACCATTCTGTGTCCAGCTATGGGGAAATAGCAGGCTGCTTCTCCAGGAAGCCCCCACCGTCCACCCACCAAGAAATGGCTGTGGAGGAAGGCTGCTGAACCAAAACGGTGAGTCCTCTTGGGGAGGGCTTTTGTCATTGCAGAGGAAGGAAAAGAATACCAACCTCTACAGTCACCAAAGAAAGTCAGGCACAGGCGCATGTTAGATTTATAGTTGGGTCAAGACCAGGGCTCAATTCCCCACTTGCTCATGGAAACCCACTGGGTGACCTTGGGTGACTAGATGACCCTTCCAACTCTGAGATTTTAAGATTCTGTATATTTGAGGAGTATTTTCATTTTAGATGTGCAGTAATATGAAGGACAGCCAATGTGGCATAGTGATTTGATCATGGGACTACAACTGTGGAGACCAGGCTTCAGTTCCCCACTCAGCCATGGAAATCCACTGGCCGACCTTGGGCACATCACCCACTCTCAGCCTCAGGAAACCCTGTGACAGGGTCCCTTTAGGGTCGCCTTAGGTCAGAAATGACTTGAAGGAACACGACGACAACACCAATGTCACTAATAGGGTGCCAACCAAACTATCACAGAGCCTTGACACATCTATGCTGGTGTCCACCAAGACCACAGGAGGCTCAGTGGCTGTGTTACTAGCCGTCTTCAGGACTACAGACAGCTCGGTGTTGAAGTCCAAGCTGGGCTGTCGATTGTGTTCAGGACCACGGACCAGCTTGATGTAGAAGTCTGGGGTGGGTTGTCAATGGAGATCACGACCATGGACAGATCACTGTTGGTGGGTAGGCTGAGTGGCTGGTAGTTGTCAGGACCACAGATGGCCCAACATAGGACCATGAATGTTTCATCCAAGAACTGCTTTCTGAAGCCAGCTATGAGACAAAGCAGAAAGAAGCAGAGAGCCTGGAATATCTGTCCGCTTGAAGGTGGATGTCTCTGACTGTTCCCTCCTTTGAAGAAAACTGCCTTTGGCCCTGACATGGCTTGGGAATCTCCCACATCCCCTTCTTATGATGCATTGGCAGATGTATAACTTTGGGACGTAGCCCTTTAGCTTCAAGGAGAAGGTGGGATTCAGTGTCTTAAGCTGCAGTTTTCTCTATCTGACAGCTTACTCTTTGCATGCTTGGTTAGAGGAGCTGAAGGCCTTGATCCTGAGAGTCAACCTAGCAGGAAATAAAAGGGGGAAAGTGACTCATAGAAAAGCTCTTTTAAATCCCCCGCTGCTTAGCTTAGGTAAGATAAAGAGGAAGGATTTCCTTTCTTTTCTTCCCTCTCTCCCTCTCCGTCATTCTTTGGAAGAAATTAGAGGAAGGAAACCCTGTTTGGTTTATCTATTTATTGATGGGATTCATGTCGCACCTCTTGGCTCCAAACTGAGTCCTCCAGGCAGCTAATTACTGTAATCGTAATTACACACCCAAGGACAACAGGATGTTTGCTTGTACAGTTACAGTAATTTTCCCCTTTCGATGGGATCGTCTTGTCAAATTTATTTTGCTTTGAGTTGCTGCAAAGATTTCTACTACCTGTGCCTGAAATACACAAACATTGGCCCTGAATCCGGTTAGTGAGTCCCGCTCAACCCATCCTTGACCAAGCAGTCGAGACGTTCAGAAACCCCATTGATTCAACAGACCTGCTCAAGCTGGGATTAACAGTAGGAGTTCGTCCGGTGTTTCTACAGAGCAGAACTGGAAGGGATTACTAGGTTCTCATCCTCCTCATAGGATTGCCAGATCCTAGTATTCCCCAAGTGCAAAATATCCACTACCAAAGTAGTCCAGGACAAAGTAAATAACATTTTTAGAAGAAATCAACAATTCCTGGCATCCTGTAAGTGAGTCATAATCATGTAAATTCAACTTAAGCTGTCATAACCCACTTTTGGGTCATTGCGGTGGTTCGAATTCTTTACTGGCTGCACAATGACAAAAATCTCCCCCCAAAAACTCACATTTTAAAGGAAACAGCCCCCCACTCCTAACAATGTTGTTGGAGAGCAGGAGGAATCAGTAGAGACGTGTCCAGCTATTTTCCTGGAGGTGCTACAAGGACATCGTCTGCAGGAACCTCCTGGGGGCCCCGGATGTCCCAAGAGAACCCTCTTGCAATGCATTCAGCCACCAGAAAATAGGTGGATGTGGCTCAGCTGATCTCCTCACCCTCTGATGACATGGAAAGAGCCATGCTTAGGTGTGTGTGTCTCTTAAGACCTGGTATTTTAAGAGCTAGGGTGTTAACATTTTCATTATAGCTAGACTATTGCATTTTTTGTAATCCGGTCTCCAGTAGGTGCTTCAGTGGCCACATTCCCAACTAGCTGAAGAACGGCCAAAATGGTGAAGGGTCTGGAAGCCATGAAGCCCTATGAAGAACGGCTGAGGGAGCTGGGGGTGTTTAGTCTGCAGAAGAGAAGGCTAAGAGGGGACATGATAGCCCTGTTTAAATATCTGAAGGGATCTCATGTTGAGGAGGGAGCAGGCTTGTTTTCCGCTTCTCCAGAGACTAGGACAAGGTGCAATGGATTCAAGCTGCAGGAAAGGTGATTCCACTTGAACCTCAGGAAGAACTTCATGAAGGTCAGAGCTGTCCGGCAGTGGAATCTGCTGCCTTGGAGTGTGATGGAGTCTCCCTTCTTTGGAGGTTTATAAGCAGAGGCTGGAAGGGCTCCTGTTGGGAATGCTTTGATGGGTGTTCCTGCATAGTGGGGGGTTGGACTGGATGGCCCCTGGAGTCTCTTCCAGCTCTAGGATTCTATGATTCTATAACTTTGGGAGTCATCTTCAGGATGACGACCTACACACAGTGCGCCACAAGAATGATGGTGGTTTATTGCTGCTGGTTACAGACAGCACACAACTCTTGTTGCAACATCTTGCTGGTCCATTTCTGAGCCCAGTTCAAAGTGCTGGCTATGACCTACAAAGTCCTGTAACAGCTCCACTCCAAGGAACATATTCATCTTTTCTATTCAGTCGTGTCATCTCATGATATGGCCAAAGTATGATAGCCTCAGTTTAGTCATTTTGGCTTCTAGGGAGAAGTCGGGTCTGATTTACTCTCCGACTCATTCATTTGTCTTTTTGGTGGGGTTTGTGGGATCCCTAAAACTCTCCCCCAGCCTCATATTTCAAATGAGTGGATTCTCTTACTGTCCTGGCTTTCACAACCAGACATCAAAATCAGAAACTCCATGTCAGTAGCTATTGGGAGGGTGCAATGAAGATATTGCCCACAATAAGGATTCTGCCTATCTGAATTTTCCTTCGCTCCTCCGATTTCTACCAATGAGCCACAATGAAGATCATTCTCTGCTCTTACATTTTGCTGGTTCCACATTTCTTTGGGTTGCTTCACCTGCCCCCTTTTCTCTGGATGCCTAAACTCTATTCCTAAATGCTCAGCTGAAATTGTAAGTTAATGCAAGGCTAGAGATCTGGGGACTGAAGGAAAATTTCTGGGGTGGGGGTTAGGATTCTTATTTGGTGGGCATAAGGCCTTCGTTTTGCCCTCCCTGGAGCTACATCCTGGACCGATACTGCTCAGATACAAATATGTGGAACAAACAGCGCTGACTTGCCTTTTCAAGAACTTCCATGTTTTCCTGATTTCTTTCCTCCCAGCATCAGCAAACACCATCTGCTGGGTTTCCTTTGCCTTCCCTCGGAATCGCTCCATATGCTTCAAAAGGAAAGAGGCGAACGTGGATGAGAGATCAGAAAAATCCTAAACTATGTTTGGTTTTGTTCCCTTTTATCCTTCCTCATCTTCCTCCAGCGCCTCCTATCTCAGTGGCAAAGGTGTTCTGTTTTGGTTTTTTTCTTTAGTGAAATGACTTACCTGAAACCATATTGCGGCATTTCTTTTATTGAAGCGAAACAAATTAAAAAGCAATTTGTCAACACATCGTTCATAGCCACAAACAGAAGGAGGAGGGAAAAACATAACAAATCTCGGTTTGAGATTAGATCACGCCTAATCCAGCTGGGGAGGCATAAGGACCTCTTCCAGGGCTCTTCAGCCTGTTTGTTGAAGGCATAAGAGTTTGGATTGGTTCCCACAGCCGGGCCTTTGGAGACGGTGGAATTATTCTGGTTGCTTCTGCTCCAATTCAATCGCAGCGGCAGCAGAAAAGGGAGCCTTGGAGAGGGAGCCAAAGGCACCAAAGCAGCCCTCCATCTTGCAGGGACGGCTTTATTGGACCAACCCCAAGGGAACAAGATTCCCTGTGCAAGCTTTTGAGACACACTAGTTTCTTCATCAGGAAATGATGGTTTTTAAAAACCATGCAGAAGGAAAGTAGGACCGTAAAATTTTGTCCGTTTCCTTCTCCCCTGCAAGAATGAAACATTTCAGCATCCGGCACTCCACTGTACCCAAATATAGAACAGCTGCTGCCCAGGGCTTTTTATTACTATTTGCATGTCCAAACTTTTTAAAACAATTATAATTATGATAGGAATAGACATGTAATTTTTTTGCCCTAATCATTTTTTTTTAACACAGAAAACTTGTGTTTTCAGCACAAAAAGTAACATTTTGGGAGAGGCAACTGTATTTTGTGCAAAGCACTTGCAAAATACTGTTTCCTGCTGCTGAGATTTTTATGTGCAATGGAGTACCCTTCCACCCCAAAATCACCACATCAGTGCAAATGGTTTTTCTACGGGGTGGGGAGCCCTGAAATACAAAGGGTCGTAAAAGCTGGGCATTTTCTTGGTGGAGGACTTTCTTGCATAAGAACACCTTTTTTGTTGTTCCTGTTGTTGAGGAGGAGGAAATGTGCTAGCATCCAGGCCACAATCCTGTGGATGCCTTTGTGTGGTTGTGTGTCTTCAAGTCATTTACAGCTTATGGTGATCCTAAGGCAAAGCTATCATGGGGTTTTGTGTAAGTCTCCCTACAGAAGCAGGTCAATGTTCTCTCCGGTGTGAAATACCCACATTCAGTTGAAGGTTGCAGAAACAGAGTTGTGCATAGTTGTGCGTTATGCACAGCTGTGCCTTTGCATTGTGAATTTGCTCATTTGCATTTGCTTGTGGGGCCCATTTTGGGCTGTGCGTGGCTGTGTGTTGCACACAAGGCAATTTCACATCATGGGCAAGGGCACGCGGTTGTCCTTTTGGTTGTGCAACATCACAGTCCAGTAACGAGCCAGCGAGTGAGGACTGGCTAATTAAATCGAAGGACTTGCGCTGAAATGGACAAACTAACAAGACTGATTAGAGAAAAATCATTGAAGACCTCTTCTTTCTGAAAAACTTTTAATAAGCTTTTTGCCAGAAAAAGAGAACAATATGCGAACTGTAGGCTTCAAAAATAAGCAGAATGAGCAGTAGAAGTAAATGAAGGATATTGTCCTGAACACAAGTCAACACGTGCCCACGGCAGCAGGTTGGTGTGTAGGAGTGGTTGGATAGTCAGTCCAGCCTGGGTCAAGGTGTAGGGAGAAGCACGAGAGTGGTCCTTATCTGGTCCAAAAGTTGGATCACTAGGTCAAAAGTCCATGAGCCAGCGAAGAGTTTAGGAACAGCCCAAAACCTAGTCAGGTCGAGGCAAGACAGGAGCCGGAGAGAGTGCTCCTAGACAACCAGATAAGACAGTTGTGAGCACTATAAGGCCGGGAGGCAGCCGCCCAGACATTCATGAACAGCTCCTTCAAGGTCAACAGGTGTCTTATTGGTGCCAATTAGGTCAGTGTTTCATTATTTAAACGGCTCTTGCTTCTCAATGTAGGACAGGGGAGGGTCATCTTCAGTCTACGAAGCCTCTGCCGTGTTTTTCTGGGGAACAGGATCCTGCTCAGCCTCCATCTCTTTGGACACAGAGAAAGCCGCAACCTCCTGGCAATTTGCCACCTCCTCCTCCTTGCCATCCTCCAAGGGGTGAGTTATGACTTGCATTTACAACTGAAGAAGTTACTTTATATAGCCATGTATTATCTTCATTGGGAAAGCTGTAAGTCAAATGTATATTTTTTTTTCATTATTCTTCACTATTTTTGCTTCTTCTTAGTTATCCTTCTTTCTTGTTTGCTGTTTCTTTTTTCATTGCTTCTCTACATCTTGGCTTTTTTATTGTATTGGGAAATGTTTAATAACATTTGCTGGGGGGAAACAGCAATGAGGTGGCATTGTACAAATGCCATGAAACTTTGTGGGTGTAACTCTGCTCTCCATCTTGTTGCCGTAGGACCTTGGCTTCCCTGTGTTAGGAGTCACATAGTCTGCCTGTTGTTTTGATATGGTCTGGAGGAAGGGTTTGCAGATTCATCGTGCCCCACAGCCCCTGGCAAGCTGCGATCAACAAAGGTAATAAAATGCAAGCAATAAAAGTCGGTTGTGTATTTGATAATTCAGACACACACACACAAAAACCCTTTGAAAACCGAAACCTATCTCTCACCGGTGTGAAGCTGGTAGCCTCCTTTGTAGTAAAAGAACAATCAGTTCCTCAGGAGATCTGTGTACTGTCAGGGCTGGAGATAAATTTAGGCGATGGATCAGGCGAAGCGTGCTGCCGGGAGCCAAATGCCATAGCCTTACCTTTGGAGGGAGGGAAGAAACACTGAGAAACTCACGTCCCGGTCAGGTGCAGCCGGGGGGGCCGGTATTGCAGGACGGGGACCCAAACTCCAGCTTTAATGACAACTTCTTCTCCTTGTTCCCCAAATGGTTACAGTTCCTCTTCGGGTTGTGGGAGCGATCTAGCTGTCCTGCGCTACAGTGACTCGAGAGATTGTAAGCACGTTGGCATATGTTTTATTTTAAAGCACATTAAATCTATATTTTTAAATACATCTTCTCTTAAAATAAATCCAGATTTAAATAGGTATACAATAATCAGAAAATACAATGGCATAGATAATTATTTGGTATGCAGTGACATATCTTTGTTGTTGTTGTGTGCCTCCAAGTCATTTCCAACTTATGGCGACCCTAAGGTCACCCTATCATAGGGTGTTCTGGGGCTGAGAGTGTGTGACACACCCAAGGTCACCCAGTGGGTTTCCAAGGCCAAGCAGGGAATTGAACCCTGGTCTCTGGGATTACAAGCCAACATTCAGACCACAGCACCACGCTGGCATTGTGGTACATCTTTACACTCGAGAACTGTATCTGCATGGCTGCCCTGCCAAATTCTAGTCTTCTTATTTCTTGTCCACGGTCTCCATTTTGATTTATCTGGACCTACCAGATGGATCTAACATGGCCGGAAAGGGCTTCATGCCCGAAGATTTGTCTGCTTCTCTGTAATGTACCTTGTTTTTTAATTTATTCTTTACCTGGGGCACGTAGCTCCAAAATGAATTCTGGGGAACGCTCATATGGAGAGGTTTCAAGGCCACAACCACCTTCATGTAGATTTCTCAGCTTTCTGTACTTCTTAAAAATAAATCAGAGAAGAACCATTTCAAAGATAAAGAATGATCAAGTTCCCATTTGTGGATCGGTCCAAGAAGAGCAAATGAGGTCACTTTGTATTAAAATGGGAAGCCTCCCAAGGTCTTCTCCATCCTCTCCCGCTGGGAGGAGAGATTTCTAGAAGTTGCAAGGGAGAAGGAGCCATCATGAAACGAGAGAGAAAGGCATCCAGGCTTCAAAGAGTTAAGCGGATGCCGGAGGAATTAGCTAAGAGGAAATGCCAGCGTTTTGATGCCAATGTTTTGATGGATGTCTCCTGGGAGGAGTGATGCTTGAAGAAGACAGTGGAATGTAGGCCACTTGCTAAACAACGCCAATGAAATGCTTGACGTCTCTAAATGGAGAGAGGTACCAAAGAGTGGGGGGGGAGGAACCCCACTGACCAAAAAAAGAAAAGAAAAAGAAAAGTGACTGAAAAGAAATGGGTCGTGTGATTAGGAAGCGATCACAGGAGTTGGATCGAGGGACACAAAGATTCCTGAAAATGGGGACGCTTCATGACAAACGTTCAAGATGCAGGAGAATTTGCTAAAAAACACAAACAGATGCTGCCGGTGACTATTTTTGAGATATGTTGGATGTATCCAGGATGGGGTAGGGAGACTGTTTCATCCTTCTCCAGCTATTGCTCATGCTAGAAATGGGTCCCAAAGACGCTCTTCTCTGGATCCCTTCCAAGACTTTAAATAGGGATGTAGATTCCAAATTAGATCCATCCTCACATCACCTGAGACCCCAAGAAATGTGCAAGTTTTCTCCAAGAAAAGCAAAGAAAAATAAACAAAGAATTTTTCCTTATTTTTCACATAATCCTTGAGGGGGGGAAATTGTTCCCACCATGAATGATCATGGTACATTGGATGCTCCATCCTCTTACACATCTTCATGCCATTCAGTAAAGGGGTTTCTTAGCTTTTCTGCTGCATAGCTAGGTATACATAGAGTTACCTGATATAACAGGCCATGAAGAATTTCAGCTGTCCTTTCCTTTTTTTAAGAGACTGCTTTATGTGTGTTTGCTTTCAAGTGTTGTTTTTTTTATTGTTTTTATTTGTTTTTAATCTGTTATGCGTCACCTCACTGGCCCTGACAGGTAGTAAACAAATAGCTTCATTAATAACTAATTGAATTTACAGTTTGTGAAATCTATAGAAAACACAATCAACACACACATACATACAGCCTGAATCCTGTTGATTAGTCGCTAGCAGAGCACATGCAATTGAATCCATTGTTGAGCAGTTACGTCAACGCATAGGTAAATTCCATGCATGCAACGGGTCTACTCTGGGTTGGATTCATTATCGGAATCAGGCTTTTATTTCCAAAATTTGTTCAGAATATTATGCATGCCCACACAGGCTGGAATCCCATTGGTTAGTCCCAATCAGAGTTGAAAGGCAAGTCAACGTTTAGGTCAATCCCACAGATTTGTTGGATCATCTTTAGTTGGGACTATAAATAGGATCACAGATCATGGGGCAGAGGCACGTAGTTCTTGTGTATGCATGCAATCCAATCCCCTTCCTAGCTAGTATAGTTCCACTGAAACGAATTACTCACTTAAGTCCTAATGAGTTCAACGAACACGTTGTCCTTGGGATTTAACACTATGTTTCTGTGTTGCAGATCCTCCTTCTTATCCTCTTTGGAGGTCTTCTTTTAAGTCTTTCTCAAATTAAAAAAAAAAGGGCAAATTCATGGGCAGACAGAAGGCCCTCTTCAGTTCTGGGTTCAGCACCTCACATTTGGCATGGTATCCCTACCCTCCAAACACTTGACTGCCACCAACACAGATTTTATTTTGCACTCCAGAAAGAGGTCTTGCACATTTGTGCAGACATCCCCAAATCCTGTTAAGCTACTTTAATACAGGTGTGGGAGCTGTGCCTTGCTCGCAGACCCCATGTGGACTGTCCCAAATGAAACCCACAGAGTCCCCCTTGTCAAAAAAACCCAGCCCCAAAGCAGACAACCATTCTTTCCAGTGATACTTTGGCTGGCTGAAGTGATAGTTGGTGGTTTCCAAGCTGGGGTTCAGCGAATCCACTGTGCGTTTTGAGACTTTGAAGGCATTCTCCAAGGTTCTGGACCTATTTAGCGGGGAGGTTTCAGTCCGTTTGTTGTTGATAATCACCTTCAAGTCAGCTTGATGACCCCACAAGTGAGAGATCTCCAAGAGTCCCAATCCCATTACCACCTCTCTGATCTTGCAGATCCAAATCATGGCTTCCTTTGTTGAATCAACTCACTTGTGATGTGATCTCTCTCTCTCTCTTCTTACTGTCTTCCACTTTTCTGAGCATTGTCATCTTCTTCAACAAGATGTGCCATCTCCTGAGATGTCTAAAATACAAAAGTCTCCATTTAGTCATTTTGGCTTCCAGAGACAACTCAGCCTTGATTTGCTCTTGAAACCATTGATTTGGGTGGAAGGGGTTTGGTGGCCCATCATGTCCGTAGAACTCTTCTCTAGCACCACATTTTACAGGTGCCAATTCTCTTCCTAGTACCTTTCTTCACTATCCAGTTTTTGCCACCATAAATAGAAATCACAAATATTATGGCATGGACAATCCTGGCCTTGGTATTCAATTATATTTCTTTACGTTTGAGTTCAGCACCTTTGAGAGCTGAAAATAGATTCAGCACCTCGGAGAGCTTCCTTTTAGTTATCCATCATTTCAGCACCTTGGAGAGTTCCTTTAAGGTTGTAGTAGCCCAAGTGTCAACTCACCGTACCTCTAATACGGAAGCCATTGGCTATCACCTGCGGACTCCGAAATTTTAGAAAATTTTAGCCCTAAATTAATAGGGAGAGTTGTGTACCTTCCCCAGAAGCCTAGAGTCCTGAGGGAAGATGGTGTGAGGCTGGCAACCAAACCCTTCCCAATTGTCCAGTCTCGGCATTAATGTTTTATTCTTTAATAAAATCCCTGATGCTAGAATTTCTTATCTCATTATAGTGGGTGATTCTCACAATGTTTTTCTTTCTGCCTTTAAGATCATACGCTTGCTTGTTTTTGTTGTTACTGGTTTCCACTGTGCAATGCTAAGGGAGCTTTGTGCCAAAGGGTGGTTTATAAATATAGCAAAACTGCATAAATAAATGAGAAGACATGAATAAATTAAGAAATGCATAAATAAATAAAATTAAAAGAGCATTGAGCAAAGGCTGGGAAACAGAAATCTTGACCCAAGCGTATGAAAGATCCTGTGGAGATTTGTTTGGTGTCCGTGGCGTTTCTGTTGATGCAGACAGGCGTAGCAGGGGCAGAAAACCACCCAGAAACTTATTTGTATGTCAGATATAGGTCATGGCCTCCCATGGCAAAGCATCAGAGCATTGGTGGCTCACAAAAGCTGGAAGGAAAGACAAACAGGACGAGAAAAATCTCCTTGGGATCATCCATGACACGTCATCAAGGTTGAGTCTGGGACGGGGGTTACCCTTGCTTTCTGGAAGCGCTCAGGAAAATCTGTAATTTAGAGTACATCAAGTAGAGGGACATGAAGGAGAGAAGGAAAGTAAGTTCAGGCAGTGGAAGTTAGTGGCTTCCAGGTCAGTGGGTTGGTCCATGCGCTCTGGATTATAGTCAGAACTTCAAAGAAGCTATCCAAGGTTTTTGTGACCACCCAGATGCCCTCAAGGGCCAAACATTTTGCCCTAAAATGATCGTGGGGGGCTTGGGGAGCATTTCCAACTCAATTTGCAGCCCCCTTTGGCCAATTTAGGCTCAGAGAAGACATTTTTGAAACAGGAAGTGATTTCTGCTCACTTCCCATTGTGGAAAATGGTCTCTGTGGAATTAAAATGGCCCTGGAGAGCCCAAAAACATGGTGCAAATGTGTTCTGTGTCCTTTAGAGGGCATTTTGGGCAAGAGTAGGTGAAAGTCACCTTCCAAGGTCCCTTGGAGAGCTAATGCAACTTCCTAGCCTCCATAGTTGAGCATCCCTGCCTTAAATATTTCCAGAAATTTAAATAGCCCCCCATGAAAGTTCAAAGCACTTTCTATAGCATTCCATAGCACTTCTTTTTCGGGTAAATAAGCCCTGAATAGCAACCATTCCAGTCCACCTGTGATCCTCCTTGACAGATTTTCCTGATATTCAAGGAACCATTTTTTAAAAAATTGTTTTTCCAAGTATTTTCAAACGTCCTTTGAATTCCTTCTGGAAAGAGAGGATTGAATAGGGCTGACCCAAGACATTTTGTCCTCCGAAACCAAAGACAAGAAAGGGCCCTCTGCCTTCCATGGCAAGAGGAGAAGGTAGGTGCCTTCCTTGCAGCGACAAAAGCTGCTGGAGAAATCTGGTGTTTGGGTTTGTTTTTGAACCAGGTTTCTCAGCTTGTTTGTCGACCTTCCAGATTTGAATATGGAACTGAAAGACTTGGCAGGAAAATCTTAAGGCTGGGTACTGCCAAGCTTCTAGGAGATGATTACAGCCCTCTGAAAGATAGTTGGATTGGTCTATGTTTGCAGAGAAAGGAGAGGAGGAAGGGGGAAAGAAAGAGAGAGGGACAGAGAGAGGAGGAAAAGGCAGTCTTGCAGCACCTTTAACACTATCCATTTCATTTTAGTCTGAGCTTTTGTGAGCCACGCTCCAGAGGCACTAACGGAAGTGAAGAAAAAGCAGTTGGGACTGGAGGCTCCCATGCCAGTGGGGCGGTGAAGACATCCCAGGTTTTAATGCAGCCTTCAAAGGAGATCTCCAATGTGCTGAAGGTATCTAGGACTAGGGCTCAGCGCCTCAGAGAGCGCCTTGAATAGTAGCCAAAAGCTGGGGTGGATCACTGCCCCACTGACATGGGAGCACCTGGGAAAAGACTGCAGTCCACAAAACTGCTCCAGCTAAATATCTACCTATCTATCTGCTTAGGCAAAGTATTTAATAATTTAATAATCAATTGGACTTTTTTGTATTTGTTGTTGCTGTGTGCCTTAAAGTAATTTTCTAACTGATGGTGACTCCAAGGCAAGCTTATCAAGTGGTTTTCTTGGCCACATATCTCCTCTGAGGCTGAGCGCATATGAGTCGCTCTGTGGGTTTATGCGACTAAACAGGGATTCAGACTCCCAGAGTCCTGGTTCAATACTCACACCACTAGGCCAGCTCTAAATTCTACATATTACAATCTTTCAGATGCATTGATGGAGATAAGGATATAGATTCCAATGCGCAAAAACTCATGTTGAAATAGTCATTAATCTTAAATGTTTTAAAGTGTTTAAGTGTGCACGTATGTATCCAGATATTTTTAACACTAATCACTTTTTTCAAATACTTTTGAAGATTCTTTCCATCCCTAGTATCTATTTAAGTATGTAGGTATACATCCATCTATCGATCTGTCCATCTGTCTATCTCTCCATCCATCTGTCCGTCTGTCCATCCGTCCGTCTGACCAGCCAGCCAGCCATCTGTCCGTCTATCTGTCTGTCCATCCGTGCATCCGTGCATCCATCCATCCATCTGTCCATCTGTCCATCTATCTGTCTGTCCGTCTGTCTGTCTGTCTATCTATCTATCTATCCATCCATCCATCCACCTAAACACAATCCACCTAAAGCTAATCCGTTATAAATGCCAAAGAACAGTTATAACATGAAAGAGCTATTTCAAAAGTCTCTGGTCCCCCCCCCCCTTCTCCTTCTTCTCCCATTGCAATCACGTCAGTGTCATTTTGCCCGTTCCTCCTGATGAAGACTGTGTGGGTCAAAATGTATTCAGCACAGTGATTTTTGTTCTTAACCAATGCTAAGTCATGCATATTGAGTGACTCCCTGACTGGCTTAGTTTCTCTGGGCTGATTTTGTATTAAATGGATTTATAGATACAGGAAAAAGGAGGAAGGGAGTGGGGGAGAAGGAGCCTTGGAGCACCTTTAAGAATAACCAGTTTATTTCGGCAGCAGATTTTGGGACTACAGTTCACTCATTCAGATGCAGGAGGCATTTGTGGAAGTCTTGAAAATCAGCCAGAAGAACATGCTCAAACTGGATAAAAACCAATGAAAATCATAGAATTGTAGAATCGTGGAGTTGGAAGAGACCCCAAGGGCCATCCACTCCAACCCTGTTCCGCCAGGCCGGAAGACACCCTGAAAGGACTCCCTTTGACAGCGGGGCAGAAACTTCCGAAGGAGGTGGAGACTCCACCGCACCCCACTGAGGCAGCAGCGTACTCCACTGTCAAATGGCTCTTACCCTCAGGAAATTCTTCCCAAGGTTTAGGTGGAATCTCTTCTTCTGCAGTTTGATGCCATTGCTCCATAGTGCCCTAATCTCTGGAGCAGCAGAAAACAAGCTTTGTCCATCTTCTATATGACATCCTTTCAAATATTTAAGCACAGCTATCTCATTGCCTCTTAGCCTTCTCTTCATGGTTGCTGAGCCTTTGACCATTTTGGTCACCCTCCTCTGGACACGTTCCAGCTTGTCCGTATCCTTCCTGAACTGTGGTGCCCAGAACTGGACCCACGATTCCAGGTAAGCTCCGACCAAAGCAGAACAGAGTGGGACTAGAGCTTCCCTTCATCTAGAAACTACACTTCTATTGATGCAACGTAGCATCGCCTTGGCCTTTTTGTTCACTGCAGTTGTGAGGCTGCTCAGTAGTCATGTTCCACTTGAGAACACAAGAATGGAGCCTGTATCTCCCAGGCTATCCCTTTCTGGCCTCCTTGTCCAACAGCCTCCTATCAGTGTTCTGCCAAGAGCCTTATCCTTCCCCAGAATCTCATCCTGCAACTGTTTTAGCCACTGTACTTCCCAATTGCCTCGTTGAGAATCCTCTAAACAGAAAATAAAGACTCAACGTGAGTGTCACTTGGTTGAGAGGATATGTGAGCTGCTGCTTTTGACGCCCCCCCCCAGCATGGAGCCTGGAGCCCTGTGCCACTCTTTGTGGCTCATGGGATGGCCAGCCCTGCCTTCCTGTGCCCACCTGAGGAGACGCTTGGACTCAGATCTCCCGTGATCCACCTCCCCTTCCTTTCCCTTCCCATCTCTGGTCCCTTCCTCCTGACGCTCTGTTGCGAAAGGGAAGCCGCAAATGCTAACTCAATGTGACAAACAGAGTGGGAGAGAGACCTCTCCGCTTAGGACAAATCGTTTTAAACAGAGAAAGGCCATCAAGGAGATTAAAGTTTCAGTTGGAGGGGGAAAGAGGCAGAGAAAGGAGGAGGAAGCCGGTTCTGCTTGCAAGCTTTGTGAGGTCTCCAATCGGTGTCCCCGTTGTGAGGTTTTAGGTCTTTGCTCTTCAGCCAAACCTTCCTCTGGGTTAGGGGTTCAATGAATGATCTCCAGAGGCACAAGGCACAACAGAAAGGATCCCTCCCTTCACAGGGAAGAGGAGGAGATCTAAATAGATCTGTCACTGAAAGCGTTTCTTCAGACCCAGCTGATAACACTACCACACTCTCGCTGTACGGCAGACATCCAGAAATGCACTTAAGGGACTGTTCCCGTATCTCCCAAGGGTGCCACGAAGAAAGCAGGAAAGGGGAGTTAAGTTATTATTACTGCCAGTGGGGAGACCCTAAAAGAGATTCTACATCAAGGTTGTGTAAAATAAAACTCAGCACGTGGAGTCACACGTTGGTTCTGCAACAACACAAGTCAGGCCTTGAATGGCCGTGTTGACTAACCAGTTGTGTCCCCGAATGTTCAGCCAAATGCACCATCAAATTGGGAAGGAAATGATATTTGAAAACATCCCTGCCCCCCCAAAAAAGCAGTTGAAAATATGGTTTTTTGAGTGTTAGGAAAATGAGGAGGAGATTCTCAGACCAAAGATAACCCTTGCAGGTTGAGACTTCTTCTGCACAAAGTTTGTGTGTGTCCATTTTATACAAAAGGCTGCTTTTTCTGCACAGCATTTTCAGAAACAGGACATAATATTTTTTGCACTGAAATATGAGTCCCTGCACAGAAAACTCACTACAATGAGATAAGAAATTCTAGCATGAGGGTGAAATTAGAGATGAGTGTCATCCCTGCAACTGAATCTGCAACTGAATGTACAGCTGGAGGCATGCGATTGTCACGGTTCAGCCTTCGACAAGCCTTGAAAGGCTTCACACGGTGGCTCCATCGCCATAGCCGAAGAGCTGGAGGCCGACAAAGCTGATAGGGAACTTCCAGAAGATGGGCTCCCACCTCAGCTGGAGCAGGTGAACGCTCAGGAGAAGCCCAAATATTTGCATTTACAGCAACGACAGAAGAGTCGACACCTCTTGCAGAAACTTTGTAAGCCGCCTTGAGTTGCAGATCCTGCAAGACTTTGGGACTGTGCAAAATTCTCGCTGATCTATTCCTGGCTGTTGGAAAACTCATTATTTTGACCTGGAAGTGAACAACTGAGACTATGGCTTCCATCCTTAGGTTGCACAGCGTCACAACTCACTAGTGAGGTGGCATTGCACAATTTCTATGTAACTCCATGAGTGCAAGGTTGCTCTCCGTCCCCTAAGTGCAGGATCTTGGCCAAGCTGAGAAGGATTTCCTTGTGGAGTTTTCATCTCTAGTTGGTTGTTACGTTGTGGACAAGTTGTGTAAAAATGTCTCTAACATACCTTTCCCCTTTGTGCAAGGAAGTACACACAAAACACACACATATGGCAAACAGAGAAGGAGAGCTGGATTGCTCACAAAGACACAAGCCACCCAAACATATTTAGATTTTGCAGAGTCGTGGAGTATTTTTCTAATTCCGATAACCCCCTTGGCCAGTAACTGAGGTCTGAACTTACTTTTCTGAGTACCATAATCTCAGTTATGTGAAGCTTTCCTTTTAAGTTAAAGGAACTGTCCGAAAAGGAAATTTCTATGTATTCAGCCAGAGTGGAAAAAAGGAAAGAAATGTTGCAATGATGAATTCCTCTCTGTGTGTTTAGTTAAAACACCATAAATAACTTTAAAGTGGATGATGAAGACATCAAAATAGTTAAAGATTTTCTGTATCTTGGCTCAGTCATAAAGCAAGACGGAGGCTGTAGTCAAGAAACCAAAAAAAGACATAGTAAAGGTTAGGAATATGATATTTTTAGTAGGATAGATCCATGCTTTAGGTGAATAATAAGTACCGAAAATGTAAAGTAATTGTTACTTTTTTCCTTCCTTCTTAGGTTAGTATAATTATTGGGTTTACTATATTTAATGACTGTATTGCTGTTAAATAAGATTAGTATATGATATTTTACTGGTGATTTTATTTTTTCTTTATTCCCTGCATAACATTTTTTGTATACATACAGATGATTTTGGGGGCTGTGTATCATAACATAAATTATAACCTTTTTAGTGAAGAATTGGAAGTAAAATAACTGGGTGTTTTTTTTAAGAATGCTATTAATTATAGTATGTTAGTTTATAGCGTGTTTATCAGTAGAGTTGCTCTTTTTTTCTTTCCATATGTGTTGTGTATGTTTTATGTTACTTATAATAAAAATATTACAGGGAAGAAGAAGGAAGTCAGAAGAAGACTGAGACTTGGAAAGGCAGCCATGAAAGAGCTAGATGAGATCCTAAAGACACAACGGCCCCTCCGTATAAACGATCTCCGCCTCTGCGACTTCCAGCAACCGTGGAGCATTGCCTCCGACACCTAAGGTGGCAGCCGGCGCACTGAAGCATCGCTTAATAATATGGGATGTGTGCGTTCACATGTTTTGCTATGTGCAGGAGGTCCTGAAATGCAACCCCAGCCGATGTGGAGGGCCTGCTGGGTATCACTGAATACCAAAGTCAGGATCGTCCGTGTCACTGTTGATCTGATTTCTCTGTATTGTCGTGAAAACTGGACAGCGAAGAAAGCAGACAGAAAGGGATTCAACAAGTGCTGGAGAAGAATTCTGCAACCACCCTGGACTGCTAAAAAAGACGAATGAATGGGTCCTAAATTCAAATCAAGCCTGAACGGATCTCCCCGGAAGCCAAGATGACCGAACGAAGGCTGTCGGACTTTGGCCATATCATGAGATGACGCGATTCACTGGAAAAAGGGAGAATGCTTAGTAAAATGGAAGGCAGTAGGAAAAGAGGAAGACCGCACTACAGGTAAGATACGCTCTTGTCAGGGAAACCATGGCTGTTCTAGGTTTGCAAGACCTAACCAGGGCAGTGGATGATGGGCGCTCTTGTAGATCTCTTGTTCAGAGGGTGGAAGCCAAAAGCAATTAGCCGCAACATCCTTCTCATCCAAAAATGTAATTTTCTCTTTATCAGAATGAACTGAATATGTTATGATAGTGTAAAGACATCAGGCAAAGAGACAACAGGTTCAAACGGATCCGGGGAGGTTTCTGTACTTCTAGGAAAGGTGCCATAAGGGGCAACCCGCCTATTGGAGGGCTAACTGATTAATCCCACATCTGGGGTGGGCAAAGTGCCGCCTGAAGGCCCCGTCCAGCCCCTGGACTCGTTTTGTGGTCCACACAGCAGACTTTAATGGAGTTCTCTGGGGTGCTGAACCCCATTCTTAAATATATTCAGCACCTTGGAGAGCTCCTTCAATGTCAATCAAAACCTGGAATGGATTTTTGCCAACCCACTGAACTGGCAACCACCCAGCAGCCACTGAAACCTGGATTTAAAACCTGGAATGGATTCCTTGCCTCACTGACTTGGGATCCACCAGCCACCACTGAGAGAGTCCTAAATTAGATAGGTAAATTATCTAATCCTAGTTAAACTAGTTTAATATCTGGGCACCTGGAAGACACTGGAAGTCCCGAGTTCAATCTCATAAAAGCAAGGCTGAGGAAACTGAGTGTCTGCAGCCAGATCTGGTCTTTTGGGGCTTTTCTAGTGGCTTCCAAGCTCTTGTGCTGCTTTTCTCCCCATTCTTAAAGATTGAAATGTCTCTCTGGAGGCTCAGTTATTGACAGTAAGACCCTTAAGCTAAAAAATGAATCTGGCAGAAAATAAAAGGATGGATTTGTCTGTCCAGGCAGAGGGCCTGGAGTGCTTAATTCTTCAAAGCTTCCCTTTGAGTCCCTGGAAGATTTTTGGTCCTATTCAATAGCAAAGCAGGCAGGTTGATTCTCAGCATCTCAAGTGACGACTGACCGTCAGAAAGAGACAATAAAATGCTCTGAAGCTGGAAAGGCTCTCCTTTGTGACCTAAATAGAACTGAAAGACAATCACAAGACAGTCCTGCCCTTCTTTTCTTTAATTTGCAATCTCAGTGAATGGCATGGCACTTAAGGAAAAGGAGATGGAGAGGGAGAAGGAAAACTACAAAGTCTAAGCACACATTCTGAGGATCTTTGGTCTGGTGGAGTGGCCACTGGATGACGGCTGAGGAGGAGAGGGTGCCTTTCTAATAGATCTAACAGCAGTCAAAATTTACAACAGGCAGGATTGACCATCAGAAAGTGGCTGTTACTAAGTCTGACTTCTTCCTAAACACCAAAGGGAAGCACCAATTTCGGTTAACCTAGCCATCTATTTATCTGTAAAATTAACATATCGAGAGCCAGAATAGTGTGGTAGTTTCAATATTGAGTTAGGACTTGGGTGCAAATCCCCACACAGCCATGGAGACCTTCAACAAAGTCACACTCTCCCAGTAGCCTGAGAGGGAGGCAATGGCAACCCCCTCCTCCAAACAAATCTTTCTAACAAAATGCTATGTTTAACAGCCAACTTGTAGTTTGAATATTCTGCTAGGACTCTGGGAGACCAGGGTTCAGAGTCCCACTCAGCCACAGAAAGCTTCTGGGTGGCCCTGGGCAAGTCTCACTCTCTCAGCCTCAGAAGAAGGCAAGCTGTCCTGTGCCGACAGCCAGCCAAGGCTCCCAGCTGTCTAATCAGGAGCTAGCAAGCAAAGTTTGTCTTAGGCAGTCCAAGTTCTCAGTAGGCTTTGAGAAAGAGAGTCCAAGCTTACTACAAATCCAGAGAGAGTGTGTCCAGGGGCAAAATTTGCAGACAAGGCGAAGGTCAAGAGTTCTCGGAGCAAGGAATCCAAACGTAAGCTGGGTTGCTTCCACCGATAGGAACAGTTGGCTGCAGCAGCTTTCTCCCATTCTGGTCTCTTGTTATATAGGCTCAGAAAATAAGAAGATAATTTTATATTTAATAATGGCAGCTAGAATCTGCTATGTGCAATACTGGAAAGATAAGTCAGAACCATCAATTGATGCCTGGAAGGTTTAAATTATGGACAGAATAGAAATTGAGATGCTTTCTAGCTTGATAAAAAGGAACTCAACTCAACAGTTTGAGTAAGAATGGAGATGGATAGTGGACTGGGTTAAAAGCAATGATAAAAAGATAAAATAAGAAAGATATAATAAATAAATGGTTATGCTAAAGGTGGGGAAGATGTTTTAAAAAGAGAGAATTTTATTTATATACTGTATGTAAAATATAAGTACATGATGAGCATGGGAGAAAAAGATATTTCACATAAAGTCAGTTCAGGTAAAGATTATTTTTGAAACAGCGTATGATTTGGGGGAAACCAAAATAAGGAAAATGGAGGAACAAATTGTGAGGGGGTTACTATATAATAGGTGGCATACATTGTAAAAGAAACTTTATTCTATTTTACTTTTATTAATTGGAAATTCGGATGTAAAAATTATAATTAAAAAAAATAGGCCCCAAGTCTTACCCAACTGTGGGCCGAAATAATGAGTCCTTAATGTATAAATGCTCCAAGACTCCTGAGCTCTCCCTTTTCCACCCGCAATAAGTCCTGACCTTTTAAGTCTCTGGGGTGTGGATTTTGGGAGGGGTCCCATTTCAGACGCAATCCTTCTCTGAGCAAATCTTTCCAGGAAAAACCCTGTGATAAGTTCACCTTATGGTCATCCTAAGTCAGAAATGACTTGGGGAGACACAACATCCGTAACAATAACTGTATTAATTAATGCCATGAAGCGCACATTTCTGTCTTTAGAAAGGGGCCTCACCCTCTGGATATGAGGTTTGGGGACATCTGTTCAGTCTAGATAAAAGGAAGATGTTTCCAACCCTCAAATAGGGGACGTGGAAGCACGGAAAGGAATTCCACCTAAAGATTAGGAAGACCTTCTTTACAGTATGAGCTCTTCAGCAGCGGACTGGACGGCCTTGGAGCATGATGCGCCCTCCTTCTTTGGAGCTCTTCCAACAGGGATCGGATGGGCATCTTTCAAGAGTCCTTGAGCTGCACAATCTGGAATGGAAGAAGGTTGGGGGAGGTTGCCCAGGGAGCCCCTTCCGACTCTATGATTCTATGAAAATTTGGCAGAAAGAAAATCCTGTAATGCAAAAAACAACCAAGCTGATTACAAAATTGTTTGTAGTCTCACACAACAGGGGGGAAATGTTTGAACTGTTGTTGTGGCCGCTGTTTTTGGTTGTTGTCCTCAGGTATGAGCGTGAAATCAGTGATGATTAGCATCCAAGCATGAAGGAAGGTGGCAAAAACACCCCTCAAAATGGCAAAATTCAACATCTCCATCTTCCAGCGTCGCTATGGACAGGCCGAGCCTTTCAGAGGGTTTGAAACAAAAAGGAAGAACAAATAAGAACCTACGTTGAGGAGACGGAGTGTAACTTTTTGCTCCAGGAGTTAACGGAGCAGTAGCACAGTGCTGCCTCATTTTTTGTGGATCACAAATTTGGCAACTTGGATGTGCAACCCGTGGCGCATGGTGCGCAATGCACAACCACGTGCAAGGCAGATGTGCATTGTGAGCTTCCATGTGCAGTCCAACCAGCCATGTAGGCACAATGTGGAACCACATATGATGGAGCAGCGTGGAGAAATCCACTTCCATAACTGTGAACCAGCCACGCTTCAATGGAGAAAAATGGTGGACCACTTCCCACAAGATGCCCACAAGCTTCTGCCTACAGTTTCCCTCTCCCCGAGCAATGTGGAAAATCCGTCTTCAAAGCCATTCCAGTTCCATTCTGGAAGGTAGAAAAGACGGGTTTTTATGGTAACTAATGAAACTGCTTCCCAGCTTGCAAAACAAGTCATCTAACAAAATATCCCAGGAAGAGGATTGAAGGTTGAATGAGATGGAGCCAGAGGGCAAAAAGCCAGCGCAGAAAGAGAGAGAGAGAGAGAGAGAGAGAGGAGATCTGTCTTGGATTTGTAACAAAGCAGAATAAGAGATTTGATGCCTTCTCCTCTCTTTCCTTCTGTTTCAGCTCTGTTCATGTCTTATTTATGATTCCCTTGAAGAGAACAAGACGTGGCGAGAATAATGCAGAGTCTGAGAGGAGAAAGACTGAGGAAAGAGGAGAGATGCTTGCGGGGCGGGGAGGAGGTTGGCCAAAGTCCGCCGAGGTAGTCACTCCACCAGAAAGAAGGAGGTCGAGAAAGAGAGGAACTCTTAGCGTGAAGGTGTGTTTAACTCTTTAAGGGTGGAGATTTATCCTACACAAGCACAATGGGTATTGGCCACTGAGTACTTAATTTTAAAAAACAGACAGGAACAATTCACACAGAATATTATGTTTTAACTTTTGTACGATGTGAACTTTTACCTGCATCTGTTTTAAATTTTATGGTTCACTGTGAATCCCAAAGCAGGGAGAAAAAGAGGCTGAAAAGCAGTGATCCTGTTCCATGCTGGACGCTTCAGACCTGCAAAGCAGACCTCTTGTTTCATGCAAAAACTTTCAGGGCTGAAAAAAATCAGCGCTCCTGTTCCACAGAAAAACTCTCCAGGGTTGCAAAGCAGAGCCCCTGATCCATAGAAAACTTTCTAGGGTCTGCAGGGTCCCAAAGGATTGCTTCTGATGCATAGAAAATCCTCCCAGGGTTACAAAGCAGAGCTGCTGATACATGGAAAATTCTCCAGGTTTGCAAAGCGGAGCTCCCATTGCATGCAAAACCTTCTAGGTCTGCAAACCAGTGTTCTTCTTCCATGGAGAAGCCCTCTGAGGCTTAGAGAGAGAGTTCTCGTTACATGGAAAAACTCTCCAGGGCTGCAAAGCAGAGCTCACGGTCCATGCAAAACCTTCTAAGTCTGCAACCCAGCGCTCCTCTTCCATGGAAAAGCCCTTCAGGTTTTCAAAGGAGAGCTTCCGTTCCATGCAAAGACCTTCCGGGGTGGCAAAGCAGAGCTCCTGTTCCACAGGGAAACCCTCCAGGTCTGCAAAGCAGAGCTCTCATTCTACACCAGACCTTCCAGAGCTGCAAAGCGGAGTTCTCGTTCCATGGAAAATCCTCCAAGGTTCCAAGCCAGAGCAACTGTTCCCTGAAAAAAAAAAAACTTTTACAAGACTTCAAAGCAGTGCTCCTTTCAGAAAACACCCTTCCATGTCTCCTTTTGGTGAAGAACCTTCCCAGCTTCAAACTGCTTGGTGTCTCTGACCTCCAATCAGCAATATAGGGAGAAGAAACTGTGGGCCAGATGGAGGACTTAACCAGAAGTTTTCTGCCCAAGGGTTTCTTGTTTTCATGCCCATGACGGGCCAAGATGCCAAACTTTGGCCCTGACAGAGCCTCCTTGGTTGACCTTCAAGGAGCACAGGCGAACGCAATGAAAGATAGTGCGGGCAGGAGACAGCTGCATAACACATCTCTCCGTTTGCATGTCCAGGAAAGGGAAGAGGCTTCCTGGGTTTGCAGTACCTCCAGAGAAAGAGAGACAGAGAGAGAAAGGTGGCAGCCTGCCAGAACACCATTAGAGGTTGTGTTCTCATGGCGGGTGGTCCGGCCATCATCATGTCCCTCATTCCGGTCCCAACTCGCCCATCAGATCTCATTTCATTTAACAATAAGAGAAGACGGGGAAAAAAAGGAAAACGGTTCCTCAGTCTTTAAGATTCGGAGTCACTTAGATGCAAAAAGGCCCACCTAATTCAATTAAACTCTTCATAACTTCAGGTCCGCCGACAAGCGAAGCTGTCTCGGGCAGCGAGGGCTGTTGTTGTGTCCCTCGGATGATAAAATGAGTCTTCTGTGTGGAAGAGGGGCAGGGTATATGAGGAGTCAGGCAAGCCCTTGGTCTAAGAACAGGCTCTGTTCCAGTCCTCCCGGTTGTAACACGTCCCTCTGAGCTCGTGCAGAGTGCATTTTTGCCACAGAGAGGTTAAACCTGTGCCTGACAGCGGTGAGAGACAAGAGGCAGAGGTGGGAATGTTGCATCTATATGCTTAGAATGATGGATTCGTACAGATGGAAAAGATCCCAAAGGTCATCTAGTCCAACCTGCTGGCAGTGCAGGAACCCAGTGCTAAATTATCCTTGGGAAGCGGTCATTCAGGCTCCAGTTGAGGAGATTCCACACTATCCTCGAGATCCTATTCCCTGATTAAACAGCTCTTGCTATCAGGAAGGTTTAAATCATTCCTTCCCCTCCATTCCTGTCCTTCCCTTCTGCCTTACAGGGAGGGAGCAGGGTTTTAAATGGAGACTGTATTTTTTAAAAAATCCCTTGAATGGATTTCTCAAAGTATGCGAACAAGAAAGAAAAAAAAGAAAGAAGGAAAAAGGGAGAAAGCAGGGAAATGCATAAGATGCAGCTGTGGGCCCAGCAAAGTGCAAAGTACGGGTTGTGGCCTTTAAAGCCCTACCTGCTTTGGGTCCAGGCTGGCTATCGGGCCGCCTTCTCCCATATAAGCCACCCCGTACATTCAGGGCGTTTCCGCCAGCTAAAACTCAAAGGACTCCTACTCCGAGGACATTTTATTTGGCCGCCCCCCCCCGGTTGCGGAATGACCTGTTGGGAGCAATTCATCAGCAAGAATCTGCTGCCCAGCCCAAAACAGTTCTGCAAAGACCAGACTCTTCCAGAAGACCTGCCCAGCTTATTTTTAAGTTATGAATTTTAGAGTACTTACAGGTTGATTTTAATAGGTGTTGGTTTTATATGCTCTTCTAGTTATTATACGTTGTTTGTCATTGTTCCCAGCCTTGATTGATAGGGAGAGGAAAATGAAAAAGAATTATTATTATTATTATTATTATTACTACTACTACTATTTTTATTCATTAATATAAGCTAGAGAGCCACTACAGTGTAATGATTTGAGTGTTGGACTGTGACTCTGGAGACCAGGGTTTAGGTGCTTTCTACTCTACCCTGAAAACCCACTGGGTGATACTGGAGTAGTCACATTCTCTCAGCCTCAGAGGAAGCCAAAGGCAACCCCTCACCCCCATGAAACAATCTTGATAGCTAGCATGGAGGGTTCAATTTCCCACTCAGCCACGGAAACCCACTGGGCGACCTCATTCAACCTCAGAGGAAAGCAGTTGGGGTCAAACACCCTCTGAAGAAATCTTGCCAAGAAAACCCCATACTAAGTTGGAAATGAAGGCTCACAGCAACAGCGACAATATAATATTTCCGGAGGCACATTTGCTTGAAACCGGCACCCGTCAAATACGTGCCCACGAGCAGCTAAAGCAGCAAGATGTTCTGAGCACCGAACAGCAGATGAAGAGAATGTATCTTGCCAGCCTTGAACGTTCAAATCGTTTGGCACTCATATAAGAGCTGTCAGGATCCAGCCCCATTGTTTCGGGGGTGTTCTCTGCAAGACCGTGCGTGCCTGAAAATATCGAGGATTTTTCCAGTTCCAGGGAAGGGAAGCGTCGCCCGCCCGTGTTGCACGGCCAGCCCTTGAGCTGAAGGGTGCAATTGGACGATCACGACTCAAGAAGTCCATGTGGAGGGAGGGAGGAGGAGGGACGGAGGCGTTGATTGCCGACCGGGGTCAAGGCAAAAGCACTTCTCTTGTTTTCCTCTTTTGTGACTGTCAGAAGAGCAGGGCCGTTGTTATTCCTTTTTAGTTAGGAGCAAGCCAAAGCTGTTGAGTGGGAGCCTGCGCATTTTCCTTGGCTTCAGAAAGTCTTCCCCCACCAGCAAGAAAAGAAATTGATTGAAGAAGAAGAGAGAGAAGAAGAAGCAGAAGGAGCTCTCAAGGAAGTCTCGGGGTTCGGATCTTGGTTTTTCCAGTCTAAAGAGGGATCCCCACTAGACAGTTCCCACAGTTTGATTCCACTTTAACTGCCATGGCTTCTCCACTGGAATCCTGAGAAAAGGAGTCCTTAGGTTGTGTTTCCTGCATGGCAAAATGGAGTTGGACTGGATGGCCCTTGGGGTCTCTCCCAACTCTATGACTGTAAAATTCCTGTGACCATGCTAGCGCTCTACAACATGTAAGCTGGAAATCCCAGGATTCCTTTGGAGGAAGCTATTATTGTTGAAGTCGAACCAAACTGCTACCAAGGCATTGGACGGCCACCCTGAGAGCCCAGCATTCCAGCCTGTGCGGTAGAATTGCAAAGTCATGTCACGGAGGGGAAAAGAAGCTAGTTGTCTTGATCAGTACCAAGGAGACTCAGGCGGCTGAGGAATTTGTTACTTTAGAAGAGTGGATCTATTTTGGATTTTGCAACAGCTACTCCTTGCCTTTTGAAAAACCCAAAGAGATTCCTGGAGTTGCCATAAGTTGAGAGGAGACTTGAAGACACGCATACACAAGGTTTTATGGGAGTGTTTCACGGGGGCCCTCTGAGGTGCTTAATAGAATCAGGAGTGTTTTATGGGACCTAGACGAGGTGATTCAGCACCTTGGATTGCTCCTGTGTCACATTCCCATTAAACTGCAAATCCCGGAGTGGATTTATTGCCCTGAAGGAACGGACTCATCGGCTGCCTCCGTGCCGTTGGTTTCAGCCAATCAGAGATCACAGCACAAGGCTCAGGACAAGACTATTCAGCTTGCCAATCACAGCTGGCAACAGGCAGACATTCCTGAAGGTCAAGCCAAATAAATTTAGAAAGAAGGCCTTGCTTCCCGAACAGCTGAATAACTCTGGAAGTCATCACAATTTTTCTTTTAAAAAATAATCACCTGAAGGGGTTTTTTTTCTTTCCCGTGCTGTCAAGCTGTTCACATATACACAGTGTTTTTTATTTGTTCACGCTGCGAGAATTGCTCACCACCAACAACAACAAAAAGGACAGCCAACTTCACTCAAACTATGCATGTTTTGCAATTTCAGAGACCTGTTGGAATCGATTTTAACCTCCGCTCTTCTTGAGATGGCTTCCTTTGAACCTCCTGGAAGTGAACGATGGGAGAAAAGAATCTGGCATCTCGTCTTCTTTAGATAGGTAGACGACACCTTGGCCATTTCTGCACTAGACTGTTATAGTGCTATTATTCCACTCTCAACCTCCTCAAAGGCCCCTCCCTAAACTGCAAACCCCAGGATTCCATAGGAGTTGCAGATTCGTATCTTAGAGCTAAGGATCTGTAACTGATTCGTCTCCAAAAGAGTGCATATTCATGGCTGGGGCTTTAGTGCCACAACTGGAAAAGTCTCCCAGTCTTCCTTCAGCATCATCTGCTACAAGCTTCAGTTTCAAACCTTCAGTTTCACCCTGAATAAAGTAATAGTCCCACTTTATTCTGCACTATTCAGGTCTCATCTGGAGCCCTGCATCCAGTTCTGGGTGGCTAAATTTAAGAAAGATAGAGACAAGTTGGAGCAAGTTTGTAAGATTATAAGAGGTACGGGGAAGAAGATACAGGGGGAAAGGTTGAAGGTGTGGGGCATCTTTGGCTCGGTGAAGGAAAGACCGACAGGATTGCCCTCCTCACATGCCTCAAGGACTGTCACAGAGAGGAGGGCAAAGGTTTGTTCTCTGCTGCCCAAGAGGGGCGGACTGGGTCCAATGGTCCTAAGCTGCAGGAAGGTGGACTTTGAACGTTAGAAGGAACTTCTTAGTGGTGAGAGTGGTTTGCCAATAGAGTGGAGGGGTGTCCTTCTTTGGAACCTGGAGAGCTACCTGCTCTGTGGATGCTCTGCCTGGAGTTCCTGCATTGAACGCGGGATTGAACTCAGTGGCCTCTGAGGAACCCTTCCATCTCTAGGCATCTATGATTCTGCAGCCACAGGAACAGAGCTGGAATCTGGGGGGTGCCAAAAACAGCCCCAGGGGCCGCCCGTATCCTGCAGGCTACACCTTACCCACTCCTGATCTGCAGGCCTTATATGTGAACCCAGATTCACTTGCCCTGTTGTGTTTTAATCCAAGGGAACAGCCATAAAATGTTGCTACGTGAGCGTGAGGAGCACACATGCCGAGATGAGCCAGCTCCATCGCCAGGCAGCGGGAGGACGCATCTTCTTGGCACTCCCATCGCTCAAGCCGTGAACGAGGGTTCAGAGAGCTCTCCCCATCTGTACTTTCGGGGGGGATACGGAAGATAAGATTCCTCACCCGTGCAAAAACAATTACGCACCAAGCTACCTCCGTGAAAACTCCCTACGCTGCACAGCTGGCAAAGCGATGACACCCCCAGGAGCAAAGCTGGGTGGAAAATGCAAGGAAGCCGATCTCAGCGAAACCGGAGGAGAAGCAACTGAACGGCAAGGAGCCGGTCAGCTGTGGAGGATGCGGCAGCGGTCTGTGGCTTCCGTACCAGCAGGATGGGCCCTCTGCTCCAAGTTTAAGCCTGATCATTTAAAGCCACTCTCCCTAGCCCTGAAATAGGTTCAACTCATTAGACAGCTCCCTTAAAGTTCAAACTAAAACCCAGTGTGGATACAGCACCCCACAGAGATGGAAGATGGTGACTTTTAACCTTTGCATGCTTCTGCTTAGTAATTGCTAGTTTGCTTGTTTTGGACTTCCTGTTAATTAAGTTTTGCTACCTTCTCTCTCCTGCTACATCAGTCTAACCTGCAGCCATCTTCTCTTCCTTCTCTTTCCTCCGTTAGACCACATGCTTGACTGTAGTCTGTAAATAAATCTATTGCACATGTTTTACAAGGAAGGCTACACTTGCTTATTTTCTGCGTCAGGCCCTGTGTATGCGTTCACACATGTGTGGAGGGGGGGACATGGGACTGGTTGTTGCTCAGCTTCCGTACTGGCACTTTTTATTACACTGCCAGAGAGATGCACTACTATCTTTCACATTTCCCAACAAGCAGATTCTCTACCCCCTGATATAGGAGCCACTTGCAGCCGTTGCTCTCAATACTCAATAATCAATGAACACCAAAACACTTCAAAAAGTCAATTTGATTAGAAATCTCTTGATACTCTTTCTAAAAACAGAAAGGATGAGAACTGACTGCAGCTCTCCCATGGGCCTGTCAACCAGACCTTCATAGACAAAGAAACTCTCAGAAGGGCTTCTCCTGATTATCTTAATAACCAGAGCAGTTTATAATATGACAGGTAGTTCCTTAGATAGCCGTGCCCCAAATCATCTAGGGCTTCAGGGAGCAAAATCTTGAATTGTTTGTAGAGCTTTCAATATAAGAGTACTATAATTTTTTTAAGGCATGGATGATTGTTATGGAGTCAAGTCAACTCAGGAAAGATTTAATGGTTTTTCAATTTCAGACGCTATGTGTTCCTGGGAGCAAACAAGGAGATGCAGTATAAGGCGATCATCTCCAGAAGAAGACAGCCCCCTTCCTCTCTTGCTCATGGCATACCGAAAGCATCAGACCAGGTAGGACCTGAGCTTTTGTCCTTTTGCCAAAATTTCTGGCCCTTTTCTGAGGCTCGTGTGTGTGTCATCCAAAGGCATCGTTGTGCTAAGAGAAGAAGATAATGGGCTCATTTAGCTTGGTGCCAACATGCACTGAGAGTGAGCCCAGTTCTCCTTCCAGCAGGGATATCTCATTGCAACGCCACGGCCATTACCAAGGCCCCAGCGGGGTGTAGTTTTTCAGAGTTCTTTGGATGCAAACTCAGCTCTTCCAACCGCGCCATGGAAAATGGCAGGCAGGCAACCATCCGTGTTGGAAAATTGCCATCCTGAAAGGAATGGCTAGAGAACAACGCTTGTGCTCTCAGCCCCATGGTCTGGGTGCCATGGTCACGCAAAACTGCCCCCTCTTGACTCCAACTACCTTGTCGTGATTGAGAATAGTACTCCACGGTGTCAGGTTGACATCAGTGGGCATTGAATCCATGGTGGGAGCTCTCCAGTGTGCTCAATTCTATTCCTAAATAGCTGCAGCACCTAGGAGAGCTCCATCAAAGCCTAGACTGAAGCCTAGCGTGGATTCACCACACAACTGACCCAAGAGCCACCGGCCACCACTGGTTGGAAGCTTTTCTGAGTGCATTCCCTGAGGAAATCTCTTTGGCTGTAGAAAGCCAGGGGTTCCATCTGGAACTCCCAATGAACAAGTATGCATTCTCCTCTATCTTGTATCCAGGAGATGGATGGCATGTCGGCATTCTTCCATGCTGGTGGTGTTATGCTTTCCAATATTGTGTGCAACAAGCACGTTGTGGGGATGGAGGAATGTGTTATATCTGCCTAGAGAATGTGCAACCATGTGTATGTGTATTGTTATGTCTTACTGAGTAATGCCCTACTCCATGTGATACTGAAAGCATGTAACTGATGAAATATGGTGGATCATGGACTTCGCTGCCATGGGTTTTGCTGTACATATGCGCTGAAGCTTGGTTGTCAATACTTACTCTTATATTATGATGTCTTATCTTTTGCTGTATGCTTGGCCTGTCCTAGCCATTGTAGCAGTTCTTGCTATGTGTTCAGCAGGTCTAGTTAGTAGTTGCTGTTAATCGTGTTTAATGGAGCTAGTATATGCTCTCCTTGATTGCATTCATATAACATTCCATGGATGGATGGCTGCTTGCATAAAACATAAGGCATGGTGTAGTGGATCGCTATATTGCAGAAGGAAGTTGGATAGCCTTAATCCTGTGTGCTGCATGTATACGAAGTGTCCTTGTTCATGGAAAACTGTGACTATGCCAGGTACATGTGAAGTGCGGTGAAAGGATGATGGGATAGGAACTGTGCTGTTTAGGATGATGGGATATAAGCTCGGAAACTGAAGGCAATAACCAGAGGTGCTTGAGGATGCTTGACGGTGCTTTAAATATGTGTTATCCTCAAATGTGTAACTTTAGCTAAAACTCAGAGGGGAAAAAAAGATTGTTTTATTATCTAGCCTAAAACCAGGGATGTCCAGTGGAGAAGTTGTTTATCAGCCAAGATCGAAGAGAAGCAAGATGGTGGGCTGGGGATGTTTGGTACCAAGCCAGGCAGGAAAAGAGGGCAATATAATGCGAGCGATAGCAAGAGATAGCAATGCAGGAAGGTAAACAACCAAAGTGGTCCTGGGCAGGATCAGGGCAGCTGATGAATTAATGAGATGTGTGAATTCCACCAATCAATGTAATGAGCGCTGAATAATTATCAGTTGGATCTGTATGAGCTTTGCTGGGCTGACGCTCCTCAGTTTTGGCAACTGAAAGCAATGTCTGGTATCAATCTGTACTTCCTGTTCACATGGGGTTTCACATTCTGAGTGTTCCCCCTGGGAAGCAGATTAGAACCCAGGGTCACAATGGGTCAACCAGGAGAAATCCCAAGCCACCTTAGCACCACAGAACAGAATCCTACAGCTAGAGGGGACTGGAAGGGCCAGCCAGAGCAACCCCGGCCTGGTAGGAATGTTCGCATAGCAAAAGCATCCCATCCAACCTCTGTCCAAAGACCTCCGAAGCTGGCGCGTCCCACCCTCTCCGTCTCCCTGTCGAAACGTTCTGACAGTCAAGACGTTCTCCCTAATCTTTAGGAAGGGATCTTCGCCAATGGACTTTTCCTTAAGCTGTTTTGGACCCGACCTTTTGGAGAGGGAATCTCTGAATTCGTATTGGTTGGCTAGACGATTGCGTTGGGTGGGGATTCTGTGCTCTCCTTCCTATTGTTAGCCTAGAGTAGACCCACTGAGTCACCGGTATTTACCTACACGTGGACTCTCCGTTCAGCATTTGAGCTGGTAGTGCTACTCCACCTGGAACTAACCAACACGATTCTCTGGGTTAGTTTCTGGGTTTGGCTGAAAACTCAGTAGTACTATTGATTTTACTGGATTTGCTTGGAACTGTAGCTTTCTTTTCTCCCAGAAGAGGAAGCTGAGGTAGCTCATAGCATAAAAACAAAACACATATTTTTTAAAAGAGATAGCAATAACAACAGCAGTTACGTTTCTATACCGTTTATCAGTGCAAAGCACTGATAGAGAGAGAGAGAGAGAATGTTATTTAAAAGAGAAGAAATCAAATGATTAAATGTTTTCAGTGTTTAATTTTAAAAGCACATTGGTTGAAATAATAGTAATGATAATTAAATTTTCTAAAAAAAACAACGCTCACATGTTATACGTTGCATAGAGGTGCAAATCTTTGCTGATTGCATCTGCACAGAAAAGAGATGCACGGCCCCAAGTACTGCGCAGTCTCCATGCAGAATAGGCACACAGTACAACGTGTGTCAACAACCGTTGGGTGATGTGCAACTCACAATGCAGAATGCACAACCCACGAGGAACAATGCACAATGAGTAATGCACAGTCTGTCCCTGCAGTGCATAAAGCTGTTGTCTGTCCTACGTAGCTTCTGCCCCTGTCAGCAGAATATGTCTGTTGGGTGATGGGGAATAATGGCCCTACGCACGTGGTGTCACTTACTCGAGCACAGTGCTTGCAAAATGTGGCCATGAGTCCTGCCCTGTTGCGTGAAAGGGGCTCGGGGAACCTGAACGGTCCTTCCACCGCTTCCAACTCGTCTTTGAAAAGGAATCGGCTTTTGCGAAGTGCTTTCTTTTTTCCTCCTAAAGCTGCTTACTGGGCACTTTCTCGCAGTTCCTTTGCACAGACCGCCGGAAGACATTTTATCTTGAAAAGGGAGGAACCGGAGCACGGGTGGTTGGCAGAGGGATTTGGGCTGGGAAGCAGGCGGAGCGTTTGATGTGCCACATGCCGTGCTCCATCCAAATCGCTCTCATGGGATAAAGTGGAGCATAATCCTCAGAGAGGCGCATGGCTTCCCCCTATTCCTCCAGCAAAAAATCATTCTCTGTGTGTGTTTACCCCCAGAATTGGAATCCTCGCCCCCTCCGGAGGGTAGCTGTGACCCACAGCAACTCACCCCTCAGCTTCTTTGCTCTATATCTCTCCAATCTGTGCACCCAGAACATGGAACTAGAGGCCCCTCATGATCTGAAGGTGTATCCACACAGCACAGTTGCAGCAGTTTGAGGCCACTTTCCCTCTCATGGCTCCATCCTCTACAGCCCTGGGATTTGTAGTTTGCTGAGGTACTTAGGACTCTCTGCTAGAGTGCTGTTGGACACTCTTCCCTGAACTATGTCTCCCTAGATGTTGTTGCTGTTGTTGTTGTGTGCTTTCAAGTTGCTTCCAACTTATCTTGAACTTAAGGCAAACCTATCATAGCATTTTCCAAGCACAATTTCATCAGAGGAGAGGTCGGCCACCATTGCCTTCCTCTGAGGCTGAGAGGGTATGACTTGCCAAGGGTCAAGCTTATAGGCTTAAGCTAATCACAATATTAAAACAATTAAAAACTTAATTGTGTTGTACATGGATGGAAATGCAGCTGGCCTTCTGTGTCATACGCAGGCATAAGTTGTTCTAGGCATGCGGAGTGAATTATTCGCCACAGCTGTTGCTCTCATGTATCTCCAAGTCAACTCTGACTTATGATCTGGTCCTCAAGTATTGTTGGCAAGATTTATTATTCAGAGTCGATTTCCCTTGCCTTCCTCTGAGGTTGAGAGAGAGTGACTCACCCAAAGTCACTCCGTGGCTTTCCTCCTCTGAGTAGTGATTTCAGCCCTAGTCTCCTGGAGTCCAACAGTCAAACCAATACGCAACACTGCCTCCCCTGGAGCTTTCTTAGCAGTATTTCTTCTGAGGGGGTTTGCCATGGCCTTCTTTTGAGGTTGAGAGAGTGTGCCATGCCCAAGATCACCTAATGGGTTTCCTTGGTTGACCTCCAGAGTCCTAGTCCAGAAATCAGACCCCTAAACCACATTGGCCATGTAGATTCCAGATTTACTGTCCAAATTTTCTGCCACTCTTTTTTCTTTTTGCACGCAAAAATAAGGGTCTGGCAATTGGTTCCCTTTTCCTTCTCTGTCTGGCGACTTGTGTCTCAACCGCATTAGCGCATGTACCTGACTCCCCACTCCTGCATCCAATCAATGCGCCGCTGTCTCATCGATTCTACAGGCTGACAGGCCGAGAGAATCGCCCGAGCTGGAGGTATGAACTTCCTTCCATTCACTTTAATTTGTTCATTACACTGAAAGATGATGATCGCTGATTAGCTCATCTTTAATCAAAGTCAGCACTGGGCTGTGACCATGGAAATGCTAGCGCCATTAAGCGAGTTCTCTCCATTCCCCCTTCCTCCTTCTCCCTGTCCGCCTGCCAACTCCTCCGTTCCCAAAAGCAATGTTGTCATTAGCCGGCGAAATCTTGGACAGACCTTGAGGCTGTAACCTCTCAGCCTCCTTCAAGCCAGGGGTTGGAAGAATGAGGAACGCTGGGGCTGGGAGCTCAGGAAATGGACCTGCTTTTGAGAGCAATTTCAGAGAGAGCTTCCAGCAGAAGGAAAGTGACCAAATTCAGCATACAGGTTTTGTCTCAGACCTAAAATGTGAAAAGCAGGACTGATGCAAAGTTGCTATGCTTTCATGCATGCCGGCAAGGTGCTTTCTTAAGGAGCCTGTTCTGGCTTTTGTAGACTCGCAATTCTTGGTTGCATCCATAGGAGTCTGGTGTCTAGGTCGAGGGAGGTGATGGTACCGCTCTATTCTGCATTGGTTAGGCCTCATTTGGAGTCCTGTGTCCAGTTCTGGGCACCTCAGTTCAAGAAGGATGTCGACAAGCTGGAGGGTGTCCAGAGGAGGATGACCAAAATGGGGAATGGTCTGGAAGCCATGAAGCCCTCTGAGGAGAGGCTTAGGGAGCTGGGGATGTTTAGTCTGCAGAAGAGGAGGTTAAGAGAAGGGGACATGAGAGCCATGTTTCAATATTTGAGGGGATGTCCTCTTGAGGAGGGAGCAGGCTTGTTCTTTGCTGCTCCGGAGACTAATACAAGGAGCAGTGGATTCAAGCTGCAGGAAAGGAGATTCCACTTGAACCTCAGGAAGAACCTCCTGACGGTCAGAGCTGTCCGGCAGTGGAATCTGCTGCCTTACAGTCAAGCAGTCCTTCCTAACATTTAGATAGATTAGATGGCAGCCATTCGTTGCCTTGGTCGATGATCTGTCTGATGTCCTGATGCCTTGAGACCACCTGGGTTTCAGCATAAACATTGAAAAGATTTCTTACAGGGTCCTTTGATACCTTACTTTTGGGAAAATGAAGATTGGGAGGTATTCACCAGAAAAGAAGAAAGGGGGAAAAAATACATTTTGACTCTGCTGGGAAACCGATTCTATCTTTGAGATGGTTTCTTTTGAATATCATCTGTTTTGTCATATGGCAGTGCATTCATGGTTATTTATTTTTTTCTGCCTTGTGTTTATAGCTGCGGGTTGGTATTTTGTGTTGGTGTTGCGAGTGAACCAATGCAAAATGTTTATAAGGCAACCCACCGGGTCTCGAGTCTGCAAGAACTGAGCAGGGATGTTGGTAACAGGGTGGCTCTGAGGTCTCTCATTTTTAGGGTCTCTTAAGTCAACGCCAAGCAACAACTCCCAAACCCCAGTCCACCACTCTCAAACATTACACTTCACTGTCTCCCCTCCCAATAAATGAAATACAAAGAGATGCCCATAATTAAAACCCAGAGCTTGTGACTAAACGAAACCTGCTTCCAAGATCATGTTAGCTCCGTGCTAGGAAAAAGTTAGACCTGGAATTGCTCAACCGAAACCCCCTTGGAAGCCTTCCCCTGCAGATTGGACCCAGGCAGAGAGAGAGAGAGAGAGAGAGAGATTGAGAGAGCTTGGAGCCATTTCAATCAGGAACAATTATATTCCTGCTTTGCTGCAACATTTATGATGCTGACATTTTGCTGATCGCTTGCCATGTGACCTTCCCCCACTGGGAAGCGTCTTGGCTTTCAGACAACGTGAGGACCAATTTCTCCATCAACTGCAGAGGTAACACAAGACGGCGTCTCTCCCCTGAGCAAACCACAAAGGAGCTGCCTTGGGGAAAGAGAGGGAGGGATGTTATATCTTCCTTCCCTGGGATGTGAGGGCTCCGTGCTGAAGCAGCACCTGTTTTGAGTCCCAGGTTGGACCCCCAGCTTCTCCAAGTTAGGGATGGGGAGAAGGAGTGTCAAGAAAACTTGGTAACATGACATTTTGCAATTTACTCTTTGCAAAAATTTGCATGTGGTTCCTTTGCACAGAAAACAACATTTTTCTGTGCAGCAGCATTAGCTGACATGCTGCTTGGGATATTGTAAATGGCCTGAAGTGTCTGCAAAATGGAAAGGAATAGTTTTGCAACGTCCACGTGCATCTAGGAGCCGCCGTGATGTTAGAACATGTAGGCATTGGCTGCACAGTGGTAGCCAGTGGTGTGGTTGATGTGCCATAGCCCGGTCTGCAATTAATATCAGGGAGCATCAGGGAGCTCCCCCGGTGCACATCCAGACACCTGCTATGATGTGCCAGAGCGAAACAGGAGCATCTGATGAGCATCAGAAGAGCCTGATGCGCCTCAAAGAACTCTTGCAGCTGCCTTCACAATTCACTAGCAGAAGTTCGTGACATTTCTGCAATGTAGCTATGGTTTCATAAAACTCCGGAATGATCCTGGCCCATATTTTCAATGCAGAAAACAGCGACGGGCATCCTTTCAGCAGCTGCAATATTGTAAGCTGGATGCACATTTTCATAAACTGCTGAAGATTTAGAGTTCAGGTCATGAATAACTAAATGTCACACACACACACACGAAACAAACCATCACCATCTGTCAGCATCCTCTCGAAAATGTTGCCACAAAGCTGGAAGTGCTAGAGATGGGAAATGACCAAGGAGGGCAACCAAAATGGTAGAAGGCCTGGAAACCATGAAATCCTATGAGGAGTGGCTGAGGGAGCTCCAGGGGATGCTCAGCCTGGAGAAGAGAAAGTTAAGAGGGGACATGATAACTACGTTTAAGTATTTGAAGGGATGTCATCTGGAAGACGGAGCTAGCCTGTTTTCTGCTGCTCCAGAGGCTAGGACATGGAGCAATGGCTTCAAACTTCAGGAAAAGAGATTCCATCCAAACATTAAGAAGAACTTCATGGTGCTGAGAGCAATTGGACAATGGAACCCGCTGCTGCCTCAAAAGAGCGTGGTGGAGTCTCCTCCTTCTTTGGAGGTTTCTAGACAGAGGCTGCATGTCCATCCATTAGAAGGGATGCTTTGATGCTGTCTTCCTGCATAACAGAAGGGTGTTGACCTGGATGGCCCTTGGGGTCTCCTCCAGCTCTACAATTCTATGATTCTCTATGGTTACCTATTCACTTTGACTTCATGCAACATCTTTCCTCCTGCCTTTGTTCCCCCAACAACCATCATAAAATCTGAACTTGTCACCTCACTGCGGAACCCACAAATTCTGCACTTCTGTTGCTATCCAGGCACAGATCCTGCTCATAAAGGCCTCTTCCTGGGCACTCCAGGCATCCAGTGAAGCAGACTTTGGCTCGTGCTACCAATGTCTTTCTCTCAGTTGGTCCCCAAGGTGCTACAAGATCCCTCATTTCTTCCAGTTTATTCACAAACCCGTATGTACTTCCAGCAAAATTGAATCTGACTCCAAGCCACCCAAAGCTACCTGCCTGGGAAGCTATGAAAATTATCCTGCTCAAGATATTCTTAACGGCTGCTAATCCATTTACGGTTTTCTTTATTGCCGACGGCTGGAAGAAATAAAGAGGGTTGAACTTAATACATATTTTAACTAAAAAAACATTACCTAATGAAAGTGTTTTATTTAGCTGCACGAGACCCGGGGGCGAGGGAGTCGTATTATTTAAATACAACACAATACAATCCAGTTCTCATGCCGGCTGAGTCACGTGTTGAAACAACATCTTGCAAGGATCAGCGGAAGAAAAAGTTGCTGTAAACAGAACGGCTGAATGTCACCTGAAAATCTTCAACGTCGTTGCTGGAATGAAAACAGGAAGGAAAATTCAGGTTCCCTTGGCAAGCAAATGTTGCCATGTTGTTCCTCAAGACATGGTAAGGTTACTCATTGGGACTACAAAACCCAGCATCCTCACTAGCTGACATGGCCACTAAATAATTTCTCTTCAGAGGCTTTTCAGAGAAGACAGCGTATTTCTTTTTTTAAAAAAGTGGCAGTAGCTGGCTCCCATATTGGTAGATTATTGAATCTGCCCTAGTTTTTAAAACAGGCTTTAAAAGAGATTTCCAGGGTGCTAAATCCTATTCCTGAACCATTTCAGTACTTTGGGGAACTCTTTTAAAGCCATCCAAAACCCAGAGTGGATTTGCTGACCCACTGACCTGGGAGCTGCCAGCCACAACAGTGTTTTCTGCATAAAAAAAAAAAATCCATTTGTGGAAATGATTTTTTTTTTTTTGGTAAGAAAATCCAAGATATATATGTATATATTTCAAAAATGTAATTATTTTTCAAGTATGTGAATATTCTTGCCCACAGAAGGGTCGTTTTGTTTGCCTTTTTTAAGCTTCCTTCTTGGGTGGAAGGCTCTGACATGTTCCTTGCAGCATCTTTCTCCCTCCCAAGTTCCACCTCTTCCTCCAAACGCTGGCTTTCCTAAGAGCACCGTCAAGAGACAAAACAGGAAGACATGTCCACGGGCTTGCAGAGGGTGAGTTAAGATCCAATGCTGTTAAAATCTACAACTGCTCTCGGGCCACATCCGTGTCTCTCCCGCTGCTCATCCTAAGGCAAAATTCCCCATCAGCTTGATGTGAAAATGAAGCCGACTTGCCCAGTTAACCGCCGTGCTCCGGTTCCAAGCGGGGCTGTGCTGGTGTAAGAGTTTTACAGATGCCGCCTTTATCTGAAAGCCTTCGGTTAGGAAAGGGGAGGTCAGAAGGGAGATGTGGAAGAGGTATTTCTGAAGAAGTAACAAAGGGAAACTATTCAAGCCGGCCTTTGAATCCAAGAGTCATCTTGTACCGAAGAAAGGCATCCACAGATATCTCGTTCGTTTCATAGGATGCTGATTTTAGGGGGAATTTACTGATGGTAAGAGCTGGAAAGTGGAGGACTTGGGTAGTGAAGCTCCTTCATGAATCTTGGCAGAGGCATCTCAGGAAGTACCTGTTGGGTTGTGAATCTACTCCTTGTCTTAGTCTGGATTATCTCAAGTTGTGGGTGTCACTGCTCAAGAAGGACACAGAAGCAGCTGAGATGTGCCCAGAGGGTGGCGGCCACGGTGGGACAACAGGTCTGGAAACCACCAAGCCCTGTTGAGGGAGCTGGTTATGTCCAGCCTGAGGGGAGGGGAGAAGATGGAGAGGTGAATCCAATGGCCATCTTCAAATATCTGAAAGGCTGTGCCCCAGGACTCAGATGCAAACAGAGATAGGATTTTTTCCAGCAGCCACAACACACAGACCTGAGCAAGACAATACTTACGGCAGCCCAGCAGAGATGAGGACGGGTCAGCCTAAAAGGCTCACAGCATTCAGACAGAGAAGGTGCGCGAATTAGGCAAACAGCTGGGGGTTCCTCTTGGAGCCGATGCCATCAGCCCGAGAAGAGCCGCCCAGAGACAGATTGCAGGGAGATACCAAGGCCTTGTGTCTGACTGACAAGGGAGGAAATCGATAGAGCCAGGGGACGCGGAATCAATGGCAGCCTTGTTTGTGGAAGCGGTAGCAACAGACAGCACAGTGAGTGGATTAATAAAAAAGCAGGTTTGTTTACCAGACAACCCCGGTGTCCCCGCGAGGCCTTTCGGGGAGGATAAGCACTAAAGGAGTCCTTTTGTTTGTTCCTCGCTGCTATTCCTGGTTATCACGGGTTTCCTCCGAGAATACATACCTGGAAGCAGTGGCTTCCAGGTATCTCCATGAACTCTCAGTCTGGTTTCGGAGGAGCGAGGGCAGATGTTGGGAAAGTTACCTTTCAGACTATGGCTGTCTCCAGCTATGTCATGAGTCAGCTCGGGTCTCATATTGGGAGAAAGGCAGGAGATGAGTTAATTGAATAACTAACAAGCACAGAAATAAACTCCACCAGCCAGCATGTCTGGCTAGATGGAAGACTCAGAGACCTCTTGGCTAAAGAAAGAAGTAACTTTTCATAGCTCAGTGCAAGGGGGCTGGGCTGGATCCTTAAGATTAACTACTGGTTAAAATCAATGGCTTTCATCCTGTATTGCAGTTACTAATTTATAAGCTAGAGTTATGAATCCATAACAACTCTGTATTCACTAATAACTACGTATTCACAATCAGGGCATCCGTCCACACTGGGGTTTGTAAATTTTCACTGTGTTCCTTCAGATTTGTCCATACCATCAGATTTCAGAGTTCTATGTGGGAAGTCAAAGGTGGACACTGGGAAAAGCTGATAGGAATAAAATCAGTTCCTTCTAAATGCGGTGCTGGAGGAGATACCCCATACTGCTGAGAAGACGACAAACCAAGCCTGAACTCTTCCTAGAAGCTGAGATGACTAAACTGAGGCTGTCCTACTTTGGCCGTATCATGAGAAGCCATGGCTTGCTAGAAAAGGCGATAATGCTTGGGAAGATGGAAAGCAGTAGGAAAAGAGGAAGACCCCCTTACAGATGGAGAGACTCCATCAAGGAAGACATGGCCCTGAATCTGCAAGGCCTGAGCGGGCGGTTGAGGAGAGAGTGACTTGGAGATCTCCCCTCCATATGGTCGCCATAAGCTAAAGTCAACTTGACAGCAATTAACAACAAGCCACAAATTTGTTACTGATTTCATTGCATAGCTGTAGTCTGGCCTGTGTCTGATATAACTTCACTCCTTTCCATTCTGTTTCATTGTGGTGGGAGCAAGGCTTACAACTTGTTTTCCTTTTTACATTCTTTTTTCCATTTTTTAAAACGGTAAATGCTGTCCAACAGTGGACTAAACTACCTCAAAGGGCTGCCTTTCTTTGGGGGGCCTCTTTAATCAGAGTTTGGAAGGTCATCTTTCAAGAGGATTGTAATTGTGTCTGGCAGGGGGATTGGACTCCACCTTCCCTGTGGCCTCTTCCAGCTCTCAGGTTCTATATTCTCCATTGGGACTTAGCAATGAACCCAGTGAAGAAGACAACCTCTGCCCCTTCCTCTCCCAAGAGCCATGGCCTGCTCTCATCCGCCATCAATACACAACCGCCTTGGTTGCTGCGCCCATCTCCAAGTTCAACACATGATGTGGAGCTTTGGAAACATCAGACAAATGATGTTCCCCAGAGGACAGTTGGATCCATAAACCAATGATTGGATTACACCAGCAGCCTCAGAAAGTTGCGTTTTCATCAACGGCATGGACACCCCAGAGATCAGAGTCTCCATTTGCTAAGTAATCCTGGGTCATTCTCAAGACAGGCAGGGCGAGGGGTGGTCACTCAGATTCTCTCTTTAACCATTTCGGCAGAGGGGGAGAGACAAGAGGGAGGCTGGGAGGTTGGCCTCATTCATCAGACCTGCTGCCTGAGATGGAGGGTTGTCTCCTTTGAAACTGAGAAGCAAAGGGATCCATACAAGTCATATCATTTATCTCGGATTGATCGCACCAGCAGTGCTTTGCTGGCCCAGCAGCTGAACTTGGAGTTTTCAGATTCACACTAATTGGATTTGTGGCTCTAATGCAGACCTCTCCGAAACCTCAGGAGGAGCTGGGTTAGATCTTCCTCTGTTGTAAGTCTCTGGATAAAGAAGGGATGGCTGGCCCAACCAGGAGCTCCAGGCTCCAATCCAACCAACCATCCATGCCCCAATGTTTTCTTTCCTACCTTTGCCGAATGGGAAATAAAGTTGTGAGCAACTTTTCTTCCCTTTGGGAAGGAATATCGCTTTTGGCTTTTTGGCACGCACAGGAGACCTTCCTTACAGGGCCATGGCAGAGGGGGGATAATTGGACTCCCCTCCCCGACTGTTGCCCACCCCTGCAGTAATCCTTTCTCTGCTGTGAATTATTCTGGGATGGTGCCTCCGCCACGGATGAAAACCTCTGCCTCAGTCCCGCCACCCACCCCCATGGGCCACCCACCCTGCTCGAGGCCCTCCCCCTGAGTCCCCGCATGGGCTGGCAGGCTTGTGCCATGGCTGCACATCAGAAGCCGCATTCCACCAAGAAGCAAAGCCGCTCTCGCCCGCTCCCCGTCCTCGCTGGCCATCATCCAAATGCACCTGGACAGCCGACACAGCGGAGTCGATTACCAGCCCTCTCCAGCGGCTTGCTGCATTAGCTAATTACACTTTTTAAAATAAGTGTGTGAATGCTCACGCATGCATCCGTGTGCAGCACCCGTGATGTTAATCTGAACAGCCACCTCTTGCAACAGAGCACGATGCCTGCAGGTATTAGCGCTGAACGTCCATGACAGGTGGTACCTGCTCTCCAAGCCACCTGGGCTGTCAGAGCCTCACCTTGGCTTTAGCTAATGCTGGGGGTAATTCCTTGGAACAGGCCGTCCCAACTGGAGTTGCTGGAGAGGAAGCTGAAGCCGGCTTGTGTGCCTTTAATGGCTGCACAGAAGAGGGAATCTCAGCAGGTATTGCTTCAGAAGCAATCAGGTAAGAGGCAACGCCTGATAAAATCCCTCTGCTATGGTTAAAGGTGGAGAATGCCTCCACAGTCCTCCTCCTTCACTAGGATTAGGGGCACAGGACCCTCACCAAAGCGCAAAAATATCAAAATGTGTGTGTGTGTCTGTAGGAAGGGAACTCTTTCTCTTCCTGGTGAAGGAGAAGGAGTCCTCCAGCCAGCCATTCAGTTTGGGCAAATTTAATTCATTTTGGGTGAATTTTGTTTCCTTGGGCAAATTCCAGTTGCTTCAGGAAAACTAAGAAATTGCAGATTCTTTCATACATGTGATGGCATAGCTTGCTTCTTTTGGTGAACACATCACATTCTTCAAAATGTCTGGGTTTCCCAGGGCAAATTGCCTTTGGGACCACAATCAGTTCTTAGTCTCATGCTAAGAGATGGACCCAACTTATCCCAGCCACCAATAAGCATAGCGTTTAGTGAAATGTAGAAGGAGAGGCCCCTGTCCCGAGGAACTTCCAGTGTCATACCAAAGATGCGTAAAAAAAAAAATCCTGTTTTTCATCAAAAAAAATCAAGTCCAAGCGAATTTCTTCCCATCAGTGGTACCCTTCTGCTTTTGGATGTAATTAGCTTTCGCAGTCCTGCTGGATGCGTCTTGCAGGCCTTTTCTCATCCTCATTCCACCTCCCTGTCTCTCCGTTGTCTCCGAATTGAACTCCTCTGAATCGCTTCCTGTGAAGGCCGCTATTTCTCATGCCTAAACGAAGCCTTTAATACCCTCCTGTTCGGCGAGAGTCTCCTGCCGTGAAGAGCTATTTCCAGACGCTAATTAGCAACCTATCGATTTGCCGCAGTCGCTCTGCCGAATGCCAGCGTGCCAGCGCTCAGGACCGGCAGACGCAGCGGGTGCTTCTTCAAACCGGGGCACTGCCGTCTCCCCGCTTCCCAAACATATGTGCGCATTAGCATGCCCACGCTGTCAACAAGGCCGCCCGTGTTCTCATTGCAAAGATCCAGGGCTGGGAAATGGCTTCTTCACAGAAATCGCTTTCCCTTGGGGGTCCCCCAAGCCCGAGCTTGAGCTTGTTTCAGAAGGAGGATTTACTGGCGTACAATTAAGCTTTTTAAGTCTCATTGACTTTTATTTATTTATTTATCTGTTTGATTTGCAGTCTGCTTTTTTCCCACTGAGGAACTCAAGGCAACTTATAAAATCTTAAAGGGAAGTTGGCTAAAATGTCAGCCGTCCACATTTGTGGGTTTGCCTTTTGTCTGTGGTCTCCCTCTGCCCCGGCTGAAGCCTCCACTGGATCCCCTTAACAGCCATCCTTCAGGACCAGCAGACGTACTTCCTTCCCAAAAATTGGCTTACTGGGGGGCCCTGCGACTCAAAGTGACATGTGTTCCCAAATTGGCACGGACGCCGGACAGTCATGCTGCCGACAAACAGCTTTGCGAAGGCACTAATCAGTGGTTAATGACTGTGCTGAGGAGGACTCCATGGAGAAGGATTTGGGATTCTTTGGGAGAGGAGAACATCTCCCATAGAAGATGCTCTCTCCCTCCGCCTCTCTCTCCCTCTTTCTCTCTCTATAGCTCAATTCTCTCCCCATCTCCTTTGGATGCCAGTGATTTACCGCCTACTATCTAACAATAAAAATAAAGCAAAGAGCGCTGCACTCTTGGCTTCTACATACGATGTAGGTGGTCAAGTGTCCCTTATTAGAAAGGATGCCTGGAAACGCATTGGAGCATTGCATGCTTGTAGGAGGACTTGCATCTGCAGGAAATAGAATTGCAAAGATCCACAAGGCCTGTATCGAGTTGATGGCTGCTGTGAGGTAACCACAGAGCAGAGCCGGGAAACGGGAGCAAAGCAAACTAGGACCAATGCTCTTCCATTCTTTCAAAGCATCAGTCCCACAAGGAGCATTGGACAGCCCAGCGTGCATCAGTGTGCACTCTTGCTGGTGGCCTGTTGAGGCTTCTTCCCAATTCAGTAACTGGACTTCTTAACTCCTCTGCTACTTAGTTAAGTGCACAGAAATTTGCATTGAGTAAAAGGTCGTTCTGATATTTGAGGGCTGGAGAGTTTGTCCCTTATAGGGCTGGCGGGTGTCCCTTACTATAAAGGGATGGCCTCCATTGGAGCAGTGGAAAGCTTTTCCTTCAACTCAAATTGAACAAGATGCCAAAAATGATCGTGAATTTTTGTGTGCGGAAAGTGCTTCATAAAGACAGAAAGGTGCGCCTCATATCATTTATGCGTGTGGACAATATGTTAGTTTTTACTGAGAAATGCATGGCTAAGTGAACTGAATACATTCAGTTGGTATTTAGGTAGAGCACACGTTTGTGAACAGCTGCATCTGGACCGAGAGGCAGCATAGTGTGGAGACCAGGCCTCAATTCCATTTGGAAACCCACTGGAAGACCTTGGGCATGTCACACGCTCTCAGCCCTGAGAAAACCTGTGATAGATTCACCTGAGGGTCACCGTAAGTTGGAAACAACTTGAAGGCACACAACAGCCACCACCTCCTGAAAGTCAGCCCTGCCATCCCTCTTTCAAAAACCTGGTGACACCAGTTGTGAGGAGGGGCTTGGCTGCAGGCTACACACAGTCCCCCAACTCAGTTTTGCGTGCCTCCAAGCCCCCAGAACACACGTCAAATTCCTCATCCAAATTAATTGGTGGGGGAATGATTCCCCACCCTCAAATCATCACTCCAAATAGAATAGAACTACCCCTAAATTATTTGCTGTTCTTAAGTGCCATCAAGTCAACATGGCAACTCTATGGATGAAAGATGTCACCCTGTCTATCCGTCTATCCATGCAAAGTTCTTCCAGATTCGGCCCTGAACCCCCCCCCCAAACTAGTGTTACCAAGCCCCCTCACAGGTTGCAATGCAGAAGATTTAGTCTTTTGGACCAAAGCCCAGCCCCTGGCTTTCCCTCCCTCCCTCGTGGGGCTGTGGAAGGAGGGAGAAGGAGGCTGAGACGGGAATGAGGAATGATCTGAAGCCTCTTCCGTTTTGCAGAATCCAATTCCAGATTAAAAGAGCTGCACGCTCATTCTGCAAAACCCGCCCTGAGATGCACTGGGTCTCCTTCCCCGTCTGTTCAGCGAGAGGGTATTGACCGTCTCCCACAGCTAGTGAGAGCTAATAAGACAGCCGCTGCCTCTTGTCCATATTACTGCGTCTCACGGAAAAGTAACTTTCAGGGAGGAAAGAAAGAGCAGAACGTTCACTCCCACTCTGTACGGAGAGGAAATCACCCCCCTGGGTGTGGTGGTTGGAGAGCCAGCCCCAGGGGCATTTGGGATACGGCAGCCCCCCGCAGCAGGACGTGAGCCAAACTCACAACACCCCACAGGGCGGAAACATTGGCACTCCGGGCCTCTAATGAAGTCCCAATAAAAAATCATTAAAGAGCTGACATTTACCGAGGGCTTCTTTCACCCTGACATCCTCCGCCACTCTGGGCACCGCAAAAGGGCCGCCTCCTAGAGAGAGAGAGAGAGAGAGAACGTGTGTGTCTGTGTGTCTATGTATCTGTGTGTGTCTATTTATGTATGTGTATGGGTGGGTGTACACGTTTGTATATGCCTGCATGTCTTTCTCTGTGTGTGTATATAGGTTTTTGTGTGTCTCTAACTATATATATGTATAGGTGTGCATGTGTGTACATACTTGTATGTGTGTGTATCCATGTATGTGTGTGTGTATCTTTGTATGAGTGTGTATAAATGTGTGTCCATGCATATGTATGTATATGTGTGCAAGTGTGTGTGTGCATATATATATATTTGTATATATGTGTATGTGTGTGTGTGTGTGTGTGTATTTGTATGTATATGTGTGTGTATACACATATGCATACATATACTATATAATGTGCATATATGTATATACACATAGATACATATATATACTTATAATTGGTGTGCCTCCATGTATATGTATGTGTCTGTAGATATATGTGTGTATGTGTACACGTGTTTGTGTATCTATGTCTATGAATTTATGTGTGTGTGTGTGTGTGTGTGTGCATGTATATATACACAAACACACATATACATAGATAGATATATACTTGTATGTCTGTGTGTGTAACTTATGTATACATATGTATGTTTGTATCTATGTGTGTGTGTCTATGTATATTTGTGTCTATGTATGTGTCTGCAAAAAGCTCCCCAGCCCGGTGCTCACTCTCTCTCTCTCCCCCCCCCTCTCTCCCCCCTGCAGAGAGACGGCAAAGTATTTGATTTGGAGACAAGTGACAGATAAGAGCCGAACAGGCGGCGGGATGTAAGAGCCGCCCTCTCCGGGGGATTTCAGACTAAATAAGGCTTCTCGCCCGGAGGTACAGCTCCGACCATCCCTGGTAGAGGCCTGCAACAATTCCCATCTCCCTACAACACAAGCCGACGAGATAGACAAATTTATTTGGCCAGCAAATATTGTTTTCGGTCTTTATTAGATGAAGGCTTTGAATGTTTTATGAGGTGCCGTGTTAAGTTGGTTGGAGGTTTCGGAGGAGGAGAGGGAAGGATCGTCGTCACCTTGAAAAGCCGGCACGGTTGAACTGATAAAAGCAGGAGAGGGCCCGGCCGTGTGGCGCCACGCGGCCGACTGCTGGTACTTTGTGCAGGCTTGCGAAGAGTGCATTAAAATGCAAATTTCTCCCTGCCTGCTGGGAGAAGATAGCAAAACGCTAAAGAGGCAGGAGGCACGGCATCGTCACCAGGGAAGCGGGTGGGCCCTGCGACGGAATGTGGGGCGCTTTTTAATTATTTTTTCCTCGGTGTCTTTTTAAAATGAGATTGGACATGTCTCTTACAGCCGCGACAAATAAACAGAGCCGGGGGGGGGGGAACAGCCCAAGGGCCCAGCAGAAAGAGGAAGGAGAAGTCAGGCCATTGGAGGGTCTTTTTAGGACCACCACAGGGCCAAGTGATGCTCTTCAAAAGAGTCCTTCATGTCCTGGAATCTTCCTTCATACAGTGTTGTATGTTTCCCCAGCAAATTGTTGTCTGTGGCAGGGATGGAGAGCCCAGGGGGCTGCTGTCAGCTCCCATGTCAGAGGGGCAGTGAATTCACTCCAGATTTTGCCTCCAGCTTAAAAGGAGCTCTCTGAGGTGCTGAAATCGATCTCAATAAGGTTCAGCACCTTGGAGAGTTCCTTTAATGCTAGTGGAAAGCCAGAATGGATTCAATGCCCTACTGGCACGGGAAGGTAGGAACTGCTATCTTTGGGCTTAGTTACCGACAGTAAGAGCATCGAGCTCAGATATTTTGGTGTCTTTTGGTTCCACCATTTTTGCCTTTGGCCCTCCACTAACACGTTGCTTTTGAGAACACCTCTGAAATTGAATGTGGCCCCTGGGCTGAAAGAGGTTCCCCACCCATGCTCTAGGCTTTTGCTGGAAGTGTGCTATTCCATCTCCATCATCACCACCACCAACGTCATTAATAAATAAGAAAAATAATTCACTTGCATGGGGAAGGGGGGAAATCCACATGAAGTCTTGCAACCAGATACAGGAGAAACCAAGGAGAAAAATGCAGTTGTGATTTGGAGAAATGCAACAAACACTGAGAGCGTTTCACCTCCTGTTTCAAACGACAAGCCATGGCAACTGGAATGGCTCCCATGTCAGCTGCAAGATGAATCCACTCAATGTTTTTAATCCAGCTTTAAAGGACCTCTCCAAGCTGCTGAAAATTACTCCTAAATAGATCCAGTACCTTGGAGAGCTCCTTGAAAGCTAGGCAAAACCTGGAGAGGATTCACTACCCCATTGACCTGGGAATCACTAGCAAACACTCAAGGATCAAGTCCAAGGTGACCCTTCTAATTAGGTTCGGCATCATGACTTGCCCTTTTCAAGCCTGGGGTGAAACCTAGAGCAGATTCACTGCCCCACTGACATGGAATCTGTTGGGATCATGTTCTTTTCTTGGAGTTCCCAAGGTGTTGCACTGTATCTCATGGTCTTCTGCTACTGATATGAACATAACATCCTGTTTCTTTTTCTTTAGAGCAGCAGCCATCCTTGGCAAGAGGATGGAAAATTTCTTCCAGGCTGAGGGCCAAATCCAATTTCTTATGACTTATGGTGAATCTAAAGGGAACTTTCTAGGGGCTGAGAGTGCGTGACGTGTCCATGACCAAGCAGGAAATTGAACCTTGCCCTCCAGGGTTGTAGGCTAAATCTCAAACCATGACACTACTCTGGCTCTCCTCAGGAAGTGTATTTATCCTTTTTTAAATCAGGTTTTGCTATTTGTCCTTAAAATGCACTTACGGCTTGTATGCTGCTCCTCCAGGCTGTTTCGTGACAAGATCAATGTTGTCATCACAAGCAGAAATTGTGCCGTCTTTGATGGGTGTCATATGGCTTCCGCTCCCAAGTCAGACCTCTAGTCTCTAAAGCCAGGGAGTTGTTGTTCCTGGCTATTAAATGGCAAGGTTGTGCTTGGATGGGTGGTCTCTAGCTGAGCTGGAGGAAATGCGCAGGATAAAATCCAGGGGACTATTCATGCACACATGAGGTGCAGAGCTTGTGGACGTTACTGGTTGGGATCCTGAGAAGATGGAGCAGAGAGTTGTGCCAAAAGAGTGATCAGGCAGTTGCATGACACCTCGTTAGTGAACGGCAGTGCGGCTGCATAACCATGTGTGCATGTGCACGCTGTCCTTCAACACACACACATGTGCGCGCGCGCGCAAACATGCAAAGATCTATCATAGTTCACTTGAATCTTGAGACTGGAGATTAGATGATGTCACTTCCAGTTGCATCGCAAGCGACAATGTGGCCAATCAGAGATGGCCAAATAGCCCCCTTCCCGTTTGCAGTTGTCCAGCCCTGCTTGTTAACTGCAGGCAGGGGCAGCGAGGGACTTCCATGTCAGTGTAGTGATAAATCCATGCCAGCTTTTGGCTAACTTGAAAGGAACTGTCCATGGTGCTGGACATTTTTAAGAGGACTGTTCAGTACTTTGGAGAGCTCCTGTAGAGCCCGGAGTGGATTAAATACCCCACTGACCTGGCTGCCGCTGGCTTCGGGGGAAGAGTTCTGTGAATTAAGCAAGAGGCCCTTCTGGCAGATTCCCTGCCCCTCATGGTATGCCAGCTCCGGCAGGACCCTCTCCCTGTCTGAATGGGTGAAGCAGCCCTGGCGTTAAGCATGCCAAATCTTGCAGCAATCTAACACATTGCCACCTTTCCAAGAAAACCTCTTCCCCTTGCTTGCTTTTTTCCCCTTGATTCTTTGGAGAAAAAGAATAATCTTCCAGTACCTGGGAAGTTCACTCCAGAAAAGCTCTTACACTCACCGCCCGGCCTGTCAACATTTTTAATCTTTTGATCCCTTGAACAGATTGATCGGATTAAGTCCTTCCTGTTTAAGCTTTCACTCCCAGTCTTCCCTCCCATTCAGCCTCTCACAGCCTTCCAACCATCTTTTTCTCGAGTTCATCACAAGCTCCCCTGACTCGTGAGCCTGTGGGTGGCCATGCTGGCTGGGGGACGCTTAGAGTCCTGAAGCTGGAAGGGGACCCGGTGCAGGCAGGGGCAGTGAGGGGCTTCCATGTCAGTGTGGTGCTAAATCCTGGTGCAGGAAATCCAGTTAGAGCGTCTCCAGCAGCAAGTAGCTGTCCATTCTCTTCTTGAAGACTTCCAAATAAAGAGACCCCACCTCCTTTCTAGGCAGTTGGTTCCTTTGCCCAACTGCTCCCCACTGTCAAGAAATTCCTGCTAAAATTCACTTGGAATCCACCATCTTGTAACTTCAAACAATGAGACCCGGTCCTACCTTCTGGGGCAGCAGGGAACAGGCCTGCCCCTTCCTCTCCGGGACAATCGCTGAGATATTTAAAGACTGTAGTCCTGTCATCCCTCAAGTCTTCTCTTCACCAGGCTGAACACACCCATTTCCCTCAACCTTTCTTCTTTAGGTCTTGTTTTCCATACCTCTTGTCATCACCAGGCAGCCTTTCTCTGCTCCAACTCCTCTATATCCGTCTTAAAATGTAGTACTCCAGGACTGAATGTAGTACTCCAGATGACGCCGGATCAGCTCAGAATACTGTGCAACTCTGACTTCCCTTGACTTGTAAACAATCATTATTTATTACTAATGAGGCTTCCTTCCTTTTTCCCTCTCCCCCTAAATCTCTTCAATTTCCCTTTCCTTCCTTCCTTTTCCCTTCCTTCCCTAAATCTCTTCCATTTCCCCTCCCTCCCACCCTCTCTTCCTTTTTCCTCTCCCTCCCTCCCTCCCTCCCTCCCTCCCTTCCTTCCACGATTCCCTCCTTCCGTCCCAGTGACCCGAGGAATCCCCTTGGCTCTTTCCAGCAGCCAGCCCAACATGTTTTCACAGCCTGAGACCAGGCACGAGAGCCGGTCCCCGTGCTCAAAGGGCATGTTAACCTCTCCGTTTTATCCTTGCTGAACAGCCCACGTGGGCCAGGGAAGGTTCCATCCACTGGCGAGTCTTAATGCAATTATAAAATTTTATGACGCTCCTTTGTCGTTTGGAAGTGACTTTTGTTTTTCCCAGGGATACTCGTGCATGTTAATTTAACTACAAGCCACATAAGCCGCTCAAGGGGAAATTGGGCTGAATTAATTTGACCGTGGGAGTTTTTCATTAACTCTGCCAGGGCCAAGTTATCGGCTCGGTCAGGAAGAGATGCCCAAGGCCCAGTCGCTTCCGAAGGCCACCTGGATTCAGATTTCAAGGTTTCATGTTTTTTGAAAAGCAGATTAAGTTTCTAGTCCCTGTGATTTGTGGTGAAACGTGTGGGCTTCACTCTGCCCAGCTGTTCAGCAAGAAAGTAGCTTGGACCCGCCTTCCATTCTGGTAGCCAATGAAAAGTATCACAGCTATGATTGACATGTAAGGATAACAAGTATCCCCATTGAGAGACTTTCACTTGGACTGATGATGTCATTTGAACTTCCAGGTTCGTTTTCATTGGATTCTTTTCCCCCTAAAGGTTTGGGTCACACTGGGTGGTAAATCCTGTAGTCCAAAAAAGTAACTTCCCAGGCTCTGCCCCATTGTTGAGAATGAATATCAGCATTCCCCCTTGTTTCCAACTAGAACAGAAGCAAATGGCAGAAACTGATGGCTCTTTTAATTTAGATCTTATTTTTCTGATTCAGATCTCTGAAATTTAGATCTTATGGGGGAAAGGACTGGGAGGGTAGGCGCCGTCGTTGATAAGTGGCTCTCCCATTTGCAATTTCTCAGATGGATGTGCTGCTGGGGGAGAGACAGAGAGAGAACTGTGGCTGGGAGGGACTTAACAACCACCCTGTCAGGTAGTACGCTATTCATAGGGCAGGTTGGATATGGACCTGATCGGGGTCTGGATTTCCAATTCTCTCCAAATACGCCATCTTATCCACCCTTAGGACTGCAGCAAAGACCAATCTGTCCCATTCCTCCCCATAACAACGTGGCCTCCTTCCACCCTAAATCCAGCATCTAATTGTACCTTGAGCTCCATTAGTGTGGATGCAAGAAGATTTCCCTCTCCAATGCTTAAAAAAGTCACAGGGAAAGAGACACAGAAAGAAAGTCCATGTACCCTTGTGGCACTGGTGGACATACCATGGAAAGTCACAGCAAGTTTCAACACACTGTCTGTGTGGATGCACATCAGGGCACAATGCACAACAAAACACAGGCTTCAGGATACTTTGTTCATCTGGACGTGTCCGTCAGGACGGACGGTGCAAATGGGGCCTTGCTGCACAACAAGACAACTTGCTGTCATTTGCCTTGTGCATTGTCACAAGTCACCAGTGTGGTTGCATGTCGCATCTGCAACGCAGCTCCCTCATGACACAGAATTTTGACCTGTGCAATTTTTGCATTTATTGCAATGTGCACTTTAGGTCTCAGCCCTTCCAAACATAACCGGGGGCCCAAATGATGCCTTTCAGCTCAAAAAAACCAGTCCGATTTCCCTCTCCATCGTGTGCTTTCAAAGCAATAAGGCTGTAACCACATAGCCACGTTGCTAATTTGTACTAGCAGGCCAGTCCTTTGTACGAAACACAGAAAAGAGACAAATTTAGCGCATCTACTCATGTTTTCTTTTCAAAATTGGGAAGGGGGAATTAATTACAATTTCAAAACAGGCCTTTCACATTTCAAACAGCTTAGATTTCAGGGTGTGCCATCCGGGTGCACCATACGTACGGTGTTGGTTTTCTTTTCCGCACCTGTCCTGAAATGCATCAGCGTGACCTGTGGTTTCCAGATATCTCTGGGCTGACACCGTGGCAGATCAGCTGGTGGTTAAATTATTCAATAGCAAGAAAAGCCGGTCAGAGGCATTGGATCTTCCCTGCTGCAGGCGTTAATCTGAATTTACTTCAGTGTGGATTTGAGCCAAAATACCCTCATAAAACCCTCATTTTCAGCTGTACCTTGGGAAGGGGGACGGGGGGATAATTACCGCAGCGCAGTCATGTGCTGGAGGGGCACCAGGACCACTTTCGATGATGTACGCAGCTGTCTCGAAACAGGCATCCTCTTTCAAAATGGAGCTTAGAAAAATAAAGATGTTGCACAGATTAGAACTCAGGCCCCAAGGGAAATCTCAGCAGGGCAGTTTGCAAATGCCAGTCGCTTCCAGGAGTTATGCGCAGCAGACGCTATGAAATTGGGAGCAGGGTGGGATTTCTCAGGATTATGTCTCCACTTCTTAGGAAGGTCTCTAAGTAAATGGATGAGAGCATTTTGCAAAATGGACAAAGTCCCAGCGTCACTCAAAGGTGTGGGACCTGCACAGGTCTCAGCAAAAGGCGCTGCCCAGCTTCCACCCATGTGAGGAAAAATGGGGTAAAAAAGGAACGGAGCTTGACTTTTGGCAATGCTGGAACACGATGGTTGACATTCTGCCTGTGAGGTATACACGCCCTATGCAGGTGGGGTGAATTATTCCCCGTTGCACAACAGATATATTATGCTGATGAGGTGGAAGCAGAGCGGCACATACAGCAACATTGCACATTGTGGCGGCACACGGCACTTTCCCATTGCAGTTGTGCATTGGACGCTGCGCATTGTGCAACAACGCCCAGTCATCGGCGTGTGCTGTGCGAGGTTGCTATTTAGCATGGAGGGGTAGCATCATGTAACTCTGGCACAATGCCACACTGGGGGGATGATGGATTGCAGCCAAGGTCAAGATCATAGAAAAATAGAATCGTACAATCGTTAAGTTGGAAGAGACCCCCCAGGGCCATCCAGTCCAACCCTCTTCTGCCACACAAGAAGACACCATCAAAGCTTTCCTAGCAAATGGCCCTCCAGCCTCTGCTCAAAAACTTCCAAAGAAAGAGACTCCACCACACTTCATTGAAGCAGCAGCATATTCCTCTGTCCAACTGCTCTTACCGTCAGGAAGCTCTTCCTAATGTTTAGGTGGAATCTCTTTTCCTATAGTTTGAATCCATTGCCCCAAGTCCTAGTCTCTGGAACAGCAGAAAACAAGCTTGCCCCACCTTCCATTCTTCAAATATTTAAACATGGCTATCACGTCACCTCCTAACCTTCTCTTCTCCAGGCTAAACAGCCCAATGCTTGTGTGTTTACTCACCGTTCAGCAACTGAAGTTATTCTAAGCTGGGACTGACCAGTCGGCTCTGAGAAAATCAGTGTGCGGTACCACTAAGAGTGCCAGAGGCGACAGAAACCTTAGCCCCAGGTCATTCAGTGTGTGTGGGGAAGTGAATGTGCAGCACCTGTACTGCGCCGGGACACGACGGGTGTGTGAGCTACTCCAAGGATCGAACAATTTCATCTGCCAGTGGCAACACACAGATACACACACCCACACACCTGGGTGAAAAATAAGCAAGTCAGACAGTGTGGGGGAGATGGAGAAAAACCTGCAGAGGAAAAAGTAGAATTCCACAGCCAGATTAGGCTGAGTAATTTTTTTTAATTAAAAAAAAGTGAAATCCAGTCCCTTCGTACACTCGACCACGAACAGCACACCCTCCGTATCTCCTCCTTACGCCTGTTCCCTCCCATTCGTCCAAGCCCCAATCCATCTCTCCTCCATAAGCCCCGCCTCCTTGCAGGAGGAGGGGGAGTTTGCTCCTGCGTTCTGTGATCTCACAGAAGGCCGGCCAATGAAAAGAGGGGGATTGCTCACAGGGCAGAGACAGCCAACTGATCTCCCCCTGCTTCAAAGACGTGTTGCCTCGCTAAGGACTAGCAGCACCGCTGAACCCCAGAGCAGGGTCGGGGGCAGAGCACGGTGGCTACGGATGGGTGCAAAGCCAATTCTCTTGGCCTTCCAGCTCAAACAAGCCGCGTGTGAAAACAGGGCAGAGGGAGCCTGGGACTGTGTTCCTCTTCGAGAACTCGGGGACTATAATTCCACTCAAATGTTGGCCAGAGATAGACATTTCCGCCTTGTCTCCTCTGCTCCTGGCTCCTCCTCCTCCTCCACCACCACCACCCCTCTTTGCTGCTCTAGGAAGCCAAGTTGCATATCAGGTAAACAACCCCAACTGTGGAAGAATCGGGACCGGGACATTCAGTAAGGCAGCATAGGCACTAGAGAGGGGGAGCGGCTGGTCAGAAGGGCAAGAGGGGGTAGCACTGTCCCCCCGCCGCCCCTCCCCGTGGACTAACAGTGAGTTTAAACCGCCTGGCAGGATCCGTGGTCTGGCGTTGGCCTCGTGTTCTCACTCCAGTCCTCGCTCCCTTCCCGTGACCCCCAGCAGGCGGCTCATTCCATGCAGGCCCCGCCGCGTCGGACCAAATCCCTGAATGTTATTCGTTTCCCAAGAGTCGACATTTATTGTGCAAGAAAGAAATGTCAATTTTTAGAAAAAGAAAGACCAACGGCAACCGAGGAACCCAAGGTTTGCCTTTCAGAGACAGGCGGCAAAGGCAGCGGTGGATTCTGGGAAGGCAAAAGTAACATTCCCCCTCGAGTGACGCAAAGAACTTATTCCGCGTTCCGGCTAAAATTCCACACCGACGGCTCAGGGTCTCCGTTCCTCTCGGCAGCCGACTCGACAGCGTTGGCCACTTGCACCCTCTGGCCCAAATCTGGCTCTCGCAGGGGTGGGACCACAGGTTTCCTCCCTCCAGGCCAAAAGGCTTCGCCCCATCCTGCACTGGGACCTCCTCGTTCCCTGCGAATAGAATCGGGGCCTCCGGTCAGGCGCGTCCGTTGAGAAGAAGGCCAGAGAGAGGCGCAACACATCCAATCAAATCCTAGGGGGAGAGGCCCAAACGGCGGGCCCCGCCCTCCCCTCGGCCCATACGCGTTGGCTCCGGCCCACTAGGCCATCTCCTTGATCCGGTGGATGTAGTTGTGGAGCTCCTCGGGGTCCTGGAGGCCCATGTCTTGGCACACCCACTCCAAGTCCTCCTCGTCAGCGATGGGGATGGAGTTGTAGGCCAGCTCCTCGGAGGGCATGGTGGCAAAGGTGGTGAACTTGACCCGCTTGCGCTTGGAGGTGGGCGAGTTGAGCGGGTCCTCGCTCTGGTCCCGGGTGGAGCCCCCTGAGGAGCCGTCCCCCGCCCGTGGACTTGGCTCTGGACGCTGGTCTGCGAGGAGCCACCACTGCTGTGGTGGTCCCCGTGGCAACAGGTCTGGACGTTCTCCAGCGGGTTGCCCGGGCTCTCAGGCTGAGGAGAGAGGTCGTTCTGGGCCCGCAAGGACTGCCCGTTGCCCAGGAAGACCCAGTGGTGGGAGTGGTCCATGTTGGTCTGCCCTTCCGGCGGGATCCGTTTGTGCCGGTACTTGAGGACAAAGACGATGCAGTTGATGAGGAAAACCAAGATGGCCAAGCAGAAGACCCCCAGGAGGGCGTACATGCCGATCTCCAAATCCGTCAGGCCCCGAGGAACCTGGATGTAGCCCGTGGGGATGGTCGGGAAGTCCTCCGTCGGGAGGACAACGCTGGGCCCCCGGCTCTCCTGGCTGGGCACCAGGTGCCACTCCACCTCCACCCGTGGGGTGGTGCCGGGGGTTCCCTTCTCCCGCCCGGGCCTGCTCGGGGTTTGGACAGGCTCGTAGTCATAGGTGGGCTCCTCCTCGGAGGTGAAATGGACACGGACGCTGGCCAAGGCGGTGGCCAGGACGCTCTTGCGCTTGGTCTTCTGGCAGACCTCGCAGATCATCAGCTCGGCTTTGACCAGCTCGCCCGTCCCCTCGCCTTCGGCCTTCACCAGCGGAAAGGCCCGGTCCGGCACCACCGACACCACGGCCTTGTCCTGGCTTGTCAGCACCAGCATGTAGTCCTTGGGGTCGTACAAGGAGAGGGGAGCCGTGGTTCCATCGCTGTATGACACCCAGAGGCTCAACAACGCCTCCTGGAAAAGAAAGAAAGAGAGAGGGAAAGAGAAATCGCGTGGAATCCCATAACCACCACCGTTTCACAGGTGAAAACTCAGACAGAGAGGATAAAACTACAATAATTATTTTTCTTCACATGGGGGATGAAATAGTTGCGGATTTACATCCTGAGTCAGGCACTGGTAAAAAAAGAAAATGTGGAGAAAACACACTGGCCATTTCTGCACTAGATTATTATAGTGCTATTATTCCACTTTCAACATCCTATGGAATCCTGGGGTTTGCGGTTTGGGGAGGGGCCTTAGGATTTTGAAAGTGGAATAATAGTGCTATAACAGTCTAGCGCAGCAATGGACACTGTCTTCTGCTCAATTTTTGCAACACACAAAAAAAAAACACTTTTATTTTGCACAAAGAAATATTTTACTCATTTTTTTGGCCAAAAAAAAAAGTGCCAAAGTATGAAAAAAAAAAACCTCGAGTTTGTCCGATGGCACAAAGTTTTCAATGTTTGTCCATTCTTTCATGCAGGAAAGAAGGAAGGAAGCAAAGATTACACAACTCAAAGGAGCCTCACCTGTTTGGAGAAGTTCAGGGTCTGTTGAGCGGTGGACTTGGCCACGATGGTGTGGCTGTTGCCCGGGCTTGGGTGGAGCGAGAGGGAGAGGTTGGAGATGACCTGGGCCTTCAGCTCTGTGATGCTCACCTTCTCGTCCACCACCGTCACCACCGTCTCCCCCAGAACCGCCTCCATGAGTGGAGAGACCACCTGCGGGAGAGGAAGCGGCACTCAGACCAGAATGGATCTGCTGCAAAAGGGGACACGCAAACATCTCTTTCTCTCCTGAGAAGTTATTTTGGAAGGATTGAGGGACCTGGGGGTGTCTAGCTGGAAGAAGAGGAGACTGAGAGGGGACAGCACGGAGGCATCTTCAACTGTCTGAAGGGGTGCCACGTAGAAGATGGAGTGAGCTCGTTTTCTGCTGCTCCAGAGGCTAAGACGTGGAGCAAGGGCTTCCAATTGCAGGAAAATAAATCCTGCCTAAACATTTGGGAGGACCTATTTGGCACAAGTGGATTGCAACCCACAAAAATCTCTCAGGTTAAAATAAATCTCAAAGGTGCTGCTAGATTCCTCTCCCCTCTGCCTTTCCAATAGAGTTATCCAAAGTTCACTTCAGTGGGGGAAGATGCAGTGACCTTCAGCTGCCCAAATCGAGAAACTGGGGAATACCTTTTTGCTTAGGAAGGCAAGACGGCACAGAGGCCTGAAAACCAAGGAATTGTAGTTACAGGGATGCCTGGCACAGACTCAGGAAACCCAGACAGAGCACAGCAGTGAACACTCAGGAAGAAAATGCACCCAAGAGATGCTGCAGGATGGAAAGAAAGAGAGAGGGAGAGATCACTCCTGTCTCCCTTCTCTGAACTCTCCCACTTGCCTCTGACGTTCTTAAGATGAGGTGCCCAAAACTGAATCCAGGACTCCAGATATTCTCACTAGTGAAGAATATAGTGGGATTATTATGTCCCTTGGCTTGGAAACTACGGTCCTATTAATGCAGGCTAAAATAGTATTTGCCTCTTTTGATGCAGCATCACACTGTTGGGTCATGTTCAAAAATAATGTCACATTACTATTAATGACTATCAAAGCTGCCTTGGATCCTGTATAAGGAAAAAGGTAGGAAGTTACTTAATTAATTACCAAGGCATGCTTTCCCAAACCACAGTCGCAGCAGGTGGCTCCCATGTCAGGAGGGCAGTGAATCCAGTCCAGGTTTTTGTCTGAACTTTAAGAAACATGAGCACAGTGGTGGTTCAATAGCTACAACAGTGTCTTTAAAATTCAGAAAAGAAGTAGATTCATTACCTCATTGACATGGAAGCGTCCAGCTGCCACTCAAGATTAATAACGGAGAGCTGGGAAAAGTTACTTTTTCAGACTGCTGCTCTCCAAACCACCCCCCAGCCATGAAGCCTGGAGATTCTGGGAGTTGTAATCTGGTAAAAAATAGCTTCCTTGAGCTCTGAGCAGGGAAGATGCAGAATAAAACACATCTTCCCGTTTGGGGCTGGTTCTGATTTTACCTTGAAGAGGGTGGTCCCCGGTTCCCGGCCCGCCAGGGTGTTGCTGTCGACCAGGCGAGCCACCCGGGAGTCGTCCACCTTCATGAAGTCGCTGACCAGGTCGGTGACCTCCACCAGCCACTCGGGCCCCAGCATGGTCACCACCTGGTCGGTCCCTCGGAGGAGGTGGTGTGGAACTGGGTGAAGACCTGCAGGGAGGCGTGCTGGTACTGGAGGGTGCAGCCCCGGCTCTGCCGCCGTTCTTCCTCCTCCTCGTCATCCTCGCTCTCCCGGACTGACCTGGGAAGAGGCGGGAAGGGCCGGGGGAGCCCCACCCAAAAAAGAAACGCCGGGTTGGGTCGATAACACTTTTAAACACAGGATTAAAAAGGATTAGCCTGGCCCAGAACTCAGGCCCTTGACTTTGGGGACCTATATCTCCCAAGGATTGTCCACTTGGCATAGCCATTCACTACTCAAGCAAGGAGGATTCTGGCCCTTTCAGGTGGGGATGGAAGATCCACTCTGGACTTCAGTCCGAATATTAAGGAGTGCCCAAAATTCTGGACCTGTTTTGTTAGAGCCCGGCCATTTCAGCTGGTGGCCGCTACATCACTGGGGAAGGCAGCGGACCTAAACCCTGGGCCAGTTTGGGCAGACCTCAAATGACCTGGCCGGGGCGCCCTGTTCCTATCCCTACCTCCGGTCGGGTAAGATGGGCACCCTCCAGCCCTTCACTTGGCTGAGCCGAGGGTCCGACAGCTCGATGTGGAGCGGGAGCCGGGGCACCCAGACGGTCATCTCCAGCAGGGCGCTGAGGTGCTCGTAGCTGAAGGAGACGCCCGCGTTCATGGATCCCCGGGACTCCTTGCCGCTCACAAAGACGTAGTCGCAGCCGTTGGAGACCTACAGAGCCGAAAAGACAAAAAGGGGAGAAAGAAAGTAGCAACGGGTGCCAATCCTGCTTCAGTTCCTTTTTTCCGCAAGGGTTTCCCAAGTTAGCCACATTTCTTTTTCAAAATTTCACAGCGGCAGTGGGGAATTATTTGAGGTGCTGAGCTTCCGACGGAACACAAAAGGAGCAACCCGCAGCTCTGAACCTCCAACTGCTCACGGTGTTCGGCTTCCCTTTTAATGTCAAAGGAGTTCCCAAAGGGGCTGAAGTTCCATGAGAACATCCGAGGATACAGCGAGGGCACCAGGCTTCGGCCCGACTGCTAAGGAGGGCTCTCCAAGGGGCTGAAACAACCTTCAAACAGTAAAGGAACTCTCCAAGGCCCGGGTTTTTCATCTGACCATTCACGGTGCTGAACCTATTTGAGGGATGCAGTTCTTAAAATCACAGAACCGGGAAAATGGTGACTATTGGTTTTGCGTCTGTCATAGAAGCATGACTATTGGTTTTGGTTAGATCATAGAATTCTTGTCCCGGCTAGAATGGTATTAAGATGTTTGTATACGGGAAAGACATTTTGGAAATAGGGTTTTTTTTATTATTGAATATATAAAAACAACATAACGCCAAACATATCAGCTAACAAGAACTAAGAAGACCTACAACAGTAACCAAGCAGAAGAATACACAAACATAATAAACCATAATAAACCAACCTATATTATTATCTAAACTAAACTAATAGTTTGACTAACTAAGTGAAAAGGAGGGGAAAAGAAAGAAAGAAAGAAAGAAAGAAAGAAAGAAAGAAAGAAAGAAAGAAAGAAAGAAGGAAGGAAGGAAGGAAGGAAGGAAGGAAGGAAGGAAGGAAGGAGGACGGAGGAAAAAACCAGATGCAAAGACAAAATTAAAAGACAGTTCCTGCCTCAGCTATCTGCTACTCACAGTATTCTATATATATGCTAGTTTAATACAATAAACACCTGAAATAGTGAATATAATTTGAGGAGGAATAATATGTTTATTCCGACACTTCTTTGCATATGTGGAGTTGTGCTCAGAGTCTTTTTAACTTTTCTAAATACAGAAAATTTCAAAAAAAGATATTTTTAAGAAAATCACAGAACTGGAAGAGACCCAAAGGCCATCTCGCCCAACTCCTTTATGCCGATGTGGGGATCTACGGCTAAAGCGACTCCAACTGTTGGCCATCTGACCTCTGACTAAGGGAAGATAGGTCCACCACCTTCCAAGGGAGGTTGTCCCAAGCTCCTTGAAAGTTCAGACTAAAATCCAAAGCAGTTTCACAACCACCCCACAGAGAGGGAAGTCTCCAGCTATTCTGTTTCATGGACTGAAGTTAACAACCTGTGAATGTCTTAGAAAGAGGTGGTGACACGTTTTTCCATCCGGGCCCAGGGCTTGGGTTTCCAAAGCCCGGGTCCGAATACCTGCGTATTAATGCTTGTTAATGCTCCCCGTCTTTAACGCCCAGAGGGCGGGGAAATACAACGCAGTGCTCTCCGTGTTGGAAACAGGCGTGCCACCAGTACTGGGCCAGCCTGGAGGGAAGAGAATTTCATTTCTGATCCCATTTTTGCCAAAAAATGGCTCAAATTCACAGAAGCTTTTGGGAATTGAGGATTGCAGTTTACAAAAACTTTCAGGAGTAAGGGAACTAGATAGCGTCTTTCCGCCCTGGAGTCTATGTTCGCGCAGTGACGGAAGGTTAGATTTTCTCACTGTTTCTCTGTGTGTTTGACGCATGTTGAGTTTATGTGGGTTTTTTAAAAGAACAAACGCCGGGTTTTAAAAGCAAGCCGCGGAGGTCGTGTGGGACAAAACTGTTATTTTGTCCTCCGGCACCCGCAGCTGTGTCGATGATACCGCACCATCCAGAGCTGATTGTGTAAGTGTAGGAAAGAGAGGGAGAGACAGGAGAGTGAGAAGCTGCAACAAAAGAAACAATTTTTTTAAAAAGGAACCTCCCTGCCTGGGACTGACATTTGTTGAACTTCTCTGATGAACCGACCAAAAATGTATAAGAGAAAAAAATGCTCTTGGAGGGAGAGCTGAGTTCAAATCCTCCGTGCAACCTGGAAATGCATTCTCTCAGCCTTTGGGCCATGGCGAATCTTGCCAAGAAAACCCCGGATCAGGGTCAGCGTTAAGCCAGGGTTAATTTGGGGCGTGCATTAGAACTGGGTGTTCCTGGGGGTTTTGCATCTTTGCATGCTTTAAGGATGTTGCACGCAGGGGGTTAAATGGTGCCCCATATACTCACTCCTGTTTTGAAGGGTAGATACAGGATCCCCACTGAGTGGCCAGGGAGGGGAGACGTGGCCAGTTAGTGGCCAGGGGAGAGTGTGGGGCGCCCGGGCAGCGTCCGGCTGCAACCAGGCAGAAACCCCACTCAGTGGAGAGATGCTGGCCCTGGAGATCCAGGAGAGCAACAAGCTGTTCCTTGTCTAAACGGCCGTGCGTTTGCCATGGGAGAGCGCAGACCCCGCCGCCTGGTGCGACTGCGTGGACGGAGGGCCTCCGGCTATGTCTATATGGAGTTTGCCAGCCAATCTCGCTTGTGTGTGTGCTGTGTGTTGTGGTAGACACAGCACAGCTGAGGTGTCTATTCCGCAGCCCTCCTTATCCGCTCCCCTTTGACATCCAAGAGACACGAGCTCAGCACATCTGCAAAAGGCGATCTCCGCTCCACGTCGGAATAAAAATGAGCCCCAGAACGCAACTCGGGATATTGCCGCCGTTCATCAAAAGGGGGACATCACAGCGCAGCCATCGCACACACACCAACAACACTAATAAAAACCCGCCCGGCAGCACCCGCCGGCTGCCAGCCCCCCAGCCTTTGAGAGCCTCGCGTAGTAACGCCGTCTCCATCTCTAGCTTCCCTCCCACGCCGCTCCTCTTCAGCCAAAGCCTGGGAAAGTTCCTTTTGTCAAAACTATGCCTGAGACTCTGCATCGGTCTACATTATGCAACTTTTTCGATCAGGAAGGCAACAAAAATGTGTTACGAAATTGGAAAGCATCCAGGCTCAGGAGAGAACGTTCCAATACATATCTTCATTTAGAACAAAACTATTATCTTTGTCAATTTTAATGCAGAAAAACTAATTCACAATGAGACAATCCACATTCAGGAAAAAAGAGGGGGGGAGAAAAAGAAAAGAACCATGCTTACAATATATATGGGTAGCTAAAGCTACGTTAAAAGAAGCCGTGTGGGGTAGTGGTTTGAACACTGGACTACAAATCTTGGAGACCAGGGTTTGATTCCCACTGGGTGACCTTGGGCAAGTCATACTCTCTCAGCCCTAGGAAACCCTGTGACAGGTCTGCCATCAGTCAGAAACAACAAGGGAGGTGAACACAACTGCATCCCCCCCCCAACTTCTTTTGTACGGGGTTGCAAAACTCCATGTGAATCCCCCTTCTCCGGAGGTGAATTCCTGTGAATTTAAAACCCCGCGATAGGGTTGCTTGGGGGCTCCCGTATATCGAGAAACTACTGGAAAGCAGACAATAAGAACAAAATTAAAACTAAACTAGAACTGTAGCACATTACAAAACACTCATCCGCTACCATAAACGCAACCCAACTGATCTCTAACTGAGACAAGAAAGAACTCCGAAACCCCCTTCCATGCACAAACTGTAATTTAAAAAGCAAGAAAAACCCGTTGATGCTCAGCAGGCACCGCTGTTGTGTTCTTGCGCTTCCTAGTCCCAATGCGCATCCGTGCCACATTGGGTTGTTGTGAACATGAAACAACTTGGATCTGGAACACAACAACAAATCTGGAATTTATCTGAAGGTCAACACACACTTTTACTGTTGCTGACTTAAAGATCGGAAAGGCAAACATTCAAGATTAGAAAGGCAAACATTCACCATATATATCTCAACGGTCAGAAGATTTTACTGCTTAACTATGCGTGCATGTATTTTTTATATAGATGACAACTTTAAAAAAAAAACATATTTTTGGAAGAATGGTCATCTGATGCTCTTAACCTGTGCACTCCTCCTCCTCCTCTAATCATACTTTAAAAAGAAAATCCAAAAAGGAAAAAAAATAATAGGCGCATGTATGATTTCATAACGGGACCTCTAGCATTTTTAATCCCCATTTGGACAAAGTGGGATATAATTGCAGCCGAGGGACTCCCCCTTGAGTTCTTTGGTGGGAGAAAAATACTTCTTTGGAGAAAAAAAGACAGAGTTACCTATATGTTTGTTGCATTTAGGATTGCATTTTTCCACCTCCTCTCCTCCAATAAAGTCACGGCACTCCTCCTTGCTACTTTTTTCTCACAGCAACCTTGCAAGGTAGGTCGAATTAAGAGAGACTGAACGGCCGAAGGTCACCCAGTAACTTTTCTGGCTCTGGATCCAAGGCTCTAACCGTTAAGAGTCCAAGGCTCTAACCGTCTTTTTATTTCCTATCATATAACCACACTTTAAAATCAAATTAAGAACTCATTGCAATCTTTTTTCCAGTTCATAACCATCTGTCTTATGGCTTAATTCCTGAGGTTTTTGGAGCTGCCTCATTATACGTTTTGCCAGTTCAGAAACGAACAGATTTCAACATGGTTGTACAGGCAACTCTCAGTGAATATTTATCTCACCTTTGGTTTAAAAAAAAAAAAGCTTATTATAATTATAGAATTGACTTTTAGTGACTTTCAGATGTTTGGCTGGATGGAGGAGGCAAAAAATGTGCCAGCTCATTAGCACGGTGGTACATTTAATGGATTAATAACACTTAACGCTGAAACCCACTCACTTCAAGTTAAAATTAAGATTGGATGCATATTTGGTCTCAAAGAAAATAGTGGTGCGAAATTATGTTCATAAGGTATTTATTATTACCATCATCATAATCTTTATCTTATTATTATTATTAATCTTTATTCAGTAGAAACTATAAAAATAAACATTAAGAATATATTTAGGAGATCTCAGGAAATTAAATCATTTGTTCATTATACTTGATAATCTACATTGAAAATATTAAGATAACAGTAAATATAAAGCAAGGTATTAGAAGTAATATAAGTATGTGTAATAGTTTTAAGAACTTATAAACAGAAATCACAACATAACTTTATTGCCAATAGATCTCCACTGATATTGAACCAATTTTGAGATAAAGAATTCGATATGATTATTTTGTATTTTAATGTATTTGGAAGTTCTGATATATAATACTTTGTACTTTATTTTTATTATTATCTTTATTATCTTATTATTATTATCTTTATTATCTTTATTTTTTGTTGAGACAGACTCAAAAGTGGCTTACAGTAATTAGAAAGTATAAAAATAATTAGAATAAACAATAATTAGAAAAAAAATTGTTAAAGTACTTGCTAAGGTAGCAAAACCAAGGCCCTTGACCCTCTCCTCTTTTATTGGTCATATGAATTTCATATGAATTTCAACTCTTTCTACACCTTTCCAACGTCCTCCAAATCTGGTAGCTATAAAGAAAAGTCTTGTTGTCGTGTGCCTCCATGTTCGTTCCGACTTACAGCAACCCTAATAGGTGAACCCATCATGGGGTTTTCTGGGGCCGAGAGAGTGTGACGCGCCCAAGGTCACCCGGGGGTTTCCGTGGCTGAGCGGGAAATCGAACCCGGGTCTCTAGCATGGTAGTCCAGCGCTCCAACCACTGTCTCTCAATATTTCAATATTACGGATCCTTAATTCTTTTTGGAAATTAGAAATGGGGCTCCAGAAATACCAAATTGATAGGGCTACTGTTAGGTGGATTTGTAATTGGTTGACCGACCGAACCCAAAGAGGGATCACGAACGGCTGCTTCTCATCCTGGAGAGAAGTGACTTTTGGGGGGTGCCACTGGGTTCTGTCCCGGGCCCGGTGCTGTTCAATATCTTCATCAACGACTTGGATGAAGGAATGGAGGGCATGCTCATCAAATTCGCAGATGACGCCAAATTGGGAGGGGTTGCTAATACGCCAGGGGACAGGGTCAAAATGCAAAAGGACCTGGACAGATTGGAGAGCTGGGCCAAGGCTAACAAAATGAAATTCAACAGAGAGAAGCGTAAGGTCCTACACTTAGGTAGAAAAAATGGGGTACAGAAATATAGGATGGGGGGACACGTGGCTGGATAGCAGTACGTGCGAAAGGGGTCTAGGAGTCTTCATAGACCACAAGCTGAACATGAGTCAGCAGTGTGATGCGGCAGCCAAGAAAGCCAATGCAATTCTCGGCTGCATCAACAGGAGTCTGGTGTCTAGATCGAGGGAGGTACTGGGACCACTCTACTCTGCTTTGGTTAGACCTCATCTGGAATACTGTGTCCAGTTCTGGGCACCCCAATTCAAGAAGGACCTGGTCAAGCTGGAGCAAGTCCAGAGGAGGGCGACCGAAAGGGTGAGGGGCCTGGAAGCCATGAAGCCCTATGAGGATAGACTTAGAGAGCTGGGGATGTTTAGTCTGCAGAAGAGAAGGTTGAGAGGGGACATGATAGCCATGTTTAAGTATCTGAAGGGATGCCATGTAGAGGAGGGAGAGGGCTTGTTTTCTGCTGCTCCAGAGACCAGGGCAAGGAGCAACGGATTCCAGCTGCAGGAAAGGAGATTCCACCTGGACCTCAGGGAGAACTTCCTGACGGTCAGGGCTGTCCGGCAGTGGAAGATGCTGCCGCCTCCATGGAGTGTGGCGGAGTCTCCTTCCTTGGAGGTTTTCAAGCAGAGGCTGGGTGGCCATCCGTCTGTCGGGAGTGCTCTGAGGGTGTTCCTGCACGGCAGAAGGGGGTTGGACTGGGTGGCCCCGGGGGTCTCTTCCAACTCTATGATTCTATGATTCTATGATTAATAAAGTAGGTGTGCTCCCGGCCTTTCCTTCTTGAACGGAATATTTTTCATTACTGACTACAGGGATCAGTCGTTTGGAAATGGAATCTTGACACATCTATTTATTCAAAGATAAAGATCTGTGCAAAATAGGAATGGAAATATAATACAACCCAAGGGAAGTTAATGTATGGAGAATGTGAACCGAAGGGGATTGGACAACAATTAATCAATGCAATTAAGTGAGGTACTTGAAGTTCCTGTTTCTTTTTTCTGTATTTTTAGGTATGAAAATGAATAAAAATAATTTTAAAAATTTGACTGTCAGCGTTAGTACTTTGTTGATTGACTGTTATTGCAAGAGAATCTTATATTAATGAAATTAATACGGAACGTGGAACAAATTAATAAGGATTCAAGTCTGAAAAATGAAATAAGCAGATAAGTAAGTAAGCAGATAAATACAATGATAAACGGTGATTAATAGTTATGGTATAAAAGAAAGGATTTAATACTTAGGTGTAAAGATTCAAGTCATACGGACGGTTTGCAATACGAGCAGAAACCAACTCTTTTTTTTTATTAGTGTTAGTTATTTTAGTTATTCTACCTGATTTTATTTTATTTATTTTATTTTAGTTATTCCATCTTGCATATTGTTTGTATTGTCAATATTGCTAATTTTGTTAGTTTTTGTTTCAGTGATGTGTATGTTATATGTATCGTTAGGGTTTTTTTTTGTTTTTTGGTATGTTTGTGTCAAATAAAATAAAAATTTATTTTTTTAAAAAGCCCATAATTCATCTGAATGGAACTACTCATGAGTAAACAGTCTGCGCCTTACGAACTAGACTTTGCAATTCTGCAACCTGGGGCATCTGCTTAAAGGCTAGAAGTCATTTGCAAAAAGCCCAGGAGAATTAAGGCTTCAGGAAACGGCCAACCGAGTAATGTTAATTCCTCTTAGCTCTTCTGCGCTGTGGCTCATTCCATTAATGCATAACTCAATTATTAACTTAATTCTGGGGAACCGTTTAGGCTGAAACCCCAACTTGAGATACTCACGTCAGTTAAAAAAAAATCTAATTCAGTCATCCCCTTTGTTAGCAAATTTCCAACTTAATTCATAACTGAATTGATTTTAATTAGCGGCTTCCCCTCACTGACACAGGGTATAAATTCAAATATCAATAAAAAAGAAATAATTATGCCATCTTCCCCCTCCTGAACTCACACTAATTACAAAACAGAGAAGCGGGGTAGCTTTGACCCGCTCCAGTTCAATGCTGGTCGGGAGCTCTATGTCAATGGGAGAGACAGGCAATCCATTCCGGATTTAAGTCCAAACTTTAAGGAAGCAATAGTAAAGTGCTGAAACTTATCCCCACATTAAGTTGCCATTAGCTGGCATACAAAGCTGTCCCCATCTAATCCACTGTGCTCTACTACACACAGAAGAGCTTGAAAAAGTTACTTTCTTTTTGAGGGAATTCTGGCGGCTATAGTAGGTGGAGCAGTGAGTCCGTTCCAGGTTTGAGTCTCAATTTCAAAGGAGCTATCCAAAGTGCTGCCACCAAAAGTTCATACTAAAATCCAGAGCAAATTTGCTATCCCCTTCAGGTGAGAAATATGAGCCACCCCTACCAATTGTAGTCTGGAAAAAGTTACTTTTTTCAGCTTTGACTGACCGGCAGCAGCTCTCTGAAATCTCAGATGAAGAGAGAGTCTACCTGGAGTTACTGAGCAACTGGCCTTAGCATTGATACAGCATCAATTGTATTATATTGAACAGACTCTGAGCTTAGGGAGTGGGAGCGAAGGAGGAATGTAATTTGCCCCCAAGTTCTTTTCTCAAGAGAAGTAACAAATAATTTTAGCAATTCTTCAAAAGCAAGTCTTCAAAAACCAGGCAGTTTTGGAAGCTTACTTTGGGATTTATTCTGTGCAAAATCTGCGTGGGGTTGCTTTGCACTATGATTCTGGAGACCAGGGTTCAATTCCCCACTCGGCTATGGAAACCCACTGGGTGACACACTCTCAGCCCCAGAAACCCCTATGATAGGGTCACCTTAGGGTTGGTATAAACCACTTAATACACAGAACAACAACAGATGGATGGATGGATGGACGGACGGACGGACGGACGGACGGACGGACGGACGGACGGACGGACGGACAGATAGATAGATAAATGGATGGACGGACGGACGGACAGGCAGGCAGACAGGCAGGCAGGCAGGTAGGCAGGCAGGCAGGCAGGCAGGCAGGCAGGCAGATAAATGGATGGATGGATGGATGGATGGATGGATGGATGGATGGATGGATGGATGGATGGACGGACAGACAGATAGATAGATAAATGGATGGACGGACGGACGGACAGGCAGGCAGGCAGGCAGGCAGGCAGGCAGGCAGGCAGGCAGGCAGATAAATGGATGGATGGATGGATGGATGGATGGATGGATGGATGGATGGATGGACGGACGGACGGACGGACAGATGGGTGGATGGATGGATGGATGGATGGATGGATGGATGGATGGATGGATGGACGGACGGACAGATGGGTGGATGGATGGATGGATGGATGGATGGATGGATGGATGGATGGATGGATGGATGGAAAGGCAGATGGATGGATGGATGGATGGATGGATGGATGGATGGATGGATGGATGGATGGATGGACAGATAGACAAATAGGCAGATAGATAGATAGATAGATAGATAGATAGATAGATAGATAGATAGATAGATAGACAGACAGACAGACAGACAGACAGACAGACAGACATGAACAGGCAGAGAGGGACGCGCAAGCCCGGTGAATTTCCCTTCCATTTGCCCAGCTGGAAACAAGAGAGGTTAAACCTGGGACGTCCCACAAGCGGGCGCTGCACAACTGAGCTACTTACTGTCAAGAGAGTGAGACAGAATGATAGCCTTTGCACTCCCCACCCGCCTCCTGGCCGGCAGCGGCCTGTTTTCCCGGCTTCCCTCGAGCCGGGAGATGGATAGAGCCGCTCCCGTGGTTTATGCCCCTCTCTGTTGTCTACACTCCGGGAAGTGAGGGAGACAGCCTGCTGACGACGCCGGCGCTCTCCTTAATGCTGAATTATTTACAGTAACAGATAGCGGGTGGCCTGATGGATGAGGCCAGCTTACAGCCCCGACAGCCCCGTCGCCCTCCTCCCTCCCGTCTCTCCAGGTGAGCCGGAGCGGCTGCCAACATCCACCTCTTTGCCGCACAGCCAACATAACTCAGTGGGAGCAGAGAGGGATGGGAATGGGGGGCTTAATGGGAAGCAGACGGATCCCCACCGGAGTGGCAAAGCCCAGCGGCACCCCCTCTCCTTCCCCTCAGACCTTGGGGAGATTGATGAGCGGGGAAGTAAAAAAAATATATATTCCCCTATCAAAGTGTCTCCGACAGGGAAGAGGATGAGCACTTTCAGTGAACAGAAGTGCTTGGAATGGGGCTGATAAATCGCGAGGGTCGTTCTGCCCAGCTGGGGGCAAAAGACGGAGAAAGGAGAGGGGGCAAAGGGGTGGGCAGGCGAGGGACGTCCCTCTGCAGTCTTGGAAGATGTCTTCCTTGGTCAGCTTTGGTCAGACCCCACCTGGAAGAATCCTGTGTCCAAGTCTGGGCACCACAATTCAAGAAGGATATGGACAAGCTGGAAGGTGTCCAGAGGAGGGCAACCAAATTGGTAGAAGGCCTGGAAACCATGAGGCCCTGTGAGGAGAGGCTTGGGGAGCTGGGTGTGTTTAGCTGGAGAGGAGAAGGCTAAGAGGTGACATGATAGCCATGTTTAAATATTGGAAGGGCTGTCATGCTGAAGATGGAGCAAGCTTGTTTTCTGCTGCTCCAGAGACTAGGACTCGGAGCAATGGATTCAAACTACAGGAAAAGAGATTCCATATAAACATTAGGAAGAACTTCCTGAAGATAAGAGCAGTTAGACAGGGGAATCTGCTGCTGCCTCAGTAGCGTGTGGTGGAGTCTCCTCCTTGTTTGGAGGCTTTTTAAAGAGAGGCTGGATGGCCATCTGTCCACGGGAGGGCTTGGATGGTGTCTTCCCGCGTGGTAGAAGGGGGTTGGACTGGGTGGCCCTTCGGGGTCCCTTCCAGCGCTAGGATTCTATGGTTGTTGATGTAAATCTTCTACTGTAGTGATTTCCTCATGACGCCATCTGCCACCTTCTACATATCTAGGGCAATGGTCAGGGATTATGGGATCTATGAGTGCAAAACCCGAGGATCCCCACCCCTGTTCCAAAGGCACCAGCCGAATATCCATTGGCAACAAGTCAGATCGAGACCTTAGAAAAGTTCCTTTCTGAACTATGATTCCCATGCTGTCTGAAGGAGTTTGGGAACTGTAATCCAAATAATCAAAATAGGGATGTAAGCCTTCATAAATGTCATTCTCACAAGCAATAAGAAGAAACAATTCAACCATTTTGCTCTTCGCTGCAAGAAACTGCATTTTTCAAAAACTGTTCACAATTCTGCAAATTCACTTTTTTTTTGCACAGAAAATACGTTTTCTGCAGAGAAAATGGCTTTTTCTGCATGGCATGATTTGGCTGCAGCCCTCCTGAGGAAACAGCCAGGCCTTGTGGTCGGAGAGCCTTCCCCATCTCAGCTTTGGCCCGGAGTCTCTCCCCCACGCCCTCGCCCCCCGCCCCCATTTCCCCCACCCACCTTGATGATGTCGTCGTTGCCGGACTGGCACTTGACCGCTCCGGAAACGTCCAGGACGACCCCCGTCATCTCGATAGCAATGACCTTCACGGGGATGGCGACCGTCCGCCCGGTGAGGATGGCCGTGTTGATGATCTCCGTGTCCTTGGGAAGAGAAAGGCGGCCGCGTGAGAGCCCGGGGGCCCGGCACACGTCGGAGCGCCACGTGAGGTTATAGCGCCCACCTTCCGACATTTCACAGGGGAAAGCCAGGATCCGTGTGGTTAAGGCGGCACAAGTTATTAAGTCTTACGCTGCTCCCAACAGAGCTCGGAAGTAATTCATTTAAAATTAACTCCTCAATTCATCAAAATGTTCAACCACGATTTCAAAAAAAAGTTGTTATTTTGATTGTGAAACGTTAATGATATTACTCTGGGGCAACGATTCATCTTTCTCAGTGGTCCAATTCCTTTTTAAAAAGCCTTTTGGGGGAGGCAGAAGCTGTGGTGGCCGGTGGCGCTGAGGTCAGCGGCTTTTAGTCCAAACTTTAAAGGACCCACTCAGGGCGTCTCTAAAACAGACCCAGCAACTTGGATAAAGCCTTCAAAATTCAGATGTAGTGATTTAACTTCTCCAACTGAGTGTTGTAACAAGTTAATGAACCACTTCATTTACAAATCAATTTTTATTTATTTACGCTGCCTTAACATTAACTGGCCAATTGTCTCCTTCCAAGTTCCAGGTCCCACTCAGATCCATTTGTTAGCCCGCTTCTGCTGGGAACCTCCAGGGTCCGAAATGATCCAGAGAGTAGCAAAATTGCCCCTCCCAAACCCCCTAAATGCCCTCAAGGCACGGGATCATATCTCATCTTGGAAGCTAAGCAGGGTCAGCCCTGGTTAGTCCTTGGATGGGAGACTGCCAATAAATCCCAGGTACTGTAGGCTTTATTTCAGAGGAAGGAACTACTAAAACCACCTCTGACTCTTCCTTGCCTAAGAAAACCCTAGGAAAAATTCATGGGGTCATAATAAGTCAATTGGGACTTGAAGGCACATACCCATGGAGATGGGGGGTGCCAAATACCGTAAAAGCACCAGATTTCATCTGATCTTAGAAACTAAGCAGGGTCAGCCCTGCTTAGTCCTTGGATGGGAGACCGTCAATGAAGAGCAGATGCCGGAGGCTCTATTTTAGAGGAAGGAACTGGCAAAACTACCTCTGAGTATTCCTTAGCTAAGAAAACTCAGTAAAATTCATGGGGTCACCAAAAGGCAACAGGCGACTTGAAAGTACCTACACACATACCCCCTAGGTTCCATTTTGAGCATGCAAAATTTAAAATATGGGGTGAGTTATAGGCAGGGGTGTGACCGTCCAGTGCCCAAAGTGTGACCAATGCAGTCCCAAACTCTGCCAGTCTGAATCGAGCAAAGGATTTGATGTTCCCCAGTTCCCGGACGAAAGAGAGAAAGAGACGATGGGGCCAGAATATTTGGGTGCACCCCCAGGACCTACTCACCATGGCGAGGGGCAGAATGGCCCGGATGTCCCTCTGGATGACCGTCAGCTCCGTCACGGCCTTCTCCAGGTCAGGCGGCGGACTGCGGCCCCGGTAATCCACGTGCCACATGATTCTCCGCGTCACCGACTGGCTGGTGAAGTTCTCCATTTCGAAGTCCAGCTGCATGACCTCGTAGGGGGCGTCTTCCTCCCTGAAAATTGGGGGACGCGGGGGAGAAAGGATGAGGTGTCACCTCGAGCTGTGATGAGCAACGGCCAGAAGGTGACCCTAAGGCCAAAGCAACATAGAGCGAAGATGGGGAGAAAGTAACGCCCGCCGGGGCAAACTTCCGACGCTGCAGTTATTTAGCTCTTAGCAATCTCGAATAAAGGGCGACAAAGTATTTCCAGGACACCCTGACCCTCTCACTGAGTAAACGGCACTTTCTGCTGAGAGCACGAACACCCTCAAATGGAAGGGAGAGGCTCAACATGAATGGTTCTCACTTGGTGTCTGTCCGATAATTTTCCATTATGCCTTCCCGACGGCTGTTGCATGATCGGTAAGAAAATATATATAGCGTACTCCTGCGATTTTCTGTGTGTCGCCTTATGGTGTTGCGGGGTAGATTTTTCTGGGTAGATCTCCTTCCCCTTCTAACAATAATCCTGCTCTAGGTCAGGAAACCAGTTTCTGCTGCAGTTCTAGTACACACAATGATTCAAATTTACAAGAAGAGAGATTTCCACCTATTACAAGGAAAGAGGTTTCTTCTTCTTCCCTCGGACAGACGGCCATCCAGCCTCTCTTTAAAAACCTCCAAAGAAGGAGACTCTGCCATAATCTAAGGCAGCCTATTCCACTGTCAAACTGCTCTTTCCGCCAGGAAGTTTCACCTAATGCTTAGGTGGAATCTCTTTTCCTGTCCTTTCAAATCCATTGCTCCATGTCCTGGTCTCTGGAGCAATAGAAAACAAGCTGGCTCCACCTTCAACATGACATCCTTTCAAATATTTAAACATGGTTATCATGTTACCTCTTAGCCTTCTCTTCTCTGGACTAAACATACCCATCTTCCTAAGCTGCTCCTCAGAGGGCTTCATGATTTCCAGGCCTTCTAGCATTTTGGCCCCCTTCCTCCGGACTTGTTCCAGCTTGTCAATATCCTTAAATTGTAGTGCCCAGAACTGAGCACAGTATCTCAGGCTAGGTCTCACTAAAGCAGAATAGAGGGCTACTATAACTTCCCTCAATCTAGACACTGTACGACAATTGATGCACCCTAGAATTGCATTGGCCTTTTTAGCTGCTCCATCACACTCTTGGCTCAAGAAACATTATCAGCTTGTGGTCTGCCCAGATGTCTAGATTTAAACACGGTGGTCATGTCCCTGTTGTTGCTGTTTTAAGGCTCCCTGACAAACACATTAGTGATACCAAACCCCTCTGAACAAATCTTGCCAAGAAAACCTCATCCTAGATTTGACTTTGGTTATCCTAAGTCAGAAATGGCTTTATGGCACACAACAAGAGCAGGTCTATAATTAGTAATAGGCATACCATTGGAGCCCATCTACCAGTGAACGTTCATGTTAAGAAAACATATTAACCAAACCAAGGGCCTTTCCGTCCTGCACTGTTATAGTGCTATCATTCCGCTTTCAACCTCCCGTGGAATTCTGGGATCTGTAGTTTACTAAGGTCAAACAGCTCTCAGGCTGAGAAATCTAAATGCCTCTTCCTCAACTGCAAACCCCAGGGTTCCATAGGAGAGTGACAGTGGAATAATAGCACTATAAGAGTGTAGTGCGGAAAGGCCCCAAGGTGCAAATTCCTAAGGTTAAATGACATGATGGAATTGAAAGCAGTAGGTCGAGCGTGTTAGCTGCATGGCAGGAGGCTGGACTAGATGGCCCTTGTGGTCTCTTCTGGCTCTTCGGTGGTTCAGCCCGGTGGCAGCGAAGGCTCAATCTGAGCTGACGAGAGACTCAAAACCCTCTCTCCTATTCTGGAAGGGGGAGACAGGACCCCGACCTGAGCGCTGATTTTATTTTAAAGAAACACCAACTAAAGCCGTCCCCAGAGCGACAAGCAACCAAAGGCACGGATCAAAGGCCTCCCTTCCCCGCCGCAAGACGCTTCCTGCCGAGCGGCTGATAAGCCTTTGTAGCCACGCTTGTTTTATACCAAGCGGCTCCAGGAGGAAGGGGCCCAGATGTTCGCCAGCGATTTCTCAGACGTCGCCCCGAGATAAATTAGGGAGGGGCCTGGCAGGCAGGAGGGGGACACAAGGCAACGGGCTTGCAAAACTTTTGCATAAAAGCCACCAGAAACTGAATCCAGTTCTTTCAACTTCATAAAGGCTCCGAAGGTCAGAGGAGACACAGGTATGGGACGGCAGCCTGTGGCAACGCAAGGATAATCTTTGTCCTGCAGAATTAGTCCCCTCTGGATTTTCTTAATCCTATTTAAAGGACTGAGTAAGGGTCTTTTTTAATATATATATTGAAAGGAACCTTGCTGCCCAGAGGTTTACTTTGAAATGTAATCCGTGGGTTGCATTTCAAAGCGAACCTCTGGGCAGCAAGGTTCTTTTCAAGTCCATCCACTGAGTCATGAGGACTAGCAGTTTGCTTTGGAATTAAATTCAGGAAACCTGCCATTCATTCTGTGTCTCCCGAGTTATTCCAAACTGCTGCATCTCAGGACCACTTGCTTTGCTAGTGGACACGGTGGTGGGAATCCCTAAGCTGTACATAAGGAAGCCAAGTCCTGACCATCAGATTTCTATATATATTTTGCAATTCCAGCTGTTTGTAGGAGCACTGGAAGCCAAGCTTATCCATGTGATATTCTGAGAGGGAAAAGGAGGTAGTTCGGAGACTGCTGGTCATCTTTTCACCTTGCCTAAATAGCAGCTGTTCAAAGGCAGACTTTGGCAGCTGGTTCCAGGTCAGTGGGCAGCGAATCCAGTCCAGATTTTAACCCGGGCTTTACAGTTGCTCTCCGAGGTGCTGAACTCTGTTCCTAGCTATGTTGGCTGATTTGGAGAGCCCCTTCAAAGCTATTCACTTCTCCACTGACATGGGAAAGGACCCCCCTCTTAAAAGGACAGGGGGCACAGAACTGACCCAGCCTGTTCCTTGGCTAGGTAGACCACCGGACACCTTCCGATTGCCGCTTGGTTGTAATCCTAGGAGATTTGATGTTCACATTGACTCTGGTCCAGCGCCCTCCAGTTTATGTTTGTTATATATGTTTGGGAGCCATAACGAGATGAAGGAGCTGGCCATGAACCAGCGGCGGCTGGGGGGAGCTGATTGGCCGGCTCTCTGACTGAAGATTAAATTCAGCCTTGAAAGGTTAGAGACGGGCAGTGAATTTAAAGCGATTACCCTCACCTTTGAAGAAAACAGGCCGATCAAGTATTACAGCCAGGGAAGGGGGGAAGAAATGGTTTTCAAGGGCCCCTTCCTTCCTTCTTTCAGACTTTCCACCTCTCCCCCAGAAGGGAGGATTTGGACATCAAACGTCTTCATTTCCTGTGGCATTTTTGGCTCTCCACATCCAAGCTTTCTGAAGATGGGGAAGGGCAGGTGTTTCTGGGAAGACGGGGAAGGGAGATGACGGGCAGGAGCTGAGTAACAGTCCCATATTATTCTGCTGTGGCCAGGCCACACTTGTGAAGTCTTGAGCAAAAGGCAAAATGGAGAGGAGCGGGGAGAGCTCTCCCCTCCGGCATGTGAAAAAAGCACGGAAAGCATGGTCGCCAAAATGGAAATCCTAAGAAAAGTGGAGGCTGGTGAGAGAAGTAGGGCGGTAGAAAGCATATCTGGGTGCATTTGGAAGAAGCATTGAAATGGTCTCCAGAAGTTTCAAAAGGTTTTTGTCAACTTAAGCCAGGTTTACCTGACCCGGCTGTTTCATCCCACCCATGCAGTTTTGAACAAAAAGTTTGCAGAAACATTTTGAAGTGTTCACCTTTTTCGTGGTGTAGGAACATATCCCAATTCTTTCCATATTATTCCATGGAATCTTAGAATCACAGAGCTGAGAGAGACTTCAAGGGCCACTGAGTCCAGCCCCCTCCTGCCACGCAAGAAGACACCATCAAAGCATTCTCAACAGATGGCCATCCAGCCTCTCTTTGAAAACCTCCAAAGTAGGAGAATCCACCATGCTCAGTGAGGCAGCAGCATATTCCACTGTCAACCTGCTCTTACCATCAGGAAGTTCTTCCTAATGTTTAGATGGAATCTCTTTTCCTGCAATTTAACGCATTGCTCCATCTCCTAGCCTCCACAGCAGCAGAAAATAGGCTTGCTCCATCCTCCATATGACATCCCTTCAAATATTTAAACATGGCTGTCATGTTGCCTCTTAGCCATCTCTTCTTTGGGTTCAACGTACTCAGTTCCTGAAGCCTCGCCCCTCTTAGGGCTTCATGGTTTCCAGGCCTAACAGAGGGAAAAACCTGAGAACAGAATGTCTACTTCTGTGTAAGTGGGGTTAGTTGGGGGCATTCAGCAATTTTTAATATCTTTCAATAGTACCAAGGTGTCTTTAAAAGCAATGAGTTTCTTGTAACTCTGCATTTTTTCAAAGATGCTTTATTATTTATTTATTTGTTTGTTTAATTTATATTCTGCTTTTCTCCCACAAGGGACTGAACGCAGCTCCCATCCAACATTAAAACAATACAGCTAACCAGTCTAAATACAACTTCTATTTTTTTAAAAAGCATTAAATACAAATCTCTTTAAAACACGAGTCTAAAACCATTAAATGCAATGATCGTCCTCAAGAGATGATGCCCAAAAATCCCTCTTCCTGTAGAGCAGTGGTTCTCAACCTGTGGGTCCCCAGATGTTTTTGGACTTCAGCTCCCAGAAGCCCCAGCCACTATGGTCAATGCTCAGGGCTTCTGGGAGCTGAAGTCCAAAAACATCTGGGGACCCACAGGTTGAGAACCACTGGTGTAGAGCAAAACTTGGTCAGGCCTTGCAGAAGCCAAGGAGAGAGCCTTTACCTGGTCTGTCCCCCGCCGATCCAGGCCACGTCCACGCTCGACGTGGAGTGCTTGCTGCCTGTCTGGAGCTCCGAATTCACCAGCCACTTGGGGTGCCGGGGCCTGGTGGTGAGCAGGTTCACCCCCTTCTTGGCCTTCACCCTGCCGAGCAGCACAAGAGAGAGGAGAGCAACACCCGTTTCTCATGGACCCTCCAGTGCAGCTCCCACCCACCCAGCCACTGCACGCCCTCGGGTGCATCACGGGACTGGAAGAGACCCCCAGGGCCACCCAGTCCAACCCCCTTCTGCCTTGCAGGAAGACACCGTCCAAGCATTCCGTTTGACAGACGGCCATCCAGACTCCAAAGGAGGAGGAGATTCCAACACACTCCACTGTCAAACTACTCTTACCATCAGCAAGTTCTTCCTTAGGTTTAGGTGGAATCTCTCTTCCTGTGGCATGAAACCATTGCTCCAAGTCCTAGTCTCTGGAGCAGCAGAAAACAGGCTTGCTCCATCCTCCACATGGCATCCCTTCAAATATTTAAACATGGCTATCATGGCCCCTCTTAACCTTCTCTTCTCCAGACTAGGGTCTACAAGGGATCTCCTCCAAGATACACAAAAAAGCTCCAGACAGAGTGTGGGTCTTTTTGAACACATGACTCAAGGTGTGAGATAGAAACTTACATATTTCCATAAAGTGGGATCACTAAGTCACCACCATGGCCTTCTGATTTACCCCGGTGTGCCCAAGAGAAGCAATTCTCTTCACATTTAGCAGCCACATTACTTTTTTCGCTGTGCAGCCCAATGGAAGAGAGCTAGAGTAGTATAGTGGTTGTGTGATGGGCAACGACCCCAGAGACTAGGGTTTGATTCCCCACTGACTCAGCCAGGGAAACCCACTGGATGACCTTGGGTGCATCACACTCTCTCAGCCCCAGAAAATCCTGTGATAAGTTTGCCTTAGGGTTGCCATAAGTAGGAAATTATTTGGAGGCATACGACGACGACAACAGAAACAACCCAATGGAAGCTATCCATGTCAGTAGGATGGTAGATCCACTCCATGTTTTGGTCTGAATGTCAAGAGAGCTCTCCATGGTGCTCAAGCCAAAAATCCACAATAGGCAGCCCCTTTAAAATATTTTGGGGAAGGCTTTGCAAGCTCCATTAAAGTTCAGACTGAGACACAGAGTTACAAAGTTCAGACTAAAACACAGACACACCTGGGAGCGACCAAACACCACGTGGCCCACCCGCAGCTTCTGCTTACCTGAGCGTGAACTGCTCCACGGTTGAGTTGGCCATCAAGTAAAGGACGACGCTGAGCACCTCGCCTGGCTTGAGGGGCCGCTCCGGCAACCGGACGAAGATGTTATCATCCAGGCGCTGCTCCTGGAAGGGCGGGGAGGGCGGTGGCTGGACCAGCCTCAGGCTGCCGATTCTCAGGAGCGGGTGCTGCGTGGGGCCTTCGGTCCGCGCCCCGGAACCACCCCTCCGCCCCATCAGCTCGCTCCCACAGTCCCCCATCCCGTCGGGCGCATGGAGCGTGTAATAGAGTTCCACCAGCTGGATGTCCCCAACCGGATCAATTCCCTCCGGCACTTTCCTTCGCCCCAGAGGAACGGCGGAAGGCCCGAACCACGCCTGGGGCAGCTCGGCCTGGGCCAGGCAAGAAGCCAAGCTGCTCCGTAAGCGGCAGGAAGCCCGGAGCTCGCGGGCATCCCGGAAGGCGTGAAGCCGCACGCAGGGCAGCTGCTCCGAGGCATCAAAGTCGTCCCAGTCCCGACCGGCCACGTAGAACAGCACCTGGGCCGTGGGCTGGTTGGCTGGCACCCGCGTCCTGACGATAAAGGCCCGCACCTTCCAGTTCACAGTCAGGCGGTCGGGGACCTCCAGCGTGCTGGAGGGCTGCAGGAGCTCCTTGGGTAAGGCCTGGCCGGAGGTGAAAGGCCCCAAGGAGATGTTGAGGACTGGGAGCTCCTTGGTTTGGAATACAACAAAGGGCTCAGAACGCGTGAGGACGGCACTGCTGTTGCTGCTGCCCGGAGCCGGCCGTGTCTCCCTTAGGAAGAAGGCTAGGCGGGTGTTGGAAAGGCGGTAGCTCACCGGGAGGATGGCGGCGGCGGGAGGTTGGGAGATCTCGGGAGGTTCCGAGCTGGTGGGGAGAACCTTGGCCTGAGCTGAAAAAGAGAAGAAAAGGGGAAATGGACATTAGACATTCTGTTAGGAGTCTTAGCAGAGCACAAGCTGAACATGAGCCAACAGTGTGATGCAGCAGCTAAAAAAGCCAATGTGATCCTAGGCTGCATCAAGGGAAGTAATAACAGCACTCTATTCTGCTTTGGTCAGACCCAGTCTGGAATAATTCTGTGTCCAGTTCTGATCACCACAGTTCAGGAAAGATATTGACAAGCTGGAATTTGTGCAGAGGAGAGCAACCAAAACAGTGAAAGGTCTAGAAACCATGAAGTCCTAAGAGGCGCAGCTTAGGGAGATGGGTATGCTTAGCCTGGAGAAGAGGAGGTTAAGAGACAACATGATAGCTATACTTGAAGGAATGTCATATGGAGGATGGAGTTTTCCACTGCTCCAGAGACTAGGACATGGAGTAATGGCTTCAAACTTCAGTAAAAGAGATTCCACCTAAACGTTAGGAAGAACTTGCTGATGGTAAGAGCTCTTTGACTTTGGAATGCCCTGTGTTGGAGTCTCATTCTTTGGAGGTTTTTAAACAGAGGCTGGATGGCCATCTGTCAGGGGTGCTTTGATTGTGTCTTCCTAAGGGGCAGGGGGTTTGGCTGGATGGCCCTCGGGGGTCTCTTCCAACTCTACGATTCTGTGACAGCCAGAGAAAATGGTCTCCACTCTCCCCGATCACTAGAGGGTGCTGCCGCCCAGAAATCAACTCCAGAAATACACCTTAGCAGCAACCACTGGATGTTTTAGAGCCATCCCTTGGCTAGTTCTGTCCAGTTACACTTCTGTGGGTCCGGTGTCCACCCGAAAGGGATTCCCTCTTTGCTTATTCAGAGACCACAATGAGATTCCTGCCTTCTGTGCCTCATGGGGGTCTTGTGCATTTCACTAGGACTCAAGGGCAAACCCAATGTTAGGCTTCTTGTTTCAAAAATGAGAGAGGGGAAGTTTTTGCAAACTTGGATGAACCTCAAAATTTCTCTGGCACCTTGTGAAGCTAATGCAGCTCCTCACAATTTCCATTTTAACATCGTTACAAGCTGCAACCTTGAGGGAACACGCCCAGAGCTTGGGAAAAGTACTTTGTTGGACTATAATCTTATAATCCCCCAATCAACACCCTGCTGGGAGCTGCAGTCCAAGGTATTAACTTTTTCTGGCTTTCCTCGCTCCCCTCTGCCTCCACCGTTTTTAACATCCAGTTTGAGTAAGAAAGAATTTTGCAGAGTGGAAACCTCGCTTATGACTTTGGAAAGGCTTGATCGGTGTAAATAATGCGATTCTTGTTGAGTGGCTTTGGGGGTTTTGTCTTTCGGGGGGGTGCTTGGGGAAGCAACATGGCTACCTACAATGGCTGGAGAGTTTCAAGTGGCATGAAGAGTGACCCCTTTGGCTGCATTTCACAACTGGTTAAATGCTCTGTAGCAGCAGTTCTTAACATTTTCTTTATCACAGACTCCCTTTAAATATCTTTCATTGCCACCGACTGCCAAGATTTAACTCAAGATTTAAAACCCTAAAGTGCGTCAAATATTTATTTAAAGTTGCTTGTCAAGGGTTTTCAAATTTGGAGAGAAGGAAGAAGTAAGTAAATGTACAGGCTTGTATTATAATATTTTTACTGGAATGATTCCCCACAAATTTGTCTCTCTTTCTGCCTTCCTTCTCTTCTTTCTGTCTGTTTTAACTGTAAAAGCTCATAACATTTCTTCAAGCTTTTGGGGACCCTCTGTGAAGACATCACAGCCCCGTAACCTTAACCCTAGCTGAAGAACCACTATTCTAGAGTTCTCCAAAAACCCAGATCCCCAACCCAGGTGCACACACACACACAGACGCACACACATTTTGTCCAAGAACCACTAAGAAAAACGCACCCACATCTATTTAGAAACAGGGCTGAGCACCTTGGAGAGCTCCCTTAAAGTCTGGTTGCAAACCTGGGGTGGATTCACACTCCCACTGACATGGGAGCCACAAAAGCTGGACATGCCAAGGACAGCTTCCTCCATCTTAGGTGAGGTCAGCAGACAGATGGCTTGGAGCCTGCAGATTTTGCCCGATTTTCTCCACCACCTCTATGCGAGCCTGGAAAGGTGCAACCGCTACCACGACATCCCAGCAAGATTCCTTCCTGTGTTCACTGCCCAGCCGTGCAAAACATTACCAGACAGCAGACACACACATGCCCTGCCTTGTCTCAGCACTAAACTCAAGGCCACTGGTCACATCCCACCTCTCAAATCTTCCAACCTTACCACAGGGCTGCAAAGGACTATCAAAACAAGGGAACCACAGACACCCCGTTCCCAGGAGAAGCCACGCATGGTTGGTGCTCTTAATGAATCCTCTAACCTCTGAGGAAGAGTTATTAATGAGCAACCACCTTCATTAACCTTCTTAATTGCGTGCAGATTGCATCCTTGAATCAGCTGCTCTGGATGTCAAAGGGAGGTGCCTTCCACATGGGTACTTGTGTGTGTGTGTGTGTGTGTACACACTCAGGTTTCACACATGCACAAGAACAAGCAGGAACAGCTCCCTCACACTCAGGCCTAAAAGCAGACAAAAGGCCCTCCCTCCATCCCAGCTGCCCCTGCCCTGGCCTTGGAGGGAGAGAAGAAGAGGCAGTAAATGCTAAACTTAATCCCTCCCACGCTGTCACCCCTTTTCCTTTCGTGCCATGTCTTAATTAGATTGCAAACCTGAGGTCAGGAAATTGTTCTGTCGGTCTTAGAATCATAGAATCCTAGAGATGGAAGAGACCCCCAGGGGCCATCTAGTCCAACCCCCACAATATACAATCAAAGAAATACACAATCAAAGCATTCCGATAGACGGCCATCCAGACTCTGGTTGAAACCTCCAAAGAAAGAGGCTCCATCGCACTGTCAAACTGCTCTTAGGAACTGATTCCCCATGTTTAGGTAGAATCTATCTATTTTTCCTGTAGTTTGAAGCCATTGCACTGTGTCCTAGTCTCTACAGCAGCAGAAAACAAGCTAGCTCCATCAAACATTTAAACATGGCTATCATGCCACTTATTCTTAACCTTTTCTTCACAAGGCTAAACATCCCCAGCTCCCTTAGCCAGTCTATTTAGGGCTTCATGGTTTCCAGGTCTTTGACCATTTTGGTTGCCCTCTTCTGGACACCTTCCAGCTTTTCCATATCCTTCCTGAACTGTGGTGCCCAGAACTGGACACAGCATTCCAGATGAGGTCTGACCAAAGCAGGACAGAATGGGACTAGCAGTTCCCTTGACCTAGGCGCTATACTCCCATTGATGCAGCCTAGGATCACTTTGGCTTTTTTAGCTCTGCATCGTTAATAAATAAATAAAATTGTTCCCAGAATCCTCCAGCAACTGCTTGGAAGGCCAAATATGCCCCACAAAAGAAGTCCACTTCTGGTTTTGAAAAACAGATATTATTATTATTAACATTATCATACCACCTTTCATCCAAAAAGGCTCACAAAAATTAAGTCAAACCCACATCAAAACCACAGAAGTACACATAAGGAAAAACGTTCCAGAGCTATTGTTAAGTTTATAAAAGTTGTTCAAAGGACCCTTCAATAGTTCCAGGGGCCCTTCACCATGTTTAAGAATTAAACCGCTGTTCCTTGAGGTTCCCAGAGAGGCAGGTCACCCCTTTTGAGGTGGGGGAAGAAAAAGAACAGTCCACAATTTAGAGACAGGGGGCCAGAAAGGCAGCCCTGGGCCATGTGTGGCCAACAGGCCACGTTTAACCCACCCTAAAGTCCAGCAAAGGAAGGAAATGCAGAGACAGTCAGCCCTCCATATCCATGGATTGTATATTCACAGATTCAACCAACCATGGCTTGAAAACATTCCCAAAAAATCCAAAAAGCAAACACTGATTTTGCCATTTTGTATAAGAGAAGCCATTTTACTGCATCATTGTACATAAGGGGACTTGAGCATCCACGAATTATAGTACCCACAGGGGGATCCTGGAACCAAACCCTAGCAGATACCAAGGGCCCATTGTTCTGCGTCTGCACCAAGAGAAGTGAGTTTATAGGAAGACCTGGAGGCCCAGAAAGACTCAAGTCAGCCCGGAAGGAAACAGCTTGCAAAACTGCAGTCCGAAAAATGTCCAATTGCACTGCCAGCAGCAGCCGGCATCTGAAGCCGAAGGAAAGATTCTCAAAGGCTCGCTCCGTGTTTTTTTTCCCCACAACGCCCGGGGCTGATTTCTCCAAAAGAAACCACACTCCTTTTTTTCAGAACGCACGCGAGTTTAGCACTCGAGCGCCCAGGCTTAGGTTAGGAAGCAGATTTTGCCCGAGTGCACCAGGAGACTTTTTGAAAATGGCCATGGAAAACAAAAGGTAGTAGCAGAACCCTCCGGGCATTTAGGCTTCTCTCCAGTTTCCAAGAGGGGAGAGCCAGGCGTCCGGGAGCAGACTGGGAGGGCTAGTCCTTTTGCCCCCAAATTGTGGGCATTTGCCCACAATTTGGGGGCAAAAGGACTAGCCCTCCCAATCTGCTCCCAGACATCAGGCTCTCCCCTCTTGGAAACAGGAGAGAAGCCCGAATGCCCACAATTTGGGGGCAAAAGGACTAGCGCTCCCAATCTGCTCCCAGACATCAGGCTCTCCCCTCTTGGAAACAGGAGAGAAGCCCGAATGCCCAGAATTTGGGGGCAAAAGGACTAGCCCTCCCAATCTGCTCCCAGACATCAGGCTCTCCCCTCTTGGAAACAGGAGAGAAGCCCGAATGCCCACAATTTGGGGGCAAAAGGACTAGTGCTCCCAATCTGCTCCCAGACATCAGGCTCTCCCCTCTTGGAAACAGGAGAGAAGCCCGAATGCCCACAATTTGGGGACAAAAGGACTAGCCCTCCCAATCTGCTCCCAGACATCAGGCTCTCCCCTCTTGGAAACAGGAGAGAAGCCTGAATGCCCACAATTTGGGGGCAAAAGGACTAGTGCTCCCAATCTGCTCCCAGACATCAGGCTCTCCCCTCTTGGAAACAGGAGAGAAGCCCGAATGCCCACAGTTTGGGGGCAAAAGGACTAGCCCTCCCAATCTGCTCCCAGACATCAGGCTCTCCCCTCTTGGAAACAGGAGAGAAGCCTGAATGCCCACAATTTGGGGGCAAAAGGACTAGTGCTCCCAATCTGCTCCCAGACATCAGGCTCTCCCCTCTTGGAAACAGGAGAGAAGCCCGAATGCCCACAGTTTGGGGGCAAAAGGACTAGCCCTCCCAATCTGCTCCCAGACATCAGGCTCTCCCCTCTTGGAAACAGGAGAGAAGCCTGAATGCCCACAATTTGGGGGCAAAAGGACTAGCCCTCCCAATCTGCTGCATTCTTTTCACCCCTGTTTTGCGGAGAGATATACTGCCTTCGCGTTTGGAGGTTCAACCAGTAGGGATCAATCAGTCAGGATCTGTCTATCCCACAGGTAAGAACGTGAGACCAACTCAGCAAAAGGAAATCAAACCCCGTCTCCTGTTTCTGACTAAGGACAGCATCAGAAGCCAAGAAGCGGAGCTTGGATACAACACACCTTTCCTCCTATTTTGCGTATATAGCAGAACATGTATATAGTATTGTAACAATAAATATGTATAGTAATAAATATGTATTTTATTTTAAAATAAAATAAGAAAAAAAATTTGGGGAGCTATTTTGGGATGTACCCTCATCTTGGAAACAGCAAATGACAGAAACAAAGCCTGGAGTAGCCCAAACGGTGACAGGAAGTGATGTGTTGTCACTTCCTGTTGCCTAAAATGACAGCCTAGAGGACACCAGAGGCCCTCCAGAGTGCCTTGCTAGGCAAAAATGGAGCTGTGGAGCGTGCCCATTCCAGGCTTAGCATGATTGATTAACAGGGCCAGCTCTGCCATTGGGCAGACTGAGGCCTTGGCTTCAGGCGGCAGATGCTGGGAGGTGGCGGCAGGGAGCCTGAAGAGGCAGCAGTCAAGAAATGAGAAGAAAACTACAATAAGGAAAGGCAGCCACGAAGGAACTGGAGAAAAGCATCAAGTGTAAAGATCTACCATCAAATCTCAACACCATTGCATCTCTTCAGAGTGAGAAGAAAATGGCTGGAATTACTTGTTGCTTCTCTCAAGCAGAAAATTAGTGAAGAACTAAATCCCCAGCCTTTTCTTGACCTCATCAAGAAAATAGTCAACCGCTATATAATCCTTCACACTTCACAATGTTTTCCTTTAAAAAATTGAGTGGAAAAAGATTTGCTTTTGTGGAGAACCTCTCTCTTTCTCTTATCTGTTTCTATAACTAGTAAGCTAGATAGCTGGCCATAATCTCTCTATCATTTCTTTTCTTCTCTGTCACCCATCCATCCAATCTGTCCATCCATCCATCCATCCATCCATCTATCCCTCTAATTGTCATTCTTCCTGTTATGTCTTGTCTTGTCTTGTCTTGTCTTGTCTTGTCTGTCTGTCTGTCTGTCTGTCTGTCTGTCTGTCTGTCTGTCTATCTATCGATCTATCCATCCATCCACCTACCTATTTACCTATCTTTAACATTAGTCCATATGTCCATCTATCTGCCTGCCTGCCTGCCTGCCTGCCCGTCCATCCGTCCGTCCGTCCGTCCGTCCATCCGTCCGTCCGTCCATCCATCCATCTGCCTATCTGTTCATCCGTCCATCCATCCGCCCATCCGTCCGTCCATCCATCCATCCATCCATCCATCCACCTACCTACCTATCTACCTACCTATCTTTAACAGTCCATGGACTGAATTCTCCATTAGGTGGGACTAGCCGTACGTTCACGTTTATTTTGTGCAGAACATATTGTTTCCTGTACAGAAAACTGTGCTTTCTGTGGGGTAAAAAGTGGAAGGGGTATAAGTGCAGAGAAGAAAAACCCACATGCATTTCTGCACAGAATAACTCCCAGGACACTTTCTAATGCATGACTACAAGGAGGGTACAGAGAAAAAAAATATTTGCTCACAGCAATGAGAGAGCGCGATCTAGTTGGAACTCACAGTAGAATTCTGGCTGTTTTTTGCACGCACCCAAAAATGAAAAATAATCAAACACAAAGGCTGGCCTTCTGTCAGTGACATATGCATGCATATGTCGTGCAGGGAGATTTGTCACAGTGCAACAGGCGCAATCCTCCAACAGCAGTGGGTGTGGAGTTGTGCACACAGCAACACTGCACACGGCGGTTGAGTGCTGTGCATTGCAGTTTCACATTGCATGACTTCACCCAGTCACCAGCATCTGTTGCACAGTGCTACGTGGAAGCTGCATACTGCTGGCATAGCCTATCTCCAGATGTGGATATTTGCACTACACTGAAGGAATTGAAGCCAGTCTCTTGTAATCACACCCAGCAAGGAAAATACCTTATACAAATATGTGTTCTCAGACACCACACTCTCTTCCAACAGCTCAGCAATTCCTGGCCTGGGTGCCCCAGTCCCACCTGTGAACCCAGCAGGAATTCCTGAAAAGCTAGACTGCTAGGTTTCTGGCAAAAGATCCATCTCTTTAAGGCTGCCCACCTTCTGGGAAGGCAAGGAGGAGAAGTCTTGCCCAAAAGATGGAACAGACTTCAGGGGAGCTCCACAGCTTGTCCAAAAATGTGCTCAGTTGGAATTCTCACCAGCCGTAGCCTGTGGCTTCCATGTTAAGTGGAATGGTGAATCCACTCTGGGTTTGAGCCTGAACTTTAAAGTAGTCATCCACAATACCGAATCTTATTTCCCAGCCCCCAAGTAAAAGCCTGAGCAGCTCAGATTGCTCTTATAAAAGGCAGAGCAGCAGCTTCCAAGTCAATGGAGCAGCTCCCCAACGTGCTAAATCTATTTGGGAGAGATATGGTTCAGTACCTTGGAGAGTTCTTCTAAAGGCTGGTTTGAAATCTGGGGTGGGTTTGCTGCCCTTACCAACATGGGGAGCTACCAGCTCTCCCTAGTTCGGACTAAAACCTGAACTGGATTCACTGACCCACCAATACGAAGGTTACCATCTGCCATGCTAAAGCATACAGCCTGCCTTGGAGGGTTTACAGTACAGGCCCGTACGTGGCCCCAGTACTTCCCAAAATGCCGTGGCTATTATGCATTTGTATTTTAAAAAAAATAGAGATTGCATTGATCAGAGAGCCTCTTCTATCCAAGCCACACTCCACGGCAGGGGGAGATGGGGAAGGAGCGCCCATCTCATTCCCCTGTGGGAAGAGCCGTTTCCCTCGCGGCGTGTTGCATTAACCGTTCTGACAAGCCAAACCTGTAACATGCCGGAGACAAAGGGGGTATTTGCGACTCCGGTTGTAAATGCACTTTTCTGCTTCCTGCAGACTGACAGCCCTATTGTCCGGGCATGAGTCGGCTGGGACGTGAGCGGGGTGCAAATGCCGCCGCAGCCGCTGAGATCAGTGTTTTCGCCAGAGGAGGGCCGCGCGGCTCTGCAGTCGCACTCGAGAGGTCTCGGAGGCCCCGGTCTACTCAGCAGGAAACGCAGCCAAGGCAGAATGGCGCCGGGGGGAGTTCTGTCATTACAAGACACACCGAGAGCTGCATTTTGACCCACCTGCTCTGCTTCACTTTGGTGTGGTTACAGCAAAGGGGGGCTGTTTTAACCGGGGGGCTTAATTCAGTCCTCAGAGGGACACATCCTGGGAGTGGGGAAAGCAAAAAGGAAAAGGCCCAAAAGACCAACGTATATTATCAGAAAGCTTAAATTGCTAATATTAAGGATGGGCATCCTGTATTGTGGTTAGATTCAGAACTTGCAGATCTGTAACTGCTCCACATTCACTAGAACTACATAGCCATGATTTTGGTGTAAAGGGCCCCCGCCAACCCACCCTAATGGCCAGCAGCCACACCAGGAGGAGGGGATCTACTTTGCTATCCATACGTAGCTATATCCATATGTAGCTAAGGGCCTTTCTGCACTACAGAGTTACAGTGCTATTATTCCACTTTTAGCATCCTGTGGAATCCTGGGGTTTGGAGTTTAGGGAGGGACCTTTAGAATTCTCAGCCAGCTCTTGGGCCTCAGGAAACTACAAAGCCCAGAATTCCAGAGGAGGTTGAAAGTTGAACACCAGCATTATATCACTGCTGTGCAGAAACTGACAGGCAGATTGAGGGCACAGACACACAAAAACATCCTGAACATCCTGAAGGCACCAGATCCCCTTGGAAGCTAAGGAGGGCCAGCCTTGGTTAGTACTTGGATGGAAGACCATCAACACACAGCTGGCTATGTAGTCTATATTTCAGAGGAAGGAACTGGCAAAAACTCATCTGAGTATTCCTTGCCTAAGAAAACCCTAGGAAATTCATGGAGTTGCCATAAGTCGACAAGTATCCTGAAGGGACATACACACACATACAACTAAGTTGCAGACATGCAACAAAACCCTGTTAAGGAATTACATATACACCTATCTGTGCACCAGAGGGAGGGCTTGGATGCACACTGGTCATTTCTGATGTGGCTTGGAGATTAACAGGTGACCTGAAAGCACAGATATACACACACACAGACACACATCACAGAACGCCGCTCTTCCAGAAATAGGAGAAATCCAGCACCAGCAGAGGCTGTGGCCAATTCCACAACAGATTGTTATAGCGCTATTATACCATTTTCAACATCCTATGGAATCCTGGGGTTTGCAGTTTAGGGAGCGGCCTTTGAGGATGACCTTTGAGGCCCCTGCTAAACTGCAAACCCCAGGATTCCATAGGATGTTGAAAGTGGAATAATAGCACTAGTGCAGAAATGGCCTGTGATTCCCCAGCTTACCTATAACTCCCCTCTCTAAGTGCATTCATTCGGCTGCGGCTGCAAATTCTTCCTCCCTCTTTCTCTCCCTCCCATCTTTCCACTCAAGCTGGCTGATCCAAAGCGGGGGGAGCAGGCACCCGAGCTGCTACTACGTGCAATCCGTCTTGCAATTAGCATCTGGAAATTAAGGCCTAGCGACTCACATGGCTTAGCCGGGTGTTAATGGGTGGACAGCTTTGCAGCAAAGGGAAGGGAGGGGGAGCAAAGGCCGAACCCGCAGAGAGTCTTCCGTCAACCAGCCGTGGAAAACCAGAACGGCTCTCTCAGCCCAGTGGCTGCCAGAGCCTTTGATGGGGGAAACGTACAACTGAACATTACAAGAGTCAGAGTGAAGATCAGGGGAGGGATAGAGAGCATATTCAAAATTCTTCCCCCCAAAAAATGACCAAAAAAGGTGTTTTTCAAGCATTGAGAAACCCTGACCAGATGATTCCTGGATCGGCATGGATTTTTGAAGCTCAGGATTTTCTCTCTGCAAAATTTGCACAGCGCTGTTTCGCTCAGAAAGGAGCACTTTCTGTGCAGGAAGTAATATTTCGATGCAATATTATTTTCTGCACAGAAATACTGCAGAACAAAAATGCTGCCTTTTGGGTATTCCACACAAAATTCCCATCTGTTTGATTTGTACCGAAAACATCTCTGCGAAGAAAACAGCTTTTTTCCTTCTGTGCAAGAAATAATATGTTTCCTTAGGACTATTATTTACTGCGCAGAAAATGCTGCTTCTTGCTTGGTAAGGGCAGCTTTCTGGGCAAAACAACCACAGGAGAGTTTTGTGCAGAATGAGCCTCAAATCACGAATAGACTACAAGACGTCTGTGCTTTTCAAATATTTTCTTGTAGTGGGAAGAAAATCACTAAAAATACTTGTTGCTTCCTCCGAGAAGAAAATCAGTGATGAATTAGAATCAGCTTTTGGGGACTGGACATCTTTCATCCTCGGCACGCAGATGATGCTGTCCCTAAGTAATGGTCCTTCTCTCCTTTGTACCCCCTTCACAGGCAAGACAGGGCCTTTTTGGTGGCTGCTCCCCACCTCTGGCTCCCATTCTTACTGTCCTTCTGTTGTTCTCTTTCCAGCCAAAGCCTGTCTTTTTCTGACAGGCTCCTCGAACTAAAGGTTTTCAAAGAATGGGTTTCGAGGGTGCTGTATGGCTTGAAACTGTTTTCTAGCCACTTTTCATCCTTTCCAGGGGTATGTTTCAAATCATAGACTTGCAGAGCTGGAAGAGACCCCCTGGGCTATCCAGTCCGACCCCATTCTGTCATACAGGAATACAACATCAACGCATTCTCAAAAGACAGCCATCCAGCCTCTGTTTAAAAGCTTCTGAAGAAAAAGACTCCAACACACTTCCAGGCAGCAACACTGTCAAATGGCTCTTACTGTCAGGAAGTTCTTCCTAATGTTTAGGCAGAATCTCTTTCCTGAAGTTTGAATCCATTGCTCCGTGTCCTAGTCTCCGGAGCAGCAGAAAACAAGCTTGCTCCATCTTCCATATGACACCCCAAAATTGCTTTAATATTGTGTATCATTAGATTATGTTTTAATGTTAACTTCTGTATGTTTTCAGCTTTATTGTGCTTGCTTTTAAATTGTAAGTTGCTGCAGTTCCAATTTTTTTGTGAGGAGGAATAGCTTATAAAGAGGAGGAGGAGGAAGAGGACAGAAGATGTCCTTTCTGGCAACATCTCCAGGGAGGTCTGGAAACCCAGAGAGAGAGAGAGAGAGAGAGAGAAGGCTGCCAGTCAGATCTGACAGGATGGAACTGGATGGGCCAAGCATCCCATGACTGTGGGTAGGGCATCCTCCTATGTTCCCCCTGAAACCACAGAATCAGAAGGGACCCAATGGGCCACTGAGTCTAACCTCCTGCTGCTGGGAATAAGACCCGCTTGACAGAGGGATGGACTATGGCAGAAGGCAGTGGAACTTGCATTTTTTGGAAGCTGGTTATCAGATCTTGGACATCCGTCTCTCAGGGATGCTTTAGCTGTGCATTCCGGGGCTGGCAAAGCGTTGGTCCCCTTGGGAGCACCTTCCAGCTCTATGAGTCCCTGAGAAACTTCTGACTAGCACGATCAGGCTGGCTGAGGGGGTTATGGAGGCTGTAGTCCAAAAGAAGCAACTTTTCCTAGTTCCAGTTGGAATCACACACGCGCAATATTTTCCCGACCTCTCTCCTCTCATCCTCCAAGCCGGTTCATCCAGCCAGCACTCATTCAGATCCCAGCTGCAACAACACACCCCTGCATTTTCTCTAGGCCTCATCTCTCTCACTGCCAGACCTGGCTAATCTCCCCATAGCCTTGGCATTTGTAACGGGGAGCTCCAAAGCCCCTGACGATGCTCACCGGGCAAACTGAGGTCAGGAAGTGGGTTACCCCATGCAGTGCAAGAGATTTGCCGGAAATGATGTGCTGGCAGGTGACCAGCGTGTCTATGAGCATGTTGCAGGAGAGGTTATCGTTCCAGGAGGGCCACGGGAGGAGCGGATGAGGGTGGGAAACACCTCACAAAGCAGCTGGTGGTGCAGCTGGGCATTGATGGAAGAAGCCCCTTCTCCAAAAACTAGGAGACAAACCAACCGATGCAAATGAGAAGAAAAAAAGATTCCACCTAAACGTTAGGAAGGACTTCTCCACTGTACGAGTTGTTCAAGGGTATAATGGATTTTCTTAGAGGATAGACCATCTTTGGAGGTTGTGTGAGCATTGTTCAGGAATGCTTTTTTTGCACGGCAGGCAGGGAATTGGACTACATGGCCTTTGAGACTCTTCCAACTCAACAATTCTAGGATAAACTGCTATGGGAGTACTAGTTCCTCCTACATTCAATTGCCAGTACAGTCGATATGTGTTCACAGGACGGGGGAGGAACACCACCTTGAATTTTGTCCAAGTGAGTAAATTAAAAAACAAAACATCCTTCATCAGCCCTGAATTCCAGATCCAGCTGCAGCTTGGAAAAATCCCATTGCTCAAATGCATCGCCTGGACTCTCACAACTCTTGTCTGGAATCTAGGATTCTGGGATTTGTAGTTCAGACAAGGAAGTCGGTTTCTTCCCATATTGGGAAAAGCAACATTGGTTGACATGGGCAGCCCAGATGTGTCTTTGGGGGGAAAACTGTCCAAATTTGCAAACTTCTTCATGATCCCAACAGAAAAAATTTAAAGATTCAAACGCAACACAAAGTTAAGTCGAGAGAGGCTCCCTCGCTTATGCAAAAAGCATTTAAAAAATGATTCTACACCAAGTGGGAGAATTTTTCTTTTTCATTGGTGTCTGATTAACCTCTAGGAAATTAAGCTTTCTAGCTTTGCAGGATGGGAAAAAAAGAAACCTTGGGAACAACCCTGTCTCCCTCTGATACGGAGCTCTCTGATATCCTGTTATGTCATCTTAGGACGTATCGGATTGTAAGATCAGACACACTTTCTGCTCAAGATGTCAGGAGGGATTTGGAAGATTTGAATAAGACTTAACTCTTCTGTCTGATTTATTAAAATTAAACCAGATCACAGAAGGGCAGCTTTCTTGCCACTCATTAACTTCCCTTCACATCAGAGATGTGAGTGCCCAGGTCCCTTTTCAAACGACGCCCTGGCTAGCCATTTTCTTGCCAAGCCCCAAACTGGGCACCATTGCATTGCCGTTGTCCTTGTGTGCGTGCTTGGCCTAGTGGTTGGAGCATTTGGCTATGACGCTGGGAGACCCAAGTACGAATCCCCGCTCAGCCACCGGGTGACCTTGGGCAGGTCACACTCTCTCAGCCTCAGAGGAAGGCAAACCCTCTCTGAACAAATCTTGCCAAGAAAAGCCCATGACAGGGTCACCGTAAGTCAGAAAAAACTCAAAGGCACACAACAGCAACAGCAAGATACACGGCTGAAAGAGAGGTCATTTAGCATCCGGACAGGAGTGTAGCTACATGGGTGGCATTGCCTCTATTTAGGAATTAAGAATTATGTCCCATAGAATGAAATTTCCCCAAATTTTGAGCATTGCAGAGTCTGAGATGCTGGAAACTGTTCGCACCAAGATCTCTTCTATTCGCTGTGTCTGCCTTCCCTTTTCTTTGGATTGCTGCACTCTATTCCCAAATGCTCAACTGATTTTGTTGTTGTTGTTGTTACTGTAGTGATAGGAAACTTGAGGGCTGAAGGGGAATTTCATGGAGAGGGGGCAATGCTCTCAACCCCCAATGCTACCCATTGCCACATGTCTGCATGTAATTCCAAATTGTCGCTGCCTACCTCCGATATACAGTATTTTTAACATGTAGGGTAGTTCTATGCGCATTAGCATCAAAATAGTTAAAAGCTATCTTCTCCCCAGCCGACAGTTAGTTTTGATTGCCGGGGGATTACTTAACTGAAATGAATTTTTAAGACAAATTTGGGGACTTATATTTCCAAAATTGTTATGCCCATTCCTTTGGATGAGTTGTTCCGCCTTCTCCAGATTGTGTTTCCTGGCGTTTTATTGCTATGGCCTGGGGTTATGAACAAATCAAACTTGATGGGCAGAAGTGTTGTCGCCACGGGCATAAACAAAGGAGAGAAACATTCTTCCCTGCACACAACTGCACCCACTCGTACACACGTGGCTCAGCCCAAATGACACACGCTCGCCCACAAGTTGCGTCGTGACATCTGGACAAATTTCTGTGACGAGATTTGGTAAAGGTCATGGCCTGGTACAGTTTGGAGAGCAGATGAAGGAATGGAGGACAAGTCTATCACAGATTCATGGGTTTGGAAAGGGTCCCATAAAGGCCATCTAGTCCAACCCACTGCCAGGCATCGATGCACAATTAAAACAGCCCTGAAAAGTGGCCACTCAAACTCTATTAAAAAGTCCATAAGGACAAAAAACGCATTACCTTCTGTGGCAGCTTATTCCACTGTCTAAAAGCAATTACAATAAAAAAAAAATCTTCCTAATGTTCAGGTGGAATCTCTTTTCTTGCAGTTCAGATTCACTGGTTCCTGTCCTAGTCTGCAAAGCAGCAGAGAACGAGCTGGTCCCATCTTCTACCTGATGTCCCCTCAGGTATTTAATGATGGCTATATCATATGGAATCATAGAATTGGAAGAGACCCCCAAAGGCCCTTGAGTCCAACCCCATTCTGCCATTCAAAGTACTCCCAGCAGATGGCCACCCTGCCTCTGTCCAAAGAAAGAGGAGACTCCGCTCCACTCCAGCAGCAGATTCCACTGTTGAATTGTTCGACCATCAGGAAGTGCTTCCTAAAGTTTAGGTGGCAACTCTCTTCCTGAATTTTGAAGCCATGGCTCCATCATATCCCAGTCTCAGAAACAGGCTTGCTTCATCCTCCATAAGATTTCCTTTCAAATATTTAAACATGGCTCTCTCGACCTTCTCTTCTCCAGGCTAAACATCTCCACCTCCCTAAGCTGCTCCTCCGAGGGTTTCATGGTTTCCAGGCCATCTGCCATTTTGGTCACCCTCCTATGGAGACATTCCAGCTTGTCCATCTCCTTCCTGAGCTGTGGTGCCCAGAACTGGACAGAGGATGATTCCAGGTGGGGTCTAACGAAAGCAGGATGGACTTGGACTGCTGTAGTGGTTTGAGAACTGGATTACGACCCGTGAGACTAGGATTTGATTCCCCACCCAGCCATGGAAACCCACAGGGTGACTTTGGCTGCGTGACACACTCTCAGCCCCCAGAAAATCCCATGATAGGGTTGCCTTTGTTGTCGTTAGAATCACAGAGTTGGAAAAGACCACAATGGCCACCAAGTCTTCAAGTCGTTATGGAGACCCTAAGGCAACCCTATCATGGGTTTTTCCAGGGGCTGAGAGTGTGTGACTTGCCCAAGGTCGCTCAGTGGGCTTCCATGGCTGAGCAGGAATCAAACTCTGGTCTCCAAAGGTCATAGTCCAAGGCTCAAAGTACTACATTTTAGGGTTGCTCTAAGCCAGAAACAACTTGAAGGCACACAAGAGCAACAATAAAGCAAAGGGCCCTATTTAAGCAGCTGAGCTAGAATCTCAGCCCGTCTTTCTTTCCGCGGGCGCCAGTTCCAGCGTGGCCTTGTTGCACACGCTGTCTGTGCAATTCACAGGCTTCTGAAAGGCCGCCATCCGCCCTCTCCGCTCACACAGATGCCATCGACTGCCTGCCGAACACCGTGCCCCCTGGCCAGGAAAAGTCATCCGTGGCTTGCCCCTTCCCTGACCTTTTAATCGGGGATTACCTTCTGACCTCCCGATTGTGCTGGAGAAATGGAGGGGTTTCTTTGGTGATGGTGGGGAGGAGGGGAAGTTTCACGCCATCTTCCAAAACAGCAGTGCACAAGATGCCGCTGTAATGCACAACACTGGATGCCTACGCACAAGGCATAAAAAAGGATATGGAGCCACAATGAGCAGTATGAGCAACCACAGTGCACAACGCACAGAACACAACAGGAGGACGCAATGCAACAATATACGATGCACAACTGCAAGGCACAATACACAATCTGCAACCGCAATAGGAAATATACAATGCACAACCACAATACACAATGTAGAACTGCCACGCAACATGTACTGAGTGCAAACTGCAGGACACAATACGTGATGTACAACCACAGCACACAATCTTGAATGCTCAAGTGCAAGACACAATGCACATCACAGCAATGCAACACACAATGTGCAAGGCACAATCACAACTTGGAAAGACGAGGCTTGGAGGGACGTGCTGTCTGGGCCACTCCACTTCTGCCACTCTGAGAAGAATACGTCCATGGACCAGTGACGACTTCTGGGGCTGCCGTGCGAAGTGTGACTGACGCATGAATACACCCCTAACAGGACAGCACCCTTGAAAGCCATTCTTACTTTTTGGGCCTTTCTGCACTATACTCTTGTAGTGCTATTATTTCACTTTCAACCTCCTATGGAATGCTGGGGTTTGCAGTTTAGGGAGGGGCCTCAAAGGCCCTTGTTACTGAATTTGAGTTTCAAATCCTGACTTTGAGGCCCCTCCCTAAACTGCAAACCCCAGGATTCCATAGGAGGTTGGAAGTGGAATAATCACACTATAAGAGTGTAGTGTGGAAATGGCCTTTCACCTCATAGCCTTGGGAGTGAACATACAAAGGCCGAGCCTTCTCTTTGTTAAGAGTTGAAGTTTCAACACACACACACGTACACACACATGCACACCTTGCAGTCAACAGCCAAGAAGCCCGTCTTCAATCAAACCCCTTAAATACCCTGCAGCAAGAGAACGTTTCATTATTCCCCGGAGCCAGCAAGTAATTCAATTAAAAGCTTCAAAAGCAAAGCAGCCCTTGACGCTACCTGTTTATTTCACAGCGAGAGGCCGGGAATTCTCAATAAACCATTTTGAATACGCTTGAAATTTATAACTGTGATATACAGCCTCAACAAAGACACGGTGAAAACCTCTGGGGTTATTTTTCCCCACCACCACCAAGATCTGAATATATTAACCTGCCCAGTAATGAGTCTAAAGCGTTGGTCAGTCGAAACCTATCTAATATGGCTGAGAGCAGCTCTGGAAAGGGTATGACGGGAAAAGGATTTTCCCAAACATCATAGCAGAAGTGTCCTTTTAAAGCAGGCACAGGGAAAGGGCAAGTCAGTTCCACTCTCTCAGCCTCAGAGGATGGCAGTGTGACAAGTCCTCACTGGAGAAATCGTGCCAAGAAAACCACCTCATAGGGTCACCTTAGGATCTCCATAAACTGGGAATTATTGGAAGACCCACAAATGACAGGGAGCAAAAATGAAGTCTCCAATAGGCCATAAGGAAAGGAAAGGAAAGGAAAGGAAAGGAAAGGAATTGGTTTCCATTGCACAAAAAATAGCTTCAAGGCTTGGCCTCCACAACCCTCAAAGACCCCCAGATCTCTCTCTGCAACCAGGGGTAGCTGTTAGCTCCAGTGTCATTGGCGCGGTCAATCCAGGTTTTAATCATGGCTTTAAAGGAACTCTCCAAAGTGCTGCACCCTGCTCTTGAATAAGCTTCCCTGCTCCAGTGACATGGAAGCCGGTCCAGAGGAATGTGAAACAACTCCAACCCAGCTCTCCAAGGTGCTGAATCTGTTTAGAAATCCGGTTCAGCACCCAGAGAGCTCCCTTAATCCCCGGATTAACCCCTGGAGTGAATTTGTTGCCCCACTGACACGGATTCCACCACCCATGTCCAGTTTTATTCACTCAGCAGGGTCCATGGCACATCCTTTCACTGAGATAGCCATCTTGCTTGGACCATGTGAGTTATGTATCTCCATGGCACCCCTATTCAGGGATGCCCCCTGCCTCCTGTTTGCACACTGAGAGATTAAAGAGCCTTTGCACTGTTTGCAATTGCCACCTTGCTGCAAAGAAAAACAGGCTTCAGCCACTTTCCCAGCTTGGCTTTCCATGCGATTAGCCAAATCAGTGGGATTCCCTGGGGTAGTTTGTCGGTAAGAGGCATTGGTCTCCTCTTCAGGGTTGTGGGAGATGGAGAGAAGGAGAAAGAGAGAGAAGAAAGTGCGCGTGTGTGAGAAAGGGAGAGAAGTTCCCCATGCCTGGTGCAGCTGCTTGCAAGATTTGCTCAGCGGGAGCAGAAAACACAGCTTCCCCTGCCTGTCCTCCCTCCTTGTCTTGCATCTCTGTACCAGCTCCGTACCAGACCCAGCCGACCAGAGCCTGAAAGCCAATCTGGGGGTGAAAAGGAATAACCAGCCGAGGGTTCTCGTCTTCTCCTCTCCCGGCTTCCTTTCCCCTCTCCGTCCCTCAACACCGCCCTGCTAAGCGGCCCCCGCATCTGCATGGATGGATGGAGTTGCAGCGGCTGAGTGTTTAAGGTTGAGCGATAAGCCCATTATGTGCAGGGCTAATGGCAGCATGTGGGGAACCTCGGTGACACAGGCAAAGCGGTGTGATAATCAGATGCTCCACTCCAGCGCATGCCAGGGTCTATCCATCACGGGGAGGCTGTCGTGCCTTCTCAGTGAGCATTTCTCCCTCTCTCTCTCATTCTCTCTCTCGCTTTCTCTTCCCTCCCTCCTTTTGCACACATGAACCTTTGCCCGCTCAAGCTCTGCCAACACCCCGAGGCAGTGCCCACAAAAAATGTTTCACTGCCTGAGGCAGAGCATCCAAACAGCTCCTTCCTGTGCATATGCTTGTTCTTCTTCCTCTTCCTTGATCAGTTCCTCTCACATAAGCACACAAGGAGCAAATGCCCAATTTTTTCTGGTTACTCTCGCATGCGTTCGCTGCACTGGCAGCTAGCAGCTCCCATGTCAGTTGGGCAGCAAATCCATTCCAGGTTTTTGGCAGGCTTTCAAGGAACTCTCCAAGGTTCTGAATTGATTTAGGAATAGGGTTCAGGACCTCAGAGAGCTCCTTGAAAGCCTGGGTTGGAAACCTGGATTTACTGTCTCACCGACATGGGAGCCACCATCCATGTCATGCAGGGCCATCCCAAGGCATTTAGTTGCCTGAAGAACAGCTAAAAACCTTAAAACATCTTTACATCATCAGGTATTTAGAAACTGACTGGGATGGCTTTTTAATGCACCCTGATATGGTTTTATAGTTTGCAAGGAGAATGCAGTCAAGAAATCATAAGGAAATTAGGACTTGGAGGGCAGCTATGGAGGATGTAGACAAGATCCTGAACTGTAAAGATAAATCATTGAATACTGAAGTTTGGAAATACAATGGCACGGACAATCTATTTCTCTGTATGGTCGGGAAAACTGGACAGTGAAGAAAGCTGATGGGAAGAAAATCAATTCCTTTGAAAGGTAATGGTGGAGGAGAGTTCTGCAGATACCGTGAACCACTAAAAAGGCGAAGGAACAGGTTCAAATGCAAGTCAAGCCTGAACTCTCCCTCCCTGGAAGCCAAGATGACCAAACTGAGGCTGTTGTACTTTGGCCATGAGTCATGAGAAGACATGATATCTCACTATAAAGACAATAATGCTTGGAAAGGTAGAAAGTAGTAGGAAAAGAAGAAGACCGCATACCTTTGAACTGCTCTTACTGTCTGGAAGTTCTTTCCAAAGTTCAGAGTCATTTTGAACTTATGGCAACCCCAGATCATCCCTATCATGGGGCTTTCAGGGGCTGAGAGTGTGTCACCCAGTGGGTTCCCATGTCTGAGCAGGGAATCGAACCCTGGTCTCCAGGGTTGTAGCCCAGGGCTCACACTTCTACACGACGCTGGCCCTCAGTTATGTGAAATACACCCTCCATTTTAACCAAATATTAACACGAGGACCAAAGAATTGGATGGAGGCATTTTTTAAGCTTTTGCCTTTGCTTGGCATGTATATGACTTCACTGCAATATACTGATTTTACTATTGATCACACGCTGCCATGGGGATTTTATACTGAACCTAGAAATGATTTCAACAGAGAAAGAGCATTGCCGAGCTCAATGTTCATAATCTAAACTTTAAAGGCTTGGGGGGGGGCGAAATGGTCTCCAATATACACCTTTTTTTAAAAAAAATCTTTTTGAATGCTAATAAGCTACGTTAGCTCAGTTTGTTAAGAGAGGAGGGGTCACTAGGGACTGAGTAGCCCAGTCAGTGGCAACTGGTAGTGCCCATGTCAGCAGGGCAGTGAATTGAGCTCTTTTAATGCTAGCCAAAACGTGGAGTGGATTCATCGCCCCATTGACACAGAGGATCCCCAGTCACCACTATTGCAATATTCCTTTATTATAGCATTTATGCCTGCTGTACACCCCAGGCACTTTTCTGAAGATAAGTCTTGTCCAAGTTGTGTCCATTTCCCAACACAAGCCATTCTGGAGAACCCATTTTTGGAGAAGTGGGGCACAGATCAGATCCTGCACGAGTTCAGTGTTCTCCTCCACTCTGTAATCCACAGTGTGCAAGTTCCAGATATTTTTTTTTCCATGCCAGAAAGTTCAGGAAAGAAAAGAAGATTGAAAATATTACGCATTCTTCTACAAGCCCACAGCCGCTTCTATGCATTTTTCTCTACCAAAACCTGCTTCCTCTCCCTCCTCATTCACTGGCATCTCTTCCACCATCATCCATCATTTCCAAAAGCAACACAATAGTGACGGTGCCTCCCGTGTCCGTATGGTGGGGAAATTTATTCCGGGTTTTGGCTTGCTTTAAATGAGCTCTCCAAAGTGCTGGATCTACTTAGAAATGGGGTTTGGCACCTTGGAGAGCTCCTGGAAAGCTTGACTTCAACCCTGGAATGGATTCATTACTCCACTGGCTTGGAGTCCACCAGCCGCCACTAAAAATAAAGCAGTAATCCTCAAGGTCGAAACATAAATATCTACACTAGCTTTGAAAAGCCCTTCTTTCGCTGACCATTGTAAAGATCATTCTTCCTTGGAACCGCCAGACGCTTCCATGCCAAGAGACACCCGCTCTTTTCCCCGGCTCTTTTGCGAGCCTCCAACAGCCTTGCTGTGACTGTTTTGGGGGAAATGAGAGGACGGGATGCAGGTGTAGCTTTGGCCCAGTTCCTCAAGCCCTTTCCGCCCTCCATCTGGGCCTGCTGGACCATGAAATAGCTTTCCCATCCCACCTTCTCCTCCCCTGCCAACTCCGTCTTGGCTAACCTGCTCTGGATCTTTTTCCTCTCCAGTGCACAGAATATCGTTCACCCGGATGAGCAGAAGCTGGAGACGGAGGATGAAGAGGGGACGATCACAATGGTGGTGGCAACGGAGGTACAAAGGCACGGTTCCACAGAGGAAAAGGAAGCGTGCAAGCCAGATAAATTCAGGGCAGCTAAAAGAAACAAAAAGAAAACCCACCCATTCCAGTGGAGGCTGGGGGCTACAACATGAGCAATCTGCTCCAGGCTTTAGTCTGAACTTCCAAGGAGCTCTCCAAGGTACGAGGTACTTTTGAAGGACTCTTTCAAAAGTTACAAGGTAGCAAACATGCAAGATAATCATTTTTAAAAAAATGTCTGCACCCATCTGTGGGAAAATGAGACTGAACCTGTCAGGATCCAATCTTCATTTAGCAAAGTCACACAGAGAAGCGGTAGAAGTTTTATCTAATGACTTGTGGCTTCAGACTGGTACTTGGAATAAACACAGACGCAGGTAGCTTTGAATAAAAGACTAAATACTTTACTAATGACTCTTCATTTACATCTGTATTGAGAGAGCCTGCTACCTGTCTAATCTAGTGAATAGGAGAGCCTTCAGTTTAACTCACCATCCTCCTTGATGGGACTCAAACTCGGAGCATGCGAAGAGTTCAGGGAAAGCAGCCATTGAGAACAAAGAGAGAGAGAGATTTTTTTTTTTTTGGAGAGAGAAGGGTCTTAACTTTTATAAGGCCGATGACCCAAGCAACTGTCCTGGGTCACATGATCTGAGCACCAAAGGTATTTATGATCATGCAATAAAAGGCAGAGAAAGGCAAATGGAGAAGATCTGGCATGCAATAGAAAGGGAGGCCCTATCTGGCTATTGCCCCTCTGTTCTAACAACAAGATGGCGGGGGGAGAGAGAATGCTGAGATTTCCAACACCATCCTGTAGAAGGAAGCTACTGAAGCATCATCCCACAATTGTCAAAGATCTCACTCAGCCATGCCTCTGTCTTCCAAGCACCGATTCACATCCAGAAACTGGGCTGTACAGCCCAAAGTGCAAGAACCGTAGGCCTCAAATAGAGTAGATCTATAGCATCAGTGGTCTTTACACAAGTGTAGTTTTGTCTCTAAGCAAATCTCTGAGTCTGTTCAACTAGCACTTGGACCTAGACCACAACTCTTTGCAACAAGAAAAAGCCAGCCACCTAGAACTTGCGATGGTTACTTTTTGGACTACAATTCCCAGAATCCTTCAGGTTTCTGGGAGATGTAGTCCTAAAGGGTATCTCTCACCCAAATTCAGTGACTCCCGCACTCAGTGAAAAATCTCACACACAAAATCTGGAATGCCTGCGACCCAACTCCAGAATATATGGAGAGAATTTTGGGTCAGCTAGAGAAAATACTCTGCACATCCTCAGAGGATTCCTGTCAAGACTTCAAATCATAATACATGCTGAATCTTGTTTCCAAAAGTGTGATAATATTATTTATATGTGTCTCAAAATTAAATTCTCAGCAGGAACATCTCCTTCTGCGTGACTATGAAAGTCGTCCCCATGAAATTTCATTAATCATACCCCAAATTATTTTTTCCCCTGAAATCCCACCAGATGTTCTGACTAAACAGACGCTTCCAAATTCAGCTCAAGTTCTTATTTCAGTGCAAACAGTTGGCATTTTTCAGGGAAAGAGGTGTGAAGAACACAAATTCCCTTCTCTCTCCATCCTGCCTGAGAATTGTTGCCTCTCTACGTTCTTTTAATACTCCTCAAAACTCCCTGAACAGTTCTAAGTTGAGTAGCCATCTCCAAGGTAACCAACTTTTAATTTTTTCCCTTCTCTCTTGGGAAAAATCAACTACAATTGGTCTCACGCATGCTACGATTGGACAAGTTTCCAAAACACTTAGAGATACGACTGGATTCTACATTTGTGGTCAACTGTGTGGAACTTTATGCATCCATTAACCAAGTCATGTGCCTAAATAACCTAAAGGCACCAGATCCCAACTGATCTTGGAAGCTAAGCAGGCTCAGCCTTGGTTGGCACTTGGATGGGAGACCGACAATGAATGCCAGGTGCTGGAGACTCTATTTCAGAGGACAGAACTGGCAAAACGACCTCTGAGGATTCCTGTCCTAAGAAAACCCTATGAAATATCCATGGGGTCACCATAAGACACCAGATCCTATCTGATTTTGGAAGCTAAGCAGGATCCACCCTGGTTGGTACTTGCATGGGAGACCACCAACAAATGCCAGGTGCTGGAGGCTCTATTTCAGAGGACAGAACTGGCAGAACCATCTCTGAGGATTCCTGTCCTAAGAAAACCCTAGGAAAAATTCAAAAATTCATGGAGTTGCCCTAAGTCAACAGGTGACCTGAAGGTACATATACATGCCGGCAACTAAGTTGCAGGCATGCAATGAAACCCTGATAGTGAACTACGAAGGTACCTCTCTGGGCACCACCAAGAGAGCTTTGATGTGGACACTTCTGGTACTCACTGGGCACTCCCGTTGTGCCCTGGCATTTCCAAGAGGGTATCCAGATGTGCACTGCACATTGGTGCCCAAGCACTTAAGGGCATGGTGTCCCACTCGTTCTCCTGGCTAACACTATGCAACACCCCCCCCCGCCATACATTGCAGTATCACGGCAGCCCCAGGATGTTGTGGAACAGTTCAGCTTCCTTTTTTCCAACCGTTTCAGACATCAGTCCTCAAGAGAATGCCAGCGTCTATTTCCCCAGGGCAGCCAAAACTCAAACAGGGACTTGGCAACTTCGTCTACACATCTCCCCATGGCTCCTGGCCCTTCGGACTGCGTCGTTGCACCATGCCAGGGAGAAGAATTCCCCTTGGAGCCAGAGGAAGACTTCTGGCCACCTTCGACCGAGTGCCCTGATCCACTCTGACACAGAGTAAAGTCACCTCTCTGCCCCAAGCCTGCTGGCCAACACGTTACACACAACCTCATGGAACAAAGCGGCGGAGAGAGAAGGCCCCTAGCAGCAGGAAAGACAAGGGAAACCGTGCTGATTTGCATATTCATCTATCCATTAATTTGGAGTTCTCGCCTGCCCTGACTTGAAAGCACGTGGGGGGGTAAATAGATTAAGAGGCAGAGATAACGTATCTCGTAAAATTTCATCTCAAATCCAATTAAAATGGCTAAATGTGTCACGCTTGTGGCAAACCGCACTCTCCCTCGCCTTCCAAGCACCGCTCTCCCCAGCCAGTCAAACAGGATCTCGACCTCGGAGGAAGGCAACAGCAAAGCCCCTCTGAAGACCTCTTGCCAGGAGGTGTCCATAGAACAACTTAAAGGCACACAACAGCAACACACACCCAGGGAATTCCCACATATGGAGTCACCTCTTGCTTTGGAATCCAGGCCTTGGTCTGCCATCTGCAATAAAAATTTCAACTTTGGAACTCTCTTCCCAGAGAAGCCAGTCTGGCACCCTCCCTCCTTCTTTCCACAATCAAATAAAATGGTTTTATTCCAACAGGCATTCGACGTGCAATTATACCTGGCCAGGTAGAATGTGCTGACTGTGCTAACTGTGATGCTGACAATTGTGTGTGAGTTTTTAATGATATATTTCAGCTTTAATTCTTTTTGGTTGTTTAATTGTGTTCTAACACAGGTCCCATGTCAGTGAGGCAGTAAATCCATTCCAGGTTTCTACTGGCTGAAAAGGAGCTTTCCAAGGTGCTGAACATGTTTAGAAAGGAATTTCAGCACCCTGGGCAGAGCCTGTGTTGAAAACCCGGAGTAGATTCAGTGCCCCACTGTCTATTGCTGAACAACTCCACCTTCTTTTGTGGGCTCCTCAGAGGTTAGCTATGGGCTGTTTGTGGACCACTTGCCCGGCACATCTCTTGTTATTTACGGGTGATGCAAGCCAGGGGCTAATGGGAGTCGTAATCCAAGCGCACCCGGGGCAACGTGGGTTACCCATCCCATCTTATGTGCCAAGTGGAGGAGAGAGAGAGTATAGTCACGGTGCCTACTTACAAGCCAGCCTGCGAATAAACACGGCTCATTGGCTCGCTTGTGAAGTCAGCATTTAAACAAGCGCTGGCAAAATGGCCGTCCTGGGAAACGCCATAAATTGGGAGCATTAATTAGAACCCTCCGTGTGTCTTCCTTCTTAGGAGCCAGTGGTGTTTGCCAGAAGCCCAAGAGGATCTTTGGAAGCTTTCTCTCCGCTCCTAAGTCATTATTACCTTTCCAACATGCCTACCGATGAGACGCTAGCATTTTCTAAGGAAAGGGATGAAGAACCTCTGGTCCATGGGCCAGATTTGGGTTGGGGAGGGGGTGTAATATGGGCAACACATTGGCTCTTTTGCTATCTACAAGCAGCGATCAGAGAGAATAGTTAAGAGGCTGCTGGAAGTGCAGTCCGAGGGGCTGGGGTTTGCATTCCTGGAGGCATCATGTGAAATTCAGCTCTGGTTTGCAAGCCAGAAAGGTGAGCTGAGCAACCCAGCTCTGGCTGGCAGCCTGAGAAGCTGTCGCCCGGAACTGGGCATTAATGCACAGCCCCTAAAAGGTGATGTCTGTGCAACCTATGCCTGTTTGTGTGTGTGATCATGCTAACTGCTATTGTCAGGTTTTTAGCTGATCTTGTTTCTTGCTTTTTGAGCAGCCTTGGGTCACACGTCAGGAGAAAGGCGGGATATAAATATATAAATAAATTTGGGTTTTGAGAAAGCCTAGAATCTCTTAGCTGGCATGGATATTGAAGGTACAGGAAGCTGAAGTTCAAAAATAGTGAGGAAGAAATTTTTCCTTTCTCTATTGCAAGCTGTTGTTGTTGTATGCCCTCAAGTTGTTTCTGACTTATGCCAACCCTAAGGTGACTCTGTTATGGGGTTTTCTGGGGCTGAGAGTGTGTGACACGCCCAAAGTCACCCAGTGGATTTCCACTGACTCTAACTCTGATCAAACCGCTACATCAAGCTGGCTCTCTATTGCAAGCTGCATCCATTTTTGCATCCTTGCTCCAACAAAGTCCAATTTTGTTCCATGATTCTCATAGCCGCCTCTTTCCAAACATGCTCAGAGGCACTCCCATTCCTAGAACCCGCGTTTCACAAAACCAGGCTAAGCTCTAGAGGACCCCACCCCACCCTGAAACCCTCTTAACCTACTGCCAAGTCGAATCAACATCTGTTTCAGCGACAGGTTCCCCCAATTTGGAAACAGCGACTTAACCTAAATCCCACACATTTGGCCGTCTGGGGCAGGCAGAAGGGGGGGATGTGAGGATGAGAGAGATACTGAAGGAGCCAAGGGGTCTTGACAAATCTAATTCTTCCCCTCTCCCCAGTAATTTTCTGACCTTGCAGTTTGCACGGAGATTTCCCAATTTCCTCCCGCAAACCAGACAATGGGAAGAGCAAGAAGTCCTAGATCAGTAGCCCGGCCGGGATTAGTTTAGCGCAATCTGGATCACACGGCACCGGAGGGATGTTTAAGAAGGAAATACATTTAAAACGCACCCATAATCTCCCGCTCGAAAGAGGGCAGCTGGCCAGAGACAAGAGGAGGAAGAGGGAATAACCAAAGACGGGGAGACACAATTCACCCAGCTAATCCGGCCAGAAAGCTGTCTAATCTTCCTGCATCCAGCCTCATGGATGGCACACGGAGGCCAGATGCTACCATGAGGGGCCCTGCAATGAAGTCCCCCCCACCCCAGTTCCGGCCCCCTCTTCCCCTTTCTTTTATTTATTCTGTATCTACTCCCATCTTAAATTTATATCCTGATTTTCAGCCTTGCACCCCTGCGCCTCCCCAAAAGGTCAGTTGAGACCTGCAAGCGCATCAGTAGGTTACAAAGGTGAGGAATCTTTCAGGAATTCATGAAATACATAGTCATCCCTTCAGACATTTCACTGACATAGTCCTTAAACAGTCCTTAAAATGCACATTTGAAAGCAGCCTGGTTGCAGTACTTTGCAGCAACTGCTGTTCCTGAACACTCTTCCAAGGGCAGCCCTTTGTAGAGTGCCTTTGCGGTAGTCTAACTGAAGGTAAGTAAGATATGAGCCACATTGTTCTTGTTGCTATGTGCCTTCAAGTCATTTATGGCAACCTAAGGTGAACCTATGATGGGGTTTTCTGGGGCTGAGAGTGTGTGACACACCCAAGATCACCCAGTGAGTTTCCACAGGCAAGTGGAAAATCAAGCTCCGGTCTCCAGGGTTATAGTCCAACACTCAAACCGTTACGACATGCCGGCTCTTGTGAACCACATACTTCCTAATAGTTCACATAGGACAAGTGGAACACGTGTGACCAAACAATGTCAGAGGGCAGCCAAAATGGCAGAAGGCCTGGGAACCATGAAGCGCTATGAGGAGCAGTTCAAGGAGCTGGGCATGTTTAGCCTTAGAAAAGAAGGTTAAGAGGCAATACGACAGCCATGCTTAATATTTGAAGGGATGTCATGTCGAGGATGGAGCAAGCCTGTTTTCTGCTGCTTCAGAGACTAGGACACGGGGCAATGACTTCAAACTTCAGGACAAGATATTCCATCTAAACATTAGGAAGAACTTTCTGATGGTAAGAGCAGTTTGACAGCGGAATACACCTTTACTTCAGTGGAGTGTGGTGGAGTCTCCTTCTGTGGAGGTTTTTAAACAGAGGCTGGATGGCCATCTGTTCTGAATGCTTTGATATGCTTCCTACATGGCAGAAGGAGGTTGGACTGGATGGCCCTTGGAGTCTCTTCCAGCTTTATGATTCTATTACAGAGTTTTCTGGGACTGAAAGTGTGTGACACACCCAAGATCACCCAGTGAGTTTCCATTGCAACCCTAAAATCAAGCTGTGGTCTCCAAGGTTATGGTCCAACGCTCAAACCACTACAGCATGTTGATGTTCATGAACTCTAATATACCCTCTAATATTTTACAGATGAAAACTGGGACAAGCGTGACCAAGCAACATCAGAGTGTGCTCAAGACGGCAAAAATTGTGAACAAGGGAGAACATACAAGTTAGGAGAGGCTTTTAAGCTTTGAATTCAGCTTGCAGCAATAGAAGTTAAGACAAAGGAAGAAAGTGAGAAGGACGGTGAGAGAAACTGGGACATTTTGGAAGCAGCCGAAAAAGTGGGACAAGAAAGAATTAATTGGGGCTTCTGCCAAATTGGAATGGCTGGAGGGTACGCGCATTCCACTTCTCTTTGAATTACAGTCATTTATTTCCTACTGCCTAGACATCAGAAATAGCTGCATCATAAATTATTTCCTTTGTTATTATTAATTATTTCCATCTTCTTTGCATCTGTGCAGAAACATCAGCACACAGAAATGAGATGCAAAGATTTTGCCCTCTTTTCAGCAATGCATGCTTTCTTTTATTTAGATAGATAGATAGATAGATAGATAGATAGATAGATAGATAGATAGATAGATAGATAGATAGGACACTATAAGAGACCTCAGGTCTAAACCAACTTTCAAAAGGGGAATCAATCCAATTAGACACCCCCGTGAGCCATTCAGGAAAAGCAGAAGATTGTGGTTTTAAAAGTATGAGACTGGTTTTAAAACCAGAGTCATGGTGACTAGAAGATTTGGGGAATGGTAGTCCCTGAAAAGTTATTTTTCCAAGTCTCTGGTTTTAATTCTGACCTAGATGACCACCAGCACAGATGGGCAATGGAGCAAAGATGTGAGATCTAGAATGTGTCACAAACCCCTTAAGGCAATGATTTTGGTGGTGGTAGCAAGACGGAGAAAGTGCTGTCTTGGAAAACTGGGGAGGAATTTTGCAAAAGCCAAGGAGACTTCTGAATCCCTTCATGGCTCCATGCAGAGGTTGGGTTTATCCCAGAGCACCCATGCACATACACATTCCATGACTCTAAATCCAAAAGAGCATGGAGACCAGAGAAACTGTACTTTTGCCAATGCTCTGAGAACCATTTGGAGCTGGGGGAGCTTGGCCAGAACTCACAAAATGACCTTCAACAGGGATAAATGCAAGGTATTATGTCTATGTAGGAAAAATGAAATGCCCAAATGCAGGACGGGTGGCACTTGGTGTGAAAGGAGTACAGGTGTAAAGGTAAGCTACACATGAGCCAACAGTGCGATGCAGCAGCCAAAAAGACTAATGCAGTTCTCAGCTGAATCAACAGGAATACAGTGTCTGGATCAAGAGAAATAGTAATCCCATTCTATTCTGCTTTGGTCAGCCCTCACCTGGAGAAATCCTGTGTCCAGTTCTGGGCTCCACGGTTCATATTGGGGAGCTGGAAGATGTCCAAAGAAGGGGGGACCAAGATGATCAAAAGTCTGGAAACCAAGCCATAGGAGGAACGGATTAGGAAGCTGGATATGTCTAGCTTGGAGAAAAGAAGACAGACAGGGGACATGACACACCATTCTTTAAATATTTGAAGGGACGTCATGGAGAAGATGGAGGAAGCTGCTTTTCTGCCACTCCAGAGAGTAGAACGAGAACCAACGGAGTCACAAGACAAGACAAGAAATTAGGAAGAATTTCTTGACTCTCAGAACTGTTCCAAGAGCAGGAGGAATAGATACTGAAAAGCACATAATGTGAATTGACAGGAAAAGGAGAAGGAGCCCAGTTTCCTTTTTCTGCCATAAGAACAGTTCAGCAGTGGAACAGAGACCAGCGGATTTTCCTTCTTTGAAAAGTCTTTAAGCAGAAATTGAATGGGCTTCCTTCAGAAACACTTCAGTTCTGTATTCCTGCATGGCACAGGGTTGGACTAGATGGCCTTTGGGGGTTTCTCCCAACTCTATGATTCTTAGTCCACGTTTGCCTTTGTCCTCTTGACTGCCAGCTGAGCCAAGCCTTTTCCTCCCCCTCTCCAGCCTGCCCGTCTTCCACAACACCCGCCTGCCCGGTCACATCCGTGGCGGCCTGCCAGTAGCCTTCCAAGCAGCCCTTTCTAGAGCTGGGCTGTCTGAGTGGCGGCCTCGAGCCTACACGGCCAGAATGCTAATGCTACCGCCACCGTGCCAACGCCAGGCAGGAAAGCCCAGCTCCCATCGCACGGGCCTCACAGCTCACTCCCAGCTTGCTTTCCTGTCGCCTTCAGTTCCCATTCCTCGCTGCAAGGCTTGGAAACTCACCTCTTCCCACTCCTCCTTGCAACATCAGAAAAGGGGAGTGACTCGTTTTACTGTGTTTTTTTAACACAGCTCACTGTCTTTTTATGACTCTCCATTACTTTTGTGTTTTACAATTGATCAGTGACTGACTCACAATTTGGAAAATTCCTTTCCGGATCCTTCCAACCATATCCTTTAAAAGTAACTTTTGAAAACAATCCAGAAACCATCGCTGCTTATGCCAGGATAGTAACTTGGCTCTGCTCCACATGCTGCTCTTCAAATGTGGCTTTGTTCCACCTTCATTGTCACAAAAACACACATCTATTACTTTTTTGGTTTTACAATTGATCCGCGACTGGCAGTTTGGAAAATTCCTCTCTTGATCTCTCCAACCATATCCTTTAAAAGTAACTTTTGAAAGCAATCTAGAACCCATTGCTAGCTATGCCACCATAATAACTTGGCTCTGCTCCGCGTGCTGCTTTTCAAATGTGGCTTCATTCCACCCTCGTTGCCACAAATGCACACACATGCACTGGTCAGAAAAGCACAGTTAGCAGTAACGATGTTAATTATGACCTATTCCTCCTCCTGTTTGGAACTGGGGTCCCAGGCTCTAAGCAAGACCAGGCGTCTGCAGGGCTCGAGGAGGGGGATTTCCGAAGGATCTCTTCAGAGAAGACGGAAAGAGCTGCATCCGAAGGGCCATCACGCAGCAGACAGCTTACTTTCTGTGGCTCCAAAGGGGAGGACTTGGCCTCCTAGATGGAAAGCGAGAAGAAAAGCGATTCCAAGTCAACGTCAGGAAGAGCTTTGTGGTCAGAGGTGCACAGCAGTGGAACAACAGGCTGCCTGTGTGGATGATGGACTTTGAACAGCAGTTGTTTAGATAGATGGACACCTCCCAGGACAACAGAGCTCTGGCTGTGGACTGCTGCATGGGAGGAGGTTGGACCAGATGGCCTTTGGGGTCCTTTCCATGGTGTGGGTCTATGGTCCTTCGATTAGGAGGATTCCTGTCCTGATAGGGGGTTGCACCAACTCTGTGATTCAATGAAACACCTCCTGGTATGGGACACATGAAAACCAATGCGGTGTCGTTGAGTGTTGGACCAGGGTTTGGTTCCCCGCTCAGCCATGAAAACCCATGGGGTGACCGCATCACACTCTCTCAGCCTCAGAACACTCCATGACAGGTTCACCTTAGAGTCACCAGAAGTTGGAAATGACTTGAAGGCAGACAACAGCAACAACAACACAGGAAACATCACACTGGCTTCTCCTTTTCCCCAATTCCCCTTTTCCTCTCGCTTTGCCGGCTCTTTTGGCCTCTGCCGGGGTCAGACCGTCCGGCACGATGTTGCGGCTTCCCACAGTCCCAGAGACGGGAGCCCTTTCTCACTTCCCAATTGCACTGGGGCCTGCGAGGCAGCACTGAGGCTCCGACACGGCGGAGCAGCTGAGAGATTTCTATCCGCAGCCCGGGGCTGACCTCTGCCGTGTCTCCGAGCGCCGAAGGAAATGAAGTCTGGCGGTGGTGGAGCACAGCAGGTCAGGTAGAAAGCAAAGACAGATTGGAGGGGATGGAGTTTGTTTCTGCATTTGGAGACGGAGTCCCGGGCCCCAAATGGGAAGAGGCACAGAAGAAGAAAATTGAGCCATGATAAAATCAGGAGAGTCGTAGAGTTGGGGGGCACCCCAAAAGCCATCTAGACCAGGACAGGATTCCACAGCTCTCTCTTTACCTCTGTTTAATGATCTCCAAAAAAGGGGCGTCTACCACCGTCCAAGGCAGTCTGTTCCACAGCTCTCGCTCACCCCCCGGGCCAAAACCCTTCTCTCTGTACCTTATTTCTCTCACCAGATTTGCAATGTGTGGGTGAGGTCCCGTGCACAGAGCTGGACGGATGTATGTGAAGACAATACTGCCCCTCTTTCAAGCAGTTATCTCAAAATTACTGACATAACTCACACTGGGCCTTTTTTTCCAAAAAAAAAGGCTCAAGTTCCTAGAACTGATGATGGCTCTGATGCACACATGCAATCGGTTGTGTGTTTGGCTGCACATTTAGTGTGCGCTGAGCTTCAGAACATTGCCATGGCACAAGCGTCAGGTACCCCAATCAAGGCATAGATTTGCTCACTGAGATGGTTGCACTTCAATTCTGGAATAAAATCTCAGCTCTGGACTCCTGCCTCCCATCCTGTGTTCACTCTTGGTCCAGGGGCCAACTGCTGTGAGGAAACTCAGAGATCCGGGTGCCTGTGACCTGCTTTCCTTTCTCAAAGCAACACCAACCAAGCCAGAAAGACTGGAGAAACCGAAAGGGGTGCAGAGACAGCATGTAAAGAATGAGTCACAGGCGCAAACTAGGAAACCCCAGTCCAAGAGTTGAGGCGGAGCGTGCCCTCGATGGCTTTAAGTGGGGATAAAGGGCTGCCTCCCTTTATCAAACTCAAAGAGCAATACTTGTTGGAGGAAACATCTGGGGGTAGATCAAACTCTGATCTATTGATTATGGTGGTCTTCTAAGGTGGGGTTGGAAGAGGATTTCAAATCCCCGGGGTCTCTGGTAGCCTTAATCAAGGATCTTATGGGGAAGCTGTGGGCTTGGGAGTGAGAAATAGGGTCTTATGGGTGGGTGGTGGGCCAGCGTGGGTGTCGTGGAGACCCGGGTTCAATTCTCTGCTTGGCCACGGAAACCCACTGGGTGACCTTGGGCACATCACACACTCTCAGCCCCAGAAAACCCTGTGTCAGAAGTGAGATACTGCAGTAAGTCAGGAACAACTCAAAGGCACACAAGAATAATGATGCACGTTGTGTGGGACTGCCTTTGGAAACAGTTTGGAAACTTCCAAAAGTCTGCAGCTGCTCCCCAGCTGCTCACCTATTGAAACCGCTCCTCCAGCTACTGCTCCATTTCTGGGCGGAAGTCAGAGTGCAGGGTATGATCTTCGAAGCTTTACACAGTTCGGGTCCAGACTATCTAAAATACATTATCTCCCTCTACAAGCCAGCCAGAATTTTAAGACCTCCAGGAGAGATCTTTCTCTTGGGGCCTTTCTGCACTACACAGTTACAGTGCTATTATTCCACTTTCAACCTCCCATGGCATCCTGGGCTTTGCAGTTTAGGGAGGGGCATTCAGCCAGGGAGCTCTTTGGCCTCAGGAAACTACAAACCCAGAATTTACCCAAGGATGTTGAAAGTGGAATAATAGCACTATAACAGTGAAGGGCGGAAAGGCCCTGGGTCTCACCACCACCAGGCACAGGAGATGGGGACTTTTCATTGGCTGCTCCCAACTTTGGAACTCCCTTCCTCAGGAGTCTCTCCTCCACCAGGCAACAACCTTTTTCATTTTGGAAGGTCTTTGGTTTTCAAATTGCTGTGGCAGGCAAAGCTTTCAATGGGTTGTGTTGCATCTGTATCTTTTTTAAAATTGTGTGTTAAATCTGTTTTCTAAACCATTTTTGCAGCTTTTCAAGCAGAACTGTGCCATAATTGCATTTTAATTTTTGCACTGATGTTTTTCTTTTTGGATGTACTTTGTTTTAAAACAGTTGTAAGCCACCTTGAATCAAGTGCTGGGAGAAAGGAGGGACAAACATTGAAACAAATCAGTAATTCCCCAGAGGACATTGCCAACCGTTAAGGCCTCTTGAGAACTGTGCTCTCCCACAGTGGGATGGACGCTACATAAAAAGGTAATCCTTGCATGCGGAAAGGTAGAACACAAAGATCGGCAATTCCTACCTGTCTTGTTCTTCCATGCAAGGAACCACACATTTTATTTTCTCCTTCTTTGCAAGACCAGATCAGTGGGGCAGCAAATCCACTCTGCGTTTTAGCTTGAACTTTAAAGCCAAGTGCTAGCAACTTGCCTGTCTGCAGTGTACATCAACGCTAGCACTACATCCCCAGTCTGATGGCATCTGGGGGGCTCATGGGGGGCTTTCAGGGCATTAATGTAACTAATCGGATCATGCAACGAAGATCGTGCAGGATACGACAGACTGCAAGGGGGCTGTTGGACTAAGCTGATTTCTGTGGGACACAACAGTGGAGGCCGTCTGGCCCACCGGAGCTCCTGCGGGCCAGGGGAAAGCGAGTTGGTTCACCCAAGTCCCGTTGGGAAACAAGCTTCTAATCCCCTTCCCATGGGGAAGAGGTGGGTGTGGGGTGGCATCAGACAGACTAAACATCTGGGATGGATCGCTAATCCTGAAACTCCGTCGCTTTGCGAAGGAATCTGCCCAGAAACCAGTCTCAAGATTTGGGGTTGCAGAGTTCTTCCAAGTTAAGAGCAAGACACAGAATGGATTCACTGCAACACCGACATGGGTTCCACTGTAGCTTTTGGTGGACTCTTTTTTGGTTTTATCCAAATGCCTTCAGCTTTTGGCATAGCTTGGGAAAGTTTGGAGTAAAATCCACACTGGGTTGACCACCACCCTACCGATGGTTAAAAGCCCCGCCACCGTTTCTGATCACAGGAAGGGGATATAATGAACTTTCCAAGCGGTGGCACGAGTCTTCCAGAGACGGCGTCCCCTCCTTTCTGCCGCACTCGAGGAACAAAGAGAAAGACCACATGCCCTGAAAATCCTCCCCACAGCTGGAAAGAAACAGCTGCCGCCCTAATGCATCTCCCAGACTGGGGGGAAACACCGCCACTGCCGTCGGATCATTCCCTGGCAATCCCCAGGAATCAGATTGGAGCGATAATCCCCTTGTCAACGCAGCCTGAAGTATTAATCTATTCCTCTCCGGACCCCCCAAGCTGAGGCCAGTCGAGAAAACGCCACCCAGGCCTTTAGGAAAATGGTTTTATGTGTTTTTGTAACTTGTGATGCATTTTTAATCTTGCACCCTGCCTCAAGCCTTGGGGAGAGGTGGGTAACAAATTCTAAAAAATGTATTATTATTATCATTATCATTATCATTACTAGCAACAAGGGGTCACACAGGCTGCTGCAGCCAAAGTGCTTGACAAATTCCCTTTCTTTCCCTCCAGAGGGTAGGATTCCCACATTGTTTGGCCTGCTTTGTCTTCCAGTTTCTTTCATGGACAAATTCAAAATGCAGGTTGCCATTTTTTTTAAAAAAGGTTAGCTGCAAAATATGATTATTAAAAGCATAATTGCAAAGCCAGGGACGAGGGAGGGGGGAGGGGAAGGATACTGGCAGCTCTCAAGGCAATCCAATCCCCAAAACATGTTCAGCACTTTGCAAGGCCCCCTTAAAGTTTGAACTAAAATCCAGACCAGATTAAGCAGTCTATCAACATAGGAAAATTGTCTCGCAAGCTCAAAAATGCATAGATGTACAACTATATCTTGCATTTTGGTCTGCATTAGTTCCAGGAGAAGCAATTCCATATGGTTCAATTCAAATTGCACACTCAGCCATCTGACTGGGGGCATCCCCCATGTCAACAGCGTGCCTGGGTTTTAGTCTGAACTTGACCTGAGCTATCTAAGGTTCTGAACACCTCCCTTTCTTTTTACCCTCCTCCCCTTTGACACCAAGCTTTGGAGGAATAATGAAGTATAAATGCAAGACCGTGCAGTGCAACCCCCAAACAGGTCCATCAGTTCACACAGCTTTCTTAAAGTTCAGATTTAAACCCAGAACAGACTCACCACTTTCTGTTGAAATGAGAGCCGCCTATCTACCTCAGCTTTGAGTGGGACAAAAGGATGACGCCATAGAGGTGGGTGAGCAGCAGAATGTGCTTTTGAGGGGATCACGGCACATCTAGGGGATTCTGGGAGACGCAGTCCAGAGACAGAGAGAGAATAAATTTTCTCAGTTGTGGTCACCAGCTGGAAAGTGCGGCGTCTCCGTCCCTGGTGCAGGTCGAAGTCAGCAAAATCTCAGTCTGTCACCTGCCAAAGGCTCTTCTCCAAAAGGCACTAATTGGAGTCAGCCAGGCGTCCCTGGCGCACCTGCTCTGCAGCTGGCACCTCTTCCCGGGTGCCAAGGCTTGGCTCCTCTTCACACCTGACCCCCGAAGGAGGTGGGGAAGGGAGGCAGCGCCAGAGCAGGGGAGGATGGGCGAAACAAAGACAAAGCCAGGACCAGCAAGTTCTAGGTGGATCGGTCCCTCTGAGCAACTCTCCAGCTTCCCCCGCTTTCCAGCCAAGATCCACCCCAAACGGTGAACTTCTCCTTCCATGCTCTTCACCAAAAAAGAAAACCATCTGTGGCTGTAGCCTCCGCTCAGTGTAAACATCTGCAGGGGGAGGTACACTGCCCAAGTGCTACACAATCTCCATGCAAACGGGCAACATTACACAACACATGTCAATAACCGGGCACCACTGAGCAATCCACAGGGCACGATGGGCAACCATAACACACCACACAGCTAAAAAAGCCAGTGCGATTCTAGGCTGCATCAGAGTCTAGGACAAGGGACGTGATAGTGCCACTCTGATCCGTTTTGGTTAGACCCCACCTGGAATAATACCGTGCCCAGTTCTGGGCATCACAGTTCAGGAAGGATACGGAGAAGCTGGAAGGTGTCCAGACGAGGGTGACTAAAACGGTTATAGGCCTGGAAACCATGAACTCCTATGAGGAGATGGGAATGTTTAGCCCAGAGAAGAAAAGGGGACATGATAGCTGTGTTTAAATATTTAAAGAGATGTCATATGGAGGACGGAGCAAGCCTCTTTCTGTTGCTCCAGGGGCTTGGACACAGAGCAATGGCTTCAAACTTCAGGAAAACAGATTCCACCTCAGCATGAGGAAGAACTTCCTGAGGATAAGAGCAGTTTGACAGTGGAGTGTGCTGCCTCAGAGTGTGGTGGAGTCTCCTTCTTCGGAGGTTTCAAAAGAGAGCCTGGATTACCACTGTGTGTTCCTATGTGGCAGAGCAGAGTTGGACTCGATGGCCCTTGTGGTCTCTCCTACCTCTATGATTCTATGAATTTGCACAGGCAGTTGGGCCTTGCAAAGAAAGACAAAGGAAGAGCAGAAGATGCTCTCTCTGCAATTCCACTTCCGCCACTATCAGCAGAATCCATTCATCGCACAATGCAGGGTTCCTCAACAGTTGGACTCACCATCTTTGGTGGTCTTTCCACAGAGGCTGGACGGGCATTTTTAAGAGGTGCTTCAATTGCACATTCCTGAGTGTTGGGGGTTCAACTAGATTGCTGTTGGGGTCCTTCTAGTTCCAAGAGTCTATGATTCATGTGCTACGCTCACCCACGTGCAGGAATGCCATACACACAACTCTGCTTCAGACACAAGAAATGTCCAAATCTTAACATAGGGAAATTTACCCAAGCAGAAGACACCAACGGGATTCCAGTAAGCCCCTTTTCCAACCCTTTCTCCCTGGCCCCGCTCAAACTGCAGTGGTATCTCGAGGCTCCCATCAACTTTAAACCGCAATCCAAAGTGTTGAACCTGATCCTCAGAATAATTCAGCACCTTGGACAGATTTACTCAAAGTCTGGAGAGGGGGAAAAACCAGAACGGACCAACAGCACCACTGACCCAGGAGACAATAGCTGCCACTTGTACTGCAAGCTAAGAAATTCAAATCTGAATTGCAGTTTGATCTGCACTGACCCTGCAAGATCCAATCCATCCATATCGAACTGAACACCTAGGGAAGTTTCTCACCCATTGCTCGCAGTGATTCTGTCCATTTGCAAGATCACTCCTACAAGGCTGAGTCAAATTCTGCAAAATTAAAACTGTATATTCTCCCTCCCTTTCTCTCAACGCAATCACCTTTGCAAGCTGTGCCGGAGCCACGGTAAGAAATAGCTGCCTGTCCAGAAAAGCTGTCCTGCACAAAATGTCTTGCACAAAACAGGGTTGGACTAGATTGCTTTCGGAGCCTCTTCTCATGCTAGCAGTCTATAATCCTATGAGCTTTAATTTACAGATCGTGGGAGAAGGAGAAAACAGATGGGAGATGGCGGGGTGAGTTTTCAATATCTTCCTCCAAGCAACATTAAACTTTACAATACAACCACACAGAAAAAGAAATGCGCGGCATACATAACAGCGGTTGGAACCTTGTTCATTCATTCGAAATAGAGGAGACTCATTGAATCAATTGTTGAATGGGGAGTCAGTGCCTTTGATCCAGTAGGTCTACTCTGTTCAGGAATAACAATAGGATTTAGGCCAATAAATCAGACAGAGAGACATTCTGCATTCCCTGGCTTAATTAGATATATACATTCTTTCACATATTTACAGATACTGGACTTTTTTTTCTCAACTCATCCTGGCAAGCGCCTGCATCCTGTTTGCATAGTATACATCTCTGTATGCAAAGCTACTCACTGACTGCATCGGATGGCAAGGTCGTGCCATGGAATTGCAATCCAAAATTACAACCAAACATGTGACTGAGAGGGGCAGAACGATGCCAAACTCTCTTATTTAAATACAGGCCTTCCTTCCTAGTCCCCCATTCATGGAACTCTTTCCCAGGAAAAATTGGCTTGTCTCCTCCCTCGCTGAGCTTATGGCCACGCAGGAGAAACTAAAAGCCCCGAGTTTTTAAAACCCATTCTAAAACCGCCCATTAAATATTGTTTTTCATTTCTTCCTAAGGCATGTTTTTATCTCTTTGATCGTAAGTCACTTTGGGAGCACCGTTGGGCAGGAAAGGCGGAAATAAATGCTTCCAAATCTATATAAATAAAATTAAACTTTCTGTCTGTTCGCTGCTGCGTTATGTGACTGCAAACCCCAGGATTCCATAGGAGGCTGAAAGTGGAATAATAGCACTCAAACAGTCTAGTGCAGAAATGGCCTAAGATTTTATAATCATATGGTTCTATGTGCACGCATGCAGAACGGCGCGGCACATTTGTCAAAAGGCTTTGATGCATGCAGTTCCTTTTGATGTAACTGAATAAATAATATGAAGTCTCTTTCTGCTTTTTTATAACCTCATGTAAAAAGAGCCGGATGGCGTTTCGCCATATTTGGAGGTGGCGTTTGAGAGAGTGTACACATCATATCCAAAATTTATTTGGGGGGCATTGCAGCACCCCACATACATTCCTACAGAGTAATGCAATCGGTGGCCGCAGAGGAAAGGCCTGTCTCTCTCAAGGGCAGTTAAGACGGATATGCAGCAACGTTAGCATTGCAGTCCAAATGCATAACTTTCCCAAGAATCCCTTCCTTTCCTGACCCACATCTGAAAACAGGATTAAAGCATGACTTTCTCCAAGCGCAGTGGCCGCTGGACAGCAAGCCAGCTAGAGAAGAGACACGGCCACCGAGATGGGGCTCATACTGTCCCTTTCTTTCCCAAACCACTGCCGCAGGAAAGGGGTAAGTTATGTGCCTTTAAAAAGTTTTATTTGCCTTTTTATACACCGGCACCATTCTAATCGCCCAGAAGTAACCAAGGACAATTCCTTGGTTTTATTAAGAGGCTTAAATCAGGGACTTTTCTCCCTAGCAAACCACTGCCAGCTTTATGAGGACAGTTACGGCTGATGCTTTTTAACAGAAAAAAAAAATTACACATATGCCTCCCGTTAGGAACAAGGACCTTGCAGTTAGCATTTTGGGATGCTTGCTGGAGCCCTGAACCGAGGGTCAGAAAAGTCAATGGCTCCACAGAATGTACCACCCTGATGGCTGGGGTGCAAAGTCCAGGAAAATGATGGATGGTTGACCCAACCGATCAGACAAGCTGTGATAATAACTTTCTCCATCCCAAATTCTCTTACTCTGACATAAAAGGGCAGGGGCATTCATTTGTTCATTTTCTTTACTGATTTCTTTTTGTATTTCACTACACTCTACAACAAGTGTTGGTGGCAACGCTCCAGCAGAAGACAGAGCATGGAAAAGTTACCTTTTTGGACTACGGTTTTCAAAATTTCCTACCCAGCCCAGGGTCATAGGTTTCCATAGGGTGGAAGGCGGACACTTAAACTGTCCTGTGAAACTGATATGATGGTGCAGTGCAGACAGAGAGAAAGACACTTAGATAGAAAAATTGGATGGGTGGATGGGTGGATGGATGGATGGATGGGCAGACAGGCATTTTAGATAGATAGATAGATAGATAGATAGATAGATAGATAGATAGATAGATAGATAGATAGATAGATGATGGATGGATGGAGGATGGATGGATGGATGGAGGATGGATGGAGGATGGATGGATGATGGATGGATGGATGATGGATGGATGGATGGATGGATGATGGATGGATGGATGGATGGGTGGATGATGGGTGGATGGATGGATGGATGATGGATGGATGGATGGATGGATGATGGATGGATGGATGGATGGATGGATGGATGGATGGATGGATGGATGCTTCTTTTCTGGAGAACCTTCCCTCTCGGTGGCTCCAATCCAGCCTCGCAGTCCTTTAAAAAAACACCTCTGGTCCCTTTCCTCCTCTACCAGATGCTGCTTGGTCAGCTAAGGACGGATCGCAGTCCCATTTCTCAGCATGATGCCCCCCTGCAGTCCTTCTCGGAAGGAAATGGAGGAGGAGGGAGATGGGCGAGAGAGAGGAAGTCTAGGGCCACATGCTGAGCCACCTCCCTTTCCTTCCCCTTTCTCTGACCTGGTTTGGACTCTGGGTGCCCCCTCTCCCCACTATGCCTCAGCCCCCTTCCTGCAGACACACATTTTGATGTTTGCAATTTTTCCACTTTTGTAGGGGCCCTGCCCCTCTAACCCTAGGCAGTGTGGAGGGCCAACTGTAAATGAATAGATGGAAGGAAAGAAGGAAGGAAGGAAGGAAGGAAGGAAGGAAGGAAGGAAGGAAGGAAGGAAGGAAGGAAGGAGGCAAGCAAGCAAGCAAGCAGATCTTGGAAAAGGTAGCTACTGTTTGAGCTACAAAGACCCAAACCCCACATATAATAGTAGGTGAGGAATTCTGACCAAAAAAGTAACTTTCTCCAGCTCTGGTGGCATAGCATTATTGAAGCAGACAAAGGCGATGATGATGATGATGATGATAGTTTTAAAAACTGGAGCAGTGTCCTATGTACCCCTGGCAGTGCAGCAGAGTGGTTGGAACACAGGGTCACAGCTTGGGAGATCTAGTTTCCTGCCCCTTTCCTGAGCCATACAGCTCCCTGGGTTGATCTTGGGCCAGTCACTTTCTCTTTCTCAGTTTGGCCTACGTCGCTGGGCTGTTGTAAAGACAAAGTGGAGAAGAGGGAGAGAGTCATCTTCATTACTTGGATTAATTAGAGAGGGTAAGTAGGATATAGGTGTAAAGAACTATTAAATAAATAATGTAAAGTAGCAACAATAATAGCAATTTGTGGAAATGAAATTAGGAAACCATATCTTATAACAACATCTTCCCTATGGTGGGAGACGTGACAGCTTTTTATCAGCCAGAGACCTCAGAGAGCTGTTTGCACGCTGGAAAACATGAGAATGCACTGCAACAGCCCATGCGGAGACTGTAGTAGAAGGAGCAATACTGTATATTTCTTCGCAATAATTAATTTACAGAATTTGCTGTCACAATAGCTCAGGTGGATTTAAAAGCAGGGGGAAGGGGATTAGACAAACCCATGAAGAGACTGGTCTATAGACAGACACACACACGCTTGTAACCCTATGCTCAGATGACGGCTCTCTCTCCAGCCTCCCAGCTGCTGGAGACAAGGAAATGGGGAAGGGGTATCAGGAGCGTCAGCTAAAGGCTGCCAGGTCAGTGGAGCGGTGAATCCGCTCCATGATTTAACGAAGGCTTTAAAGGCACTCTCCAATGTGCTAGACTTTGTCTTCAAAACAGGTTCAGCACCTTGGAAAGCTCCTCTACATTTTTCCCCCTTAAAAAAACTCTTTTTTTATTCCAAAATGCCCAGCAAGGGGGAACAGGAAGGCATTTCCACCAAAATATTTTGCCAATCTATCCTAATTTTTGCCCCAAATGACCTCTAAGGAACATGAGGGGCATCTCCACCATGTCCTTGGGCCATCTTCAGCTCAGGAAAGACCTTTTATGAAACAGAAAGGAAATAGGAAGTTAGTTTCACTCATTTCCTGTTGTTAAGAAAAAGACCTCTGCTGGGCCTAAAAGATGGTAGAAAGGGCCCTCATGTTCTCCAGAAAGCATTTGCAAGCAAAACATTTGGGGATTTTTTGCCTGGTTAGGGGGTTTGGTTCCTTGGAGAGGCGAATGTGGTCCCCTGCCCTTCCACACCCCTAGCCTATCACCTGGTGGGGAGGGTCATTTAAAGCCCCAAATGACCTCCTCTCTCATTCTTGCTTCACCACACCTTGTAAGAGTTACCATTCCTGGACTACAGCTCCCAGAATCCCCTACCCAGCTCCCCCAGCGTAAGCATGGCCAATGTGGGTTGTGCGCACTGTAGTCCAAAGTACTGGGCTTCAAATTGAAAGAGGAAATTCTCCCTGCAGCCAAAACCTCTTCCTTCCAGGATCCCAGATACATCACACACTGCTGGAACACTTTTGAAGCATCTCAAAGCCGGTGGGCTTGTCAGCAGGCAGGCAATGTGTCCACACAGTGCCCTTGTCGGCAAAGAAAAACAAATCACTCTCTCCCCGTTTATCACTGTTTCAGGTGGAGGATGCACAAAAGTTGTCAGGTTACAGGATGATCTATTAAAAAGGTTGCTCTCTTTTGGAGAAGAATCCTGCCTCCGAGTCCCCACTCTTTCAGAGGAAGAACACCAACTCCAGGCTGTTTTGAGAGATCGAGGTTTAATATTGGGGGAACGGGGACCCCAAGGGAGAGGGAAACAGGAGGACAGGTGAGCAGAAGAGATCTCGTGAAGGTTATCTGGGCCCACCCAGCAGCCCAGGTCCACAAAGCAAACGGTACTTATCAGGGCAACACATCTTGATGGGATCTGGGAGAGAGCCATCAAGCGCATTTACTTTGGAGGAGAGAACAAATTGAGACCATCCATCAGCTCAGCTTGCCTCGCCGATGCCAGTTCAATTTCTCCTTTGCAGCCCTGGGGAAAATTTATAGGCGGGGAAGTTTTTATCTCCGGAGGCTCTCAACGCTCAGGAAGGCAAGGTGGGGCTGGGGGAAACTGGCCGCTCGCCCATCTCATGGCTGGAAGGCTGAGCTTAAGGCCAGCTCCTGGGAAACCTTCCTTTCTCGAACAATTCCCAGAATAGCCCAGCCAGCCAATCTGCAGGGTTCTGGGAACGGTTACTCAGAAGTAAGTTCTCCAAGCTGTTTCCATACTCTGATACTCAATAAATAAACCAAGAAACCTCTAGCAGAGGGTCACACCAAACTTTCAGAGACAATCCATTTCCAAATCCTTGTTCTGTGAGAAAACATCCGCAGAAAAATACATTTTAATACCCATTTCCATGTGGATGTAATTTTTCCCAACAACACAAGAAAAGGCACAACTCAATGGGGAAACACGGTGGGAAGAGTTATCAATGAATACACGTACCAGGTCCTGGCCAGAAATGGGCAATCTGCCCATCGCCAACTGGATCAGTACCCAGTACCCTTCCTACCCAGTCTCACTGGTCCCTAGCTTTGATAGCAAGCTCCTTGGGGCAAAGACCAGAGGCCTCTTAAACCAGCCTGAACCCCAGTCCCAACTAAAATAAGCCTACTGAATCAATGGGAATTGCATACGTGTTGACTCACAGTTCAACAATTGATTGCACCGTACAAATAAATGCATGCACCAGGTGATGTCTTCTCCATGATGCAGCTGGAAAGGGCATCGAAAGCACATCCAGGAGGAGAGGCAGCAATCCAGTCCGTATGAATATTTGATGTTCCGGATGCCTGTTCAGCCAGCTCTGGGCCCCCTGCCAGGCTCCCACCTTCCTTTATTGTTTTTCTGCTTTGCACCAAATGCTCCTGCCAGCCACTTTCCAATGCCAGCGGTGGGAACCTCACTAAGGCAGTCAAGGGAGAAAACAAAAGGAGAGGCCACCAGAAGTCAGGCGGTTGTTATGTGCTTTTGAGTCATTTCCATAGAATCCTGGAGCTGGAAGAGACGACAATGGCCATCGAGTCCAACCCCCTTCTGCCATGCAGGAACACACACTCAAAGCACCACCAGCAAACAGCCATCCAGTCTCTGTTTAAAAACCTCCAAAGAAGGAGACTCCATCACACTCCACTTGAGGCAGCAGCAGCCGATTCCACTGTCAAACTCCTCTTATTCTCAGGAAGTTCTTCCTGATGTTTAGGTGGAATCTCTTTTCCTGAAGTTTGAATCCATTGCTCTGTATCCTAGTCTCCAGAGCAGCAGAAAACAAGCTTGCTCCACCTTCAACATGACAACTTATGGCAACCCTAAGGTGAAGCCATCACGGGGTTTTCTGGGGGCTGAGGGTGTGTGATGTGCCCAAAGTCACCCAGTGGGTTTCCATGGCTAAGCAGGGAATCGAACCCTGGTCTCTAGGATCATAGTCTAATGTTCAAACTATGCTGGTTCTCAGAAGTCAGGTAGGAGTAAGCAAGAGAAACATCTTGGATCATAATCCCCAGGGCTTGCAGGGAGAATCAGTTCCATCAGGTGCTACAAGATGCCAGAAGCTCATGTGACCACAATATTTTGATTTCGCTCTTGTTCCCATATCCCGTTAGTATCTTACGCATAAGTTCCCCTATGGAAACAGTCTGACTTTTTTTTCCCCCACATGCAACATCTGCATTCAGTTCAAGGTTACACTTCGCTCTTTTGGAAAGTGGGCTAGCTAGCAGCTAGCCCACTGCCTTCCCCACCATGTCTGGTGGGAACCTGGGAGGCAGAGTCTTCTTTGTGGCTGCTCCTAGACTCTGGAATTCCCTCCCTAGGAAAATTAGGATGGCTCATTCCTTGCTGTCTTTTCCCCTGCTGCTCACAGTGACCGCTTCCCCGTAAGTGGAGGACTGGATGGATCAGGTTGGAATTCACTGTGTGGCTATAAAGGTTGATCATCCATAACTCCCCTACATTATTCCAGCCATTGTAGTTTTCTGCCTTTCTGTAAGCCATCTTGAGTCCAGTCTAGGAGAAAGGTAGGGCATAAATCGAAGGAGAGAGGGATGGCAGAGACAGAGCTGAGTTGTGCGTTTAGTCCTGCACCCAGTTGCCCTCTCAGTTTTGCACTTCCTTGCACATTGGGTCGTGCATTCGGTTGCATAAAGTTGCTGTCCAACACGAGTCCTGGCGTAGCACAATCGCCGCGTAACTCCACAGACGGGGGAAACATGCTACAAGTCTAGAATCTTGGCCTTGCCATCTTTATCCGCTCCCCTCTTGGCTCTGAGCTCTCGGAGGAGATGGTGGGTTCCCTTGCTGAGCTACTTGGAGATGGTTTCCTCCTCGAACGGCTTACCCGGAGGGGTTGGCACCAGCGACGGTGCCAATCAATTCATCAAGGCTTCTCGTTTGACGTCTGGCTCCTGCCATATCAAATTGAGAGCGTGGCACAAAAGAGCCTGCGTCTCGTCAAACACAGGCCCGCATTTGATGCCTGTTAATTGCACCCAGCTGAGAAGTTGTATGTTGCTTCGTTTGTCCTGACTCCGCTGCCAGTCAATTTCACTGAGAGGAAGAGGCCGGGGAGGGGGGCAACTGCGACTGCAACAGAGCAATCTCTTTCGGTCACAGAATGGACAAAGTGATGGCCGTAGGGCACAGGTAGCGTCCCCCAGGGCTGTTTTTGTGGGGCCTCAGGCTTCCAAAGGGCTTTAAAAATACTCAAAAAAATATTTTTGTTGCAAAATGCCTCAAAATCCCCTGCAGTTACCAAGGAAAACCCAAAAACTGATGAGAATGGCTCCATGTCCATTAGAGGGCATTTGGGGGCACAATAATTGATTGTTTTCGGGGGGACCAGGTACATGGGAGGGTCTGGCCCTCCAAGGTTTTCCATGCAAGCCCCCAGCCTTCCAGAGTTGCCCACCCTTGCTCCATTCCAACTGATTTTCAGAGATGTCAGTGCTTGGAACTGGGGCATTACAGTGTGGGATTTGAGTTTGAATCCTCGCTGAGCCAACAAACTCACCAGCTGAGCTTGAGTTAGTCTAGAGTGGTGCTATAACCACTGTACCACACTGCCTCTCCCCACCTTAAAAACAACCCTGTGAGATATGCCAGGCAGTGAACTTCATGGCTCAGCGAAGATTGAAATCCAAATGTCCCAAGCCTCATCCAGAGGCTCTAACCACAGAACCACACTGCCTCTCCCCTCCGCTGACACCATTCACGGTCCCACGCCATCCTTCCCATGCTGGGTGGAAAAGAAAAGACTCCCAGGGGCTGGGGCTCTAAATCAGTTGGGAGCCAGCTGCTCCACGCTGATGGATAATAAAGTAACTTCCCTCCCCACGCCTGCGGTCGCCTTCCTTCCCAGCAGCCTCTTCCTGATGAATTTATTGGAGGACTTTCATCACAATGTCAGCTACGGTAATTGCTTCTCAGACAACTGGCACAACTTCTTCCGGGGTTGGGAGCAGGTGGCCGTGGCTGGAGATGCAGCGGAAGGGAGAGACCCCTGCCCAAATCACGGGGTGGGGATACCTGAGACCCCCTGCCACCACACCAGGTCTGTTGATCAGCGGCGACTGGTAACTCCCCACGTTGTGCAGTGTTGCCATTCAACGCAAAGGGTCAAGACCTTAGATGTCCGCGCCCTTCCGCTGCCCAGCAGCTGCCAAGCCCTGGAAGGGACCCGCACTTTTATCCCTGTTGGAAGGGCGGAGCGAGGAACCCATCCAGACCATAGAGAGACAGCTGGCCTCAGCTCAGTGGGGACGAAAAATGAGGGAAGATCCTCAAACAGAGGACGCCCCCCTTTTCCTTCCCCCAGGAGCCCAGAGCGGCCAGATCTTCACGGTTTGAATCACCTTCTGTTTCCCTCTGGTGAGAAGAAGCAGCAGTAGCCCTTCCTGGACTTTGAGAGCTCCTGGATGGGGGAAGGTTTAGGGGGCAAATAAACCCCGTCCCCCAACCAAAAAGGGACTTATATGTGCATAAGGTGCTCTTAAGTGCACGCAAGTTACTAACGGGATGGGATGCCTGTTGACGTCCATGCAGCACAGTTGGCACATGCCAAGGGATGCAGTTTTTCGTGAACTTTCTTTTTCAAAGAAAGAAAAGGAGTAATTTTAGAATTTTTCTTCCCACTGTGAGAAAGTCTTCAAAAATCACACAGTCCTCAAAGTCAATTCATAATTCAGACTGTGCAAAATTCACACATGGTTGTTTTCTGCAGAAAACAGCATTTTTTGCATGCAAAAAACAATATTTCTGCACAGTTAGCCCTCCACTTTCATGGGAGTGAGGGATGTAACACCCTCAGAAAAGTGGGGAAATTATGAATAAAAACTAAAATTGTGAACACTGTTTTCTTTATATGAAAACACTTCTCTAGGAATTAGTAGGTCCTCCAGCATGGCTCTATGGTCAACTTCCAGTGAAAGTGGGCCATAGAGTAACGTTGAAGGACCTTAAAATGCCTAGAGAAGTATTGTCTCTAGGAATCCCTAGCCCAGCCACAGTATTTTCTGCACAAGAAAGAACATATTCTGTACAGAAGTATTATTTTATGTGCCCAAAATGCTGCTTCTTACACAGAAAATGCTTTCTGAAAACAAAAACACATGCAAAATCTGTGCAGATTTAAGTCTTGAACTACGAAGATTTCCATCACACCAGGATTTTGTTAGAGTTTCTCAACACTAAAAAAAAAAATGTTTTTCCACCATTTTCAAAGTTTCTGAATATTGTTCCCCATGACTCCAAGAGCCAGCATGGCATAGTGGTCTGAAGTTTGGATTGCAAGCCCGGAGACTCAGCCATGTAAACCCACTGGGTGACCTTGGGCACATCACACACTCTCAGCCCCAAAAAACCCCTTAGTGTCCCCATAAGTTGGAAATGACTTGAAGAAACACAACAACAATGCTATTTTAGAGACCCAGCATGGAGTAGTGGTCTGAGCCTTGGGCTACGACACTGGAAACCCACAGGGTGACCTTGGGCATGTCACACACTCTCAGCCCCAGAAAACCCAATGGTACATTCACCTTAAATTGGAAACGACAACAGGAACAACCACATGACTCCACACACGGAGACTTGTGCTGTGCAACCCGGAAGGCACATCTCAGCCGTTATCTACTCAAAACACACACAGACACACTGCAACCCAGCCCCTGGCCTGCCCCAGCTTGCTTTGCAGCAGCGAAAGGGGCTCCCATCTCACCCGGCTGGCAGCAAATGATTTAATTCCTTGAGTGCAGAAAGCAATTGAAGTGGAATTGAGGGATGGTGTTGCCTCGCTAACAGATATTAAGTGCCCCCTTGTTTCCCCCTTGAGTGAAGCAATGTTCTATGAAATCAAAGAATCGCTTCATAGAAATGTTAAGAATCTCTCGTGGCCAAAAAAGAGAAAGAGAGAAGGGGTGGGAAGCCATTCCCAGAAACACGCTCTCCCTCCGCTGCTCTGTCTTGTCGTGAAAATACCTTTCATGTCTCATAGGCTGCCTACATCTTTCATACAGAAGTAATTTGGTTCCCTTCCCTATCTTTTTGGTTCATAATCAAGAAATAACTTTGCATTTTTCACAGAAGAGAAAGGGGACGGCTACTCTGCGGAGTGCTGAGAGCCAAGAGGTGGTTTGAGAGAAAGGAATTCTGAAGCCAAGGGCAGGAACGGGCCAGAAAAAATATCCCTGGGCCACGTGTGGCCCCATGGAGCCATACTGGAGGCCTAGATCCACCACTAATTACAGAATCATAGAACTGGAAGGGATCTGGAAGGGGGTTGGACTGGAAGCCATCCAGTCCAACCCCCTTCTGTCAAGCAAGGAGACACAATCAAAGTATTCCTGAGAGATGGAAGCCTTTCCTTAAAAACCTCCAAAGAAAGAGACTCCACTGAGGCAGCATTCCACTGTCAAAGTGCTCTTACTTTCAGAAGTTCTTCCTTATGTTTAGGTGGAATCTATTTTCCTGTAGTTTGAACTTATTGCTCCATGTCCTAGTCTCTGGAGCAGCAGAGAACAGGCCAGCTCCATCCTCCACATGACATCCCTTCAAATATCTCAAGGAATTAAGAACCTTCCTTTTGAAAAATTACTCCATGAAACCTCCAGCATAGAGACAGTCAAACACAGAGAGGGGAAGAACACTGGGCAGCCACTGTGGAATAATGATTAGACTAAATTATGCCAAAAAAGTGACCCTCCCCCAGTTGTTGTCAGAATGTGTGTGTTTACGGGAAGGGGGCTGTGGCATGGTGGGGACAGTGGGCCCAAACCAGGTCAGGGAAAGGAGAGGGAACGGGGTGGGTCGGCACGGTGGCCCTACACTTCCTCTCTTTTGTCCATCTTTGTCCTTGGGTGTGTGGGGGGGGCAATGGGAATGCGATTGTGGGGATGAGAAACCGGGCTGCGATCCGTCCTTAGCCATCCAGGCAGGGGCTGATGGCGGAGGGGGAGGATCAGGGGTGGGTTTTTAAAAGGTGGCATGTCTGACCAGAGTTGCTAAAAGGGGAGGTTCCCCTGGAAAAAGGGTGTCTGAGGTTGGGGAAAAATGGGTTGGAGAAACTTCCAAATAATTAGATCCATGCAAGTCAACCCTGCAAGTGTGAAGGGCTGACTGTACGTGCACTCCAAGGCCTCTCTGCTTAAAGTGCTCATTCTGCAGCTCCTTAACGATCTCTTCTTGCCAGGCCACAACCACATGTTGCTTTGGCCACACTGGTCCCCGTTTTTACCCGTGAGAAGTCGGAGGGGAGGGGTCCCTCGCTCATCCTCACCTGCAGCCACACCGCCCAGGTGAATGCCACGGGAAGCCCCTGGCAATCCTGCCCCACAGCTGACTCGCCAGTTCCTCGGCGCCAGCTGCCCGGCTTCCTCGCCCTCAGCCCATTTGGCACCTTTCCTTCTGCAGCAGGAGACCTCGCTCGCTCGCTCGCAAAAGGACGCCCCGGGCTGCCTTCTCAGCTCCCTCTCAAGCCGGGCCCGAGTGCGAGTGGCTGGCAGTTAGCACATTAGGGCTCCTTGCTAATGCACTCAACCCAAAGTGGGTCAGTTTCAGCAGGAACGTGCGTTCCCTTGCAGGGGGAGGGCTGGAACATCAAAAGGACACGGGATTGGGGATGAGGCTCCAAGTTGTCACACCTTACAAAATGCCCATGGCAGCAGCAGGCATTTCTCTGAACTGGAAGAACTTCCAGCCTAGAAATGGCAGAATCAAAATGGAAGGAACAAATCTTGGGAAAGTTAATTGGGGGGGCAGAACTAAAATGTTCACTTTTTTTCCTTTTTTTAATGTAAAAGTAAAAAAAACACAAATCAAACATTCAACTACTAACTAAACTACTAATAAACTACTAACTGCACAAACTGCTAACTACTACTAACTAGCTACTACTAACAAACTACTAACAAAATATGACTAAAATTAGTTCAGGGAGTGGGTATCCAGCTTTCATTCTGACTCCCTCAGCATTGAAACAAGCCAAAAAGAAAAGCTTCTAGTCCTCGTGGCAGAGACAATACACTAGGAAAGGGTACTGACAACATTTCCTAACCTCTCAGAAGAGAAAAGCCAGAATACTTAGCCCCCACATCCCATTAGAGCAGAGCCACTGATTAAATGTGATTTACAGAGGCAACGACTCCCTATGAAACAGCTGATGGCACGGCGTGGAAACACAGGACTCACCAAACAAACGAACGAACGCAGCAGCGCCTTGCCTGTTCCCAGTTCGGGAGGGAAGCGGAACCAGCTGCTGACCTTGGTTAGAGGCTCTGCAGAGGAGGTCGGCCAAAGAACACTCTGGGAAGTGCCGGAAGGCCTTTGCAGGGCAGCAGAAGAGCTGCAGGCATCTCCTTTGGACCTGAGTTGCAGGGAAGCGCAGAGCAGCTGGAAAGGTCTTGGGTAACAGCCGAACTGAGGCATTTCTTGGCTCCCCAACTTGGGAAGACAACTAAATGTGTGTGTGAACCCAGAGAGACTGGAAGGTTGCTGGGAGGAGAGTGGACTTGGGGTGGCTGATGTGAAGCCCCCTTTGGGTCCTAGCAGATGTCTTCTCCTTGACAGTTTGCCTGTGGTTCTGCCTGCCCCAAAGTCTCCAACGCACCCAATCTATTCCTCATCCTGCAACCGCCCACCCCGATCCTACCAAGGCCTGCATCCTGAAGCCACTTACTTGTGCCGCTGAACCTCATCGACTGCTGAAAACAGCTGAATAGCAAATTGAGCCTGGACTCTTCCAAGAAGCCGAGATGACTCAACTGAGGCTGTCAGACTTTGGTCATACCATCAGAAGACCTGACTCATTAGAAGAGACAATAATGCTTGGGAAGTTAGAAGGCAGTGGGAAAAGAGGGAGACGGCATCACAGATGGAATAGACTCAACTGAGGAGGCCACGTCCCTGAATCTGCAAGGCCTGAGCAGGGCGGCTAATGACAGCGTGACTTGTGGGTCTCTCATTTCTGGGGTCGCCAGAGTCAAAAGTCAACTTGACAACAGTTACCAACAATGCACACTTCTCTTCTCCCCTCCGTCTCTCCCTTTTTGCAAAATGCTTGACTAGCACTCCAAAGAGGCAATTAATGCAGGAGGTCCACCCTCCGGCTGACTCAGCTGCCGCTCGCTGTGGCTTCATTCATGCGGTCCTCTGGAGACCCTTGTGTCAGGCAGCAAAAAATGGCTTTGGCCTCCGCTTCGCTGGGTTCAGAGCCTCACGGTACAGCTGGAGACCGGCCGGTTTATCGGTGAGCACAAATGGATTGTCATTGCCGAGAAATGCCGCCGGCTCTTCCAGGATCGGTGGGGGCCCATGGGTCTGAATATTCTCCAGGATGGGGTTTGAAAAGAGGCCAGATTTGAAATGAGAACCACCAAGAAAGAGAGAAACAGTCTTTCCAAGGCTGGCCCAACCATAAGGCAGAGTGAGGCAGGTGTCTCAGAGACCTGATTTCTCCAAGTTGCTTGTCTTTCTTTCTTTTTCTCCACCACACAAGGTGTACCCAGTTGTTGGAAAACTACAGTTCCCAGAATCCACCATTCCCTATAACTACTCTTCCTGCCACTTAGGGGGTCGTAGGAGTTGCAGTCAGTGGTAGCTGGCGGCCTCCCTGTCAGTCAAGGCAGAAAATCAGCTCTGGCTTTAAGTCTGAACTTTAAAAGTGCTATCCAAGGTGCTGGACTTGTTGGAGACATGGGGATATAGTCCCCCCAAAAGAGTTACTTTTGCCCAAAGATTGGCTATAACTATGTTACATGATGACTATGACTTAAAATCTTAAAATCACAGAGTTGGAAGGACACCAATTTTCCCCAAGAAGGAAAGGCCAGCCTCTCTTTCTTGCAAGGAGACCGGGTCTCTCTTTAAGAAAACCTTCACCCTCTCTCCCTTAAAGATCTCAGAAGGCTCCTCGTTGTGCTTTTGGGATATCCACACTCCTTTAATTTTAACATCGAGGAATCTGCTAAAAGGACGGTGATTAATTGCCCGATGGTTCTTTAATTGTTCAGTGGCTTCTGCGGTCTCCTCGCTTTGGTGCAAAGAGGATTGGAAAACGGGACAGCGGCCATAGTTACTTATTTTAAACACTATCTTTCTTAAAGCCAGGTTTGCTAGACGTGGTGGCTTCTTTCAAGCGCGCTGACTGAGATCCAGCATCACAGCCTAATTTTTGTAACTTTACACATCCGTAGCTACGCCGCATTCGTGCAGCAAAACCTTGTTAGTGAATTGCAAAGATGGGCAGCCAGGTGCTAGCAGATAACACGCGTGGGACCCTTCTAAGGTGAACTGGACCCTTGTGACGTACACAGGGCTCCCCTGATATGTGTCAGACATCTCTTTTCAAAGGGGGGGATTTCATATTTATTAATGTTAATACAAACATGCAAAGAAGCTAGTTTGTAACTAAGAAAAAGAAACAAGCTATACCTGGCTTCCACATTTGCTGGGCCTAGGCGCTCAGGACCCTTGTAAAAGTGGAAAAACCACAAATATCAAAATGTAGGTGTGTCTGTGGGAAGGGGAGCCAAGGCACGGTGGGGAGAGCGGGCGCCTGGGGTCCTTAGCTGGCCAAGCAGCGGCTGATGGAGGAGGAAGAGGACTAGAGGTGGGTTTTTAAAGGTCTGCGTGGTCTGACTGGAGCCACCAAGAGGGAAGGTTCCCCCAGAAAGGAAGCTCTTGGAGGGAGCCATAGTTGGGAAAATGGCAAATAATCAAACCCGTGACAGTGAAACCCACAAATGTGTAGGGGTGACTGTACATAAGCAATATATGTATAAAGATAAAATTAATCTAAACTAAGGCATAACAGCAAAACCCACTGCTGAAAGACTAACCTATCGCCCTAAACACACCCTAACTACACTAATTAAAACACAAAAGAACTCTGATTTCCCCAACACAAACTGGGAGAAAAAGGGGAAAAAATCAACCAATATCCCACGCCTTATTCTACTATTACAGATCTAGGTGCATTCAACTTATTAGAATTAGTAATAGCGGCAATTATTATTGATGCTAGCATCGGATGCTTCTGTTGGGCATCAAGGCCTCCCCCGCTGGGCTCTGGTATTTCCGAGCTGGTGCCCCAAAGTGCAAGGGGGAGCACCCCAATGCCCGCTGATGCCCCTGGCGTACACTGGGCGGTGGAACATCAGCCATTCCAGCGGCTGCGATTGCACTATTTTGCCCGTGCATTGTAACATCCTGGCAGCCCTAGGCTGAACCCGTCGGTCTCAGGTTCGGATCCTGGAATCTCAGAGCCGCAAAAGTTCTGACCTAGGCCATTTCCGCACAGGTCTGTTATAGTGCGATGATTCCACTTTCAACCTCCCATGGACCTGGGGTTTGCAGTTTCGGGAGGGGCCGACTGGTCCTCCCGAAACTGCAAACCCCAGGATTCCATAGGAGGTTGAAAGCGGAATCATCGCACTATAACAGACTCGTGCGGAATTGGTCCTAGATACCTTAATATAACGACAGTATATACCAGTTGGATTTTGTGTTGAGGATTCAAGGCCTGCCAGAGCCACAAAACCCACCTTTGGCCACACTCACGCTCTTTCAGTCTGGCCTACCTCGCAAGGTCGTTGTGAGGATGAAATAGGCTATAACTGTGACAAATCTTTTTTTAAAAAAAAAATCAGGAGATATGCACGTTGTAACACTTTGCAGCACTGAAGTAGGGAAAAATAAGCCCATAAGGTTGGATATCAGTCCGGAGATGTTCGTGCCAAACCCATACAGCAAACCTTTTTCTATAAACCTATCAGTTTGTGAATGATGTTTCCCTCTTAAAGTAAATTATTTGTGTGGGTAAAGCTGTTTCCTTTTCTTTTGCTTTCTTGTAGCCAATCGACAGATTTCCCCCGCAGATTTCCAACGGTGAGCGATACCCATTTCTGCCGGAGTTTTCTGGGTTTAATATCAGTTGTAAATAATCTTCTGTTTGTATTCCACTTTTTTACGCCTCACAACCGGCCCTACTTGGATTTTAAGACCTCTGAATTGCTTGCCGGTTTGCACAACCTAGAGACTGCGTTCTCTCTCTCTCTAAGACTATAACTCCCAAAATCCCCCAATCCACAGAGCCACTTGCTATGTCAGTGCACAACTACAGTTACAGCTAAAATTCATACATCATACACACATACATTAAGCATGTATGGATTTCAGCTGCAACTGTACGTGTGTACTGGTATCATTTTATTATAGTAACTTTTTGACATATTTTTATTTGGTTTATTTGGCACTGCCGGGATTGCGACGGGACGACAACGGAAAAGAGTAAGGTGCAGAAAGGGCCTTAGATAAATTAACTCTCCTAATCAATGACAAAATTCAGGAAAAAAGCAAAGACGAATGGGACCCAATAATGAAATTTATGGAGAAGAGATTTGAGAATGCTGAGATTTTTAACAGAAGGAACTTCCCTCTTTGACAACTTCCCGCGGCAACGTCTCCCACTCCTACAGCTACAGCGTGGCCACATCATCTCCAGCCCCGTTCCCTAATGCCCTCCTTTGCAAAAGCACATTTTGACAGCTTCTCGGTACAAGACCTTGCGGAACAAAGAACACCTCCGGAGCGCCAATTATACCCACACGCAGCCGCCAAGCGCCTCTCAATCAAACGGGCAAATCCCTCTCGTTTTCCTCGCTAACGTCCCCCCACGGACAGCCCACTCCTCTTCCCACTCGGGGGCCCAGCACAAATTCGGGTTTCGGTGAGTCAGCCAAGCAAAGCCGAAAAGGACATCCTTGCAGGATTTTTCTTAAGGCACGAGACATGAGGCGTTTCCCTGTTCCAGGTCGGACCAGAGATGAGAGGTTAGGAACCTTGTTTGACACGAGGCCACCTCCCATTCCTTGGGGGCCGCATTCTAGGAGGGGGCACGGCCAAAGAAAAGGCCCAAACGCCAACATATTTTAGCAGAATGGTAGTTAGCAGAATAACCATTCTTAAACAGTTCACTGTGACCAACGGTTGGCAAAATGCAGCCTGTGGGCCATAGGCAACCCTCACGGATGCTTTTGTGGCCCCGAGGAGTCCAAGTAATTACAAACAAGAGGGGTTGTTTTGCTCCAAAATGCCCAAATTTTGCCTCTGGCATGGGGGGAGGGGGCGTATTTGCAACATGTTTGGAAGCCCCCGGGGGGAGTCAAAAAACATTTTGCAAAAATTCTCCTTTAAAAAAATTTGCCCCAAAATAGCCCCTAGAGAGTGGGGGGGGGATTTCAATCACATTTTTGGCAGGTCCTGGATCAAAAAAGAAGCCTTCTTTAAAATAGAGAATGGATAGGAAGTGGTTTCAGGTCACTTTTTGGTGTTGAAAAAAAGCCCTCTCCTGGGCCACAAATGGCCTGTGAGAAGACCCCAAAACATGGTGCAAATGCCCCCCAGGTCCTCTGCAGGCTATAATATATATATATATATATATATATGTATAAATAAAATTTGTAGAGGTGACGAGGTGAAACCAATGCAATCCCCTAGGCTTCCATGGTTGCCCACCCTTGGTTTAGATAGACCAGTTAAACACAGGGGCCATAAGGACATGCCCAGAAGGCAATAGGAGTTATCGACTGAGTCCAAGCACACATGTAGACCAGAGGGGCGTCTTATGATCTTTAAGAGCCCCCCTGAGATTTGGGCTGAGAGAGTGTGCAGCACAAACCGAAAGGTGCCCCCCATAACTGACCAAGGGTATCCCCCCAGTTTTTCTATGGGCTCCCTACACCTGACCAGATACACGAGTTCTTCTGTGGGACTGGCATCAAGTACGGTCAGCCCCCTCATATATATGCAAGGTATTTGTTTAATTAAATGAAAGCAAAAAACAACACAGCACTACAAAATAACCCAGAAAGGAAGGAAAGAAAATACACAGTAATGCAACAACAAAAAGGGAAGCAAAATTGCAAATATTAAACTAAACAGCAAGACAACAACCAAACTACGGATAACTAAAAATTGGTTCCCACCCTTGTTGCAGACAGCAAACATTCATCAGCTAACTAGATCCATATTTGCAGGTTTGTCTTTCACAGATTATTTGCAAATTTCTCCAACTCCTGCACCTTCCCCCACTTCCAGGGCGGTTTCCAGGGTAAAAACTTCACTCTCATCAGCTCTTTTAAAATTGCACAACTCTTTAAAAACCGACTTCTGGTCCTCCTCCTCCTCTTCCTCCACGAGCCGTTGCCTGGCCAGCTAAGGACAACTCACAGCCCAATTTCTCAGCACCACAAAACCTGTCCTCATGCCATCCCATGCCCAAGAAAGAAGATGGACCACAGAGGGAAAATTTAGGCCCACCGTGCCAACACATCCCCCTTCCTTCTCCTTTCCCTGACCTGCTTGGGACCCTGGGTGCCCGCTCTCCCCACCATGCCTTGGCATTTTGATATTTGCCATTTTTCCACTTTGGTGGGGGTCCTGTGCCCCAAGCCCAGCAAATGTGGAAGGCCAACCGTAGGCGTAGCGGTCTCTGTGGCCCATCTCCTCCTCTTGAGTCGGGCAGGAGACCCTCAAAGACTATCTAGCTGCCACCACCCACTAACGTACCCCACACATGACTCACTAACTTAGTGGGAGGTTACTGAGGGCTTTAAACTGCACTTTTCCACCCCTGCCCTCCCTCTCCCGTGGGCGATGAGAAATCTATACGCCTATACACACATGCTGAGCAAACGCAAGTGAAGAGAGCGTGGGAAGGAGAGATCTTAACGCAAAGCTCTTCTTCTGTGTCAGTAATCTTCCAGGAGAAAAGGGGCATCCTACACATGAAGGCAACTTCCTTCTGGCATTACTTTGGAGAACTACTAGCTGCTGTTGTTGTGTGCCTTCAAGTTCTTTCCAACTTATGGAGACCCTAAGGTGAACTTATCATGTTTTTTTTTTCTGGGGCTGAGAGAGTGTGAAGTGTCCCCAAGTTCACCCAGTGCGTTCCCATGGCTCAAACCACCACACCACACTGAATTTGTTGCCCTTTGTCCCTGCTCCTCGCATGGCCCAGGAGGAGCCTCACGGGGTTTTCTGGGGGCTGAGAGACCAGGGTTTGATTCCCAGTTCAGCCATGGAAACCCACGAATGACCTTGGGCACGTCACAAACTCTCAGCCCCAGAGAACCTCATGACAAGGTCACCATAAGTTGGAAACAACCTGATGGCACACAACAACCAGAACAGTTCAACAGGGGAATCCGCTGCTGCCTGGAGGTGTGGTGAAGTCTCTTTATTTGGAGATTTTTAAACAGAGGCTGGATGGCCATCTGTCAAAGGGAGGGCTTGAATTGTGCATTCCTGCATGGCACACTGGAGTTGGACTGGATTGTCCTTCCGGTCTTTTCCAACTGTATGATTCTATGAAAAAGAGGATGGGCTGGGGCCGGGGGGAGAGAGAGATCATTGGTCCCCAGCTTGGTCCTGGGGTCTCTTTTTTCCGCACCCAATGGGGATTTTTAAAGACCCGGCGCTCCAAAGGAGAGCACTGGAAAAGAGGATGACTGGGTGAGAGAAGCCTGCCTTTTTCCCAGCTGCCAAGACCAGCGGGCCGCCCCTCCTGTGATAAGGCCACTGCCCTTGACCGGGGGCCCTCGGGGGACACGTCACTCACGGCCAATTGGGCCGCGGAGGAAGACAGCCTGATCCAGGCTGATGGGGTGAGCGCTCCTGTTCCTTTGCCTTGGGGGGCCGGGGTCAGAGGGACCGCTCACACTTCTCTGCGGCCGACAGCATGCCCTGGGGGAACCGGGACACAAGAGGCGAGGGAAGGGGGTGTCAGAACCTCACGAGCGGCTGTACTTCAACAATGAGTCACAGCAATTGCCCCGGTGCTATCTACAGCAACTGAAGAGATCTTTCCCAGGCCGCCCGATGCAAGAAATACTCAGAGCCTGAAAAATCAGGCTGGAATGCAGGAAGCGGCATAGCATCCTTGTAAGCTGACTTGCATCTGCAGGAAAGAAAACTGAGCGGTTTCACAGCATCCGGATTCAGCAGCTGCTACATTGCTACTTGACATTATGACACAGGAGAGCCACGGAGGGGCCTTTGCACGTTAGGAGCACAACACAACGGACACACAATGCATTGGACTGCCGTGCGCATCAGGTACTCCCACGGCAAACACGGGGCCTCCGGACCCTCTAACTGGTGCCCAAATGACACATCTCCCCCTTTCCTCCCCAAACTCCCTCCCTGAACATCTGAGGATAGCTCTTTCCCTCACGATCAGTTAAAAACTTTTCTTTCCTTTTTCAAAGCTTTTGGAATTTTACTTTAGTATTGCTTTATAATTTTGTATATTTGGATTACATATACTTGCCAATTTGCTTTATATTAAATGGGTTTTTTTATTTTATTTTTTGTATTTTATCTGGATAATTTGTTTGGCAATTGCATTGCATGGTTTTATTTTTCCTTCCTTCCCTTTATCTTTGTGTGTCTATGCACGTATTCTAAAGTATATGCCTTTGGCAGAAAGCACTGTTTTTTGGTATTTTACTTGTAAAGTTCCATGTACATGGGTGGTGCTATATTTTTTATTATTATTATTGATTATTATTATTATTATTATTATTATTACCACCACCACCACCACCACCACCACCACCACCACTACTACTACTACTACTATTGCCCAGGAAGGTTCCTTAACATCTCTGCAACATAGCTTCAATCAACATGGGGCAGAAAACATGCCTCAGAAAAATCTGTGCAGCAAATGGTTATATCAGGGTCCAGGGAGGTACCCTAAATATGCACAGGTTTCTGGGGGGGGGACCACATTGCAACCTACTACACAACTGGGGTGGAACATCTACACTGGCTGGATACAGACACTGTAGAACCGCACCCACAGCCCTGGATTCTGAGTTTTGCTCTTCTGTTTTCCTGGGGTGACCAACGGAGAGGAGCTCAGTTTGGCACATGGTGAATTCCACCTCAAAGAACTGCCATTGTGGGGTTGCATTTGGAAACGTTTCCTCCCAGTTTACTTTTACTTTTACATTAATAAGTGCAAGATCCAGGAGACTCCAACACAGCCCTGCTCTCTGTTAGAGTCATAGAATCCTAGAGCTGGATAGGAGAGCCCAAGGGCCATCCAGTCCAACCCCATTTTGCCATGCAGGAAGACCCCATCAAAGCTCTCCCTCTGACAGATGGCCATCCAGCCTCTCTTAAAAACCTCCAAAGAATGAAAATTCACCACACTCCATTGAGACCGAAGCATATTCTATGTGAAACTGCTCTTACTCTCTCTTCCTAATGTTTGGATGGAATCTCTTTTCCTGAAGTTTGAATCCATTGCTCCGTGTCCTAGTCTCCGGAGCAGCAGAAAACAGGCTTGCTCCATCCTCCATATGAAACCCCTTCAAATATTTAAGCGTAGTTATCATGTCACCTCTTAACCTTTTCTTCTCCAGGTTAAACATCCCCAGCTCCCAAAGCCATGTTGATTTCTCTTTGTGAGTGTTTAGCAGTTTGGAGGCTGGTTGCATGTAAGGAAGGAACCATCCGTGGGATCCTACCAGACCTTTTGCATTTGCTGCCTGGGGTAACAGCCTCCCTCGGCCTAACAGTGGGGCCAGCGGTGGATGGAGATCAGACCCACCCCAGCTCTGCTCAGGGTAACAGCTTTTGCAAAAGCAAAGAGGAAAAAGCAACCCTTCCGGAAGATTCCAGAAATACCCTCCTGACAAGATGAAGCCTGCCAGCTACAAATGAGATAAAAGGGACAACACAGCAAAAGGCGGCCTTTGATGTTCAGGAAACCTCCTCTTTAATTGGAACTCAATTAGGTGAATAATTGTTACAAATGTAATAATTACCTTCCACCGAGATGTGGAGAGAGGTGGGGAAGGGGGGCGGAATCACGGCTTCTGAATTCTGGATGAATCAGAGCTGGAAAAGACCACGCTCTGCGTCCCATGACACCGGCATTCTCCTCACCAGCAAAGCCAGAAGTGAGAGGTGAGTTCCAAAAATAGGAGTCTTTCTCAGCTCCGCTTCACGGCTTCCAAATAGGTTTGGATGAAGCCGAGAAGGAACAGCTCATCACCTCAAGTCTCCCAGGATTGATGGTTAAATTGTGGGGCTGCTCTGGTTTCTCCAGTTGTGGAACATAGCCTTGCACGGAGACAGAGCAAAGCCAATGCCTCAGGCAGCAAGATACGGGGGGGTGGCGGCAGCAATCCCTCTCAAGAATTCCTCAAGGCTCAGTGGCTGGCAGCAAGGGTATTTCTGCTGGCATTTTTGCCCCACCCCTTTTGGTCTTGGCCCCGCCTGTCAGAGAATGGGGTCCATGGGGCTTCTCTGAATGGAAGATGTCCCCCTCATTTTCCCTAGAAAACTGGTACACCCCATTCGGATACGGTGCCAGCTGTACTTTTCTCAGCACCACTCCCTGCTGGCATGGGGGGCCCCCATCCTATAGGTCAGCCCCAGCTAGAGAACCATTCAACCGATCGTTGGGCGTGGGCCAACACACGGGTAAATCCCATTCACTCAACGAGTCTACTCTGGTTGGGATTAGTAAGAGGATTTAGGCCAAAATCCCATTGATTTGATGGGTCAACTCTACTCAGAAACAGCAACTGGGTTTAAACTGGGCAACGCATAGGAAAATCCCATTGATACCGTGGGATTTGGTAGGATCTGAGAGGTGTCATTGCTTGAGCATTGGGCTACAACCCTGGAGACTGGAGTTTGATTCACAGCTCGGCCACGGAAACCCACTGCGTGACCTTGGGCATGTGTCACGCACTCTCGGCCCCAGAAACCGCCATGAAAGGGTTGCCTTGGAGTTGCCGTAAGTTGTCAATGACTTGAACACCCACCACAGCAACATCAGAAGGATTTAGACCAACACAAAGGCAAACCCAATGGGTTGGGTGGGTTTGCTCTAGTCTGGGCTAGCAAAACGGGTCACCAATTCTTTGCGGAGCAAGCTCTGGGGACAGAATGTGCTCTCTGGGTGCCAACCAGAGTGTCTTCTCTGTGCCGTCCCTCCTGTGGCTTGCGTGAGATGCCTGTTGTCATCCCATCCGCCATCACCCCAGGCATCCGCGATTCCCTCGGGCCAGAGAGACAATTCCGAGGAACTCTCCGGCTGAGCTTGGAGGAGACACGGAAAAACCCTGATCTGATCGAAGGTGACAGAGTTCACCGCAAACCTGGCACCCAATGCACTCTTTTTCTCCCCATACCTCAGACCAGGGTGAAATGTGGCCCTGGTGCCATACGTAGCCCACTGTTTTCCTGGCCCTTGGCCCCTCCAGACTTCCTGGGCCACACTCTTCTACCCAAAATTAAAAACCCAACTGCTCCTTCTGCAAGCTTCTACTGTGTAACCTTTGACCATCAAACACACAAATTCACAGAGGCCCAAACCGAACTTCCATGGGTCATGAGAAGAAGCCATTTTGTCCAGCACACTGATATACCGCTCAATTCCTTTAAGAAGCCCCTCTCCAAAACAGGGATGAAATCATTATAAATGTTCTTCTCTTTCTCCCCAACACCTGGTACCCAAAGGAAGACCATCCTTCTATAGCAGTGGTTCTCAACCTGCGGGTCCCAGATGTTTTTGGACTTCAGCTCCCAGAAACCCTGAGCATTGGCCATAGTGGCTGGGGCTTCTGGGAGCTGAAGTCCACAAACATCTGGGGACCCACAGGTTGAGAACCACTGATCTATAGAGAGGTTCAATGCTAGAGGAAAACCAACGGTGCTTCTAGCTCAGCATTCTGTTTGCAAGGGAGGACAACCATTACTGACCTCTGGTACTCAAAGTATGAAAGCAAGAGCCTCTCCTGAACTTCAGTTGAGCTGTCAGGATGAGCATTTCCGATGCTCGGATCCGGGCAGGTTTTAGGAAATTTAATCTCTCTCTCTCTCTCTCTTTTGGACTACGACTCCCATAATCCCTCTACAAGTCATCTAACACGCCCAAAGGAATGAGGGGGAGTTTCCAAAGATGCCCTAACCCTCCCTCTTGCAAAAAGCTCTTGCTCTGTGTCTCTGAATGCCAGCCAAACAGACATCTTGCCCATCCCTCACGGAAACTGACCACAAACATTCAGGCGCTTTTGCTTCTTGCATTGCAGCCAAACAGGGACAAGAGCTAACCGTGCTCCAAACATCCACGCTACCGGGGCAAGAGAGCTGCTAATTACAACACTGGCAGGTGGCTGGGTTTGCTCCGAGTTATTTATAGGTGCAGGTAATGGGGAAACAAAATGAAACACAACCACAACCAGATAATTAATGTGAACTCAATCATATAGAACTAAATTATGATAAGCGTATGCAAGAGAGAGGTGATAACACTTCAAACGGAATTTTTTGGGCGAGACACAATGCCCAGGTTGTATAGTTCACATCTTTGCATGGGAAGCTACACACTGATTGTGCTATGCAATCTTTGCATTCAGAGACTCATAAAATCTCAAGATTTGGAAGAAACCACAAAGGCAATCTAGTTCAAACCCGTGCCACGCAGCTAAAGCAGTCTTGAAAAGATGTCCATCCAAAGTCTGTTGGAAGACCTCCAAAGAGAGTCCACCATCCTCTATTCCACTGTTGAAGGACTCTTACATTAAAATAAGTCCTTCTTCACATTGAGGTGGAATCCCTTTTCTTGTCATTTGAATTCATTGGTATCTGTCCCCGCTTTTGGAACAGCAGAAAATAGACTCGCTCCATCTCCTGCATGACACGGCATCCCTTCAGATATTTAAATTTATCATGTCACCTCTCTGTCGTCTCTTCTCCAAGCTAAATATGCCCAGCTCCCTCAGCCGTTCCTCCTCATAAGGCTTGCTTTCCAGCCTTCCGTCATCTCTATTGCCCTTCTTCAGAGCTGTTCAAAATCCTTGGCGAGGTTGCTGAAGATAAGGAAGGCTCCTTTTTCATATATCCATGGTGGGCTTGCAAAAAGGCAAAAAGCCATTGGTCTAAGGTTTATATATTCATGCTAAACATTTTAAAGATGGATTTTGTTATGTCTCCAGAAATGTTTTTCTTAGGTGTTATAGATAAAGATCTGGACCGTAAATATGGACTCCTTCTTCAGACTAAGATAACAGCTACAAGACACTATTGTCTTGGAAACAGACGGAACTGCCAGTGACAGAAAACTGGATTGTTAAGATTGCTGAGCCAGCCCACGTGGCCAAACTAATGTGGGTTTTAAAGGATAAGCCAACTGGAGCTCTATATTCATTTTTTGAAAGATTGCATACCATTTATGGACTTTTGGAGAAACAAGAAACCAAACAATGAAATAATCTGTAGATATCGATAATAGACCAAGCGTGGCATTCGACTATGACCCCGGAGACCAGGGTTCGATTCCTTGCTCAGCCACAGAAATCCACCAAATCCAGCCTCTTTTTCCTGTAGTCTGATTCCATTGCTCCTTGTCCTAGTCTCTGGAGCAGCAGAAAACAAGCTTGCTCCATCTTCAGTCTGCCAGAGTACTAGCAGTGCATCTCGGTTGTACAGGAGAGAACACGGGACAGAGCCTTCTCCGTGGCTGCTCCCAGCCTCTGGAACTCTCTTCCACCAGAGGTCTGATTGTCCCCTTCCCTGCTTTCTTTCCATTGGTAGCTAAAGACCTTTTTATTCAAGGAGGCCTATGGAATTTAAATTCTACAACGGTTGTATGTACGAAGTGGCATCCTGTATTTATTATTTTTTTCCTCTTTTATTAGTAATTCCATTTTAAATGCCTTTTAATCATGCCTCCTTAAATACTGCTATTTCCTTTTTTCTTTAACGCTTGGAAAATAAGATAATCTCATTTTAAATTACCAGAAGCCCCCGTGGATCCCACCCTGGGAGGTAGGCAGGGTATAAATTCCACAAATAAAGAAATAATATCCCACCCTCACAGTTTCCATGTTTTGCATGCCTCGAGCAGTTGGAATATCTATGGCCACTCCGTGCCTCCAGATCAGCCTCATAATTACTCGGAAAGGCTGTACAGCCACAAGCGCCAGAGAGAGGCATAATATTTCACATTTTTGGACAGCTTACAGAGAGGCACCCGCGCAGTGCATGCCTCCATTCGTTGTCTCCCCCCGCCGCGGTCGCCGTAGCCCACCCTCCGGGACGGCTCCCACTCCACGCTCCGGCAGGCGGTCTGAACTATAAAAATACGACAGCGGTTTTGTCTTCAATTCCCTGAGTTGTGTTTCATGCTCCCGGGGCCCTGCTGGTGCGCAGAGAGCTGTTTTATTACAAATTGCTAATAAAGCCAGGAGTGGGGGAGAGGGAGCAGGGTGAAGCTGGGAAGAAACGATGCATTAAACGAAAACAAAAACACCCAGCAAATGAAAGAAAGCAAAAACCTCCAGCGAAAATAGAAAAGGAAGCAAGAGAGGTGAGGGCTTTATTTGCTAGCTACTTAGAGCAATTTACACAAATCATTTCAAGACCAAGGGGGTGAGAATAATAAGGCAAGGCCTTTTTAATAATATTTTTTTTCAGAAACCCAAATCAAAAGACAGCCCAGGCCCTCATTAAAGTGACTCGCCGAGCAAAAAGGATGCACCAGCATCGAGTAAATGGCAAGGGAAACTGGGGGAGAAGGAGGGGCAGGAAATGCATTAATGGCTTCCCTACAGCAAAAATAGCAACAAAAACATTGGAAACGGGGCTTCCCTTTAGCAGGGGAAAGGCAGCCTGCTGAGGCTGTCCCTCTTAGCGTCTGTAGCCGAAGCCACAAAGAGGCAGGAGGATTCGGTTAGACCAAAACGCAGGGATTTTCCATGGTGGCCAATGGCCCTCCCATGCCAGTGGGGCAGGGAATCCACTCCAGGTTCTACTGCAGACATTCAAGGAGCTCTCCGAGGTGCTGAGCCGGGTTGGAGGGGAACTTTGGAAGAGCTACCCAAGGGCTGGACTTCCCCTTACAGGACTCAGCACCTAGGAGAGTTTCTTTAAAGTCTAAGGCCATTTCCGCACAACGCTGTTCCTCTAGTGCTGTGATGCCACTTTCAACCTCCTGTGGAATTCTGGGGTTTGCAGTTTACTGAGGAGCCCAAAGAGCTCTCTGGCTGAGGACTCCAAATGCCGTTCCCTAAACACACATCGGCCCTTAACGGTTCTGGATCTCAAATGAGGGACATCCCTTATGACAAGGACAGTGGCAACAACCCCAGTGAAACAGGTCAAGGTGAGAGAAGCAAAAAGTTGCCCAGTGAGTTTCGAGACTCAGCAGGGTTTTCAAAGTGGGCCTCCCATGTGCCAAACCAACATGCTAACCCAGCACCTTGGAGAGCTTGTTTAAAGTCTGGAATAAAACCAGGAGTAGATTTACTGCCCCTGTAACATGGCGGGTGGCTCCCACCACTGCAGAGTAAGGCATCCACTCTGGCCTTTAGTCTGAACTTGAGAGAGGCAGCACAAGGTGATGAACTTGGAAAGAGCAAGGCAAGGCGAGGTGAGCATATTTCAGAGGCTGGGATTTAGCACCTTGGGAAGCTCCGTCAAAGTTAAGAACAGTGCCACCCAAACTTTGCTCCTCCAGATTTTTTGGATTTCAGCTCCAAGAATCCCAACCACTGGTTCAGACTAAAACACAGAGCAGACTCACTGCAACACCCACACCTCCAGTTGCCACCAACCCTTGGGCTGACTCTGGATTAGTGGGAGGGAAAAATCAGACGGACTCGCTGCCTCAAGTGTCAAAAGACTATTAGACCAGCCTCAGATCCAGGAGCTGAGAATGACCGCCTGCACACTCATTCTTATTCTCCTCCTCCTCAGATCTCCGAGGGGAAAGGGAAGAGCGAGAGATGTCTCCCGCTGGAAGCGGTGGGGAACTGGACCCCGAAACTCCGCTAACAAGCCTCGGATGAAACGCCCTGCTGAGACAGAGAGAAAGAGAGAGACAGCCTCGCTCCGGAGCACTGAGAACTTGAAGCATCACTGGGCGCCATCGCCTCTGCCGAGAAAGAACTGCAAGTTAGCAAAATTGACTTCAGATCTGCTCATGCAGAGAAGAGAAAGGAGCGCCAGCAAGAGAAAAGCTCTCCGGGAGGGGAACCGAGAGGTTTTACCTTGGAAACATTCAGCAGAAAGACACAGCAGAGGGTAGACGTGCCAACTTAGGGCAGCCCCATGAATTTTTCCTAGGGTTTTCTTAGGCAAGGAATCCTCAGAGGTGGTTTTGACAGTTCCTTCCTCTGAAATAGAGCCAACAGCACCGGCTATTTGTTGGTGGTCTCCCATCCCAGTATCAACCAGAGCTGACACGACAGCCATGTTTCAGTATTGAAAGGATGCCTTATGGAGGATGGAGCAAGCCTGTTTTGTGCTGCTCCAGAGACTAGGACATGGAGCAAAGGCTTCAAACTTCAGGAAAAGAGATTCCACCTAAACATTTAGAAAGAATTCCTGATAGTAAGAGCAGTTTGACAGTGGAATATGGTGCTGCCTTGCAGTATGGTGGAGTCCCCTTCTTTGGAGGTTTTTAAACATAGGCTGGTCATCTATCGGGGATGATTTGATGGTTTATTCCTGCATGGCTGAATGGGGTTGGACTAGATGTCCCTTGGGGTCTCTTTGAAGTCTATTTTAATAAAAAATAGTTCTAAAATCACAGACGAAAACAGCCAACAAAAAGACACCTCCAGTTTTAAGGGCCAAGAAACAACTAAACAACACAATAGTCACTGCTCATTGGAAAGCCGGAAGGGATGAAACCGGAGATCCCCGGTCAGGTTGCTGCTGCCGAAAAATTCCCATCATACATACCCAGCAGCCCAAAATCCTGGGAGGCGGAACGGACCTTCCAAGAGAGGCGTTGCTTTTGCAAAAAAGGTTGTTACTCAAATATTCCCAATTTCCTTTCTAAATCTGTTTCAAGATTTGCCTTTCAATAGCAGTGTCAATTTATCCATTTCCATCATATCACATACCAATAATAACCAATCATCAATTTCAGGCACATCTTCCTTCTTCCAGTCCTTAGTGAATATTATCCTTGCCTTTCTTAATCATAAAAAGCAAAAAAAAAAAATTGTCTTGTTTCCCAATATATTCTTCAATACTGTTGATCATATTTAGAAGATAGAATTCCAGTCGTGTAGGGAAGCTTTTCTTTATGATTTTAGTAATTTCAGTATGGGAGAAATTATCACTTAGCACTTTAAAAGAGTAAAATATTTTAACTTTAGTGAACTCAAAGTATGGTAAGGAAGAAATATGATTATATATCAGGACTTTCTTCCCCTTAAAATACATAAGATATAAAGGAGTTACTGTTTCTAGGTACAATGTGGCATAATTTTATATTATTTTGTATAGCTTTGTATGATTATGTATAAATGTGTTTAGATTCGGATATGTAGAATATGTTAAATAATAAAATAAAAATAAAAGGTTATTATAACCAGCTGAAAGGTGGAAGCAGGACTGGTACTCTGAAGACAAGCCCATCTACTCTATTCTGCAAGCCAAATTTTAAAAAAAGGAATATGCATCGACTTTCTAGCCTCTGGGGAAAGAACAAAGCTTTGCGCAGAGGGGGGAAAAAACAGCTTTTTTCTTTCCACAGGGAAAAAGGGGGACTATTCCACTGAGCACATGAGATCCTCCAGGGAGAACGCGCAGGGACGGATGCCAAAATTGGCATCTCAAGGGATCTTTTAAGGACGGTCCCAAATTCCCAGCTGAAGTTTCCTCAACCATGGAAACGTACTCCGTTTTCAATGGCCACACTGGCGGGGGGGATTATGGGAGTTGTAGTCCCCCTAAAAGGAGCTCTGCCCAAACTCTGCACACAAAAAAGAAAAAAAAGACGATTGGGAGTTGCTCACAGATCTCGCCCAGAGGTTTCAATGCACCAGTTTTGCCTTAATGTCCTTTCCAGGACCTTAAGGTGAGGGCACGTTTCTCTCTGGAGAGATTTGTAGATGCACTAAAATACACTAAAACTATGTTTTGGTGTATTTTAACTATGATTTTTTAGTTCTATCTATTCTGTACCCTGCCCCGAGCCTTGGGGAGAGGCAGATAACAAATATTTTATTACTATTATCATTATCATCATCATCATCATCATCATCATCATCATCATCAGATATCAACTCCTCAGTGCTTTTCTTGCTGTTTTGGTTCCCCTGCCTAGTTGAGGACTCAAGGTGGCTGACAATAGATTTTAAAAAGGGGTGCATGACACACTCTCAGCCCCAGAAAACCCCATGACAGGTTCGTCTTAGCGTTGTCGTAAGTCGGAAACAACTTGAAGGCACGCAGCAAAATGCAAAAGTTTAAGAAGTTATTAAACTGTCAAAACAAACCTGGAACCCACTTAAAGCTATAAGCCATTTAAGAAAACACAACCGCACAACCAAAATAACAGATAAAAAATCCAGCACGTTGTGCAAGGCCTGTTTTACCAAATCAGTCATCCAAGGCTGCAAGAATCAGGAGGTCTTTGCCTTTCTGCGGAAAGACAGCGAGGGGGGCCCAGCCAGACCTCTCTCGGGAGGGAGCTCCAGAGCCTGGGGGCAGCCACGGAGAGGACCCCGTCTTCCACGTCCCCCCAAAAGTACCTGTGAGGTGGTGGGGCAGAGGGAAGGGCATCCCCAGCAGACCTCAAAGCCTGGGCTGGTTTGTAAAAGAGAATCTGGCCCTTCAAATGACCTGGACCTGAGCTGTGGAGGGCTTTGCAGGTCAAATCCTGCGCTTTCCAGCCCGGAAATGGACCAGCAGCCACTGCAACTGTTTCTGCAAGGGAGTTGCGTGCTTCCTTCCCAGTTGACAACACTCTGGCTGCAGCTCCTTGGATCAGCTGAAGTTCCCAGAATAAAGTCAGAAAGCAAAGTGGATTTTGAAGCTAAGAGTTGGCAACTCTTTAGGGACACACAACAGCAATCCGCACAAAACACATCCCCTATGAAACCAAAGAGCCCAGATTCCTTGTCAAGAAATTCACAAGGAAACAAACTGTTGCTTTTCTTTCTTTTTTCTGTTTACTCTCCTCTTTCAAAAGGAGGCCAACTTGTTGCTAGGAGGCGGCGGCGGCAATGAATTCGAATCGTATTCAGGCCAGCCTGTGAATGGACGCATTAGCATTCCACACTTTCCGTCTCTGTCCTGCCCAGCCCCCTTTGCTGGCAGTTATTGCTGGGGCCCAACAACACAGGCCAGCAGCCCCTCAAAAATGCTGTAGGTGAGATGATTCGAACTGTGGGCTCCTGGCTTCCTAGTCCAGCCCTTACACCACAATGCTACACCGGCTAGCCATTGTTAAAGACTTTCAAGTTGACTCTGACTTATGGCAACCGTCTCCTGGGGTTCTCTTGGCAAGATTTCTTCAGAGGAGGTTGGCCACCGGCTTGCTCTGAGGCTGAGAGAGTGTGACATGGCCAAGGTCACCCAATGGGCTTCTTGGGCTGACTTGGGTTTGTTGCTCTTCTCAGAGAGGCTGCTTGTGGCTCAGATTATCAACCTGTTCTGTGTTTTCCTCCAAACTTTAAAGGCATCATCCAGGGTCCTGCAGCTACTTTGGCAACAGGATTCTGTACCTTGGGTATATCCTCTGAAGTTCTCACTAAAACCTGGAGCGGATTTGCCAGCCTCCAACTCACTTGAGGGGGAGCTACCCTGACACAAGTCAGAAGCAGGTGGGCTAAAGCTTGTTCCTGTGGCCCCCAGAGTACCAAAGAAGTAAAACAGAGACATGTGGAGAAGACTCCCAGAGGCATCTGTACACCATTTGTTTATTTCATCAATTTATACCCCGCTTTTCTCCTGCATGGGATGCAAAGCAGCTTACACTGACTATTAAAAGAGCTAGGACAATCTGAATACAATTTTTTTAGAAAAGCATCAATCTGCTTGAAAAACATTATTTTAGAACAGTTTAAAAACACATTTTCAAATCTGCCACGTATTAAAACCAGCGCAACCAGTATGTTGGCCCAACCAGCTGAAAGCTGAAGGGCTGTTTAAATAAAAAAGTCCTTGTGTGTCAGTAACAAAAGAGCAGAGATGGGGGCCAAGTGAGCCTCCCTTGCAAGGCAGTACCAGAACCTGGGGGCAGCCACTGAGAAGGCCCTGTTCCCGCCTATGACGGTGGGAGGACCAAGGGAAAGCCCTCCCCAGGAGGTCTTAAAACTCAGGTAGACACGTACAAGGAGGCATGGTCTCTGGATCCCTGCCATTTCCCTGGCCCGCCTCTCCCTCTCGTAACCGTCGCTGCCTCCGCCTGCCTTCTGCTCCTGCCATCAGGCAGCTCAACCTTCCTTCCAGCCAAGGGCATCTCCGTCCTCCTTTGCCAGCTGAACCGGTGCCCGGCGTGGCATACCCTGACGAACAGAGAACACGGTAGCCACAGGGAGCTGCCAACCGCCTCCGGGAACGGTGGGAGAGGCTCTTCCATTCCGCCACCCTGTCTGTCGAAGCCGAGCCATGGCTGTGACCAGAGCGAACATCTTGGCCTTCTTCCCTTTGGAGGGAGAGCCAACGTCCACCCCCGTTCCCCCGGTGCCAAGGCCTACTCCACGGGGAAGGGCAGGGAAGGGCAAGCTGAAAGCTGCCCAAAGTCGTCACCGCCGCTGCCGCTGCGAGGAAATCCCTCCCCCAGCGTCTCTGAGAACCTACTTCCCAGGCTCCAAAAAGCTGGCACTGTCTCCAAAAAGCAATTCCACCCAGGCTGGGCTGGCATCTGTGCTTGCGTGGGCGTTCCGTATGGGAAGAGTTCACCGTCGTGCCAGAGGGATGCTCAGATGGCAGGGGGCTTCATTTCATCCAGGAAATTCAAGAGGGACAAAAAAAGAAAGCGAGAGGGCCCCTTCACACCACATTTGTAGCTCTGTGATTCCACTTTAACCACCATGGCTGCATCCTATGGAATCCTGAGATCTGTAGTTCAGGGAGGAGTACTTTGAGTTCAGAGGACGCTAGCACCTCGCCAAACTACAAATCCCAGGATTCCACAGGATGCATCCAGAACATAGCACCATAACTGTTTAGTATGAAAGGGCCCAGAATAAAAGGGATTTTTTTCAAAAAGAGAGGCATTTCATCTGCTGCAGAAAACCCCATAGATCTGAGTCCAACTGCTAGTCAAACCTAGAAGAGGCCTATCCAATCAATGGGAATTGCACATGGGTTACTTTTTCAGTAATCGGATTCAGTGGAGCTGCTCTACTTGATACAAGTAGTTGGATTTAGACCAGAGGTAGGAATTCTTTAGCTTTCAAGATACTGCTGGACTGCAGCTCTCAGCATTCTTCATTGCAGGGCTGACAGGAGCTAGAGTCCAAAAATATCTGGAGGGCTACAAGTGACACCTTTGATTTAGGCTAAGGGGATTGTTGAGCCTCGGGGAGAGGAAACACATCCCTCCTTCTGCCTCATGGTCTCTTTGCTGCCAGTACAGGAAAGGGAAGCTGCAGGTGCTAGGCTTGCTCAGATTTTGGAAAAGGTCCTCTCTTGGACTGCAGCTCCCACAATCCCCAGCCAGAAGTGTCAGTGGGGTAAGAACTGGTCACCAGTAATAGCCTCTGACTTGCACATCAAGGTTGCAGTGAATCTGGTGGATCCACAGTGAGTTTCATTCCAGACTTTAAGGGCCTTTGCCACATACTGAGATATGGCCTCTCTGGAACAAAGCCCAGAGCAAATTCACTGCACCCATAACATGGAATCTGCCACTGCAGTGGCCCAGTTTATCCCCACTGACTGGCCTGTAATGCATCAGTGACAACTGGTTTTACCCATATCCATGGAGCAGCAAATCCACCCCCGGGTTTTGGAAAGCCTTAGAGGAGCTCTCCAAGGTTTTGAAAGGCATTTTTCAGCACCTCGGAGAGCTCCTGTGAGGTCTGCATGAAAACCTGGTGTGGATTCACAGCCCCATTGACATGGAACTGCCACCGTTCATGGTCTTTGGGGCCTGATGCTCCTTCTTTCTATGTGCTTGAGAGGAGGGAGAGGCCAGGAGAGAGGAAGGAGATGCATTTTCCGACAGATTGCTCCAACAAATAACATCCATGCAATTACCTCTCTCCACACACTCAATCAGCTCCATCTTTCTTCACCTCCCCCCTTCCCTTCCATCACAGACACACACACACACACACACACACAGAGCTTCCATCCCACTCCCAGGTACACAGAGAGCTCCCGGGGGCTGTCAGGGAGCTTTGCAGAGAAGAGTGGGCAGATGCAATATTTTAACATCTCTCTCTCTCTCTCCCCTCTCTCTCTGTGAAATACGGTCCCGGCAATCTCATCAGAGGAGAGGGGTTGCTGGCAGAACGCCCGTGCTTTACGACACTCTCTCTCTCGAGCTGGAGGAAGATGACAGGTCAGTCTATTTCTCTACCTACCCGGCAATGTTGTCACTTACACACAACAGCAGTGGGGACGGGAAGGAGATGGAGGATGGGGGAGAATAGGGGCATCACCAGTTTCCATTCTGCAAACTGCAGTGCCCCAACCAGCTAGGAAAGAGGACATGTATTCCTTCCCATTTCTCTTATAGCAAGGCATCTCATCTCCACAGAGACACTGCCTTAAGACAGAAGCATAGAAACATAGAGTTGGAAGAGACCACAATGGCTGCGGAGTCCAACCCCTGCCATGCAGGAACAAACACTCAAAGCACCCCCAGCAAATGGCCATCCAGCCTCTCTTTAAAAATCAGCTCTCATTGTCAGAAAGGTCTGTCTAATGTTTAGGCGAAACTTCTTTTCCTGTAGTTTGAATCCATTGCTCTGTGCCAGAGTCTCCGGAGCAGCAGAAAACAAGCTTCCTCCACCTTCAACATGACATCCCTTCAAATATTTAAACATGGCTATCATGTCACCTCTTAACCTTCTCTTCTGCAGGCTAAACATACCCAGCTCTCTCAAGCCACTCCTCATAGGGCTTCATGGCTTCCAGACCCTCCACTATTTTGGCTGTCCTCCTCTGGACACATTCCAGCTTGTCCATATCCTTCCTGGAATGAGGTGCCCAGAACTGAACACATATTATTCCACCTCCAGGTTTGGTGAGCTCTAACCAAAGCAGAATAAAGTGATATTATTACTTCCCTTGATCTCGACACTATATTCTTGTTGATGCAGCCCAGAATTACACTGGCTTTTTTAGCTGTGGAGGCTTGATTGGAAAACAGCAATTGTGGATTCCCTTCATTATCACAGAATCCTAGAGCTGGAAGGGACCTCGTGGGCCATCAGGTCCAACCCCTTTTCTCATGGCGGGATCTCTCGTTAGAGCATCTCCAACAGCAGAGAGCTTTCGGAAAATGTCCAGAGAACAAGAGCCCACCACCGATCTAGGCAATTGGTTCTCTTGCCACGTAATGTTGGACTACAGTTTTGGACAAGCAGGGTTCAATCCCTGCTCAGCTATGGAAACCCACTGGATTAACTCAGGCAAGTCACATTCTCTCAACTTCAGAGGAAAGCAACATCAAACCTTCGTGAACAAAACTTGCCAAGAAAAGCCCATAATAGTTTCACTTTACTGTTGCTGTAAGTCAGAAACAACTTATGAAAACATTGTTTTCAGCATGAAAAACAGCAACAATTCATGCACAGGACACCAGCCGCTGTTTCAAAGCTCTACTTTCTTCTCCTACGCGTCCTCCCATCGATTCAAAACTCTCTGACCTGCACCTTGAGAAGCTCTTTCCAGGCTTTCGCACACAGGAGTGCCGAACGCAGGGAAGAGCTCCAAAGCACGTTAGGAAGAATTTCTCATGGGCCATTTAGTCACCCGTCAAGCCTTTCCGACAGCAACCAGCCAGAAAAAGTCCAAACATGTCAGAAGCTGGAAGTATCAGCTAGACAGACGAATGACACCAGAATGTCAAGTCAGAGAAATCGCTTCTACCTTTTGCTAGGAAAGGCGGGGAAAGGAGCATCTCTTTCCAGCAGAGGAGAGGAAAGCCGGCCCCATTAGCAGTATGAAGGTGTCGGGGTCCCCCAAAGCCTCTCATCCCCCTTCCTCATTTTCTGAAACATTGGCACAATTTTGGTTCATTTTCCACCCAAACAAGCCTGCATCCAACCACCTGCAAACTTCATGCAAATGCTACCTTGCCTTCCATAATGGAGAGACAGCATGTGCAATGGTTAGCGCATTGGACTACAAAGACCAGGGTTCAATGCCCTGCCACAGAAAACCATTGGGTTTCCTTGGTTGCATCACGTTCTCTCAGCCCCAGAGAACTCCATGGGAGGGTCACTTTAGGGTTGCCGAAGTCAGAAACAACTTGAAGGCACACAACAATAATAACAGTATTTGGAGATGGATATTTTAATGAGAAGCTTTGCCTACTTTTTGATGTGATCTTAACAAATCTGAGAGTAATGTGCTAAACTGAGTCTGGTTCTACCATCAGACAGTCCTTGCATTAATTTTTATAGTTACTGCAACGGGGGGGAGAAATCTATACATGCACACCCATCTTCTCCATCCAAGATCATGAAAAAACATAAAAGAGTTCACAGGTTGTCAAGCTGGCACACCAGAAGGAGCTGAGATGATGTTGCATTGATTCAGCATGAGTGCCCTGAAGCAAAATCTTTGGAGTTGCACAACAGACAAAGAGGTGGTATTTCAGGAAAGAAAGGGAAAAAAGATCCTCCTCCCTTCTTTCCCAACCCACTCCCAATCCCTGGAGTCTCCCTGTGGGAAAACAAAGCACTTTGCAACAAGATGGTAGGAACGCACAGCGAGCCCAGAGTTGGCCATCGCAATGAGCCAGCAGTTTGGAGCCCTCTTCAACGATCTCAAGAGCAGCCGCCCTCACGCGCAAGACAGAATGAGCTTCCATTCTGCTGCTCAAGAGGTTAGGAAGCAAGAGATTAGACGTGGAAGAAAAGCAATTCCTATTAAGCATTACGATCAGCTTCCTAGAATCCCAGAGACCTCAAGGGCCACCCCGTCCAACTGCCTTCTGCCATGCAGGAAGACACATTCAAAACATTTCTGACAGATGGCCATCCAAACTCTGTTTGAAAACCCCCAATGAAAGAAACTCCACCACACTCCATGGCAGCAAAGTGCTCTTACTTTCAGAAAGTTCTTCCTAAGGTTTAGGTGGACTCTCTTTTCCTGAAGTCTGAAGCCATTGCTCCATGTCCTAGTCTCTGCAGCAGCAGAAAATAAGCTTGCTCCATCTTCCATCTGAGATCCCTTCAAATATTTAAACATAGCTATCATGTCCCCTCTTAACCTTCTCTTCTCCAGGCTAAACATAGCCAGCATCCTAAGCCACTCCTCAGAGGGCTTCATGGTTTCCAGGCCTTCTACCATTTTCGTCGCCTTCCTTTGGACACCTTCCAGCCTGTGAATTTCCTTCCTGAACTGTGGTACCCAGAACTGGACACAATATTATTGAAGATTGGGTCTGACCAAAGCAGGACCAAAGTAGGACCACCACTTCTCTTGACCTAGACAACAGACTCCTATTGATGCAGCCTAGAATCGCATTGGCCTTTTTAACTGCCACATCACACCGCTGACTCATGTTCAGCTTGTAGCCTGCTAAGACTCCTACATCCCTTTCACGTGTTCTATGGTCAAGCCAGGTGTCACCGATCTTGTGCACTTCATTTCTTTTTCTCCCCAAGTATAGCATCTTACAGTTCTCCCTGCTGAAATTCATTTGTTAGTTTTGGCCCAGAAGAAGACAGGGAAGTGCACAGGACACTGAGGAAGGCTAGCCACCGAGCCATTGTAGTTCATCTAAGCCTTGTTTCACCAATATATCACCACCAATGCCAGGACTGCCCATGCCATCACAGTTCCAACTTACATATCTGGTTGTGAAAAGCCAGACAGTGAAGAAAGCTGATAGAAAGAAAATCAACTCCTTTGAAATGTGCTAGCGCAGTGGTTCTCAACCTGTGGGTCCCCAGATGTTTTTGGACTTCAGCTCCCAGAAGCCCTGAGCATTGACCATAGTGGCTGGGGCTTCCGGGAGCTGAAGTCCACAAACATCTGGGGACCCACAGGTTGAGAACCACTGCGCTAGAGGAAAGTTCTGGAGATACTGCAGACTGCCATAAGGACCAATCGATCAGTCTTGGAGGAAGTCAAGCCTGAACTCTCCCCAAGAAGCCAAGATGACCAAACCGAGGCGGCTGTACTTTGGGCGTATCATGTAACTCACCAGAAAAGATAAGAAACGCTTGGTTAAAATGGAAGGCACTAGGAAAAGTGGGAGACTTAAGCCGGACAGACAATAATAACAGCATCTTTCAAAGGTCTCTCTTGCAGAGAGTTGCCATAAATCAAAGCTAATCTGGTGCACAAAACAGGAATGACAAATACTAAAGACTCTCTCCAGAAGCCCAAAATGACTAACCAAAGTTATGGTACTTTGGACGTATCATGAGAAAGTATGACTCTTTGGAAAAGACCACAAAGGCTGGTCAGGGAGAAGGCAAAGAAAGCCCAATTCCAGGTGGAGAGACTCCATCCGGGAAGCCACAGTGGCCCTAAGCCTGCAAGATGGAGCCGGGGAGGGGATGACCAGTTCTCCTAGAGATCTCTTCGTTCTCCAGCCGCCAGAAATCAAACCCAACTTGACAGCAATTAACAACAAACTGTGTTTTCAAAATTACACATTCCTGAAGCTGACATCCATAAAATACACATTTGTGCATAGTTAAAGCACTAAGATCCTCCAACCACTAAGACGATAAACATTTTATCTTGGCCGCATTGGAGCAGAAGTCTTTTTGCAACTTTAAAAGCACAAAGGACCCAACCGCGCTGATTCTGCGTTAGAGAAATATACTTTAAAAGAACACGTACATCTGCAAACGCCAAACATTTTTCCTAATGCAAAATTAATGCATTGTAACATACCCAGCCAGACACACAGTGAGCACTAAACACGCCCACCTCAAAGGCCACAAGGCAGCCTTACCAACGTTGCATCGCCAACCTTTAGTCAAACCAGACAGTTTCCATCTAAAAATTATGTTCAGTACACCCAAAATGTCAATTATTGGCAGACCAAAAGTTGTTTTCATTCTAAAGATGCATCACATACTGAGGCTAGGGCAGTCCTCCATTGCTTGATTTGCACAGGACAATTTAAACTCTTTCTTCCACTAAAGTCTAACTTCCTAAATATCAGACTTAGAGCTTTCCCAACAGACATTAGTAAACGAACCTTTTAGGGAACTTGGTCAGCCAGCAAATGTCCTACAAGTCAATGGTTCTACTCTGTGTGTGTATGTCTCTCCAAGCTGCATGTTGACTTATGCAGTCCCATTAACTTCATAGGGTCTTCTTTGGCAAGAAGTACTCAGATGAGGTTTTGCCAGTTCCTTCCTCTAAAATACAGCCAGCAGCTTCCCACCCAGCTACTAACCAGGGCTGACCCTGCTTAGCATCCAAGACCAGATGGGATCTGGTGCCTTTTGGGTATTTAGGCCTTGTGTTATATTGTGTGAATGTGTGCCTCGAAGTTATCTGTCGATTTATGGTCACCCTATGAATTCCCTAGAGTTTTCTTACGTCGCCCTTTCTTTAAAAACCTTCAAAGAAGGAGGAGACTCCACCACACTCCATTGAGACAGCAGCATATTCCAAACTGCTCTTACCATCAGAAAGTTCCTCCTGATGTTTAGACTGAATCTATTTTCCTGTAGTTTGAACTTATTTCTCCATGTCCTAGTCTCTGGAGCAGCAGAAAACAGGCTTGCTCCATCCTCCATATAACATCCCTTCAAACATATGGCTATCATGTCACCTCTTAACCTGCTTTTCTCCAGACTAAACATCCTCAGCAACCTACACCACTCCTCAGAGGGCTTCATGATTTCCAGCTCTTCTGCCATTTTGGTCGCCCCTCCTTGGACACATTCCAGCTTCTCCATACCCTTCCTGAACTGTGGTGGCCAGAACTGGACACAGGATTATTCCAAGTAGGGTCTGACCAAAGCAGGATAGAGTGGAACTATCACTTCCCTCAGCCTAGGCACTAGACTCCTACTGATGAAGCCTAGAATCACATTGGCTTTTTTAACTGCTGCATCACACTGCTGGCTCATGTTCATAGCGGCACAACAGGCAGAAGCCAGCTTGGTGGCTATTAGGAACAATGTCTAACTGCAGCTAACCATTGGGTTTAGAACAGAGGTGGACGCACCCTGGGGCCATGAGTTTGGCTGTTTCAAAGCAAGGAACACCATGAAACAGATGGGCTTCACCTTTGCAGTTTGCAAAGGGGTTTAAACCAACAATTTTTGCCAAAAAAGAAGGGGGGAGGATGCCAGGGCCTGGGTGGGGTTGCGGTCACAAGGATCACACTGGACGTTTCCAGAGGAACAAAGAGGGACCACCAAGGCCTTGATTTTCCTTGCGGGTGACAGAGGTTGGAATCCTATGGGTGAGTCCCAACAAGAGAAGCCCCACTGAACCCTTTGGCGGATGGTGAGTCAGCACAGAGGTAAATCTCCTTGGTTTAATGGGTCTACTCTGGTCAAAACTTGCTATAGAATGGGGGCCAGAGTCTGCCATCAGAAGAGAACGGCTTGCGAGGGACCACCTGTGATGCAAGCGTGAAATACAAAGGTACGCATGGAAACTTTGGGAAAAGAGAAGTATATAGATGTGACAATATAAATGTGCGATAGAACCACTCTCCGCCCCCCAGTGAATATCCGAGTCACAACCACACACCATGGAGAGACATGCCTGCACCACACACTACATACCCGTGGGACATTTTGTCCCTGTGAGAATGTCAGCAGGGAAGCCCAACCGTTGAGAGCAGGAGAGGGGAATGGGCAGCCCCACACAGCTGACCTTACCATCTCTGCATGGGCCAATTTCTTTATTTAAAAAAATTGCTCCTAAATGATCTCAGTGACTCTTAGAACAGCTGGAGGCTCCCCCGACTGTCGGGCAGGGCACCAAGCCCAAGTGACCAGTGGGTCCCATGTCAGTGAAACAGAGAATCCACTCCAGGTTTTAAACCCGGCTTGCAAGGTGCTGTCAAATGTGCTGAGCTCTCCAAGGTCCCAAATACCTCCAGTACCTTGGAGAGCTACTTCAAGGTGAGCCAAAATGTGGTCAGGATTCACACTGACATGGGAGCCATTTTGGGCATGAACTGGATCCCAGCCAAGACTATCCCTTACAAAATCATGAAAGAAAAAAGAAATCTAAGCTGGTGGCAATCAGCCCCACATTTTGGGGCTATGAATCCCACTCCACAGTTACCCTTTGTGCCGAGTACCCCCTGCAGTTGGAGGCTGACTGTGGGCAGCCCAGTGCCCACAACCAATGACCAGTTCCAGCTAACAAAGAGCCTTCGCTTTGTCACTATTTTGAGCAGCAAAAGGCCAGAGAAGAGGAGAAACATGGATGATTCATCTGAAAGGGCGAGAAATGAAAAGGAGAGCAGAGGAAAGGAGCAATACTGAGTAAGGGGAGCAGAGCTGATTCTGCTCTGACTTCCAATTGCTTTAGTCCTTATGCATGCAAACCCATTGGTGATAAAGAGAGTGCAACATCATTTAACAATAACTCATTCCAGCCACTAAGAAGAAACTCAGAGTCTCAGCCAACTCCGTTCCCTTGTCATCCAGCCTCATCCTCCATCTGCTCATGGGAAGAGGGACAAACCGAGCCCAGCTACTTGTAAACTTAAGCGCGTAGAAGGAGACCCAGCAATGCCTCTCCCTTTTTTTCTTTTTTTTTTTAGGAGGGAAAAAAAGGGAGAAACTGCCACTCCGACCCGGAGCCTTTTAACGCTTCGTCGTGATATATTATTAATGGTTTTTATAATGTGATTCCATAGATTGCTGTTGCTGGGGGCCGTCTTCCCTTCCCGAGGATGGCTGGGGCGGAGGGGAGGGGGAAAGGGGGACAGGACCAGCTCCCCCTCCCCGTCTCTGGCGGAATCGGAGGAGACAGCTGTGGGAAATCTAACACAGAGAGAGAGGGAGGGAGAGGGAGGCTGCTCACAAAGCAAGCTGCAGGCCGAAGAGGAAACCTACAAGGGAGAAAGAAGAAGAGGGGAATGCTTTGGAAAGGTAAAGTTTGCACCCGTCTGCTGGTGGTTTGGATAGGCTTGGAAACTGGTCCACCACCAAGGCTGGGATGCATAGAATCCTGGAGTTGGGGGCCCTAGAGGCCATTGAGTCCACACACACACACACCGCTGCAATGCAGGATTTACACTCACAGCCTCCTCGGCAGCAGGTAGCTCTCTGGCCATTTTTGGAAGATGTCCATAAAAGGAGACCCCACCACCTCTCCAGGTAGGTGGTTCCATCACCAAAACTCTCTTCCTGTCAAGAAGTTCCTTCTAATGTTCAGTCAGAATCTACCCTCATAGAATCCTGGAGTTGGAAAAGAACGCAGTGGCCATGGACTCCAACCCCCTTCTGCCCCGCGGGAACACACATCAAAGCACCCCCCGGCCCATGACCACCCAGCCGCTGTTTAAAAGCCTCCAAAGAAGGAGGAAACTCCACCACACCCCATTGAGGCAGGATGGCTCTTACCATCAGGAAGTTCTTCCTAACGTTTAGCTGGAATCTCTTCTCCTGAAGTTTGCTCCATAGCGTCCTAGTCTATAGAGCAGCAGCAAACAAGCTTGCTCCATCTTCAATATGACATCTCTTCAACTTAAACAAACATAGCTATCGTGTCCCCTCTCAGCCTTCTTTTCTGCAGGCTGAACAACCACAGCTCCGCAAGCCACTCCTCATAGGACTTCCTGGTTTCCAGACCCTTACCATTTTGCTGCCCTTGTCTGGACACGTTCCAGCTTGTCCATATCCTTCTGAAATGAGGTACCCAGAACTGGACACATTATTCCAGATGAGACCTGACCAAAGCAGAATAGAGTGAGACCATTACCTCCCTCAGTCTAGACACCATACTCCTATTGATGCAACCAAGAATCGCATGGGCCCTCTCAGCTGCCACACCACACTGTTGACTCATGTTCAGTTTGTGGTCCACCAAGACTCCTAGATCCCTTTCACAGGTACTGTGGTCAAGACAGATTTCACCCATCCTATATCTGTGCATTTCATTTTTTCTGCCTAGGTGTAGGACCTTATATTTCTCCCTGTTAAAATTCATTTGGTTAGTTTGGGCCCACCTCTTTAGTCTGTTAAGGTCATTTTGAATTCGGAGCCTGTCCTCTGGGGTATTAGCTACCCCTTCTAATTTGGTGTTATCCGCAAATTTGATGAGCAGGCTCTCTACTCCATCATCTGTGTCACTGATAAAGATTTCAGCAGCCCTCCTGTAACTTCAAACCATTAGACCTGGTCCCACCCTTTAGGGCAACAGAGAACAAACCTATACCTTCCTCTCTGAGGCAGCCCTGGAGGTATTTAAAGAACAGAGTCATCTCACCCCTTGGTCCTCTCGTCACCAAGCTGAACATGTCCAATACCTCCTTCAACCTCTCCTTTTATGTTTTGTTCTCTATACTTCTTATCCCCCTTGTTGACCTTCTCTGAATTTGTTCCAACTTGTCCCTATCCTCTCCAGATGAGGCGCCCAGAACGGAACGCAACGCTCCAGATGAGTATTGACTGGCCCAGAATAGAGTGGGATGCAGCCTTAGTGTTTTGGATTTCTTTAGCAACAAAAATATCCAGGTCTGCAGAAAGGTTTGAAGAAGAGGAGGGAAGCCAGCTTCTCCAGATGGAAAGATTTTCCCTCTGCCCACCCACCCGCCCTCCTGTCCCACCATCTCCATCCCAACTTACTCAGCCCTGGGTAAATCCAGATTTCTTGGAATTGCAGAAAGGAGTCAGACAATCAGAGAGTATGCACACACGCAGAGGAGAGCTGCCTTTCAATTCCAGTTGCATCACCAGGGGACCCTGGATAGATTTATCCTTTTCTGTCCCCCACCAGTTCTCCCAGATCTTCTGGCACACACAGCTCCAAAAAGTGGGGACAGGAGAACAATGCCTCCGCGTGGGTTTCCATTTTTCACCCTCACCCCCTTCGGCCCACCCCATTTGGCAAGGGGCACCGGCTGTGCTGACCAAGGAGGAGACAAAACAATTCTACACGGAGCTGCAACTCAGTAAGAAAACAGGGGGTGAGGGGGTCAGAGGGATTTATTGGGGACAAGCGTGGATTCCTCCATAATCCCAGATTCACCCCGTAGGACCATGCACAGCCATGGGGCCACGCTTGCAAAAAGACAGAGCAAAAAGAAAGCATGCAAGATGCTTGCCCACGGCTTCTGAAAAACAATGCCCAACCCAAAATCTGGTGCCATCCAGCATCTGCAGGCGTGGTGGACGGAACCTCTTTTTCTCATTCTTATGCCCCTGCTGTGCTCTCAACGCAAATGCCAAATAACTCCTTCTGCAATCCAAGCTGTTTCTCTTGCTCGCTTGCTCAGGACACACACACACACACACACGGTTCCCCTCCCCCAGACCAGTCTTCCCCAAGGGCCAGCTGGAAAAGGAAAAAGGAGAAAGGGTTAAGGCACCGCACTGTCACGGCCCACTGCAGAAATAGCCAAGCCCCCTCTCCCCCCGGTGTTTCCTAGTGGGCTAAACACCCGAAAGGCACCAGATCTCCTCTGAGCTTGGAAGCTAAGCAGCGTCAGGCATGGTTAGTACAGATGGGAGACCACCAACAAACCCTAGGTGCTGTGGCCTCTATTTCAGAGGAGGGAACTGGCCAAACCACCTCTGAGAATTCCTTGCCTAAGAAAATCCCCATGAAATTCATGGGTTTGCCATAAGTTGACAGGTGACTTGAAGACACAGACACACACATAGAGGCCTAACTACCCTAAAGGCATCAGATCCTGTCTGATCTTGGAAGCTAAGCAGGGTCAGCCCTGGTTAGTCCTTGGATGGGAGACCGCCAACAAGTGCCAGGTGCCGGAAAGCTCTATTTCAGAAGAAGGAACTGGCAAAAACCATCTCTGAAGATTCTCTGCCTAAGAAAACCCATGAAATTCATGGGGTCACCATTAGCCAGCAGGCAGACTGAAGGCACAAACACACAAAGGCACCAATCCTGTCTGATCTTGGAAGCTAAGCAGGGTCAGCCCTAGTTAGGACTTGAATGGGAGGCCACCAACAATTCCCAGATGCTGTAGGATGTATTTCAGAGGAAGAAACTGGCAAAACTACCTCTGAGGATTCCTTGCCCAGGAAAACCCAAGGAAATTCGGGGGCTGCCATTAAGTCGCACACTCACATCCTGGATCTACTATGGTTTGTGGGGTTAACCGTCCCCATTTCAAGGTACAAAGGGGTAAACTGGACACAGGGTTGGGGAGGGGGAGGAGAAGGGGGGTCTGTTACACAGATAGGAGGTCAGCTTGACCAAAAAGGAACAACAGGAAGAGAAGATGAATGCAATCTAAGGAACAGAGCCATAAAATCTCTCTCCATAAACATCCCTCTGCCCAACAGGAAGACTCTCCCTCAGCGTGGAGAATGGAAGAATGTGTGGAAAACAGCTGGGAAAAAATGACAAGAATTGTGCTTGGTGAGAATTTCTGTAGTCCAGGACTTATTCTATTAAAAAAAAAAAATCACATGTGGCTGTTCTATGCATACAAGGGCATTTTCCATGCAGAAAACAGCCAGTTTGGTATAGAAAATAATCATTCTGTGCAGAAAAACTATTTTTCTGTGCAGAAAAAGTGTTTTCTGTACAGAAAAACTGTTTTCTGCATGGCAAAAAAAGCTATTTTCCATGAAGAATCACTAAAATACTTTTCACTAAAATATTTCAAAAAGCTGTGCAGAAGAGCTAGTTCTGACGAAAAAAGATTATGAATTTCCCAGAAATAAGTCTTCAAAGTACAAATAGTCTTGGAAAACTGTGCCATTTTTTGAAATCTTAGAAGGGAAATGCCCGATCATTCACTGCTTCCTTTGAAAGAAAATTAAAAAAAAAAAAAAAAAAAAAAAAAAAAAAAAAAAAAAAAAAAAAGTCTCAAAGTACAAATAGTCTTGGAAAACTGTGCCATTTTTTGAAGACTCTTAGAGAGGGAAATTGCTCCGATCATTCACTGCTTCCTTTGAGAAGAAAATTAGCAAAGAATGACATTGCTGCTTCAGCACAAACAAATCCAGACCACAGACCAGCCTAAAGCCAAAGAAACCAACGCTTTGGTACACTCAAAAAGCAAACCACAATGATCACATACCCTTGGTTTAAAGATTTTTCTCATGGGAGTTTAAAGTCCCAAGGGCACCTTATCCTTAAACATGTGCAGAGTGCCTTGTCCCCATAGCAAGTCTTTCCTGCAACCTTCTTGCAACGTATTTGCTTCTGAACTCCTTTTAAACCTATCCATCAGTTTAGACAGAGGGCTCCCTGCCGTTGTCATTGCCAGGGGGCCTGTTAAAAAGATGTGTCTATGTTTGGGGGGCACACAGTGCAGGGAAAAGACAGGGTGGGACGACAGGAGGGCTTATGCCAGTGAGATCGGAACTTGGTTTTAACAATACGAGCACAGAGACGGGGAGTTCTTTCGTATCTGTCCATCTGCAGCCCATGAGGGTGTGATCTCGTCTTTCCGGGATTTTTCTGCGTCTGCACAGATGAAGGCAAGACAGCAAACGCCCACCCCTTGCTTTCGCCCAGCAGAGAGACCCGGCCCCGCACTCTGCTTTGAAGAAACACAGATCTCGTTCACTGGAGTCGGAGACAAGAAAGGACTGCAAGACGGAAAGCCGGGCTGCCATAGGCAGAAAGGAGAGGGGAGGGGAAAAATGAGGTGTCTGTCCAGCTGCGGGGAGACCAAGGAACAAAAGTAAAACCTCCACGGGCAGGACTGGTGTAGCCCGCAAAGACGAGATGCTAAGAGGCACAAACGAGAGAATGGCTGCTACCTTCGTGCCATGCTCAGGGGCACTGCCCGTCTGCTATTGGATAAAATCAGGAACTATAGGGTTGGGAAGGACTCTCGGGATGTTTAGCCCTGTCAAAGCAGGAATTCACAGCTCTTTCTTCCTTTCTGGGATGTTATACGCCACCTTTCTCCCACAAGGCAGCTCACAACCCAGATTGAAACACAACGCAGCTAAAACCCATCGCAAGAGTAAAAAGAAAAAAACCAGTTAAACATGCCATCAGTTGCAAAAGGAGCCCAAGGACCAGTCCCCCAGTGGTGAGGTCCTCTCTTGTGGCTTCTCTTTGTCTGGAGAGCATCATGGAACTTCCACGTCCAGGAGGAGTATATCTGAGAGCAGCTGGCAGAAGGGTGGGCACACAGGGTCCTTTCCACTAACCTCTGTCGGTCCTTGTTTTGTTAAAGGGACACTCTCTGGCCACACTGAAGTGCGTACTAAAACTCCTGGTGCCGGATCAAAAGCAAGGCCTAGTCGGTCCAGCGTTCTCATCCTTCAGCGGGCAACCAGTTGCCCCAAAGGGAAACCTGGCACCTACACGCTCCATCTCCCCAGCCACTGGCATATAGAGGCAGTGATACTGGAGCTGATCTGTAACATCTTGAGCGGTCCCTGTTAAAGGCCCTGACTCCCACCATTCCACGAATTTCTCCAAGCTGTCCAGCTAGGAGGCTGTGGCTACCTCTTTGGGTTGAAAATCCCATCATTGGCCCAGGGGTTGTGTGCTCAAAATCCAATACAAACAGGGCTTATGGGGAGAGAAAGCACACAGCTCACAAGTCTGTTCACGGGCATTCGCCTCAGCCCCAGAAAGAAAAGACCAGCCAGCCACAATATATCCAGGGGAGGAGGTTTTAGAGAAATGTGCTCTGCTTATCCTCAGAGGCACCCACTCCATGGCACAGACAAAGCCTAGGAACAACAGTGTCAAAGACATTAAAGCACAAGGATGTTGACCCTGAGGCTGTGATAAGGAAAAGGCACTCCGTTCATGCTCCCTGTTTCTTTTCCCTCTCTTTCACACAGACACCCACCCACCCAAAGAACCTCAGCTAAAATTAAACCCAAGTTACTCCATCTGTTGACAGTTTATGTTTTCATCTCATGAGCTTGTGCCTTAAATTAGTCCCTGGTGCTGGAAGTCAACAAAGCAGGGTACGGAGCATAAAGCAGGAAAGTTAAAGGGCTCAGATTCGGGGTGCCCCAAACGTCTTCCATATATCACTTAAAATCTGTCCCAGAGCTCAGCATAAACACACCCATGTGTTACGCTGCTCAGAAATGTACCAAAACCGGGGTGACGGGAATGCACTCCGCAGAGGCTCAGACGATCTGTGGCTGAAGGATCTCTTCCAGCTACTCGGCCTCTGTCCCCTGAAACAACCTGAGTTATTATTTGGATCCTGCCCTTCCCACTCCACTCTGCACATGCTCAGAGAGCCCTCTCCCTTGTCCCACACTTCTGGCAAAACACCCAGGTGCAAGCTTTGCGATTCTAAAGGGGATGGAAGAAGGATAAACGAACGATTAAATAAATAACCAAGGCGGTTGCGGTTGCAATTCGTATGCTCAGGAGCACTCTGGCCCCTGAGCCGCCGCAATGAACCTTTTCTCGGAGGGAAAAATCAGAGCCCCCCGACGGCTGGCTTCCCCCTGGAGGGGGGATCTCACTCACCGTGGCTGAAGAGGGCCCCGAGGCAGCAGAAGAGGGCGGCCGGTCCGGAGCGAAGGCGGTTGCTGGCCATGGCCGAATCCCCGGCGAGGCGGCGGAGGGACGAGGAACCCCGAATCCAGCTGGGCACGTGCCAGGGCCCCCCAAAACAAACCCAAACCGGCCCGACGGAGAACCCAGCGAGAGGGAGGAGGGGGAGCGAGGGTCGGGTGGCCCAATCTCGGGGCGCAGGGTGGCCCCTCAGACCCCGAAAGGCGGAGAGGCGGCGGGATGCGCGCAAAGGCGAGGGTGCGGCTCCCGGGTGCCTGGAACCACCCCAGATTTTCCACTCAAGGAGGGGGGGTTAACCCCCCTCGCCCCACAGAAAACCCCCAACCGGCTTGGCTCTCCCCTCCCTCCTCGCCGGTGCAAGAGGGGGAAACGCAGAAGCATTTAGGGCGAGGGAGAAGCCGCGGTTTAGATTCGTTTTAGATTCGGGAGGTCCCCAGGAATCCGGGGGGCGGGGAGGGGTAGGAAAAAAACCTCTTTTTATATTAAAAAAAAAGGAAAGGTTAAAAATTCCAGGGAGAGGTCCAAAGGGATGCAAAACGGAGAGAACAAGGAGCAGCACGGGCTGCAGTTGCAAGAATGACAATTTTTTAAAAAAATATTTTTTGAAAAATTAAAAATCAGAGAAGAAAAGGAACCGGGACCAAGGCGGTGGGGAGAGGGCGGGGAGGGGAGGGGAAGGGTGCGGGAGAAAATGGGCCAGGCAAAGGAGGAAAACCGGGGGAGACCCCACGGAGGCGCTTTGGCGAGGCGCTGGAAGCATAAATCCCAAGGCGGGCGAGGGTCGAGGCGCGCCGTCCTCCTCCTCCTCCTCCTCCTCCTCCCTCGTCTCCCGGGCGGGCCGGGAAGGGAAGGAACTTGGAGGACCCGGCGTTGCTGCGGCGGAGGGGGAGGAGGGGGAGGAAGTTGCGGGGGATCGGGACCCTGCCCCCCCCCCGCCGAGGCTGGGCTGCAGGCGAGGCGCGGCGCGGCGCGGCGCGGCGCGGCCCCCCTCCTCTCTCCAAAAAGGGCCTCTCCCCTCTCCCCTTTGGGCGCCCGGGGAGCAAGATGCGCGGTGGCTCGGAGAGGCGGCGCGGGTCCCCCCGCTGGGCGAGGACGCGATGCCCGCCCCGGGCGCTGCTGCTCCTTCTGCCCGGCCGTCTGGACGTCTCGGTGGCGAGGCAAGCCTGCAACCGCCGCCGAGGGCGAGCCGGCGAGCGAGCGAGCGAGCGAGGGAGGAAGGGAGGGAGGAAGAGAGCGAGCCCGCCAGCCAGCCAGCCCGCTCGCCCGCCCGCCCGCCTTCCCTTCCGCGCTGCTTCTCCGCCTCCGCCCTCCCCTCCCCTCCCCTCCCCCTCGCTTTTTCCCCTCCCTCCATCGCGTGTTTTCCCAGGAGGGTCGGCCGCCTTCTGGACGTCGCCGCCTCGACACGCGAGTTAGCGTTCCCACATTCACTCCGGCGCTTCCCTCGAATCGCCTCCCTTCCGTCGCGTGTCTTTAGAGACGTTTCGCCATCGGTTTCTCCTTGACACGCGACTGTTGGTTCGCACGTTCCCGTCGCAGCTTGTCCCCTCCTCCTCTTCACCACGTGTCTTCCGATTACCTGGGTCGCTGCCGCCGCTTTTTCATCACCCAGACGCGGGTTTCGGCTCATACGCGCACTTTCTTCCCAGTTGGCGTCTTCCTCGCTTTCCTCCATCGCAGCTTATTGCTAGAAGTTTCGGCTGTCTTCTGAACATCCATGCCACGACACGCGTGTTTGGATTCACACGTTCGCAGGCCTGGTTTCTCAAGTTGCTGCCGTTTCCTTCTCCTCCTTGGACTTCTACCTTCCATCACGTGTTTTTCCCAAGCGTTTCAGTCGCCTTCCGCCAACTCCTTCTGATCCAAGACACGCGAGTTGCTGTGCACACGTTGCCATGTTCTTGCAAGCAAAGAAATGGTGGGCGAGACTCTTGGGAGCAGCTCCAGAGAGAGAGAGGGGTTCCCCAGCTCCCCCACTGCCGGACCCCGGAAGAGGGAAAAGGTGGAATGAAAACGTCAGGATGGAAGTCCCCATGGATTGAAAAGAAGGAGGTTGCTGAGGAGACCCGTCTCAGACACTTGCTTACTTACTTGCAACTTACCTCCTTCCTATACCTTTGGAAAGTTACCTTTCTTTCTTCCCTTTTTAGATGAACTACAGCTCCCAAAATCCCCTCTCCATCACAGATACTGAGCTACCTTGGCTGGGTGATTCTGGGAGTCATAGTCCAAAAATGGCAGCCGAGGGATGCTAGGAATTTCAGTCCCAAAAGCAACTTTTCCCAAAAAGGATAACTTTTCCAGACCATAGCAGCTGGGTGACTCAGGGAGTCATAGTCCAGAATGTAACTTCTTCCAGGCCATAGGAGCAATTCTAAGAAGGATGGTCCCCAAAGGGAACTTTTCCCAAAGGTAACTTTGTCAGGCCCTGTTGGTTAGGGGATTCTGGGAGCTACAGTCCAGAAGAAAATAACTTTTCCAGTCCTTTTACAGGTCATGCTGGTTAGGGAAATCTGGAAGTTACAGCCCAAAAAAACAAAAGTAACTTTGCCAGGCTGTGGCTACATTTTTGGCTGGAAGCCCAACAGGGCTGTCGACGCACAAGTAAGTTTCATGGAGTCCAAGATACTGTGCTGCCAGAGGACAAAATGCCACCCTACAGTCCCACCATTCCTTGTACACAAGCCAACCCACTTTGACCACTGAACCTCACTTCCACCTGGTGCCACAGCATTTTGGAGGGCTTTGCCAGGACAGGCTCCCTGCCGTCCCTCCAACATCTGCCGCCCAAGGCAACCCACTCACCTTGCCTCAAAGGTAAGCAGGGTTTCTGAAACCAAACATGGAAGACAAAGTCATCCCCAAACGACGGCCAGTAAATTGGAATTTCTCCTGTCTGTGTCGCATCTTTTCCACTCTCATTCAGTCTTGCTCAGAAACTTGATAATACCAGCGACATGTTTGGAGGGCAGACAAATTTGGACATGGTTTCACCAAACTACCGTTTAAAAACTCCCCGTATGCTGGAAACAGCTTACAAAATAAACATAGCAATGTTGGCAAACTTGCATTAACCAAAAAAAAAAAAAAGGCTGCATTATCTGCCTGAAAAAGGCATCAAAATTAAAATCATGGGGAACCACGGCGAACCAAAGAGAAGACTGGAAAATTTCTCATAGGTCAAGAAAAGAAATAGATTTAAAGGATCTGATGACACAAAGTGAGGAAAGTACCCTTCCCCTCCTAACTTCTGACGCTCCCGCGCCTCTGGGGCAGTCTATCCATTCTGGGCTTTAGTCCGAACTTTAAAGGAGCAATCCCAGGGGCTGAAGCCTCTCCCTTCCCTCTCAGATTAGATGCTGGACTTTGGATAACTAATTTAAAGCTCAGACTAAAACTGAGAGTGGATTAACTCTATTACTACCACCACCCATAGGGAGGCACCAGTCAGAGGAAACCGTCTGGGGGCTGAGAAGACAGACAGATGGGGAGGGACTGAGCAGTGGCTCAGTCGCAGGGCACCCACGTGGTATGTGGCGGGTCTCAGGTTCATTCCTGGGCTGGCCATCATCATCATCATCACCACCACCTCCACCAATGAATGGAGGAAGAAAGAAAATTCAGCTTACCTCGAGTCTGGATTTGCACAATGTCACCCACAGGCCATCCCAAGAGATGTTGCCGCCCAAGGCAGAGAACAAGATGGCCGCCGCCTCCTGTACAAGTGCAAATTGAAACAAGAATTTAGTTTTACTTTGGTGCCAGGGTTTGAGAGGGGGTCCCCTCCATATACAGGAAGGACCGGACAAAGATAGGCAACCCAGGAAATGGGGAGAGCTCTGGGATGGCTGGGAGGAGGCCACTGCTGTCCCACCAGTCCGGCTGTCTGAGGCCACTATCTCAACCTACCTAACAGCAAGGCTGGTCCAGGTGTCCACACAGCGGGAAATGTCATCACATCAAGAACTTTCATTTGGGCCTTTTTCTTGTTTTCCCGTTTCTGGGTTGTTGTTTTTCCTGCACGTTGCTCCTTCCCTTTCTGTTGTTTCCAAAGACTGTGATCCTGAGAGCAGGAACTGTCTTGCCTTTTAAAAAACAAAAAAGGAAGGAAGGAAGGAAGGAAGGAAGGAAGGAAGGAAGGAAGGAAGGAAGGAAGGACGGAATGGTTTTATTGCCTAGTCCAAAGACCATTGCAAATTAAGTACAAAACACTCAAACTTTCACACTTACCATTACAAAACTACAGTTAAAAATTAACAGTACAACATACATCTAAACTTAAAATGAGCCACTTGTATTATAAAACAAGTCACATTAGGGTAACAAAAGAAAGCATTAACGTTTCATAATGTGACAAGAACATTTTATACTCCTTCAAGATTCTGTGACAATCAGCCTGAAATGGACTCCAAAAACTTTTCTCTGCGTCTGGTACCCTTTGCCGCAAATATAGCAACCCTCTGAATCACATGTTGATTTTCGGATGGATGGATGGATGGATGGATGGAAGGAGGAAAGAAAGGAAGGAAGGAAGGAAGGAAGGAAGGAAGGAAGGAAGGAAGGAAGAAAGAAAGAAAGAAAGAAAGAAAGAAAGAAAGAAAGAAAGAAAGAAAGAAAGGGAAAGATCAGCTACTGTCAGGCCATTTCCGCACTACACTCTTATAGCGCGATTATTCCACTTTCAACATCCTATGGAATCCTGGGGTTTGCAGCCGGCCCCTCCCGAAACTGCAAACCCCAGGATTCCATAGGATGTTGAAAGTGGAATAATCGCGCTATAAGAGTGTAGTGTGGAAATGGCCTGAGGGTCTTTCCAGCTGTGTACAGGGATAGAAATGCTATTCGTTACATTGATTGATTGACTGACTGACTGACTGACTGACTGATTGAGGAAATGTTCACAGGAGGGCTTGCTTTCTTTTCCTACCCCCTCACAGAAGAGGGATCAAACTGCTCTAACAATGTGGTGTCCACACCTGCTCATCAGTGATAAAATTGTTGCATGCCTTCAAGCCGTTTTAGAGTTCCAGCGACCTTAAGGCAAACCTATCACAGGGTTTTCTGAGGCTGAGAGCGTGTGACACACCTGAGGTTACCCAGGGGGTCTTCATGACCAAGCGGGGAATTGAATCCTCTAGGGTTGTACTCCAACCTGCAAACTGCTACACAATTTCACAATGCACAGAAGAGTGGGGAGGTGGAAATGTTTCCATATTTTTATATATATATATATATTTAGTTACCAATTTTAACACAAAAATAAACTCCAACTAACATAAACATAAAGTTAAAGCACCATACTTAAAAAAATAAACTTTAAAAGAAAATCACGAAACATAAATTTGCTAGAACACTAACTTGCTAAGCGACTAAACACTAACACGCTAAAACATGAAAGTGCTCGGACCCCCCTAACCAAACTGTAATGAGAAAAAAAAATAAGAAGAGACAGAAGAATAATCTTTCTACCATTACCGATCCATCAAACCAAACTACTAGTAACCATCTCCGCAAATTACTCCATTGTTTGATGTCTTGTTGCTTTAAAAGTCCATAAACAGTTTCCAATCTTTGTTTCCATATTATTTTTAAATCTCTCCCCCGTCATGAATTTTCCCTGCAAATAGGGGGATGCAGAGAAGCCTCCAGTTCCAATCTACCCTCTCTACTGCTACCTTTCTACTTGCAGGGAGTTTTGGTAGATGGAGTCTTACACCTTTTTAAACCCCGTAAAGGAACATTTGTAACAATTGGGCCCAAGGTCACCCTCTGACTTGGTTCAGACTAGAACCCGGATATCCTAGGTCTCAATCCAATCTGGGGAATTTCATTCAGTTCCAGTGCCAAATTCAATTTCGGAGAAGTTCTGGAGGTCACATTCCAGGCATTGGGGGGGGGGCAAAGGTGAAAAGGACAGGGCAAAATGGCCAACCCATTTTGGCTGAAATCTCTTCCAGCCATGAAGCTTAGCAAAGAAAATCAAAGTATTAGAACTGGGGAGACAGAGGGAAGAAGCCAAAAAAACACCAAGGGTGCGTGAAAATCTGGTTAATCTCCCCAGGGCCAGACTGGGACCCCAGAGATCCAAATTCCGCCCCGGGATGTGACTTCTCCAACCCTGCTCTAACCACTGTGCTGCAATCCCACTGCTCAAGCTCCCTCCTCCCTACTTCTCCCCGAGGAACTGCTCTCCCGAGACCTAAATTGAAATTGCCGGATTAGAAAAGCTCCTCCTTCGGCTTCGTGTTTTTGTGAAATTCCCAGATCTCAAAGGGAGGTCGGAATCTGTCAGAGCCCAGCCAGCTTTGTTATGGGAAATTGGATGGTTCCTGAATTAAAAGGTGGAAAAAATTTCACACTGAATTTGACACATCAAATGGGCTGGTTGAACCTGACAGCTCTGTTTTGCAGAAGCTTGGTGGTAAAAAAGAAGAGAGGCAGAGAAGAATTGAGAGAGAGAGAAAGAAATTCGCCCTCCAAATAGTTGGGCTTCAGACCAATTCTGCAGTTGTCTTTCTTCAGCTGGTGGTCAGTGGCTACCAGGAACACCTTTCCCACATCTAGATCATACCCCATGCCGCATTTTGGTGTGCAAGAGATTCCTATCCTGTTGGGTTTTCCAAATGCTTTCATCACAGTGGTGTTTACAACACACACAACAACAACAACCACCCTTTAAGGTACAGCAGTCCTTCCTGGCATTTCAAGTGCAAATTCCTGGATTGCAATGTTTGATTCTGGTTCATGGCTCCATTATTTCACCACTAGGCTATACTTCTCCCCCTCCCCAGTCTATCTACCATTTTGTCCTTTTTGATCTGGACACAAACACAGAAGACCAAATTGTTATGTGCTCCCAAGTCAGCTTCAATCTACGGTGACCGCATGAAGGGGAGATTTCCAAGAGACCCTTGGTCACCAACAACTCAGGTCTTGCAGCTCAGGTCTTGCAAACTCAATTCAACTGTGGCTTCCTTGGTGGAATCAACCCCTACTAGAATGGACCTATTGAATTAGTGGACAGCACGTAAGTGTTGGTTTGCAGCTCACAACTGATACCACAGATCTGGACAGGAATATTTCATAGGATTTCAAGACTACCACCATCCATGAATCTAGTATTGTTGACTGTGGTGGTAAAGGATCTAAGGCCTTGGGGTCACCTATGGTCCACCAGGGCCAAATAAGACCAGCCCCCCAGCGTCCCTAGGGAGGTGTCATGCTGCCTTCTCCAGCTTCGGGTGGGTATTTCTCTCATTCTCAGCGGCTGAGATGTTTCTCCCAGGACTTTATGACCAGCCTTAAGATCTTCATGTGAAGCTTGTCTGCCTTTTTAGCTCCACCCCACCACCTTTGGCTCCTCCCACCACGTCCAAAATTCTTTACTGTGAATGGAACAGTAAATCCGATCCAGGTTTTAGTCTGAACTTTTAATGAGCCAATCAAGATGCTGGACCATATCCACCAAACAGAGTCTTAAATGGCTTATTTAAGGCTCAGACTAACACCCAGAGCCAACATCCCATGCTAGCTTAGGGCTGCTGGGAGTTGCAGTCATCAGAAACTGGTTGTGTTGGCCCTATGAAAAATTTCAGAATTCCTATCCAGAATTCCTATCCACAAGCCCCACCCAAAGTGTTGGAAAGTAGTAGAAATATCATGGAGTCTCATGACACCTTAAAGGTGTAGACCATTTTATTTGCCATAAATTTTAAGATCAAAGTTCGGGCCAAAACACAGAGTGGACTCACAGCCACCACACTCCTGTGGAAGCTACCAGATCCTACTAAAGAGAATGGCTATTCCAAGGACAATCAAGTTTCGCAGCCCAGCAGGGACTAGAGCCTTGATCTCACCAGCCACAGCCTGGCTTTGCAACCCCTACAAAGTGCTGCCTCCCTTTGTGTTCATCTGGTGGATCTCATAAGCTTCCTCAGCCCTTCCTTGTGCCAAACAGAGGATGCCACCAGAAACTGGGAAAGGTGGGAGAGGTTTTTACAATTCCCAGAATTCCCCACCCTGGCTGGTGGATTCTGAGTGTTGTAGTTCCCCCCTCCAAGTAGCCTTCCTCTCACACCTGAGCTGTGTCTAGCACACTTTCTCCCTACTTAAATCAAAATCACATCAAAGTTTGTTGGGGAAAAATAAACAGAGGCTTCCACTGCAAACATGTTGCTTCTCGGGCAGCCATCTGGGAAATGCACCGCTAAGGATCGTAACGGGTGGGCCTAGGAAGTGATTCCACCGGCCTCCCTTCCCCATTACTACCCACCCACTGGCTTCAAGACGCACCAGCCATCTGGCTCCTGGCATAATTGCTACTTGCAGCTTCTTCCTTAAGACAACTGTTTGCAAATACAGCATCTTCCGGGGGAAAACCTCCCAGGAAAAGACTAGGAATGGCATGGCACCCTCTGGTGCCCGTCGGAAACACTGCAAGCAAAAGAATACCACCCTCTATGGGGGGAGTGTGGCCGATGGGCCTCGTACAGCCCCCCTCCAAATCCTTCTTTAAGACCTCCCCCTTCCATTTTAACTGGATCACACAGTTTGGTGGTGCTAAATGCCAAGCTGGTGCTAAATCCCAATCGTGTGCCTTTGTTGGTGCTAAATTGCAAGTGTGTGCATTTGTTACTGCTAAATTCCAAGTTCTTTGCCTAATTGTCAGAAGAAACACATTTATTTGGTCCCAGAAGGGTCCACATTAATTTAACCACCATTTATAACCGCAGGGCGTCTTCCTCTGGCCCCTACACAGCCAGGCAGAGTGAGAAAACAACGTCTGGGATCCTACATCTTCGTATTATGTGTCGTAAGTTCATAAACCCAAAATTATGCTGCAGAACCACAGCCCAGCTCTGTTTGTGAATGGTGAAGATGCCCATCCGAGAGAGGGCAAAGGTGCTCCAATGTGCCTTGGGCCCTTCTGAGGTGCATCGGGCATTTCTGGGGCACACTGGGCACTCCTGCTACAATTCTGCACCTCACTTCCCAGCCAACGTCCAGACGCATGTCAGGGAGGGCCCCAATGCGCATAGGCAGCCAGTGTGCCCCAGTGGCCATGTGAATCAGTCATGTCATTGTGCAATGGAGGCGCATATATTGTCATGCTGTGGTGGCCCCCAGAGGAGTATGGATGTGGCTGAACTACTCAGCTCAGTTTTGCGCACGTGTAAGTACTTGGGATGGGAGACCACCAAGGAATGCCAGATATGGAAGGCTCTGTTTCAGAGGAAGACACTGGCAAAACCACCTCCAAGTATTCCTTCCCTAAGAAAACTCTAGGAAAAAATCATGGGGTCACCATAAGTCAACGGGGGACTTGGGGGCACATACCTACAGAGAGAGAGAGAAAGAGAGAGAGAGGCCTAAATACCCCAAAGGCACCAAATCCTGCCCTGATCTTGGAACCTAAGCAGGGTCAGTCCTGAGAGTTCAAGTGGAGTACAGCACTATAATTGCATAGCGTGAACGGACCCAGGATCTGGTGCCTCCCGGGTACGTAGGTCTCTTTCCAAGTTAGTTCATCTTTCAACTGAAAATGGCCAGACACCATTTAATGCCCAACCTCAGGTGGCAAAATCTTGGATGAGAACATAGAGTGCTTGGAATCTGGCTGGCGGCTTCCATGTCACGGGGGCAGTGAATCCGCTCCTGGTTTTGGCTAGCTTCAAGGGATCTGGCCAAAGTGCTGAAACTATTTGGGGAGCAAGTTCATGACCTAGGAGAGTTCCTTTAATACCTGGATAAAAACAGACTCAAGAAGAGACGGTTCTCCTATGGAGAGACCTCCACAATTATCTGTGAAGCAACACCTGGTGTGGGGTGACTAAGAAGACGTGTCTTTCTGAGCCCAGGGGGTGCTACGCCATGGGTCTCAGGCTGTCTCATTGTTCAGTCAATGGCTTCAGACCTGCAGTGCTAGCAAACTCCTAGGAACATCCCCCAAAGCCCTCAGCACGTCCCTTGCTGCTGACCTTGGCAGGAAAGAGGCTTGCTCTCCTCACAACCATCTGAAGACTGCAGAAGTGTGGATGTGAGATTCACACTCGATAGGACTCCACCGAGCAAAGCATGTCCTTCCCCTGCGAACACGGGAAGTGACTTAAAAGCTTCAAAACACACATGCTCCTCTTTCACACCCAATGGGATTCCAAGTGGCTCACAGTTCAAGACCCCCAGAAAAGGCTGGCAGGCAGTGGCCTCAGGTGACACCCATGTCAGCAGAGCAGTGGATCCATTCCAGGTTTGTGCTCGGTTTAAAGGACCTTTCCAAGGTGACGAAGGGAAGGGGATAGAATTCAGCACTGTGGACCATTCCTTTAAAGCCTGGATTAAGACCCGGAGGACATTCACATGGACCCCACCAGCCAGAGCAGAAATGACAAAGGGGAAGAGATGGCTGGCTGCGCCCATGTCAGTGAGGTGAGGAATCCACGCCAGGTTTTGGCTACTTTTAACAGAGCTCTCTGTGGTGCTGGAACTTTTTAGTAATAGGGTTCTACCTCTAAAGTATGAATTAATACCCACTCCACTAACACGGAAACCACTAGCTGTTCCTTCTGAGAATTCAATGTTGAGTTAAAAGAGGAGGCTTAAAGAGACCATCTAGTTTGCCCTCCTGTTTCTGACATTAGCCACACAGTGCCGCAAGGACGGACGCCAGCGGGTGGCAGTTGGTTGCATCAGGCCAACCACGGATCCTGTACTGCCATCATCAGTAACCATTTTCACCCTTGCACACACACAAACACATCCCAAAACCACTTTTTTCCTCCAAAACAGCCAAGAGCAACACATGCGCAGGAGTCTCTGGAAACATTAGGGGGCATTTTGCTGCACTGGGAGTGGGTGGGTGGGAATTTTTACCACCCTTGCCAGTTGTGTGGGCCCCAAATAGGCTAGGGGGCCAAAACAGAGGGCAGATGGGGCCCCCACCCTCTGACAACAGACTAGATGACAGCTGGGAGACCCTCTCACTCTCTTGCTCCCCCAGTTGTCTTGACAAAGAGTGATGGAGAAATCTCTGCAGCATCTCAGGGAATTCCCCAGGGATTTCATCCCCTTTGCATATTTTAAAGTGGATCCCATTTGCAAATCCGCTGTTTGATTCCTTGCGGTTTTATCACCGGCTCCTCATCCCTTGTTACTCAGTAAGCGAGAGCTGTCCCAGGCAGCTATCGACTGCTCCTTGCCTTGTTGTCTCCTTTGATGGGGGGGCAGCAGTCAACGCCCCCCCAACAGAGCTTTGCAGTCTTCCCCAGTCGAGCTGCAATTGCTGCAGGATGGAGTGGGAGGCAAAGAAAGAGGACAGAAGGAGGCTCGAGGTCTAAAAATAAAAGGTGTGAGAGAGTGGACCTGATGGGATTCATCTTCTGCGACCTGGAAACTGCTGTGTCTAATCCCAGATATGCACAGCCTGGTTGCAGCTGGGGGAAAAACTCTGCTCATGGTCAGGGGCACTGTCCTCCATGGGAGGGGGGAGCAATTCTGTTCATGTTCAGAAGCACTCTTCTCCATGAAGAGTATTTAGGCCTATATGTGTGTGTGTGTGTGTGTGTGCATAGACATGCTGTGCCTTCAAGCTTCGTGTCGATTTATGGCAATACCATCAATTTCCTTGGGCTCTCTTAGGCAAGGAAAATGTAGAAGCGGTTGGGCCAGTTCCTTCCTCTGAAATAGAGCCTACAGCACCTGGTGTTTGTTGATGGTCTCCCACCCATGTACTAACCAGGGCTGTACCTTTAGGGTTGAAGGATTTGGCACCTACCTTTTCAAAAGGTTGGTAATAAGGAGTGATGTTGTGGCCAGGAGTTCCTCAGGCAAATGGTCAACCTCAGAAGGAAGGAGGGAGGAAGGAGACTTCTGACCCACCAGTTACAACTTCGGCATTGGCTCACATCAAAGTCCCACTCATCATTGGGTGTAGGATGTGCTGTCCTGAGCTTGAACTGGATGCAACTCCAGGACTTTGCCTGGGGCTGAAGACAAACACACACATGGCTGTTAGAAAGGAAGTCTTATTGGGAACAGGGGGTGGCCTCCAGCAGAGGAAACCATCTCAGCCTTTTAGCTGATGGCCTGCAGCGTTCCCCTTGCACTAAGAAGTTGAATTGGGCCCCCAAACAATGAATTCTGCCCTGGCCATCCCAGAGCCAACACTCCCAGGGACTGGATGATGGGTCCCCTTGCCTGGAAGCAGTGGAAGATGGGTCCCCAGGTGGGTTGTACAGGAGGAAAGGGAGCATCCACTGGGCAGCAAACTGAGACTGCCCCCAGTAAGGTGGGCTAGGAGTCTGAGAGTCCACGGTTCAAATCCCCACTCAGCCACTGAAAATCACTGGGTAACTGAGTCCCACTCTCTCAGCCTCAGAGGAAAGCAAAGGAAAACCTCTTTGCATCAAATCTTGCCAAGAAAGGGGTCTACTTGCTGGATCAGGACCCCAGGAGGACGGCTTTAAAACTACTCTCAGCCCACCGGCATGCCTTGAGCAAGGCCCAAGTGGGAAACGAAGGCCCACAGCAAAAACAAGCCAGCAAGCAAACATCAGTTCAAACACACACAAACACAAGCAAAACAGAGCAAAGCAATTTTGCTCAGCCTCAAAGACAAAGTGCCTGGGGAGTTTATCTGCCTGACCCTCCGACATAAGCCAGACCTGTGACCTCCTGGCCCATCCATTCACAGGTCTTTAGTCTCCGAGTTCCAATAATCTGGGCAGCAGCTGCAGACAGGACAAAATCATGGCTGGCTGCAAGAGCTGGAGAGAGAATGCAGGGGAAGTGCTCTCTCCCTCTGACCAGCCAAACTGTTGTTTTTGTTGCTGCTGTTTATCGCTACTCCTATTACTATCTTTGGCCATTTCTGCACTAGACTGTTATAGTGCTATTATTCCACTTTCAACATCCTATGGAATCCTGGGGTTTGCAGCCCTCCCTAAACTGCAAACCCCAGGATTCCATAGAATGTCGAAAGTGGAACAATAGCACTATAATAGTCTAGTGCAGAAATGAAAATAAAATGGAATCGCTCTTTTCTCTGTAAAATGGAAATTATGTTTGTATGTAATGGAAATAAGCAAATTCAACTGGAAGACTCAAGCTTGGAAGTGGGGGGGGTTCTTTTATTTTCGGAATTAAACTTGTAATAAAAAAAAATAGTCTAGTGCAGAAATGGCCTTTATTTCTATCCTACCGTTTCCCCCAGTTTGGCTACAGGGCAGTTTACAACAAATTGTAACTGTAGTCAAAAATCCACAAAATACAAAAGTTAGAAAGCAATTAAACTATCCAATTTTAAAAAATAAACCATATACCATTAAAACAACGGCAGATTACAAGGAGGAAATCCAGGACAGTGGGACCAGTCTTGGATAATTAAGTCTCAAAGTTCTGTCAAAGCAGAAAGGTCCTTTACTGTTGATGGCAAGAGAGAAGGAAGCCGGCCGGTCTACCTTTGCCCAGAAAAGGATTTCCAGAGTCTGGAGGCAGCCACCGACAAGGCCCCGTCTCCCATGTTCCCAGCAAATGGACTTGGGAGGGTGGTAGAGAAGAAAGAATGGCCTCTCCAGGAAATCTCAAAACGGGCAGGGTCATAAGGGAGAATGTGGTCCTTCCAATAGGAACAGCCATGAAATCATAGAATCCCGGATTTAGAAGGGGCTTCGTCAGCCATTGAGTCCAACCTCGCTGCTCAATTCAGGATTTCCAGCTAGAGCATCCACAATAGGGAGCTGTCCAGCCTCTTTCTGAAGACGTCCAGAAAGGAGACCCCACCACCTCTCTAGGAAACGGTTCCATGTCAAACCTCTCTTAATATCAAGAAGCTCCTTCTAAAGGTCAGTCGAAATCTATTATTCTATAACTTCAAACTATTAGACCTAGTCCTACTCTCTGGAGCAGCAGAGAGCAGGCCTGCCCCCTGTTCTCTGTGACCATACTTTTTAGATATTTAAAGATGGGAATCGTGCCAGCCATCAGTCTTCTCTCCACCTGGCTGAACCTGCCAGCTCCTCCAACTTCTCCTCATAGGTTTTGTTCTCAATCCCTCTTATCGCCCTTCTTGCCCTTCTCTGAACCTGCTCCAGTTTGTCTATTTCTTTCTTCAAATGAGGCACCCAGTACTGAATGCAGGACTCCAGATGAAGCCCATCCAGCACAGAACCAAGTAGGACTAATTACTTCCCTTGACTTAGGAACTATAGTTCTCTTAATGCAGGCTAAAATAATATTTGCCTTCTTTGCTGCAGCGTCACACTGAGGGCTCACGTTCAACTTAATCCCAAAGTCCTTTTTATATATGTACTGCTGCTAAGCCAAGTATGTACTGTGGTTCATTTAGACTGCTGCTAAGCCAAGCATACCCTCTCTTATAGGCAGGCATTTGGGTTTTATGATGTAGATTTCATCCTCCTCGTCTTCTTCTTTTCGCCCACCTCAGTTGCCCCACCTCATTGAAGAACTACTCCAACTTTTATCACCCCCCATTATCCCCTTGTACTAAAAGCTCAGACACTTTCCCACTAGAGAAAAGGGAATAAATGAAGATGACCACTGGACTTTTCAGTACATCTGATTGATCTATCCCTCATCCCAATTAGCTCTGCCGTCACCATCAGGACTGAGAGAGAGGAGAGCTTCCATCCATGCTGCAGACAGTCTTGCTCCTCTAGTAACCTCAGTCTGATCACACCACCCTCCATCTACAACCCGAGCATCTCATGCGCGCTAATGCATCCAACACGGTCCCCTCTGAGCAATATCAGAGGAAGTGAATGGTTGCAAAATCTTTGCCACTGTGCCCTGGTGAGAAACAAGGCACCATCTGCAACCCGTGCAAACAACACAGTGCTCAACACCGCCACCCCTACTGTGATAAATGCAGGGATGTTTGGCAACAGAGCTTTGGAGAGGCTCTCGGGCGTCTCTGATACAAATGACATCTGAAAGCGCCATGGCTCTCTAAAGACCCTGTTGCAGCAGCGGCACAAAGCAGCTACAAGGCAGTAAATAAAAGATCATGGTTGATGTGGGACCACCAGGGAGCCCTAAGAGTTAAGGAGCGTCGAAAGACAGGCAAGAAAAATAAGGCTGGTTTGGAGGAGACTTGACAATGACAAAGAGAATCGGGTCCCTGTTCAGTCTGCCACCAACGGCTTCTCCCTTTCTGATGCAAAGTCCCTAAATTTTCCATGGAACGTAGCTGCTTTCATACAACACACTGATCCGCTTCCTCGTTTTACTTCCGGGAAGCTCCTTTGTGCTCTCCAAGGTGCTGAACATGTTGAGGAATGGGGTTTTAGTACCGTGGATCGCTCCTAAGCGAGCTAGCCAAAACCTGGCTTGGATTCTTCACCCCACAGGAATGTCACCAGGTGCCACTGCTGTACAACCATCATCTTCACAGCTGGTGGATCACCATGGACCCCGTCAGGATGAGGAATGTGCAAAGCTATACCAATGGACTTTCTCCCTTCCTTATAACCCTACCCAATCTGTGCCTAACTCTGCTTATTTTTTTCTTTTTCTTTTAATGTGGATAAATCATCTCCCTGTTTAATTTTCCTTCCTTCAATGATGTATGCTTTATGCGTGTTTTCTTTAAAACTGTATTTGCTCCTGGAACATATTTCCTTCCCCGACTAAAGCAGGGAGGCCAACTTCCAGCCCACAAAAGGACTGTGTCTGGCCCACAGAAGGACCAGATCAAGCTCAAGGAAGGTCCAGAGATGGCCTTCGGAAGGTCAAAATCTGACCTATGGTTGCTCCCCATCTGGTCCACAAAAGGTCTAGATCCAGCCCATGGTAACTCCAGATCCAGCCAGAAGGTCCAAGCCAGCCCATGGATGGTACAGATCCAGCCCACAGAAGGTTTAGACGTGGCCCACAGAAGATCAGATATGGCCTCACAGAAGTTCCAGATACAACTCACAGAAGGTGTGGGTCTAACCTGTAAGGGAACTGGGGATGTCCCACCCTCTCCAATTTCTACTTAGTGGGGAAGAGGACGGGCCTTTGCCAGACGCTCAGATGTGCTCTGAAGGGGAATTTTTTTGAACACCGTCCACCTGGCGCTGCATCGTTCAATAAACCACTGACTTCAATCAGCTGTCAGACTCCATTCATGAACCCCAGACAGATTATAAAAATTCCCCTTCACAGCTCATCGCTGTCATACTTTGCAGGGCTAAAAGGAGACAGGTTCTGGGAAAGAGGAGAGGCTTGGCTTCAGCCATGGCTGACTCTCCTGCTCATGAAAGTGCCATAAAGCAAAACCGTCGGGTTCCTTGGGCAGACGGCCTCAGCTTTTGCCGGCGTGTGCGCGCCTCAAGAATTCATTGGCATTCCTGTAAGGCTTGGGCACTGCTTCTCTTCTCTCTCAGATCTTGAATAAAAGATGCAGACTCTTGACTTGCCTCTCAGCAGTGCAATAAAACACGTCCGGCCCGTTGGCACTGCCAGTTCCAGATCGGGCTTGCAGTGGCCAGCAAGGACAACCAGAGGTCTTTGGCTCCTGCCAGCATCTTACTCGGAGGCGGGGGTATTGTGGCTTTGTTTTGAAATGCAGGCACTCCTGGTGTTTGCATTTTGTTAACTCTGTGAAGTAGAGCTTTTTTGTTTTTAAACAGGCACTCCGTGTGGATCCATACCAACCAATCTGTTCTAGCACGTTTTAGGTCTGTCAGGAGCAGGCCTTTTGTAAGGCTAATGACCACCTGACTGCAGGAACCAGTAGGGACACAGAAGGCTCTGCATAGCACCAGGCTTGGTTCTTCCGCCTTTGCAGCTTACTGGCAGGCGACCACCAGGACAAAGCACCTGCCTCAGGTGGCAGAAACCGAGGGGCAGCAAATTGCAACCCACTCCCCAACATGGAAGAAGGATGCGGTATTGCGCAGGGAGTTGGACTCAATGGCCCATGGATCCCCTTCCAGCTCTGTGAGGATTGTACAATTCACATTCTCCGTCTCAGGCAGCACAATAGCTTGGGTCAGCACCACCTTCACTCTGCCCCAGCAGCCCTTCTCTTGCATTGCTACTCAACTGGCACATTTCCTGTTCCCAAGCGGCCTCTACTTCAGCCAGTTGTAGAGTTTTCTTTTTCCTTGAAAAGAGCAAGAAATGAGAAAATGAAGAGGCTCGTGCTATAAGTTAGGTCTGGCATTTTGCCATCACGCTGCACTTCTCTCTCGTCGGACTCTGATCTGATAAGGAATCCCAGGTGGGCAGGAAAGAGAAAGCGTGTGTATAAGAAAGCTTCTCTCCATCTATCCTCTCTCTCTTTCTCTCGAGGATGCTCTAACGGTCCGGAGAGAGCCATTTTGTTAACTCCAACTTGGAAAAAGCAGAGACGCTCGATTTCCCCAAGAGCCAAAGTCCTGCTTAGTCATCTCCGGCCGAGACGCATCTGGTCACCGGACAGAGACATGGGAGAGGAGATGCAAGCTGTGGAAATCAGGCAGAAGAACCATTGCTGATAAGCCCCTCAACCGTTTCCCTTTTGGGGAAGGTGGCTGTGACCCCTGGCAGATGGGCTGTAGAGTCCTTATCAGCAGCATGGCCAAAAGTTAACAGCTGCGCGGTGGCATACGGAGGGTTGCTTTGCATTCGGTTGGTCCAGCTTGGTAATTCTGCAGTTCAAGGGCCTTGGAGGTGGCTTGAAACCAGACCAAGGGAGGGCACTTTCCAATTAGCAATTTCCTTGTCTTGCTCTCACAGCTGTTAGGATGGAAGACGCTGTTGTGTCTGCACTGTTGAGCTTCCCTGTTTGCTTCTGACTACATAAACCCTGGGGTGTGGATGCACCCTGTCCTGAACACAAGTTAGCAGGCGCCCACTGCAGCAGATTGGTGCTCAGGAGGGGTCGCACAGTCAGTCCGGTCTGGGTCAAGAGGTAAGGAGAAGCAGGAGGTGGCCTTGATCTGGTGCAAAAGTCAGTTTAAAAAAAAAATTTGCAAGAAAATTTAAAAACAATTAAAATCAACCTCATAAAAGCCACCTGCAAAATTTCCCTCTTGCGCTGGAATCACCAAGTCAGGATGGGATAGGAAGAATATTCCAAAATGTTTCCCAATACGGTTGAAAGTTGTGTTTTTTGAGTGTCAGGAAAGCCTGACAAGATAGATTCTTGACTGAGAAAAGTCTTCAGAGTTCAAGACTTACAGCATGCCAAATCCACACGCGGTCGTTTTACGCAGAAAACAGCCCTTTCTTCTGTACAGCAAATGCTGTTTCCTGAATAGAACAACCATGGAAAGGTGGGATTGCACGGAATAACTCTCAAACTGCGAATAGTCTTCAAAAACTGCGCAGCTTTCAAAGACTTCCGTGCAGTAAGAAGGAAATTACTAAAATTACTCCTTGTTTCCTTCGAGAAGAAAATCAGTGAACCTTTATGGACCTTTCGGCTCCATGGAGAGGCAGCCAGAGGAATCGTGCCAGGCCTCGGGCTGAGAAAAAGAAGCCCTCTCTCTCTCTCTCAATCTCTCTCTCTCTCTCTCCCTGGAAGCAGGACTCTTTCTCAGTCTTGGAGGGAAGAAGGCAGGGGGCCACACCTCTTCGGAACCTGTGAGCATCATCTCGTAGCATCTAGAAGGCTTATCCCATTCAGGTATCCCACCTGGAAGGGATTTGCCCAGTTCTGGACTTGAGAAGGAGAAACGCATCCACACTGCTGGATCTTAGGTTGAACAGCATCCATTATTTGTTACCAATAATCTTATACCTTGCATTCTCAGTGCCTTAGCGTTACTTCCAAAGCTTTACCAGCTTCTCCGTCAGGCAAAGATGTTAGAAATCACACAGGAGAAACAACGATGAAGATATCTTAGTCCCAGGCCTAAGTTCTGTCTCAGAAATCAGTTACTCTGTTATCAGTTAAGGTGGTACTGAGCGATTACATCAAAAGGCACTGGAAAACAGGCAGTAATATTTTTACAATTCCATCAGCAACAGAAAAGTAACTTCCCTTCGCTCTTGCTCATGGAGTTGAAATGTTATTGTTGCTGTCATTCTTTAAACAGCAGAAGTGATGTCATGTAGGAGGTGGAGCCAGCTTGTTTTCTGCTGCTCCAGAGTCTAGGACACAGAGCAATGGATTCAAAGTACGAGAAAGGAGATTCCATCTAAACATCAGAGAGAACTTTCTGATGGAAAGAGGAGTTCAGCAGTGGAGGCTGGTACCTCAAGTGAGTGTGGTGGAGTCTCCTCCTCCTGCTTTGGAGGAGGCTGGATGGCCATCTGCCGGGAATGCTTTGATGGTGTCTTCCCTCAGGGCAAAAGGAGGCTGGACTAGATGGCCATTTCGTTCCTTTCCAACTCCAAGACTCAAAGATCAGGATCTCAAGGGAGATGCCAGTGGACAGGTTCAGCTGGGGGTCTGTGATGGGGAAGGGGATTCTGACTACCTAGATGGCACACCCAGAGAGGAAACTGCCAGAAATCACCTCCCTGTTTGCTTTGGACTCAGCAGGCGAAGAGGAGGCCAGCTGAGGGAGGGCGGAGGACGAGGAGCCATCCTGCAGGGCCGCCGCTCCAAGGACTAAAAGGCAGCACAATTGGATTAGCTCCTTAATGGCTTCTCCCTTTGTCTGCCTCCCATCCGTGGCTCTGATCCAGAAGGTGCGGCTCAGGCCGGGAGAAAGGAAGGAGGACTCTCTGGCAGAAAGACCTCGGCCCCTTCTCTCCCCGGCCCCATCCTGCCTCCTCTTTCTTCCTCCAGTTTGTCCTTCTTCCTCTCTTCTCTGTCTTCCCCTTCTTCTACTTCTCCATCCTTTTCTTCCCATTCCCCCTTATTCTCTCCATCATCCTGTCTCACTCTCTTCAACCTCTTCTTCTTCCCCTCCTCTCATTCCCCTTTCCCCTTCTTCTTCCTCCTCTTCCCTTTCCTCTTGTTTCTCTCCTTCCTCTTCCTTCTGGGAAAAGGGCCTGCCAATAAGCTCCTGTTTAATAGAAGCGGAGTGGGATCATAGAATCACAAGAGCTGGAAGAGACCCCGGGGTCCTCCAGTCCAGCCCCTCAAAGCCCTCTCCCTTTGACAGACGGCCGCCCAGCCTCTGTTTAAAACCCCCAGAGATGGAGGAGACTCCAACACACTCCCAAGGCAGCGTATTTCTTGGACTACGGCCCTGGAGATTAGGGCCCGATTCCCCGCTCAGCCAAGGAAAACCACTGGGTGAGACTGTGGAGGTCTCTTTCTCTGGACATCTCCAAAGAGAAACTAGACAGCCCCCTGCTATATCTCCGAAAACCATCTGTCTTATGAGCAGAGGAGGAATGTCCAGCTGGCCACGTTAGGGCTTACGTGGCGCCTTTCTTACAACACTCTATCCCAATCCTACAACTGTATAAATATGCTTTATAACCTCGGGCTTTACTATCACTTGTAAAGAAATAGGTTTATATCCAAGAAAGCTCGTGCTAAAAGGAAAACTGGTTAGCCTTAAAGAGCCAGCGTGGTGCAGTGGTTTGAGCATTGAACTATGGCCCTGGAGACCAGGGTTTGATTTTCTACTCAGCCACAGAAATCGGTGACCTTGGGCACATCACACACTCTCAGCCCCAGAAAACCTCATGATAGGGTCACTTAGGGTTGCCACATGTCGGAAACAACTTGAAGGCCCACAGAAACAACCACAGCCACATTTTGCTCCCCTGTCCTCCAGTCATGACTGTAGCTGGAATAGTCTGCAAACCCTTAAAAGACACTCCTGTTTTGCCGGGGCGAGAGCACGGACATGCTGCGAACAACACAGATTCTTTCTCAAGCTGCTTCCAAGACTTGGAGGAAATTGCCAGCTGTCTCTGGACCCAGGGTGCGGCATAATAGGCACCATTCCAGATCTCCCCAAGGCTGGACGCAGGAGAAGGTCGGTCTCCACCACGGTCCCCAACTGGACACGGGTGATATCAGCCATCAGGAGACCGGGCGCTTCTTTCCCCATCAGCAGATGGAGAGACTGAATTATTCATCAGCTAATGAGCTCTGAGTGCCTCTTAATACACCTCCCCGCTTCTCTTAAATGGGACCCACGCTTCCCCCACCCCTCCTGGAACCCAGAACTGCTCGTCAATTATGCACGAGACCCATTCCCCCTTAGCAGAGAAAGCATGGAGCTGGATTTCCAGCCATCTCCGTTCAAGCATCTCTCCTCGCCAACCCAGCCTGTCCTCTTTCAGTGGCCCCAAGTAGAAACCTGGCCTACCGTTCCAGCTCAAGAGCACAGCAAAGGGCCCACAAAGACAGAGAGCGAAATGGCAGGCCCTGCCTCGGTTTGGAAAGCCACGCTAAGCACAAGTTGAATGCCTTGCTTGTCCAGCCTACAGCACTTGGGCTGGCTAGGGGAGAGATGCCAGGAGATGTTGTGCAGAAAAGGAAATTTTCCCAGGCCTGGTTCCAAGGAAAAGGGTGGGAGGTATAGGCAGGGCAACTTGATTTCTGGACTACAGCTCCCAGAATTCTTCACTCAGTGTGGCCACTCAGTACTGAGAGTTGCAGTCCCGGGTCCTTATTCAGTGGCTCGAGGTAGAAATACAGCCTGTAGTTAGAATCATAGATTTGGAAGAGACCCCAAGGGCCATCCAGTCCAACCCCATTCTTCCGTGCAGAAAGATGCAATTGAAGCATTCCTGACAGATGGCCATTCAGCTTCTTTTTAAAAACCTCCAAAGAAGGAGGAGACTCCACCACAACCCCAGGCAGCAGCATATTCCTCTCCCAAACAGCTCTTACCATCAGGAAGTTCTTCCTAAAATTTAGATGGAATCTCTTTTCCTGATGTTTGACACCATTGCTCCATGTCCTCATCTCTGGAGCAGCAGAAAAGAGGTTTGCTCCATCCTCCACATGACATCCTTTCAAATATTTAAAAATGGCTTTCATGTCCCCTCTTAACCTTCTCTTCTCCAAGCTAAGCACACTCAACTCCCTAAGCCTCTCCTTCTACCATCCTTTCAAATATTTAAAAATGGCTTTCACGTCCCCTCTTAACCTTCTCTTCTCCCAAACTAAACACACTCAGTTCCCTAAGCCTCTCCTTGTAGGGCTTCATGGTTTCCGGGCCTTCTACCATTTTGATCACCTTCCTCCAGATATGTTCCAGCTTGTCCATATCCTTCCTGACGCACGGTGCCCAAACCTGGACACAGTATTATTCCAGGTGGGGTCTGACCAAAGCAGAACCAAGTAGGACTATGACTTCCCTTGACCTAGACACTACTCTCCTATTGAGGCGGACCAGAATCACATCCTCCTAAAAGAGAGAAGATCCAGGACTAGTTTTCCGACTTCAGCCTGGGCCGATTTGGCACAGAACTGGGGTGGAAAGGGGACCACCTGGGGGCCCTGAAAGGCAGCTAAACTGTGTGCTGTGCCTCGCACTCAGGACAGCCACTGCAGACACTCAGACTTCGTCTATCCCCAAGGTTCTGTGTTGCCCGTAATGAGAAGTGACGTCTGGACAGCTGAGCTAACGAGCAATGGATGCTTTTGGGCTTCCTCTTTCTCTCCCCTAATGTTGCTTTTCACAGCCGGCATGATTTCCCTACATTAGCATGCCATTAGCATGATGCTGAAGAGGCCATGGGACACATGGAGAGAGAGGAAAAAATGAAGTGTTCGGGAACAGCTCTTTTAGCTTCCACCTCAGTTTCCCCCATTACACAGTGAGAGAGGGAAGATCTATCCACCTGATTTTTTTTCTTCTTTAATGTATGGGTGGGAATCGCATGCGCATCACTGGAGTGGAGGCTGTTGGCTCCCATGTCAGTAGGGCAGCAAATCCACTCCACAGTTTAACCTGGGCTTTAAAGGCACTCTCCACAGTCCTGAACTCCTTTCCTAAAGAGATTCAGTACCCTAAAGAGCTCCTTTGGAACAAGTGAAAACCTGGAGTGGACGCATTGGCCATCTGACACGAGAGCCACCAGCTGCCACTGCCCTGTGGCCCAAACATATATTCCTGTCCCCCAAAACTGGAAAGAGTCATGCCCTCAGAAGCTCCAGGGTGTGTAGTTCTTCACCAAAAATCATCTAAATCAGTGATAAAGATGCTGAATAGCACTGGACCTGGGACAGAACTCTGTGCACCCCACTAGTCGCTTCTCCCCAGGATGAAGAGGAGCCATTGGTGAGGAGCACCCTTTTCACCCTGGAGAGAAGAAATAATTCCTGTGCTCTGCACCTTCAATTTAGGGTGATCCCATGAATTGCATGGGGTTTTCTTAGGCAAGGGGTCTTCAGAGGGACCAGTCCCTTCCTCTGAAAAAGAGCCGACAGCACCACGTATTTGTTGACAGTCTTCCATCCAAGCACTAACCGGGACTGACCCTGTTTATCTTCCAAGAGGAGACAGGATCTGATATCTTTAATTGCTTCCATTATGGGTCCGGGAGGTTGCAGTTCAGAAGGAGGGGAATGGCCCCAAATGGCTGGAATGGAGGTGTCTGGTTTGGATGCCTCCCTCCCTTTCCCAGGGGAGGGGGTCCCATCTGCTCTCCTGCCAACGTTGCCATCGATCACGGCTCCAGCGGCCTCGGCCCTCCCTCTGGAGCGGCTTTGGCTGCGCTGAGTGGTTTTTTAGGGACTGGGCAGCTCAGAAAAGCTTCCTCCCCACCCAGGGCTAATTGGTCCTAATGAGTCATAAACCATCAAGCCATTTTCTCATCAAGGTCTGCTCCCCGACGGACGGACGGCCACACCGGCTCCCCAGCCTCCGCTCCAAGGAGACAAACTCCGGAACAGACAAGGGGAGGGAAGGACGGAGGAAGAGGGAGCTTATGGACAACTCACAGGCCTCCTGGTTTAGGAACCGCAAAGGGGGGGCCAGAGAGAGAAGGGAAGAAGGCGGCTGGAGGGGAAAGGAGGTCTCCTCACACTGGACATTCAGGGACAATGTTTATAAATTGTCCCACTCAAGGCATCTTGCTGTCAGTGTGTGCCTTGGAATTGTTTCCGACTTATAGTGACCCTAAGGCAAACCTACCATGCGGTTTTCTTGGCAGGATTTCTTCCAAGGGTGTTTGCCTTTGCCTTCCTCTGAGGCTGAGAGAGTGTGACTTGCCAAGATCGCCCAGTGGGTTTCTGAGTAGTTGTTGTGTGCCTTCAAGTTGTTTCTGACTTATGGTAACCCTCAAGTGAACTAATCATGAGGTTTTCTGGGGCTGAGAGTGTGTGATTCACCCAAGATGGGTTGCCATGGCCAAGAGAGGAATCGAACTCTAGTCTTTAGGGCCGTAGTCCAAAACTCAGACCAGTACAACATGCTGGTTCTGGGTTTCCGAGACTGAATGTGAATTCAAATCCTGACCTTTGGAGTCATAGTCCAACACTCAAACCATGCTGGGTCTCATTCGTTTGTTCGATTTCCTACATTTCTCTCAACCAGGGACCCAAGGCAACAAAGTAGAATTCATCAAATACTTGTACATAAATCCCTTTACATTTATAAGATACAATTCCACAAACACCTTCTGTGGCAAAGGACTGGAAAGAGCATTTTCTCTTGTGCTTGTGAAAAGTGGACTTTATTTTTGCTGATTTTGGGGAGGGGGAGTATTTGCACGCAGACAAGAATCAACCTAGCATGTGCTTGAGGGAAACAATGGTGTGCTGTGTATACCAAACAGTGCAGAGCTTGGAAAAGTTACTGCTTGGGACTTCAGGGCCCAGAATTTGCCTGCCAGCATGTAGTCCAAAAGAAAAAACTTCATTGTTTTTGTTGTGGGCCTCCAAATTACTTCTGACTTCTGGCGACCCTGAAACAAACCTCCATGGGTTTTCGCTCCATAATGTCTTAGTCACTGGAGCAGCAGAAAACAAGCTCCATGTTGCCTGGATCCTACTGTCCCTTTCTTCTAATCAGATCACACACAGGGGCACACAAATACAAACACAACCAACTTCCCCCCATCAAGCAAGGCAATCTGGAAAATTTAGACTCCCTCTCCACCCCAAAGTCCCATCTGCCACCTCCAATCATCTGGTCTCCAAAGCGTCTGAGTGGAGTAAAGTCCCACTGAGGAAGACCCCCTCCCCTTTCCCCGCTGCCTCATCTGTTTTCCCAACCTAATGGGTCCATCTTCATCAAGCACCCCCCTTCCAAATTGCCCATCCGCCCCCCACTGGGAAACCCATTTGCCTCCATGCATTTTTCACGAGGTCATTAAACTTTCAGCCAAAAAACTAAAACGGTCACCTTTGGGAACAATGTTTGGCTTTCTTCCACCAATTCCCCACACCCTCGGGTTTTTCCGAAGAAAACACACAGCAGTTAGATCTTCTTGGAAAAGCCGCCCCCTAGGGTGAAGCGGTGGGGTGGAAAGGAGAAGCGTGGAAGAGGTATCAGAGAAAGGACACCTCTTGCAAGGGAAGCAGTGTGCAAGGAACAGCCCTGCAAAACCACAGCAGTGTCCTCCATCTTAAGACCAAAACTCAGACGAGGTATTTTGCGTGGTAACCCAACTCCCAGAAACCAGCTGGCATGGCTCCTTGATGGGGGATTCTGGGAATTGTTGTCCAAATCAGATTGCAGGGCAGCCATCGGTTTTCAAGACCTGATGACTGGGGCTCTTGGAGGCTTTTCAAGTTGTTGCCAACTTACAGCAGGGTTTTCTTGGAAAAGTTTGTTCAAAGGGGGATTGATTGCCTTTGCTTTCCTCTGAGGCTGAGAGTGTACAGCTTGCCCAAGGAGACTCAGTGGGTTTCTGTGTCTGAGCAGGTATTTGAAATCTAGTCTCCAGAGTTGTAGTCCAAGGCTCAAACCACTACAACATGCCCTCCACAGAGTTGCCACAAATTGAAGTCAACTTGATAGCACAAAACAACAACAAAGCTGTGTCGAACATCAGCCGAGGAAGAGAGAAAAATGAGTGGATGTCCACAAGGAAAGGAGAGTAGCTGGATGCACACCTTTGGGTCAGGAGTCTGAAAGCCTCTCTCCACCACCACCACCACCCCACAACTGTCCTGATGAAGGGTGACAAGGGCACGAAACTGTTGGGAAAATTCCAGCATTCTCTCTCCCCACATCTTGTTCTTAGAGCAAGTGGGCATAGCTATTACAGGGCTACCTTTCTCCTTTGCATGCCAAAGCTCCACCATTTGCCCTTCTATCATTTAATTGCATGATCATAAATACCTTTGGTGTTCAGGTGATCAGATCATGTGACCCAGGACAGTTGCTTGGGTCATCGGTCTTATAAAAGAAAGAGACCCCCCTCTTCTGTCTCTCTTCTCCATTTTTTTTGCTTCCTCTTCCTCATCTCCGACCATGCTTCCCATCTCCATCAGAAGATGGTGAGTTAAGACTAAAGCTACTACTATTCATTACCTAGTTAGGATGCAGGCTCCCCAATACATATGTAAATGTAGAAGCCATTAGTAAACTTTTCTAAGTTTGTAACCTGAAGCTGCCTGCATTTGTTTTGTTTCTTCAGTCAGTCTGAGATCAGAAAAGCCATACACAAATTTAGATGTGCTTTTTCTGCTACTCTGCTAAAAAGGAGGCTGAATCCTTACAGTTTTAGTTCCCACAGAATTTCCCAATAGGGCTAATACCCTGGGAAACTCTTATTCCCAACAGAAACATTTCCCCCAAACATCAGATTTTCTAGTCTACCTGGCAAGATTTGCCTTCGTAATGTTGGAAGCCAGAGGTGGATCTCCTCTTGAGCACCAACTGCCTTCGCATTTGCCTTTTCTTCTTCTGCTTCTGTACCCTTTGGCTGGGCCAGAACATCACCAGAGATACTGAGGATTGCTAAAAAGACAAACAAATGGAGCAAGTCAAGCCTGAATTCTCCCTAGAAGCCCAGGTGACCAACTGAGGCTGTCACACTTTGGCCATGAGAAAGACAATAATGCTTGGGAAGGTGGACGGCAGTGGGAAAAGATAAAGACCCCATTATAGACGGATAGACTCAGTCAAGGAGTCCATGTCCCTGAATCTGCAAGAGTTGGGCAGGGTGATTGACAATAGGGTGATCTGGTTATCTTGCATTCAGAGGGCCACCAAAAGTCAAGGTCAACTGGACCAGAACAGGAACAACAGGACATTACAGAACCAAATGTTCCACCAGATGTAGAACCAGATGTCCAAATGGTGACATTGGGTGGCTCCCAAGTCACAGGGTAGTGAAATCAGTTCAGGTTTTAATCTGAGATCTTTGGATATGGGGTAGGATGGGACATTTCTAATAAAGCAAAGCAATAAATAAATAGAAAGGTTTCCAAAGAGCTCTCCAGGGTGCTGAATCCTGTTCCTAACGAGGGAAAGCACCTTCAGAACTGAGTGGTTTCCTAGTGTAGAAAAGCCACCAAGTGACCCAAGACAAAAGGGACACCTCCTTTTCCATGCATCTGTTCCACCAACAACTCCAAGCCCAGTTTGATCAGATCCAAATGGCTTACGACGGCTCGATCAGGAATAAGAGAATGTAGGCCATTGACTCTTAATTATGGTACAAATTAACAGCCAGGAACCTGGAGTCTATTAGCAGCTGGTGATTAACCGTGGGAAACGCAGCTGTCTGCTACCTCGTACCATAACCGGCACAGCTGCACAAAGGCAGAACGCTGCAAAACTTTCTTCTGTTCCCCAGCACAGCCCCAAACAAGGTCAAACGTGCCAGCCCCAAAGCTGAATTCCCTACAAAATGGGGCTCAGTATCACCGCACAGCCCTCGAGACTGAACTGAGCCACCAGGGTAGGGTTCAAAATTTTGGATGTGGATGGCAGGAACCTGAGTTCAGCTCCCTCTGTTGGCAGCATCCTTGGTAATGTTTTGACCCAGCGAAAGGGTGGAGAATGAGAGAGAAGGAAGGAGAAAGAGAAGGGATTAAAAGCAGAGGAAGAAGAGAGAGGAACGGTGGTGGTGGTGGTTTGTCAGTGGAGCAGCGAGTCTATTCCATATTTTAAAGCCATTCTCAGTGTACTGGTTTGAGCATTGGACTACAACCTTGGAGAGGAGGGTACAATTCCCTGCTCGGCCATGGAAACCCACTCGGTGACCGTGGGCACATCACACACTCTCAACCCCCAGAATACCCCATGATAGGTTCACTTTGGGTTCCCATAAGTTGGAAACGACTTGAAGGCACACAAGGACAAAGCTTGATCGAAGCTCTCCGCGTTGCTGGAACTAGTTAGGAATGGGGAGTTCGGCACCTTGGAGAGTTCCTTCAAAGCCTGAGTTAAAGCCTAGAGTGGATTCTCCACCCCTGACTGGAGAGTCTCCAGTCCCCACAGCTTTTAACAACCCACTGAGAAAAGCGCAGTTCCCTTCCTCTCTCCTTCAGCTCAGCCAAGGCAGGGCATTTGTATGCACTGATTGAGGGCAGCTGTTGGGACAACAGGGAGGACAAAAGCCCAAATGTCTTCTCCTGCCTGCTGCTTCTTATCAGCACCCAGCACATGGATCTTTTTTCCCCTCTCTTTCCATCCCTAAAAATGGAAGGCACAACAAGAGACATTACGATAGCCTTGGGATCCCTCCTGGTGTACAGGACTGAATGTGCTTGGCATTCATGTCAGTCTTTCTGGGGGCCCCCAGCAGCTTCCTACAAAGGCATTCTCTTGCTACTTTTGGATGGCTTTGTTATCTCTTTATTTGGACACAAGGGGAGGAAAACAATGAATTATATCACTGCTTCCATGGGTCTCCCTCTCTCTTTATATATCTCTGGTGTGGAAAAAGAAGAGGAGTCCTGTGTTGGCTTTACATTGGTGCAAACACTCTCACGCCAGTGGCTGCACTTTGTCAGACGTTGCCCACGGCTGGCTTCCTTTGCAGGGCCATGGAAGCCCTATAACATTGGTGGCAAACAGGGGGGGCAACTGGGGAAGGCTAAAGGGCCACATTAGCCTCCCTGGAAAATTTGACGGCTCCAGTGTGATTGTGTCTCCATATAAAAAACGTTTGTAAAATCTCCAAAGGTTTTCTCATGGGAATAGGGGTATTTGTCCAGCATCTCTGGGATGCCCTGGGCCATTTTAGGCCCAAAAGATGGCCTTTTTCCCCCCTCTAACAACAGGAAGTAAGCAGAAATCACTTCCTGATTCAAAAATAAACCTCTTCTGTGCCAAAATGGGCACAAGGAGCTTCAAACACACTGAAAATATCTCTATGCCTCATAGAGGATATTGAGAGGAGGGTATTTTTCCAAACATGGTAGAAATGCACCACATGCCCCCAAAGGACATTTTGGGGGAAAACAAACTTTTTGGAAAAATGTGCAAAAATAATTTTGACAGGGGCCAGGGAAGCGTGGGAGGTCTAGAGGCCACCAAAACAGCCTCGGGGGTCTTTGGGGGTGCACTGTGCTCCTCCCTCTCAAGCCACCCCTGTGCAAAATGCCCCAAGACAGTCGAGTCCTTTTGAAACAGGAGACAAGGAAGAAAAAAACAAAAAACAGAAGCACTTTTTCATCTCCCTGGAATGCAAGATTACCAAACAGAACAATTCACAGTTTCACAACACTGAAAAAACTGCTGTCTGGGGCAGCTGCCTCGCCTTGCCTGCCAGTAGAGTCCCCTCTTCCATGTTCAATACAAAAGCAGAAATGCCAGGCTAGACCCTACCAAACACAAAAGTCTACTAGTTATTATGTACCTTCAAGCCCACTCTTTCCTAGGCATTTCTTGGCAAGATTTCTTCCGAGGGCGTTTGCTCTTTGCCTTCCTCAGAGGCTGAGAGAGTGTGACTTGCCCAAGGCCACCCAGTGGGTTCCTAGAGCTGAGCAGAGATTCAGATCCTGGTCTCCCAGAGTCCTAGTCCCACAATCACTCACTCCTGCTGTCTTTGTTGTTGCGCACTATCAAGTTGACTGCCTTGTGATCACCTTCTTCTAGGGCAGTGGTTCTCAACCTGTGGGTCCCCAGATGTTTGTGGACTTCAGCTCCCCGAAGCCCTGAGCATTGACCATAGTGGCTGGGGCTTCTGGGAGCTGAAGTCCACGAACATCTGGGGACCCACAGGTTGAGAACCACTGTCCTAGGGTTTACTTGCCAAGTTCTGTTCAGAGGAGGTTTGTCAGGGCCTTTCTCTGAGGCTGAGAGTGTGTGACTTGCCTGGAGTCACCCAGTAGGTTCCCATGGCCAAACCAAGAGGATTTGAAACCTGGTGTCCCAGAGAATCCAACTGAAAGGAAACCCAACTGAAACTGCTAGACAACCCTGAGTCTCTGGCTTTGTTGCCCTGGAATTTAATTTGGCAGAGTTTTCCTACTGTCTTTCTTTGCGGCGGGGTCTCTTGCCCAAGGTCCACAGCTGAGAGGAGATTCCAAGCTTGGAAACTTTCCCAAGGTTTGTTCTCTTGATGGGCAGATCCCACCCTCCCACAGCCCCATTTTTGATTCTCTTGTCGGGCACAACTCTGGCACCTGCCAAGATATTTAGGCGGCAAATTTAGCTCCCCGCTGTTTTCCCTTCGTGTCTCAGAGCTCGACTGCCGAGCAACACGACACGCGGCTGACGTGAAACCTGACAAGCGCCGCTTGCGCCTCCACACAGCTGAGCCACAGCGCGGCCCACCCGTCCCCAAAGGATCCCCCCCTCCTCTCCCCACCAGCGCCCCCCAATAATGCACAGGTGGCCAAAACTAGGAAGCAGACTTCACAGGCCAGGTCGGAGAGATGCTTTTTATAAAACAAAAGCTGCAGGGCCCAGGCTTCACGTTCTAATCCTGCTTCCAAAAATAGGGAAAGGTTATTGCAAAGATGCCTTCACACATGCACATTGCTCGCAATGTCCTGATAAGATTCTCATTTGATGAGAAATCGCTGATTTTACAGAGCACCGTTTGCTATCTCTGATCAAGACACCTGAAAAGAGAATTAGATCTCTCCAACGCAACCTCTGCATTATTTGGAAGGGAGCTTTTAGGACAAAGGGAAAAAACAGCCCAGAGGCTGTGTGCAGCCCTCCAATATCACTTTTGTGCTCGAGTCCTCCCAAGTAAAGCGGAAAAAAATTGGGCTGTGTTAGTAGGGCAATTTTACATACCAAAATGATCCAAAAGTGAAGAAAACCACCAGCAAAGAGCATGGTTTAGCTCTCCGGCTCTCCCAGTTATATTGCATTACCTCTTTGGCTCCAGTGTTCCAAAAATCAGCCTTGGAGGGTGGCTGTGAAGTGCTCCAGTGTCAGTTTCAGGGTTCTGGAAGGTGCCAAGATGATCTGCAGGAAGGGTACGAGGATAAAATTTGGGATCAGCCTCAGTCCCCCAGACAGAAGCCTGAATAAATTTTCGGCGCCACTTGAGTCATTTGTAAATATCCACCAGGAGAATTATGCTAAGCTAGGACTGCAAAGTCTGCATGGCGTGGAGGTTTAAGCAAGCAAATCTGGAGAGCAGGATTTGAACCCTTGCTCAGCCATGGAAGCCACTGGCTGACCCTGCTTAAGTTACATTATCTCAGCCTCAGAGGAAGGCCAAGTCAAAAAAAAAACCTCTCTGAACAAATCTTGCCAAGAAAACCCCATGACAGGGAAACATCCTGAAGGCACACAGTAACAACAACAATAGAATGGAAACTCGCTGTGTGACTGGGGGAAAGTTCCACTCTCTCAGCCTCAGAGGAACACAGTGGTGGCCAACTCTTTCTGAACAAATGCTACCAGGAAAACTCGGTGATAGGCTCACCTTAGGGTCACCACAACAACACCAAACAGCTACAACAACACTCAACCACAAGGAATCTAGCCTTAAAGGGCTTCTCCAAGGTGCTGGAGCCCCCTGCTTAGCTAAGTTCAGCACCCTGGAGAGTTCTTTCAAAGCCCAATTTCACTGCTCCCACTGATGTGGGACCCACCAGTCACAATTTGGACTGCAGCCCCCATCATCCACCACCTTTGGTCTCCGGGGCTGCTGGAATTGCCCTCCAACAGCAGCCCAATGCCCAAAGTTACCCAGTGCCCCTTCTGTCCTCTGACCTGGAGTGCAACTCCTGTCATCCACTTGCTTATGCTATCCAAGGCTGCTGGGAATTGCCATCCAACAGCAGCCCACCCTGCTGTGCAGCTTTGGAATCATAAAATTTTGCTCCATTTCTTCAATGAAGGAGCTTGGCACAACTAAAACATTCCTGAAACATGGTCGTCCAAACTCTATTTGGTGCCCTGGCAGTTCATTCTGAGTTCAAAAAGGAATCCTTAGGGGGGAAAAAAAAAGAATTTTTCCACAATTGCAAAAAACCATCAGCCCCCGGAGATACTAAATATCCATCAGCCCCTGTCTGACAGCTAATAAAAAACTCCTCTGCACCCATATACAAGATGTTAAAATGATGGAGAAGTAAAACCAACAGATGTCAGCCCTACAGCTACGAAGATCTACAAGGCAATAAATATCAGTTGCGATAAGGCAGGGACCTGGGGGAGCATTATTACCTAAAAGTTGCAATTTTAAGAAATACAGAAGGGAGAAAGGAAAAAAACCACACACACAGAGCCATAATAATCGGATCTATAAAAGGAAGGCTATAAAATCTCCTTGTGGGTATAAATATAAACGGATTGGGCTTTGGAAAAGCTGTATATCTGAATTGTAAACTTGACAGCTCTAGTGTGTGTATATATATATATATATTTAAATATCAACATATTTTGTTCCAAACCTTCAGAACTAATGTTACACTGATATAATTCCATGAATCCTTTTTGGTTTATTCTCTAGTGTTTCTTCTGTGAGTATTTTCATTTCCTCAATGGCTTTTGATGTTGTAGCTGTGTGTCTTCAAGGCATTTCTGACTTACGGAGACCCTCAGGTGAACCTATCATGGGGTTTTCTGGGGCTGAGAGTGTGTGACAGACCCAAGGTCTATCTCAAAGGCCCTCCTCAAAGGCTCCTTCCTAGACTGTAAACCCCAGGATTCCATAGCATGTTGAAAGTGGAATAATAGCACTATAACAGTCTAGTGCAGAAAAGGCCATACTCTCCATTCTTGTGCTATGCCAGAACTTGGGAAAGTTGCTCTTGGGCCCTGTAACTTTCAGGACCCCGTGCTTTCGGCCAATATTGCAATGGGAAGGATTTTGGAAGCTGTAGTCCAAATGAGTAAGTCTCCCACGCTCTCTGCTTGTAGCAACTTTGACCTTTTTCCAAACCCAACCCCTCTGGTTCCATTTGAAAGATGCCATCACCAGTCTTGGTTGGCTTGGCATGGGTGCCCTGGCTTCCAGATGCTTCTCTGCCTTTCCAGGCTAGCTGCTTTGGTCTTTTCGGCTCGTGTGAGCGTCCGCACCCGAGGGCAGGATGAGAGCTTCTTCTTCCCCCCACCTCAACTCCACCAGTCTACCCCCCAGTCCCTCCACAAGGATATTCTCAGTTCTGCCAACTTTGCTTTCAGCCTCTCCTGTCATGCCGAAACCGGGAAGTGCCTCGCACTCGGCCCTCTTGCCTCTCCAAGCCCGAGGCGACGTCCATTACAGCTCCTAGTGCCTTCCCATTTAATAAGCACTTAATATCTTAATAAACTTTTATCGAACGCATTAAAGGGAGAAGCTGAACGGCACTCAGCGCTGAGCGAGCTCATCGGCTCAAAGCTTCTTCTGTGAGTGCTCTTTAATCGGTCCGGCTATAATTTATTCACACGAGGGTGGGGGAGAAATGGCTTTTGCCAGGGAAAGTGGAGGAGAGAGAGAAAGAACAGAGAGAGGGGGTATTTGAAACAGGCCAGAGAGAGAGGTTCTTCCTACCCTCACTAAATGTATTAACTTTTCTATCTAGCCATTTTCCAGGTTGTTCCAGGATCAAAGCCCTGGCAGAACTAAGCTGAAATCAGAGCTGGATGCAGGGGGCTTCCATGAGGCACAGAGAGCAAACAGCTTCAGGCAACAGAAGCTGGGAGGCGGCCCAAAGCTGTATTTCTCATCCTAAACACCTCCAGATGCCTTGAATTGCCACTTAGATTGATTAATGGCTGGATGGCTAGATAGAGAGATGAGTGAGTGGGTGGATGGATGGCTGGATGGATGGCTACATAGGTAAGTAGGTAGTTAGGTAGGTGGATGGCTAGACAGATAGACGGCTGGCTGGCTGGCTGGCTGGCTGGCTGGCTGGCTGGCTGGCTGGCTGGCTGGCTGGCTGGATGGCTGGCTGGATGGCTGGCTGGATGGATGGATGGCTACATAGGTAGATAGATGATAGATAGATAGATAGATAGATAGATAGATAGATAGATAGATAGATAGATAGATACATGGTTGGATAGACAGATGGATGGATAGATATCTAGACAGATAGATGACTGGATGGCTGAATGGCTGGATGACTAGATGGACGGACAGATGGACGGACGGACAGATGGACGGACGGACGGACGGACGGACGGACAGGTAGGTAGGCAGGTAGGTAGGTAGGTAGATAGATAAATAGACAGACAGATAGACAGACAGACAGACAACGTTTCTGCCAGTACATGACTCAAGGCGGCTTGTAAGTTAATTCAAAGTACAGCTAAATGTTAAAAGGATTTTAAAAAAAAAAGAATTGAAGAACAACTCATTTACAAACCCAAGTTAAATACCAGTTTAGAAAATGCACTTAAAATACAATGGTTTAACCTGAGCTTGCCTGGAATCCTCCCAGTAAAAAGAGAGGGATCAAGTTTTGTCAGCAGCCATGGATCGTTCTGGGGTCTCTGTTTTTCAGTCCAAAGTCTTTTCCAAAGGCTTGAGATCTTAAGACCCCTTAATCTTACAAAGACCCACTCCTAGTGGGAGATGAAAAGTGGATAGAATGGATTTGTTGGTATGGATTTGCACAACGGCCTGCAATTTTTTTTGGAGAGGAGTCTTTTCTTGGAGAAATATACATCCCTGGTGTAATGGTTTGAGTGCTGGACCATGATGCTGGAGATCAGAGCTTGATTCCCCGCTCAGCCATGGAAACCCACTGAGTGATAGATAGGTGGGTGGGTGGATATTTGGAGCAGGGAATCTACATACTCTGCATTTTCTTCTAAATAGAAGTCTGGTGTTCTGAATTCTATTTTCCAAATGGTTCAGGTCTGATATAAAACACAGAGCCTGATATAGAAGCTTCCCCCTGCCCCTAGCTCAACTCACTCTTTGGCTTTACTGGCAAGGGTTGCTGAGTTGCAGCCCAACAACATCTAGGGACCTGTACTCATTTTCTGTCCCTACCTTTACTACTTTCTCACATCCTGGGAAAAGCTACTTGTCAGAATAGAGCTCTGCAGCACACAGGAATAGAAAAACAGGTGCCAAAAGACAGAGAAAGCAAGAGAGTTTGGAAAAATTTAGAAAAAACACTGCAGGAGAAAAGGGGTGACCATCATCACATCTGGTGGAATGCATCCAGAAAAGGACAACCAAGATGGCCAAAGGTCTGGAAGCCATCAAGCTTTATGAGGAATAACTTAGGGAACTGGGTATGCTTAGCTTAGAGAAGATGGAAGGGCAATATGACAGCCATCTTTGAATACCTGAAGGGAGGTCATGTAGAAGATGGAGGGAGCTTCTTTTCTGCTGATCTAGAGACTAGGACATGGAGCAATAGATTCAAATGACAAGAAAGGTGCTTCCATCTAAATATCAGGAAGAACTTCTTGACTGTAAATGCTGTTGGATGGTGGAATAGACCACCTCGAATAGCGGTAGAGTCTTCGAAGTCTTTAACCAGAGGCCGGGTGGGTGTCTTTAGGGATAGCTTTAGTTGGTTATTCCTGAATGGTCGAGGGCTGGACTGGGTGGCCCTAGGAACACCTTCCAACTCTCACATTCTGTGATTTCGTTATTCTTTTGGGTGGCAGTCCGTATCGTTCAGAGGGACCCAGTGTGGTGTAGTGGTCTGAGCTTCAGACCACAACCTGGCAGCCCAAGGTTCAATTCCCCACTTGGCCATGGAAACCCACTGGATGACACTGGGCACGTCACACACTCTCAGCCCCAGAAAACCTCATGATAAGGTCACCTTGGGGTTGTCATAATTCGGAAACAACCTGAAGGCACGCAACTTCATCATCATCAACAACATAGTCCCCAGAAGATCACAAAAACAACTGGGCCCACCGCAATTTATGGCAAAGCTTTTACGATAATCTCTCTGAGCCCTTTGAAAATACATTTTGGTTCTGACAACGAAGACGAGCAGCCGGTACAGACTGGAGCTGAGTCGAAATCTCAGCGTCTTACTCAGCTGCTCCATGAAACCGAGCACGGACCCCCGGGAGTGACACAACACACTAGTCCCGAGGAAGGTCACGGAAAGAGAGACGGCACTGAGCTCATGGGCTCCAAGAGGCCTGCGGAGGCTTCTCCTGGGTGGAGATCGGTTACTGGCGGCCGTCCGCCGTGCCAAGGTGGAACCTGAGCTACTGGAGTCGAGGCGAGTGAGTAGATAGTCCGGGCCCATCATCAGAACCCCCAGCGTACATTAAGGGGATTGAATAATTCATTGCTGGGAAGCCCTGGCTTGCGATCAAATGTGGGGATGGAGATCAAAGTAAGGGATTCGATTCCTCAGCTTTTGGGCGGAGGGAGAGGGAGGTAAAAGCAGCCTGAAATGACTTGCGTTTCAGGCCCTGCAATCTCAAAGTTGGTGAGTTTGGAAAAGTTCGAGGTGTGTTTTCGACAACAGTTCCCAGAATCCCCTAGCAAGTATGACAACTGGCAGCAGCAACTGGTAGCTGCCATGTCAGGAGAGCAGTGAATTCACTCTTGGCTTTAACCCAGGCTCCACAGGAGTTCCCCGAGGTGCTGAAACAAACCCCGATAGATTCAGCAGCCAGGAGAAACCCTTTAAGCTAAAATTGGCTCCTGAGTGGATTCACTTTGACCCCGGCACAGAAACATCTGTCCAGCCCAGGGGCCAGATTCCAATTTGGGAAGGATCATGTGGACCACATTCCAGAACTATCTGAGGCTTCCTAATTTATAACGCTTTCTGGGAGTACAAGCACAACATAAATAGCCTCTTGTCTCTCATCATTGATAGGAAATAGTGCTACAGAGAGTTTGGAGACTACGCTGGAGTGGCTGCTGGGTCTGTGGGGCCGTGAATCCATCCCAGGTTTTGTCTAAATTTAAAGGAGCTCTCCGTGGTGCTAAACTTATTTCGGGATTGGTGTTCAGGACCCTGGAGAACAACTTTAGCACCTGGGTTAAAGCCTGGAGTGGATTTGCCACTTCACTGACTTGGAAGCCATCGCTAACAACTGGCCGTGGATTTTGGAATTTGGGGCTTTAAAAAAAATCTGAACTTTTCCAAGCTCTGGGCTTCTGCTTGGAAGCCCCTCTTGTTAAGTTCTTTGGTAATTATGCTCAAGTAAGCACTCACAAGACAATAGCTTTATTTGTTCTTCTCCACTAAGTAAATGAAACCCACAGTGTATACATTCTTGGCTGGTGGAGTCTAAATATCTTGGAAGACCTTTCTGTAGTTCCTTCTCTCCTTTTTGGCTAAAGCTGGACAACACTACAGAAGCCGAATCTCTCCAAAACAGGTTACCAGGCTCAGGGCTGCCCCAAGGCATGTGGCTGCCTGAGGCAACATGGGATACACACACTGCCTTACCATTCAAAACTACAAAAGCCAACCAGAAAAAGCAAAAGCAGCTGCCACCAAAACAGGTCATGAAACAGTACTTTCCACGCGCTCTGATGGCCAATCAGGAAAACATTCCTCTGGGGGACAGCAGCTCCCAGAATCTCCCAGTAAGCCGGTTCAAGGTGTGAAATGTAGGCTGCATGGCTGAATGTGGTCATGAGGGAAAGTAACATTTCCCTTGCACCTCAAATAACAAGAAAGACTAGATAAGCCATCTTATTCTTCATCACAAGCAACAAAAGAACTTGGACGGACACTCTTTAGGGGCCCTCTGAGACCCACTGAGGCTCTTTTTATGGCCTTTGAACCCTCCATGGGTCAAAATCCAGGCAAATTGCCACACTTAGAAGCCTCTGACAGAGAAAATTCACCTTTCAAACAGACCTCCTGGGCACTTGGAGGTTGCTGCTGAGTTTTTGGGATTCCCTCTTCCACAGGCTGTGTGGCCCCTTGGTGGTCCCCAGGGCCAATAATTGCCTTCCAGGCTCGCCACTGTTGCCCACTGCTCCTTTTGGTTGGATAAATGCACAGGGCCTTCTCTGCTGTGGCCCCGTCCTCATCGAACTCCTTCCTTGACCGATGTGCCCCCAGCCATCTCCCCCCGACTGTCCAGAAGTGGGACTCAAGGCAGCAGGGCCTTTGTGTCTTTCAGAAGAGCTCTCACCAGAGCCGAGTTTTGCTTGAATTGACAACGTGCCTTAATCCCTTCTGAGCTGCTGCATTAATGCACTCGGGACTTTTTTTCCCCTCTTCCCAGCCTGTCACACCTGCTTGAATAAATCTCCGTCAATTAATGGCCTGCATTCTAATGCAAGCTTAATTGATTAAATCTGCATTTAAATAAAACAGCTCTTCCAAAGCAAGAAGGAACAATCAGTCCCTCATTCCATGCCCCCACCCCGCTTCTCTCATTTTCTGTCTCTCTCTTTTCTTTGATACGAACAAACACATTGCTGGATCATTTATGGCTGAAGAGGTCTTCTCCTCCTATAAAGCGATCCTTCTTCTTGAAGAAGACCTCTCAGCTGGGACAGAGGAAAACAAATCTTTCATCCCACACCTTTCGTTGTGGTGATGGCCTCCATCTTCAGGCTTTAAAGAGCTCTCTGGGGTGCTGAACCTGCTTAGGAATAGATTTCAGCATCTTGGAGAGGTCCTCCAAAGTCGGTGGCAAGACATGAAGTGGCTCCACTGCCCAACTGACATGGGAGCCATCAGCCACAGCTAGGCATATTCATGGAGGACATGTCTGTGGCTACCGGCCCAGACAGCTATATAATCTCTCCAGTATCAAAGGTTGTGTGCCTCTGTACATTACCCAGGAGCTCATGAGATGCACATTTAGCAGCACCTGACTCCTGCTGGTTGCCTATGGTGGGCAGAGAATGCTTGACCTGATAGACCCTCTGTCTTATATTTTGGATCTTAAATTTTGACTCTTTTTTTTCCTGGTTCAATTGGTCCAAATCACCTTTTGAATTGGCCCAAACCTCTTAAATCAGGGGAAGGAATTACATGACCCTCTAGATGTTGTTGGGCTTCACCTTTCATCAGCCTTAACAAGAATGCTGGGAGTTGCACTCCAACAAAATTGGAGAATCACATTTTGCCCATTTTGAAAAGTGGGGAGGAAATCCTGGTTAGTGTTTTGAAAAAAGAAAAGAAAAACAAACGCCCACCATTTCCCAATGCTTCCCAGCATTCTCATTTCCCAGTGTTCATCATTTCCTCCCCGTGACAGAAAACTGAGAAATGGGGTAGTGTGCTTTTTAGTTAATAGCAACACAGACCATGAATTAAATCCATTCATTTTTCAGAACGCTGGCGAATGCAAATGTCTTTTCCGTCCCTCTTCGCTGTTGCAGTCCAAATTTAGAGCTCGTGCGTTCCTTTATGCTCAATTGTCTTTGGTGACAGATTGCAACTTTTGTTCTGATTAACACTTTACAAACCAGCCTTTCTAAGAGCCAGCAGCAGCTGGAGATTGGCAGGTCACGGGTGTGGCTAATCTGCTCCGGGTTTTACCCCGGGCTTTAAAGGAGTTCTCTGAGGAGCTGAATCCTATCTTCCAACTAGACTCAGCACCATGGAGAGACCCAGGTTTGGCACCTTGGGGAGCTCCTCTCCTCCAAATACATTCGGCAGATCGGAAAGCTGCTCTGGGGGGCAGATTCAGAACCTTGGAGAGCTTCCCGGTCAAAATAGGGTGGAGGTCTCGGCCATTTCCACACTGGGCTGTTACAGTGCGATTACTCCACTTTCAACACCCTATGGAATCCTGGGGTTTGCAAACCCCAGGATTCCATAGGATGTTGAAAGTGGAATAATCGCACTGTAACAATCCAGTGCGGAAATGGCCCTCCTTTTAGCTCTGGAGTGACATCCAGAATGAATCTACCACAATCCTGGCATAGAAGTCACAGGTAACCCCTGGTATGGGGCTGGAAAGCGAAGTACGTAATGAAATACACACGTTCTGGGGAGAAAAAGTGAAAAAAAATCCATTTCAGTGGAACTCGCACATAGACACTGGATGAGGCCTGCAAGCTACAAATGCCACAGTCCTGCGTTACAAACCAGTGGACAAGCCCCTGCCCCACTCCCATCCCACCCCAGTGGCAGTTTAGGGCTCCCATTTCAGTGGAGCAGTGAATCTGTGATGTGCAGGATAGCTTCCAGTTCAAGGAATTGAGCTCAGAGGCTTCAAAAGATTCATTCAGGAACATCAAAGAAGCAACAGCAAACCTTGGTGTTGCCAAGACTAAAGGAGTATCGGATGTGCAGTGCTATATAAACTATTGCATTTCAAAATGAGCACATGCTTACATCCCATCTGATGGTTTACCCAAACAACACATTTCCCAGGCTTTCAGTTCACCTCCCCTACGAAACCTTGCTTTATTTAGACTACAGTTCTCAGCATCCCCAATGATTCTGCCACTAGTCCTGCTGGAGAGGAGAGTTTGTCAGCAGTCCAACCTTGCAAGCATGCCTGCATAATCTTATCAAAAGTTGTTACAACAATGTTTCTGTGTTCCCAGCTCACTCAGCCATCAAGGGATTCCCATCATCCCCCACCTATATAGCGGAGCACACAAGCACTAAAGTCAGTTACCTTGAAAGCGCTGAAGGGAGAGCTCATCCAACCTAACAAAATCTATGCCAGGTGTTTTGGATAGCTTTAAAGGACCCCTCCGGAGCACTAAACCTATTCAGGGTTAGAGTTTCACACCTTGGGGAGCTCCTTAGAGCCCCAGTTAAAACCTGAAGTGGATTCACCACCCCCCGGACATGGGGAGCACCCCATCCGCCCCTGTTCCGTTCCTTGTACCATTGCGCAGATATCTTTCTGTCTTCCACTCTCTCTCGCACCAAACCCAGTTCCCTCCCGGCACGGACATTCTAGGCCACTGGGTTGCCACTTCTGCTGAAGGAAGCCCCAGGATGTAGAGCAAAGGAAGGAAGGCAAATCCCCTTGCCTCTTTTTAATCCAAGAGTTCCACCTTTCCTCGCCTGTGAGAGAGCATCAAATAAATCATCACGGCTCGTTTGCACACGGTAATTACATCAAAGATCTCTGCAACACGCAGCCTAGAAAAGCAGAGCAAAAGCTGGGGAAAGGGACGAAGACAGATTGGGGGAATTTCAAATGCAGAGCTTGGGAAAGCCTGTCTTATTTGGACTACAATTCCCAGCATCCCCATTGATTCTGCCACTGGTCCCGCTGGATAGCAGAGTCCAGGTGTTGGAGGCCAAAACCAACAACTTTCCAAGCTCAGTTCAGATCAAACAAGAGATTTAAGGCTTCCAGGACCCAACAGGGGGTGCTGGTGGATCCCATGTCACTGGGGCAGTGAATCCACTCCAGACTTTAAAGAAAGCTCATTCATTTGGAGTCTTATCTATTAAACGTATCCCAGTTTTGTAGGCTGATTGGATTACCTGTATCATTGCTCTTCTCCAGCTTATCCCCCCTGGAATGAGACCAAATGCCTCTGTGTTCACCCTCCCTCCCTCCCTCCCTCCCTTCAGTCTTAAATCCCTTCTTCCTCTCTTCTAGAAAGTGACAGAACATTCACAGGCTGGGAGATAAATTACTTTCCCCCCATTAAGCAGGAGTGGTAAAGATAAGGTTTGTGGGCCACCTGAAGCCCCCAAGACGCCACTTTTAAAGGTCCTCGGGGACCCTTGGCACTCCCCCAAAAATTGCCAAAAAGAATTAAAACACCCCCATGAGGCACAGGGGCAATTCCACCTTGTTCCTCTCTCTCACTGGCTTTTTTAAAGCTCCAAAGCAAACAACACTGTTATAGCGCTATGATTCCACTTTAGCTGCCATGGCAACATCCTTTGGAATCTTGGGGTTTGCCGTTTAGGGAGAGACATTTAGGATTCTCAGCCAGAGAGCTCTTTGGCCTCAGGAAACTACAAACCCCAGAATTCCACAGGAGGTTGCCATGGCGGTTAAAATGGAATCATAGCACCATGACAATGCAGTGTGGAAGTGTTACAAGGGAGGACCTTTTTGCTGAAACAGGAAGTAAACAGGAGGTCAATAGGAATCTTGCTTCCTGTTCATTTCTCTTTTTAAAAAATGCCCCTTTAGGGCTGTAAGCAGCCCTGGGAGCTCCTAAAACATGGACTCTACAGGGCAAAAAGGGATAAAGGGGAAGATTTTATTGAATTTTTAAAGTGATTTAGTAAAAAAAAATTTTTAATTAAAATCAAAATGTGTCATGGGTTTAATCTGTGAATTGTGGAGCCTATGTGGTTGATATGTTAGGGTTCATGTGCACCAGGGCCAGTGTAGCACACCAGATTTCCGGAGAATGGGGAGGGATGAGTTCTAACATTCATCTTCTAGATGGGCTTTATATACTTAAGAAACATACAACCTAGTAAATGGGCTTTGCTTGTTAACCAAAGAGGCTTCTAACAATAAGATTAACAACACAGCTCCTCCGCTAGCTGCAACTAAGCCATGCAAGGTCAGCCCATGCTGACCTTGAGACTTGAGAGTCAACATGAGCCAAGAGTGTGATGCAGCAGCTAAAAAAGCCAATGCAATTCTAGGCTGTATCAACAGGAGTCTAGTATTGAGGGAAGTGATGGTCCCACTCCATTCTGCTTTGGTCAGACCCCACCTGGAATAATACTGTGTCCAGTTACAGGCACCAGAATTCAGGAAGGATATGGAAAAGCTGGAAGGTGTCCAGGGGAGGGCAAGCAAAATGTTGAAGGGCGTGGAAGCCATAACGCCCTTGAGGGGAGGCTTAGGGAGCTGGGGATGTTCAGCCTGACAAAAAGAAAATTAAGAGGAGGCCTGTTAGCCATGTTTAAATATTTGATGGGATGTCATGCTGAAGACGGAGCAAGCTTGTTTTCCACTGCTCCAGAAACTAGGACACAGGACAATGGATTCAAACTCCTGGAAAAGAGATTCCACATAAACATTAGGAAGAACTTCCTGACAGTCAGAGCAGTGTAAGAGACTCCCAGCTTTCCATGACCATGAGTGGTTCAGCAATGGAACCAACGACCTCAAGAGGCAGTGGGGCAGTGGGGCGGGGGGTCTCTTTCTCTGGACGTCTCCAAAGAGAAACTAGACAGCCCCCTGAGCAGAGGGGGAATGTACAGCTGGCCACGTTAGGGCTTACGTGGCACCCTTCTTACAACACTCTGTCCCAGTCCCACAGCTGTATAAATATGCTTTATAACCTTGGCTTTACTATCGCTTGTAAAGAAATGGGTTTATATCCAAGAAAGCTCCTGCTAAGTTAGTCTTACATAACCAGCCGGGGAAGCGGTTTGATCATTGGACCACGACCCGTGAGACTGGGTTTCCATTCCCAGTTCAGCCATGGAAACCCGCTGGGTGAACTTAGGTGTGTCACACACTCTCAGCCTCAAAAAAACCCCGTGACAGGTTTGCTTTAGTGTTGCCATAAGTTGGAAACACAGCGACAAAATATACCCACCTTCATCAGTCATTCCCTATAGGGTGATTTCTGGGCCTCTTCTGAACAGTTATCTTTTTCATTTTCTGTTTTCTTTTCTTTTTCACAACAACTCCCAGCATCTCTGCTGGCTGGTGGATTCTGGGAGTTGTCATCCAAACAAAAGAAACTTTCCCCCCAAACTCTCTGCACCACCACATGGAAATTTCTCATTGTGCTTTGCCCACCCTCTTCCTCCTCCGAATGGCTTTTCGGGGTCCACTTGGGCCAAATTCATTCCCTGTCCCCGTCCCTCCCCTCGAAAGGCCCGAGGGATTAGGGAAAGGCACTGATGGATAAAATTGCTTCTCGGAGAGGCGTGCCGGAGCAGCAAACAGCAAGCGGGCAATCCGGCGCCAACCACGCCAGGCGAGGGGCGGAGACCTGCCAACCAGGCCTGGGCTGCTGAGGCATGTCGCCCCGTATCTGGGCCATTCCCCGCTCGAGTCTTTTCAGGGCCTCCGGCGAAGCGGCTGCCGAACACGCCGAGTGCATTCTTTCCGCTCCAGTAATTGTGGCGAAGGATTTGTCAGAATGAGCATTTTGGAGGGTGCAAGAGAAGAAGGGAGAGGAGGAGGTGGCAGCGGCCGTGGACGTGAGGCCCGGAAACCATCTTGCTCGTTGCTGTTTCACCTGGAGTGCAAAAAGTCATTAGCCTTGTTTCTTCCTTTCAAAAAAAGAAACAGCCAGCAACGAAGGCTCAGCGAGCTGACAGAGGAACATGGCAAAGCAGTGCCATGCGCTGTGTGCAAAGCCGGGAGGGGAAACCAGCTACATTTTTAGTCCTTCAAACCAGGGGGATCTGCGTCCCTTGGAGATGCATTCCCCCTCCTGATGCCAAGGGAGACTCAATGGCTGATGGCGGGAGCCTTTTTTCTGAGAACCAAGGCAGCGGTGGCCTAGCGGCCGGAGTGGGGGAGCTTTTTCTTGCCGGGGTGGCAGAAGAAATGGGACTCACAGACACATACTCATTCCAATGTCCCCCCAGAACTGGGGGACCAGGCTAAACTGGGGGTTGAGCCTCCCTGCAAAAGACTATAAGGCCTCCAGGACTCCTCTGTGGTTGAGCCCCTAAGGAACGAGCAGCCAGAAGAGTCCAAATTCAGAGCCCACTTTGCACTGGCTTAGCAGGATATCAGATGTTTTTATTTAGACAGGCTTTTGTTGGGTTGTCCCATGGGGTGTAAGCGCTCCTGTTTCCTTCTCGTTGCTACGTTTTAAATACTTTCAGAGTGTTCTAAATTCATGCAGTTTTTCATGGGATATCCTATTTAATGATTTCAAATATTTTTCTTTAATTATGATGTTTTTTAGCAGTGATTTGTTTTCATCAGTGCCATGAGCCCTTAAATTGGGAGAAGAGCAGGGAACAAACTCCATTATCAAAAAGGCAGCAAATCCACTCCGGGTTTTAAACCAGGCTTTCAAAGAGCTCTCCGTGGTGCTGGAATCCAGGCCTAAATAAATTGTAAAGCTAGCCAAAGTGCTCCCGCTGACACTGGAGCCAAGAGTGCCACTGTCTCGGCCCATAATAGACCCAGGGAACCGATCAGATTTGCCTAGATGTTGGCTCCCTATTCAGGCATTGATTCAACAGGTCTGCTCTGGCTGGAATTAACCAAGAGGATTCAGACCAAGACAAAACAATAAATAAAATAATATGACTCCTATAGGAGAACTGTATTTGTGACCCCGGTGTTGCTTTCGTGTGCCTTCAAGTTATCCCCAATTTATGGTGACCCTAAGGCAGGCGTCTCGTGGGGTTTTCCGGGGCTGAGAGTGTGTGACGTGCCCAAGGTCACCGCGTGAGTTTCCACGGCCAAACAGAGAATCGAACTCTCGTCTCCATGGTTCTCCTTTAAACGGAAAGCTTTTAAAGAACAGACTAGGGGACTGTTTTTGAACAGAACTGTTTTATTTACTTCTTATCTTGCTAAATGTAGGTTTAAATCATTTCAATACAGTGAATGGCTTCATTCCACTTTACAGCTCTTTTTGAAATTATAAGTCCCCGTGAGTCCCAATTTTGGGATAAAGGCAGGATATATATGACTGGGATGAGAAATATCTAATGTGTGGAAGAGGCCCATGGTGGGATTTTCTGAATCCTTCGCCAAGTCCATCCATAGCTTGGCCTTGACTGCCCTCTGCAGAGACTGCGGCCGCAGTACAGCCCTTCCAAAAGCACGTGCCGGAAACAGAGGAGGAAAAGGAAAGCGGGGAAAGGAAGCCCCGGACAGGCCGGAGGGAGGAAACCGAGCCTGTCTTTTAATAAAGCAGAACCACGGGTAGAGAGCCAGCACGGTACGCTGGCCTGAGCATCGGAGACCGGACCTTGATCCCCCGCTCGGCCACGGAAACCCACTGGGCGACCTTGGATGTGTCACACACTCTCAGCCCCAGAAAACCCCGTGATCGGGTCACCTCAGGGTCATGGTAAGTCCGGAAACAGCTTGAAGGAACACAGCAATAAGCACTGGTAGGAATGCTTTGCTAACAATTTGCTTTTATAATACATAATATGTGTCCAGTAATGGTTATATAATTTACACACACACACACACACACACACACACACACACACACACCATATTTGCCGGCATATAAGACGCACCCCATTTATATGCCATCAAATACTATTTACTGGCGTATAAGACACGCCAGTGTATAAGACACACCTAATTTTCAAGCAGTATTTTTGGGGGAAAAGTGAGTCTTACACACCAGCAAATACAGTATACACACATACATATATATATATACATATATGCACCCCCACACACACACATATATATATTTAAACTTTTTAGTTTATTTATTTATTTGGCATTTTGTGAGCTGTTTACATTTTTATGATCCTTATCAATTTCATACCTAAATATATACTGAATAAGAGAAGAAAAGGAGCAAAAAAACAACAAGGCTACAAAATACACAGAACTACCAATACATAATAATAATAATAATAATAATAATAATAATAATAATAATAATGAAATACAAATAAGAAAGCAAAAAATAGCTTACAAAAGTGCAAACATCTATCAAAACTACCATAAATTAAAAATTACTAGAAACAACTAAAAATTGGTTCCTGCCTTTGTTGCATACTGCTCTTAGTGAATAGTTGAACTTAACGATTAGATCATCACTCCAAAATACGGTCATTATTAATGTAATAATAACTGACATTTTGAACACAAGCTAAAACACATAATATTAAACCTCTTACCAAAACCTCGCACTAGCAAACACACTAAACGCCAAGTCACAGAAACACCAATTTGCTAATTAAACACTAAGTGACTAAAACACAAAAGGCCCCAAAGAAAACCATCAGTTGTCTTTTTAATTCATCCGTTGGATACCACCTTGGAGAGCCAGCATGGTGTTGTGGTTTTTGCTTTGGACTCCAGAGACCAGGGTTCGAATCCCTGCTCAACCACAGAAATACCCGGGGGGACCAAGGGCAAGTCACACTCTCTCAGCCTCAGAGGAAGGCCACAGAGAACCTTCTTGGAATATATCCTACCAAGGACTTTCCTCTATCTTAGAGCCAGAGTAGGGTTGTGGTTTGAGTGTTGGGCTAGACTAGGAGACCAGAGTTCAAATCCAGCCATGAAACCTGAAGGGGGCAAGTCACACTTTCTCAACCTTGGCAGAAAATAACACAAACACCACTGACATTTTAAACAAAAACTAGAATGAAAACACAATATTAAATGCAATGTGAAAACACTAAACTAAGCACACTAAACACTAACTTACTAAAATGCAAAAAGGCCCTGATCCCCCCCACAAGCGAAACCGTAACAAAAGACAAAAAAAATAAAATAAAGATTTTATTCTACCAATAGATATCCAACTAAACAATCTTACTAGAATTACTAGTAACCATATCCACAAATTCTTGCGTCGTCAGATTTCTTGCCACTCGAAAAATCCACAAACAGTCTCCAATCTCTCAAAAGATCTTCAGTCGATTTTTCCTTCAAGACAGACGTCAATTTGCCCATTTGGGACAACTCAGCAGCCTCAACAACCCAACAGTTTGATTCCTTTTAATTAAAACTCTCCAGTTTTTGCATCCTTGACTCTTAATTTTTAAAAGATGTCCATAAAGATTCTTATTAACAGGAACGGGGAATGTTTGCGTCTTAGGAACCAGTCAAGCAAAAAGCCAGCAGATGCCACAGAACAGGAAAGGAATGGTTTTCAAGGTTCCATGCCTCCCCCTTGGGAGAGTTATTTTTATTTTGAACGACAGCTCTCCAGAATCCCCAAAGAATCATAAAATCATGGAGTTTTAGCACCGGAGGGAACCTAGTCCAACATTCCCCCCAGTGCAGGAATACACACCTAAAACAGCCCTGAAAGAAACGTCCATCCAACACCACAATTAGGATGCACAATCCCCGTTGGGTATCCCCCCCGTTCCAAGTTTCCGTTTGGAAACTAAAGGCATTCTTATTTCAGCGGACGTTTAACACATGAATGCTGCTTGGCTGAAGAAGGGCGCTGGTTACTTTTTAATTGTGATTTCTCAGTGGTTTTAAAAAGTGTGTTGACTTTTGTTTTAATTATTACTGCTTGTTTAATTAGTGTTTTAACCTTTGCAGGTCATGCTTGTTTTAACTATGTGTTCTTTTTTAAAGTATCATAAGCTGGATATTGTAAGCAAGATATAAATAATAACAACAACAGCAATAGTAGAACAACTACTACTAGTAGTACTATTGCTAGTATAACTCCCAGAATCCCCTATCCAGCCTGGCCACTGGCTGCATACCTCCCCCCTCCAACCATGGAGTCTGGACATGTTACTTTGGGGAAACTATAACTCCCAGAATCCTCCAGTCAGCCTGCCCTCTGGTTGCACAGCTTCCACTTTCCAGAGTTTATAAAAATTGTATTTTGGACTATAGTGCCCAGAATCCCCTACCATCAATGGCAATGAGGGGGAGGGAGGAAAATGGGAAGCAGAGAAGCAAGAAAAGTGAAAGAGGGAACACACAGGGAAAAGAAAATGGGGAAAGAAAATAGGGAGAAGAAGAAATAAGATGAGAGTGTGAGATAGAGGAACGAAAAACAAAGGAAGAGGGGCAAGAAAGCTAAAAAATTTTTTTAATTTCTTTAAGACCACCACTCTCTGTTCCAAGTCCCTCTCTTCAGACAAGTCTTCCAATCTCAGTCCCAGCATCAGATCATATTTTCCCAGATGTGTGACATCTGGAGTTGCCCCTTCAACACTGCCAAAGGAAGAAGAAATGGACCGGGGCAAAAGGAGCGGGAGTGGGGCAGACCGACCTGCATTAGATTTGCACATCCCAATGTCTTAAGTATGGGTGTCCTAACAAATGGAAATTTATTCCAAGTTTTCCTCGAAGGGAGCATTTCCATCCATCCTTGGAGGTGCAATTTTGCAATTTTTTTCCAAAATGTTGCCCCCATATGTTTTCTTTAGGGGGCAAGAGGGGCATTACTATTGCATTGGGAGGGCGAAGCCAATTTAGGTCCAGGAAAGGGGCCTTTTTGTTCTAACGCATCTGCTCACCGAGGAGAAAACTGAGACCCAGGCAACCTGTTTGCCCGTCGCAGAGTGTGTTGTCCGGATAGCAACAGCGGATGGGAAAACTCCCTTTTCTCCCGCTTCTTGATGTCTGAAACAGGACTTGGAAGACTCATGCAAACATGAGGCGGCGGCTCTGGAAGCTGGCACCGTCTCCTCCAAAGTAGGACAGGCTGTGGCCCAAAGCTACAAGAGGAACGCTTTGCTTTTTGACATTTAAAGCATTTCATGATTCTAGGGAAGCACCTTCAAGGCTGCAAGTCTGTTGCTTTGGGTGCCTTACCTGGGAAAGAAGGTGAGCAAGGTGGTGCCAGGCTGTGAAATGCCACCTCTGTGGAAAAGGAGCATCATTCATGCGGAAACACATGCTCCTCTTCCATCCCGTCCAGCCTACGTAGCCAAGCTTGCCCACCTGCGGCTGCCAAGTTTGGAAAGGTTTTTGTTTGGACTTTGCGCTGGCTGGCACGTTCTGGTCACTGGAAGGAAGCCCAAGCAGTAACTGTTCCAAGCTATGCATTGTTTCGCATACGCAACCTACCGTTGTTCCCCGCCCCCACGTGCTCAGCTGATTCTTGTCTATATACAAACATTTTCCCCCAAGATGAGCAAAAGAAACTCCAGTTTTTGCACACACACAAGGGCAAATGCTCCTCCTGGTCCTTTGCAAAAGAAAGTATTTACGGATTCATACCCTGCCGCCTTGGATCCTGTGTTGGAAGGAAGGCAGGACATCAGTGAACTAAATGAAGAAATGATAGCCAGCATGTGGTAGTGATTTGAGCATCTCTGGAGATCAGGGTTCTAATCCCAACTCACCCATGGAAACCCACTTTGGGCAAGTCACACACTCTCAGCCTCAAAGGAAGGCAAACCCCCTCTGAACAAAATTTGCCAAGAAAACCCCATGATAGGTTCACCGCAAGTTGGAAACAACTTGAAGGCACACAACAAACTCTATGAGTGTGTAAGACCCATTTGGAGATATCTGCCTAAGCTAGATTCTACACCTTTAGACAACAGTGGCATTTCGCAATGCAGAAATGGGTAAAAAAAAGAACATTTAAAAACTGTCTGGCAATTGCAACCTGGGATCACAGCTTACAACCACAGCATTTCCATCTGGACCCCTGAGAGCGTTACGTTCTGAATCACTCTTGACAGTAATTTGTGCAGAGAGGACTATTTTCTGGTCAAATGCTTCACGATCACAAACTCAAACCTCAGGAATTCTCTTTGCAACCAGACCCTCCCAGACACCAGGACGGTAGCCCAAAACAGCAGGCCCTGCTCTGTCAACTGCAACTGTCGTTATAGTTGTTAACGGACATCAAATCAACTTCGACTTATGGCGACCGTATGGATGAGAGATCTCGAAGGCCATTTCCGCACTAGACTGTTATACTGCTGTTATTGCACTTTCAACATCCTATGGGATCCTGGGGTTTGTAGTTTAGGGAGGGGCCTCAAAGGCCATCCTCAAAGGCCCCCCCAAACTGTAAACCCCAGGATTCCATAGGGTGTTGGAAGTGGAATAACAGCACTATAACAGTCTAGTGCGGAATAGTCCGAGTCACCCTCTCCTCAACCACTCTGCTCAGGTTGGCAGATTCAGGGATGTGCCTTCCTTCGCTGAGTTTATCCATCTGCAATGCAACGCTGTCCAAAACTGAACCAACCATTTTTGCCACTGGATATTATAGCAGCCACTGCATATTTTCGATGCCTCAAAATGTTGTTCACCAGAGATAAGACATGTATCTGCCATTTTCTACCCTCAATTCTGCCAAGGGCTTTAATATCCCTGTAAAATTACCATGTGGAGTGGCTACAGCACTGACGAACACACTCTTCTCCCCTTCCATTTCTACCCGTCAGGTCTTCTGACATATAAAATTGAATTTATTTACATTCAAGGCAACCCCGTTCGACACGGCAACATCATTTTCATGGTCATCCTGCCATTCAAATGTTCTTTAATATGCCGGCAAATAAATAAAATGTAGTTCCCTTATGAAAGAATGCACACTGGTTATTATTTGTAAGGAATCAATTCAGCGGTGTGTCCACTTTCAGGTTCTTTACACGGAAGGGAAAAATGAGACTCCGGGCCAGCATTAAAATAGGGGGATTTAGCCATTAGTGGGAACCCCAGTACCGTATTGTCTGAGTGCTGCAGAATTTGCAAGAACAGGAGAAACAGGGAACATCTTGATGTACTATAAAACATGTGCTTCAAAGACTAAGCAAATCTATACATTTTTACTTGGGAATATTTTTCAAGGGTAGGCATGCTTTTGTCCAATTTTTCACAATCAAAATGCATGCCACATTTCAGAAACATACAGGCTTCTCCCATTTATCTGACGGAGAAGGGAGTGGAGCACCGTCAGGAAACAGAATGAGTTGAAAAGCAGAACCTGTGAGGACTGTAATGTGGGCAGCATGGAGGACCTGGGGAGGTTCCCTTGGGACAAACTATGCACACGCTGCTTGCAAAGTCTTTCAGCTGGCTTGGTGCCTTTTTCCCTCTCTCAGCTCGCTTTGCAAGCAGTTCCAAGCAAGCCTCCTCCCTAGGCAAGAAGAACTGAGGAAAGAGAGGAGCCCCTGCGGAATTAACGGAACCTGTCCTTAATTTGGAAGCATCAAGAGTCAGATAATGGGGTGCCGAAAGATGGAGGCTTCCTGTACAGAAGTCGTGGGCAACAAGTATTTTGGTTGTAAATGCAAACCTCAAAATGCACCCCCCACACACATATTTACCCTTCTGACAAACAAAGAAAAAGGGGCAACCCAGGGGCAACCCAGGGGCCACTAATAACCCACACCATTCCCTCAAAGTCCCCCCATTTCAAGCGTGACTGGAACCCCCTGAGGAAAGGCCTGCACACACAAACACGGTCCAATAATGGGCTTCTCATTTTCTTTATCCATCCCCGCCTACTTTTGCTTTTATGGCATGCCTTTTCAGACATCAAGGTATTTTAAAAAACCCTCCAAAATTTGTTCCGGGTAGTCACAGACACCAGCCACGTCTGAGGCAGGGGAGCCTGTTGCCTCACAGGTGGCCATCTGCAGTCCAACGGAGAGGCCAACTTGCCCGTCTGTGGTCCAGAAACAGTCCAAAGGCCCAGGAATCCGGCGGGCAAGGTGGCCAGACAGTCCGGGGCCAGAAAACACAGACAGGGAGGGAGCCCAGAGGAGGCAAGCCGAGAGCCGGCTGCTTCTGGCCTGGAGCTCCGGCCTCACTCCTCCCGGCCTGACGAGCGCCTGGGTCTCTGCCTCTCGTCAGGGGCCGCTGCTCACCCGGGGCGGCCCAGGCCTGGCCCACCACGGCCACCGGCAAGGCAGCAACCCCAGGGTGGCGACCCCACCACGGGGCTTCCTTGGCCCCACGCCTTCAGAGGCGGCTGGCCTTTGCCTCCGAGGCTGAGAGAGAGTGACTCTTCCAAGGGGCCAAGCAGGGATTCCAACCCCCGTCTCCAGAGCCATATAGCCCAGTGCTCAAACCACCACATTGCACTGTTTTTAACTGAGGCAAAAGCCACTCTGAGACCTTTCCAGCTGCTCAGAAGAAAAGAGTGGCCGCAAACTACAGCCACTTCTGCACTACCTTGTTACAGTGCTCTTATTCCACTTCCCACATCCCGTGGGATTCTGGGGTTTGCCGCTTCCCGAAGCCAAAGAGCTCTCTGGCTGGGAATTCTAAATGCCCCTCCTTAAACTGCGAACCCCAGGATTCCACAGGACGCTCAAAGCGGGACAACAGCACTATAACAAATGTAGTATGGAAACGGTCTTAGTTAAGTGGCATTCAAAAAGGCAGACGGCCTCTAAACCCAGAGGCACCATCTTCTTGTCAAAAGCTGGGCGGCAACTGACCGGCTCTTGGCCTCAGGAGTTTGCCAAAAGTCCTGGGTGCTACAGCAAAGCCAAAATTCATAGCAATGCAAGCTCACTCGGCAAATGAGATGCGGGCCCAGGCCCCCTGAGGATGTGCCAGGTCACTTACAACAGCCCTCCCAAATTCCCAGGGCAGGAAAGTGTGCTCCATATCTGCCCCCCAAAGATGTTTCTGAGGGTCCCAGAATGTCACCCGCCACCCCTTGTCCCCCAAAACTCCTCCCCTAAACCTTCTATTAAACTCCCTTTGCCCAGAATTTTTGCTCAACTTTTTATTAAAACTTTCTTCGCTGTTCACCTCCCCTAGAGAGAAGGGGAAGGCAGTTTGAGGTCTTCCTCGAACTCTTCTCCAACAGATTTCAGATGAGTTGACTGAAATGGTGGAATAAATCTATCCCATTCTCTGGAAGGGGAAAAAAACCTCCAAAAAATATTTAATTCTTTCCCTTGTGTCATAGCACTGAGTAGAATTCTGGCTCCTCCTTTTTTGTATGCTCAGTAGAAGCCTTTTTTAAAAAATTGGGAAGAGACCGAAAGTGACAAAGGGGAACCATATATTAATGGAGGCACATCAGGGGGTGGAGGGCCCCCCACAAGACCCCACAGAAAGCTAATGAGCCCCTTTCAATTCTTAGTAGGTACCCATCCCAGTGCCCCCCATAATCCCACAGTTCAGCAAGCAAAATGCTAGAAAAGACCACCTCATCCCCTCTCCACCCCATCCTTCATCAGCAACCCTTCCCGGGTTGAAAACGACCACTTTTCCAACGTGAAAATTAAAATCAAAGAGGCCACCTTTGAAAGCAAAAATGTGGATGACCAGCAAGGAGTCAAAGTGAAGAGATTTTATTTTATCTGACAGCAATTTTAGTAGCGGGCGCTAGATTACATCTTTCAGGAGTGAAACAGTGTACCTGGAAACCAGAAATTAGCACCTAGTATGTCGTGCAGGCAGGAAAAAGAAAGGGAGTGTGGGGCAAAACCCTTTAGAAACAGATCACACTTAGGTACTCTGTACGTGCTCAGGGGCCCTCTTCTCCGGGGCTGATGAACTCCTCCACTTCGGTGGCACAATCTGACTTACCTTTCGAGAAAGGTGGAAAGCTGACTGCTTGGAAAAAAAGGGCTGACGGAAGTAAAACGATAAGATTCCGAAGAAAACCAGGGCCAGTCTGAACTTAGTGCTTTTAAAAAACCCAGACAAACAGAGGAACACCCACGTAGCTCAGAAAAGCTGTCCAAACACATAAGCTCAGGAAACCCAGGCCTTGAAAAGCTGATCTGAATGAAAGGTCATGCAGTGAGATGGCCGGAGGCGCAAAGGAGACTTGGCCAGATCGGAGGAACTCGGAAGTGAAAACATTATGGTGATTTTGGAAAAAAATATTAAAATGGTTAATATCGTAAAGAACAGTTTTCACCAGTAGCTTTCCCAGGGAGGCTGTCCTCTGGAGGGGTTGTACTGCAACTCCCAGAATCCCCCAGCCAGCTCTGCTGGCTGGGGGATTCTGGAGTTGAGGTACAACCCCTCCAGAGGTCAGCCTCCCTGGGGAAAGCATAGTTTATCCCACAACAGAGCAATGGGTCAGATGTATCTTTGCCTTTAGTGGCAAAACTCAGGCAACATTTAGTATTCAATCTGGACACCCCATGATGGGATTGGCGACTTCGGACCTGAAGAAGGAAGGAAAAACCAGGTGATCCCTTGAAGCCAACCTAATCATAAAGGCTGCAAGCATCACCTTTGCCTTCCAGAACCGAAGCCCCCTGGATCGTTGAGGGAATCCCTCCCAAATCCACCGAGGCCACAAAAGAAAAAGAAAAAAGGACCCAGCTCAAGCAAGTCCTGGGAAAATCTTTGTGTCTTCAAAGTCCGGTTTGTTCTTTGGTGAAATGGGGAAGGATTCAATCCGCTGGAGAAACTAAGTGACTGAGAGGACCAAAAGATTTGGAGAGGAGGAGAGAAAGACGGTAGTCTCGTATCCTGGGCTTCAAGCACGGAGCTTAGGAAAAGTTACTTTTTTTTTTAAGACTGTAACTGCCAGCATCCCAAAGCGTGCCAGCACAACTATTAACTTCTCCAAGCTCTGTGCAAAGAAACTCCACTTTTACAGTGGCAACAGAACAAGAGGCGGAGAAGAAAAGGTTGTTTCAGCTCGCTCTCTGCTGCAATAATTAGATAAGAAATTACAAATGTTAGGAGATGCCATCGGGCAGTGTGGGTCATTTCCCACGACACAATGATTTCTTTCCATCACCTATTTCACCCCCTTCCCAATTCCTGGAACAAACCACCTAAATCCTGAACTCACCACACCAACCATGAAAAAATAAAAGGAATAATCGGAGCACGGATTACTCCTTAAGAAGATGGCATGCAGGTTAAGACACCACCCCAATATCTGAAACCTATTTACAGCTTTAAATAGTGACTTTACAAGACAGGGCCTCCTCTTCTGAAAGCAGTAGGGTTAAGTACCTTTCAACATTGTTGCTTTACTTCTCAATCTCCAACTTGGCAATCCTAGCAAAGTGCAGAATATAATTTAATTTTTTAAGTGGGGAGGCAGTGGGAGAAACACACCCGAAGTTTCCATGGATTATGGAAACATACACACACACACACACCACAGTCCATGGCTGAAAAGGAAGGAATTTAGGGTCACCAAAGTATTTCTTAAAAATTATATTTCTGGGAAAAGTGGAAGAAAAAAGAGAGCTGCAGTCCAACCCAGCTTTCTGCATGAGGGCTGCCTTCAAGAGAGAGGGAGGACTACAACTCTCCAAATTCTGGATGCCTTTGGAAGTGGATCCTGGCTGGAGGATTCTGGGAATTGCAGTCCAGCACCCCCAGAGAGCAGCCTCCTCAGAAAAAAAGTCTAGTTTTCCGTATCATGGAGTGATAGGCTAGGCAGTAAAGCACACGCCAACACACAGAGTAACTCTGCTCTAGCTAAAACTAAATATCAGGGAGGGCACCGCCAACAGAAAGTACCTTTCAAACATTCCGGTTTTAAACCCGGCCTTTTCTCCCTCCTCCCCCTCCCCCTCTGCCTGCCTTCTAGCAGAGGAAAAGAATGTCTCTAAAGACCCCCAAAGCCTCGGAGACGGGGGAATCATCCAGCGTAAACCTGAGGTTGCAACGGAGGTGGGAGTTTGTCGTTCTCCACGTTTTCAGAGTCAATGGCCGCCAAGGCCGGGTTGGGGGGCTTAATCTCCAGGGGGTACTTTTCCACAATCTCCTGGACCTCTCTGGTGATCCCGTCAGTCCAGTCAATGAGGTCCCTCTCGAGCTTTTTGGCCTCGCTCACAATCCTCTCCTGCCTCTCGTTGAGCTGCGAGAGGAGGTCCAGGTTCCGATACATCTGCCGGACCCCTGGGCAGATGTCAGCCGGCCAGTTCTCGGGCTCCGGCTTCTTGGGAGAAGTCTGGCCGGACATGTAGCGGTCAAAGTCCTCCTGGCTCAGGTTGAGGGACTGAGCATCCAGCTTCTCAATGAAGGCAACGGCGCAGCACTGCAAGAAACCACCACATTACACTCCTTAGGTAGAGTTTAGTTAAGTTTTTGTTTGGGTAGTTTAGCATAGGTAAGAGAATGCTAGCTTAAATGTTGGAGTTCATCTGTTTGTTTACTGTCTGTCTTCGTAATCCCCTGTATGTTGGTTTATGTATGCAATAGATGTTAATAGAAACATTTTTCAAAATAAAGATATTACTGCACAACAGGGACTCTGGCACTTCTAGTCACATCTGTATTTTTTAATCTTGTTTGGAAACCACCCTCCACAGCCCAGTTTGGGGAGAAAAGCAAGGGGTAGGAATCAGATCCAACAAAGGCTCTTGGCGCCCAGAAAACCCAAGTGACAGATTTTGGAAACCGTAGTTATCACAAAAACCCTTCTGACCTGCCAAGGGCTTTATTTATTTACAGTGGCATATCTCTTATCCTAAATGCTTGGACCAGAGGTGCTTCAGATTTTAGAATATCTGCATATGCAGATACTGGGATTATATACTGCTATTTTGATGTGGGGCCTGCTCTTTCATCGTTCTTCTCCTCTTGCCTTTTTCCTGTAGGGAACATGAAGGAATTAGGGAGGCTCACTTAGGACCCTGGGCACACTGCTTGCAAGGTCTCTCCGCCAGCTTGGTGCCTTCTTTTCCCCGCTCAGGTTGCTTGGGATTGTGTACGTGCTTGCCAAGCCTCTGTAACTCCCTCCAGAAAGAAGGCAAGAGGAGAAGGATGGACAAAAGATTAGGTTCCACTTTTCAACCAATTCCACATTCTGACCGCGCTCCGGTCCCTAACCTATCCGATAAGTCGGTGATGCCTTTAAAAACATCTTTGCCTGTGGGTGAAAACAGAGTAGAGAGGCAGCAGCCAGGACTCCTGTAGCAGGGAGTTCCACAGTCCAGCAGAGGCCACTGAGAAGGGGGAAGGGCCCCAGCTATACCTACCAGGTTCGTGAAGTAATACCCGTCCTCCCCAGACATGAGCCTGCTGGGATTGCAGAAGCGGGTGATGTACTGGATGTTGGACTGCAGTCGGGGCGGGTTGGCCTTCAGGACGATGTAGATGAGGGTGGGCAGGAAGTCATCGGCCGAGGCCGGCTCATTCTTAGTGGTCCGGATGGCATTGAAAATATGCTTGCTGCAGCTGGTGATGCAGGCCAGCTTGTCCCGCGGGACACGCTTCGAGTCCATCTCAATGATGTCTGTGGGAGGGGGAAAAGAAGGCAGAAGTTTCAAGGCAGAGAAACGGCAGCTATGTTGAGAGCTTGGATAGGCAAGGGGGCTGCAGCAAAGCTCTCCAGGCTTCAGAGCTTCTGCTAGGCTGAGGGGTGGGGACATGTTTCACACCAATGGCCAGACTCAACTACCAGCCAGCCCCAGTGGTGGGCAGAGCCAAAAAGAGATCAGCGTGGCCAAAAAACCCAGAAGCACCTTTCCAGATTTAAGCTCTTAGTGCCGATAACTAAGCCTTACGGAAGCATTTTCAGTCTTTCACAATGGGAGCTCCCAAGCCGGGACACGATAATGTTAATGGGAAGGGGACGTGGCCTGATAGGGAGCCATAGGAGGACCAGATTTGGAGAGAGGCCTTGGGCTCCCTACCATTGTGCTTGGCCGCCTTGGGTGCAATCTTTGTGTAAAAAACATTTGGAGAACGGCTTTAGGAATAAGCCACCATCTCCACAGTGCCCATCGGCAGGACTCCAACACCTAATCCAACTCATTTGCTGGCTCATCGACTGACAACAAATGTGCCCCCAATTAAATCAGGAAGCACTGAGCTTGGTTTTTAAATTAAAAGCTCAGAAGAGCTGTCAAAGGCAAGCATCATTCCCCCTCCTGCTTCAGAGAAAAAGGAAAATCCCTCTTGAATCGCTACCAGACACAACTTCAGCACACACCCTCTGAAACCAACTTCTTTCTTCTTGGCCACCCAATCAAGCTCTGCAAGCGACTCGTGCAGCAGAGAGAAACAACCACCCAGTTGCTCAGTTCAGGATTCTGAAGTGAAGTGAGGGCTCTGTCCTGGCAGGTCAAAAAAAAATAGCACAGCGTTTCCACTATCTTTTGGACTAATTTTTTTGGCCCATTCCATGGCCAATTTAAGTCCAAGAGAAGCCTTTTTTGACACAAGAAGGGAACCAGAAGCGATGTCTTCTCACTTCCCTTTGTTCACAAAGACCTCTCTTAGGCCTAAAATGGCCCATGAAGGCCTAAAAATATTGTGAAAATGCCCTTCTTGCCCCTTAGAGTGCCTTTGAGGGGGGAAAAAAAAGGAGCAGTAAATTGCGAGTGGGAGGACAGGTGTGACTCTCCAAGGTCTCCTTGGGGACTAACACAGTCCACTACCCTTCTACATTTCCTCTCCCCTGCCCCAAAGTGGGTTGATTTCTGTTGCCCCCCCTCCAAAAAAAGTTCAAACTCAAAAAGTCATTCCCCCTGCCCCCACTGGAAAAGGACCAGACCTCCCAGCACTCTGCCCCCGTACCTGTGATGGCTTTCACAACCACATCTGACACCTCCGGGATTTCTTCGTTGACAGGGACGCACAGCATTTGTGGAGTGACCCAGTGCAAAGCCCTGGGAGAGGGGATGGAGGAGAGAGGAATTAAAATTCCCAGGGTTCACGGCGGAGCAAAGGGAAAGCAGTTTATCACCCAAACTCCTTAAAGAAAGCAAAACAGCTGCAACCACATCTTGCTCAAGCTTCTTCCACGCAAGAAGTAAAAAAACAAAATGGAGACTTACACTCCTTATGCCTCTAAGGGGTAACATTCTCTCTTTCAGGTCTACTTCACGAACCTACACACACAGCCCTACCCTTCTCAGGCCTGAAACCAACCCATTTTCACAAAACTAGAAGTGAACCCCTGGTCACTTCTGGATTCAGGAAAATAGGCGGGTGCCAGGGGAGAAAACCGGCCCTCCACAACTTGGTCCCTCTGTGCCAGGACAAGGCAAGGAGGCCTCCTTCCTCTTCTGCTACCACCCTGAAAGAACAGCCAGTCCCCAGCGGCTAGCTACAGACATGCCAAGCTTCCCAGAAGAAAGGACCAAAGCCCATTTTCAGCTGGGCCCCACTAAGGGTGGGGGGATCTGTCCTTGGCCCAGTTCACCCCAGCATGTCCACTGGGATGATCACAAGCCGGGCTCTGTACTTAGTGGGGACCAGCAGCCGTCTCTGAGCAGGCTAGCCTCCCTTATAGCCTTTTGGCCAACTCATACATTACAGTAGCCCCCCGGCTATCACAAATCTGGCCCACTTTGTCCTTGAAGGAAACTGAACTTCTCCCAACTCCTTCCATTCCCAAAGCCGCACCTGATCCTCCTCTGGACGGCCAGGTCTTTCTTCTCATCCTCGGTGGTTTCTGGGCAGAAAACGTACTTGTACAGCCGAGTCATGACGTACTTCTCAATCTGGTCCATCGCTTTCTCCACTTTCTCAGGAGACACTGGGGAAAAAAGAGAAGAGAAAGAGTGCACATGGATTTGGAGTCCTGCCTGGAACCTGGAAACACACCTTCTTTTAGGATTACCACCAGGAAAACTAGTACAGCGTGGCGATTTGTGTGTTTGGGCTAGGACTCTGGGAGATCAGAATTCGAATCCCAACCCGTCCTGGAAACCCACAGGGTGACGTTATGCAAGTCACAGTCTCTCAGCAGTCTCCATAGAAGGTAATGGTAAGCTTCCTTTGAACAAATCTTGTCAATAAAATGTAGTGAAAGCAAAGGTTTCAGATTTTGGAGCATTTCAGAACTCCAGATAAGGGATGTTCAACGTTTACTGCTAAGCAGGAAGGGATCAAGCTTGCATTTCAACACTTGTTTGTACACAGAACAGCCACCCCAAAAATGGGTTTCTCTGAGCCGAAACAGACCTTGAGGCAAGGAAGGAGACCTCTGAACCTCCCTCCAGAAGGGGCACCCGCCTCCCCAAATAAGCCTCCCTACAAAAAGGGCAAAGAGCCAGAGAGAGGGAAAGAAATACCTTTCCAGCGCGTCTGGAGCTTATCAGCCACACTCTGGTAGAAGTCCTGGACGTATTCAGACTGTTCCTCAATGCTCACATCCTATGAGAAAAAAGAAGGTCAGTCCTGCCTAGGAGAACCGACAAGGTCATTGATTTTTGTGGGGCAGGCCATAGCAGCTTCTCCGCTGCAAAGGAGAAAGAACTCCTGGAATACAGGGACAAAACCAAGACAGTTAGCTATTTAACTTCCATCTCACCTGGTACAGGACCCAAGGTGGCAAAAAAACAGATTAAAATAAAGTACCATCAGCCCTCCACATGTACCATTTCCAGTTTGCAAGAAATGTTGCATCCCTATACCTAAAATAGCGGTGATGTGCCAGTAGATGCGCTGAAGGATCCATGCACACGTCACCACCATTGAACATAATGGGACGCAAGCATCTGCAAATTCCACTATTCTCAGGGGTTCCTCGAACGGAACCCCCACAAATAGGGAGGTCCCCCTGTACAGCTAAAACCTGATACAGAAGTTTACAATAAAAATAAGAATTACTGCTATTTATCACTGTAGCTATATTACTATTACCACTAGTACTGTTATTGCTGTGTGTCTACAGGTCGCGTCCGACTTAGGGTGACCCTAACATGGGGTTTTCTTGGCCAAAGTTGTTGGGGGGAGTTGCCTTTGCCTTCCTCTGAGGCTGAGAGAGTGTGACCCCCAAGGTCACCCGCTGGGCTTCCATGGCCGAGTGAGGACTTGGTCTTCAGAGCCACAGTCCAACCCTCAAACCACCACAAGCTCACTGGCATCCTACTGTTATTAGTATTACATTTTTATTTATAAGCTGACTTTCCCCCCCGTTTGGGAGTGCTTGTATTTAACAAAAAAATTAAACAATTCTATTGTAAACACTAAAAGCAGCTTAGAAACACAGTTGAAAGGATAAAAATGTAGCACATCCCCTTAAGAGATCTTTCTGAAACAATGAGTTGAAAACCACCGGCTTGCCGCCATGGAAAGACCTTCGTCCACCGGCCAAAAGACAGCAGGGAGGGGCCCAAAGGGACCTCCCATAAGAAAGAGTTCCACAACTTGGGAGCAACCATGGAGGAGGCCCTGTCTTCTGTGGCTTCACCAACCATGCCTGAGACGGTGGCAGAGCTTAGAGAAAGCCTCTCCCTGAGGATCTTAAAATTCAGACACACTAAGGAAGGGAGATCTGATTTTTCTTATGGCAAGAGGGGCACAAGCTTGGAGGCTCTGGCAGATGGAGAGGGGCACCCACCCGCTTTTGGTGCATGGCTTCCAGGAACACCTTGCACTGCTTGTAGATCTCTTGGCCAGGTTTGTGGTATGTCTTCAGGAACTCAATGAAGTCTTTGGACACGCGGTCCGTCTCGACGCTGACCTGCCTGCTTATGGAAGGACTGGGGGCCTTGGATTCTGGGGCTTCTGCAGGAGAAAGGAAGGGCAGAAAGGTTAGAAAAGGCCTCACCCAAGCCTGCTGGCCCGGAAGGTCATAATGAGCAAGAGATATGTGGAGAGGAAAACCTAAAACCTTAGTGGAAGGTCTATGCCTTGAAACGCAGAACATCTGTGCTTTGCAATGCAGAACATCCATGCTTTGCAAGGCAGAATGTCCACATCACCAGCTAAGAGGAGATTCCTGGCAACAGGGATCCGTGTCAGCTGGAGATGCCAGTTGAGACCCCCTGGACAAAAGCATATCCCACTAAGTCACACAGTAATTCATTCCCTTCATTTTCCCATTTATCTCCCAGATTTTATAGAACTTTATAGAGGCTTCTGCCCACATCTTCCTTGCTGAGGGAATGGCTGGTCATGGTATCCACACACTCATTTCAGGAGTGAAACATCCATTTGGGCCACCCAAAATGGTAGCCACAGCAACCCTCTGTGGCCCTTTAGATCCCACAAGGAGCTGAAAATCAAGCAGCGAGACCCTCCAGGCTCCAGAGCGTCCCCATCCCTCTCATCAGACTACTTTTGTGTGTATTTTGTAATAAAACATGATTCTGAGGACTCCCCCCTAAAATCTCCCACACCCAGTAGAGGGGGTTAAAGATAAACGCACCTGCCCGAAACACAGCATTTTGTAATCCAAAAGAACTAGGACACCACAAACGTGATTTCAACAAGAGCAACAACAGCCAAACATATTTTTTTTAAATAATCTATTTGTTTCTTTGAAAAGAAAGAAAAACTACCAAGTCACCCACCTCTTCGCTTGCCAACCAGCACTGCTCAGAGTGAAGAATGGAGAAGATGATGGAAATGGAGCGAGACGAAGCGACAGGACAAAGAGAGAGGAGACAAAACACAGAAGAGACTCAGTTGGCATCGCACCAAACAGAAATGTCAAGCCCGGCACAAAGGGGAGCGCGAGATGATTAACGCAATGGTCGCCGGCAGCTACGAAGAGCGTGGGATGTTGGTGGCATCGTGTCAAAACAAAACAGGTAGGATTATTCCAGGCTCTCACCCACGGAGGGAGTTAAGGTATGGGCTGCCAGCTGTTTCTACAGCAAGGTTTTGATAAATTGCTGGGCCGGCCATGTTTAAAAGGAAGTTGCCTTTCTCAGGAATGAGGACACTGACCCCCAACAAGAACTGTTTGCCCAAAATGTATTTTTCATCGCTCCTCAATTTCCCACCTCCCAGGGCCATTTTAGGAAATGATAGCAGAGGAAAACTGGGACAGTTAGCACGTTGGTTGGGTTGTAAACCCCCAACATATTCCCAGGGCAGCAGGGGGTGGGTGGGCTGGGGGGTTCCCCACCCCAACCAACAAACTGGTTCACCGTTCAGCAATTTATCCACTGGGTTTACTCTAACTGGAACTTAGCAACTGGATTCAGCCTCTAGCATGCAAGCCACCCTCCCTCCACACCTTTAAATAAAACCCTGCTAGGTCAACAGCTACGGCAGGTATATGGAGAGGGAACCTCACCACACAACACACACACACACAAAGCACACAGGAGAGTCCAAGCATTACCTTTGACAAAGCAGAACAGTTACTAAAAACTGGCAGGGGTCTTCTACAACAGGTACTGAAGTGACTGAGTCAGGGCTGGAAATCGTGCAGCACTCCCCATGTGGCCAGACTGCAACACCCATCATCGCTAGCCACCAAAGCCAATGGCGAGCAGTAACTGGAGTTGTAGCGCATCAGCAAGGCCACCAGTTCCCACCCTGGTCTAAAGGCCTGCATTATGGTTGTGCCGTTTCCTCCACGAGGAAATGAGAAAGGGGAAGCGAAAAACTCTTCCTTCGCCCTCGCCTCCATAACTACTAACTATGGAACTATGTGTTCCTGTTAAGAGCCAACTGTTTGAAACTCTAGGGCTGTACGTGGGGTGGTTCAGTCTGCCACCACCATGCAGATGTCTCCAGAATTGCTGAGGAATAATTGCTCTTTTTAAGAATAGAGGCGATGCTGAATAGCACTCTCGCACTCCCTACATTCCTGTCTTTTCAGTCTGTTGAAGAGAAAGGAATGGAAAATTTAGCTATGAAAAAGCCAGGCGTTGAGAACATTGTGAGTTTCTGAAGAGGACATTATTCCTCCGGGGCGGAACGCACAAAGACGTGTAACGGGGAAAGATGAATGCTAGCAGAAGACTGTTAAACAGTGGGTTTTTTGTTGTTTTTCTGGTTCCATTTATAATACTGGAAGCTGTGAAGCACAGGAACAGCTAGCTAGTTGTTGGAAGAAAAAAAAATCTGGTCTGATCTGGAACAATTTTTATGCCTTTATATCAGCAGATAGTACCCAAGCTTCCACTAAAAGTACCCTGTCATTTAAAGGGAGGAGATGAACAGAAAGTCAACTGGAGAAAGACCATCATGCAGTATTAAAGCATAAGAACTGTTCTGAATTAAAGGTATTTTTTTAAAAAAACAACCAGCCAGGTAGTCCATCCTTCACAGCTTCCAATACTAAAAATATGGCTCAAGCCCATGTTATTTGGAGGGCTGTATTCTCCCATACAACAAGACTATGGCCCTGGAGACCAGGGGCTCAGTTCTCTGCTTGGCCATGGAATTCAATTTGAGAGTAACAAGCCTTTTATACAACGTGTTGGACTTTCACCTGCTGCACTGTCATTTTAACTTGCTTTAATTGGTTTTAAATATTATGATGGTTTAATTGCTTTTTAACTTTTGCTGTTCATTTTTTTTTTAAGGATATTTGTTTCAACTGTGGTAAGCCACCTCGAGTCCCAAACAAGGGAAACGGCAGGACAAGGATGGATGATCGTGATGGTGACCACAATAACAACAAAAAGCAAGACTTTGCTCTTCTCAGCGGAATCGAAATGGCTAACTCAGGAGGAACTGGGGCTCACAAATCTTCTCAAGACCCATCAGAGGATGAAAAAAAACCCCCATAATCAATGCACATTGGCAGCCATAACACTGAAGCTGAGGAAGGTAGTTTTCTGGACTACAACTCCCAGAATCCCCCAACCTGAGGGAATCCTGGGAGTTGCGTGTGCAGAAAGCCCCGATTTTTCCCATGCTCTGAATTCCTGGCAAGATGGAAGAGGCAGCGATGAGAAACTGCCAAGATTCCATGCAATTCATCACACGAATGTGAGCGTGAGTCAGATCACAATGTGGAAAGTGTACCACTCAGCTTCAGGACTATGCGGGCACCAGGACTGGGTGGAAAATAAGGATATGGGAATAGATGTGGCCCTCTTTCTTTCCTTTCCTTCAGAACAGTCAGTTTCTAATCCTCATGACTGAAAATAAAAGATGCCTGTAAGCTGGTGGGCCCTTTCCGGCTGGGAGGGGAAGAGGTTTTTGCATCCTTGCCACTCCCAAAGTTACACAATTATGTAAACTACATAATGTGCCTTATTTATACAGGCCAGGGAAATTTATCAGCAAAGCAATGTGTGCAGAGAAAGTCTGCCCTGTTCAGTCCCTGCATTCAAAGACCCACTCACCTTGGGAAGGAATATTGGTAGCTAAACTTTCTATAAAAAAGACAACTAAGGCCATTTCCTACGCAATCGTGCACACGCACTTCCAAATTTCACATGTTTGCCATTACAGCCTGAAGTGATGGTTTTGGTCGTATCGCTCCTAGAAAAGTTAAACTTCTAAAGCTAAAAAGAAAATATTCAGAACTAAAAAAGTCCCAGTGTTCGTTGCTTTTTAATTTTCCTTAGATCTTTTTTTTAAAGATTTAGTAAGCACAAAAGGCTTTGTTATGAAAGCGCCAAGTTTTATAATTCAAATCCCGTGGAATGAGGCAGATTCTCTCCACTAAGAGTTCTCTTTTTTTTTTTCTAAGTCATGTTTCCTTGAAGAGAAGAATAAAGACTTTAAGTCACTAACGTCTGAACAGCCTGGCTTGGGGTCTCTTTGCATGCCTGCAGCACAACCCGGACCCCACAACATGTTAACCCCTGGCACAACCTTAGCTTGGATCCTGCAAAGCCACTAAAGACAGGGGTAGGCAACTGAGGCAGTGGGTCCAGGAGCCAATTTCCTGGTTCCAAGTCCCAGCAAGGACTGCCAAAAAAACAGCCAAAACAAGTTGTAGTGAGAAGAATCCAGAAATCTACATCACATTTTGAAAAACGGGTGGAGGGGGCATAATGTCAAAGAGAACAGGAAAGCCTCTGGCCTCCAAAAAAAGATGGGCTATCCATTAAAATAAAAGTGGCCCCAAGACCACACTTTGCCCACCCCTGACCTAAAACAAGCAGGCGGCGTCTGGGCCCCGGTGTGCCGCGTTACCTTCGGCAGGAGATGCCAGCTCCCAGGGAGGGGTGAATATCTCCCTCAAGTCCCTGAGCAAGGTGTCGGCACTGAGCTCATTCCCAAGTGGTTCGGGTTTAACGCCGGGTTCCTGGGCGGCTGAAAGAAATGCAAAAGAGCAAGCAGGGCACCCGTGGGTGACACAAGCCAGGAGGAAGGACCCCCTCCACCCCCTGGAAAGGAGGAATAAAGAGGGCGGCTCTAAGAGTTCTGAGTCAGGGCTGAGGAGAGGCATGCAGCAACCGGGCACCGTTAGGAAAGGAATCTCAAAGCCATCACAAAGCCAGGCAAAAGGAGACGAGAGCTCTTGCGAGGACATGCTTGGAAGAAACAAAACAATGAGGCATGAGAACCACAATAAGAAACATGCAAATATGCAAACATTTTAGGGCAAACGTAACATCATGACTTAGATCTTGCATGGCAGGGGGTTGGACTGGATGGCCCATGTGGTCTCTTCCAACTCTACATTTCTATGATTCTATGAAAGCCAGGGTGGTATAGTGGTTTGAGCGCCGGACTATGACTCTGGAAACCAGGGTATGATTCCCGGCTCAGCCATGGAAACCCACTCAGTGACCTTGGGTGCATCCCACACCCTCAGCCCCCAGAAAACCCCACAATCAGTTCACCTTAGTGTTGCCAGAAGTCAGAAATTACTTGAAGGCATATAAAGACAACACGGTTATGACTTAAGGAAGACATCAGAGTCCCCAGCAGCCGGTGCAAACCACAGATAAGAAGTGCCAAGCTGGCAAGGCACGGAGGCTCCAGGCGCAGCTTGGGTGGGCAACTATGCTGGGGGCATTATGAGCCCTCGTGCAGACCCTGGAGAACTTTACCCCCCCCAACACACCTCCACTGCAAAGAAAGAAAGACAGAAAAAGAAAACAATTTTTTCAGCCTCAAATCCTGTCTAAGCATAGGGGGCCATTTTTAGCTTCTCCAAGCCAATTCAGACTCAGGAGATCCTTTTTTTAAAAAAACCGTAAGTGATTGGAAGTCTCTTCTGTTTTATTTTCCTGTTTTAAATAAGAGACCTCTCATGGACCTAAGATCGCCTCAGTTGGGACAAAAACATGGTGAAAATGCTCACCCAACACCATCTAGACAGATTTGGGAACAAAAAAAAAGGAATGAAAAAATTGACCCGAGAGCCCACGGAGACCACAAAGAAAGCACCGGGGGCCACTCTTTGCCCACCCCTCTTGTAGGCCAGTGCTTCAAAAACCAGCCTGTCTCCACCAAGACCTCCTCACCCCTGCTGGTAGAACAGGGCCTTTGTAACTGTGGCCCCTAGGCAGTCAGGACTTCCTCCCCAGGGAGAGGTACCCGGAAGTGGTTCAACCGGCAGCTAAGACCGTCGTTCCTCAGCAGCTGTTCCAGGATTTTAAGCCAGCATGGGGCATCCACTATCTTGTCTTGAATTTCACGAACTGTTATGGTTGAACATTTTCAGGGGGTTTCTTATCGTCAGGTTAGGGAACGCTTTTGAGTATTGTTGCTTTTTGTTAATATACGCAGACATGGTTAAAAGGATTAGAAAAGTCCTTAAATACCAGGATTTGAGATAAGCATTGGGTCTGGCAGGCTGATCAAAGCAACAGCTGGAGTTAATATCTGAACTCAACCTGCTCTTCCTCCTTGAATATTTTAGTATGAGAAGTGATATGAGATCTCCCTGCCGCGCCGGCAAAAATACCAGAGGAGCATCAGCCAAAACACTGAGCTACACAAGCCAGAGCTCTGCTCCTCATGGCAGATGGCACGACCCTTTAATTCATGAAGGCACTTCTAAATCTAACACACAGCTGCTGCCTTAAGTGCATTTGCTAATTACCACAAGTATTATACAGACTAATGTTTGCTCTATTCTGTACTTAAACCTTTAATTGAGGTGGCTGTCGCATCAACCTGTATTCGGGCAATTCTGGAAAGAGCAGCTGACACGCTGATACCAATAAAATTGCTCAAGTCTTCCTTCTGCTCTTTACTGCTTCACTTTGCGTAGGTGCAAACTCCTGATCTAGAAAAGGTACTGACAGATTCGATAAGATATTCATCTCAGCTGGAGGAGCTATGAAGTTTTGCCAACCTATGCCCAGGACAAAAATATTCCATCTCCCCAGAGTATGGAAAGGTCCCTCTCTTGAAATATTACACATCCAGCAACAATGCTATCGACAAGATAGGATATGTCAAGAGGAGGGCAACCAAAACGGCAGAAGGTCGGGCAACCACAACCTATCAGGGATGGCTTAGGGAGCTGGTTATGTTTACCTTGGAGAAGAGAAAGAGGAGGAGTTGTATGATAAAGCCATCTTTAAATATCTAAAGGAATGTCATGTGTAAAGTGGAGCCAGCTTCTTCTCCACTGCCCCAGTGGCCAGAAGACAAACCAGTGGATTCACATAACAAGAAAAGAGGGAGATCACTGAGTCCACCCAAATCTGTGCGTCTTTCAGGATCTCTTATCTACGCCTTCAAGCATGGCAGGGGGTTGACTGTTAAGCTGCCAACAGGGTCACACAACACACCTCTCAGCCTCCTCTCAGAAGCCCAATTGATGTCGACACTAACATCATTCTGAGCTTACGTAACAATGCATTTTTGTTTTCTTACCACGGGAATTCACTGAATCCACCCAAATTTGTGCAGCCACCTGATTATCAATGGCCTTAATTTGCTTTAACTGGTTTTAAACCACCACGGTTTAATTTTTCAAATTGTTTAGCATGCTGGTAGCCTGTTTAAATTATTCTTACTGATTTAAATTGCTTTAGACAGTTTGAACAGATTTTACTGCATGCCGCCCTGAGATCCCTGGACATAAATAAATAAACCACACACATTACACACAAAGTCTTTGGCTCTTTGCGCTTTCTCCACCTAAACGACTTCCTCTACCCGCAAAACCATCCGGTCCCTCCCTAAACTGCAAACCCCAAGATTCCATAGGATGTTGAAAGTGGAATAATCGCGCTATAAGAGTGTAGTGCGGAAATGGCCTATATTGAAGCATTCAGAAAAATACTGTTCCCTCTTGCAGAAAAGAAGTGGACTTATAATAAATATTCGTGACAAAGACAGCAACCTAGACCAAGGGTGACAGAACATGCAATCCTCCAGATGACGTTAGACTGAAATTCCCACCAACACGGCCAACTAGTGAAGGATGATGGTGGTTGCAGTCCAGCAACATCTGAAGATTGCATGTTCTATCACTTCCAGATGTTTCTCACCCCGCCTTATATCCTAGAATTACAAGAAGACTATAGATATAAATGCCCAGCTATAGAAACCCAACAGCCCAGCAAATGATTTTAAGGAGCAAAACCCTGCACAGTCCTTACCTTTCTTTGTTCCTGGCCGAGAAGCACCGAAAAATTTCTTCACGGTGGTCACCTTGCGTGACTTCTCATTCGTCTTCTTCTCCTCAAACTTGGTGAAGGTGAGCGACTGGGCCCCCGGCGGGTGCTGTGTGCTGGCGTAGGCCTCCTCCTCCTCCCGCTGGAGCCTGAGGGCCAGACAGAGAGACACACGGGGCCACAGTGAGTCTCAACAGAACACACAGCTCCCCTGGCCCGCGATTAGCATCCCCCCAGAGCCCGGAGACCTGGCAGAGCCCAAATCCTCCACCCAGGCATCTGCAACATTTCGCTCCCTACCCCACCTGGCCTCTCGTCTGGTTATGAAAGCTAAGCAGGGCTGGACCTGGAGAGTCCCTGGATGTGAGATCGGCTGGAGGGCACACCAAGGAGGCCAGCAAGGAATTCTATCCAAAATGCCAGAAAATGGAGGCTGACAAGTTTAGGCTAGATGGGCCAAAGGTCTGCCTCGGCAAAATGCGTATTACTTTGATTGCCAATCAGATTGTCTGTATTAAAAATTATTTTTTAAAAAATAAACAGACCGAAAATGACTGTTCAGTTGCCAACATGGATGTGAAAATTGGCCAGTCTCTTCCAAACTCACTATCCCATAGCATTGTTTCCTTCTGGTTCTGCAGTGAACTGAGAAACAAAAGAACAGGGACATGCATTTCTATCAAACACTCTGTGCCTTTTTCTTGGGAATGTATACTGTCATCGACTGAAGTCGCAGGCATGTTTGGAACACACACGTGATTTTGCGAGCACTCTCCCTTCCAAAAGCTTCCCTCTGCCCTGTCCGGACAAGAAGCCAAAAGTCCAAACTTGCTCCTGCTGGTGTTTCTTCCTCCACTTATATCTTATCTCCTCTCAGCACCCAATTGTTCCCAGAGAGAACAATGGGGGAAATCCCTCAGTAGAGGCAACCCACCAGAGATAAATAGGACCCATCATCATCCCCTCTGCCAGGATGACCCGTAAAGTCATGAATACAACGAGCATCTTATGATCAGGTGGCCAAGCATTTCACAAGAGAAAACAATCAGTTGCGGGCCTATTGCTTCTTGGATGTTATTAGGGTTTAAAGATTTAGCAAATTAAACACAGAGACATGAGAGAGCCGTTCCCCAGGAGGCAACCAAAACTCAGAATGCTGCGGTAACTCCCAGATTTCAAGAACCACAGATGGAAAAGAGCCTTCTCTGTCCAAGGCCTTCAAGACATTGTCAGCCAGATTTTACAATACCAAAAGGACAGCTTGAAAGATTTACTTCTTCGGAGACAAGAGCTCCCCAGTCAGCACTGCCAGCACGCTGGGACTTCTGGTCCAAGAAAAAGTAACTCTTCCAAGCTCTGATGTGATTTGGGGAAAAGAAATTGCCATAGACTCCCTGTCAGGAACCAAGCAGGAAATCTAGCCCAGAAATCAGAAAGAAAAGAGACAGATTTCCCAACACATTTCTAAAATGCCTTTTTTAAAAAATGGGAAAATGTTATTATAATTAATGTCTAAAGCACCTGCACTCACAAAAAACCCAAACACACTTTAGCTCGCACTTCCCACACCTTCTTCCAATGACTTCCCACGTTACCAAGGCAGAAAGTGGTACTTCTAGGGGATCACACAGAACCCCTCATCCTGAAAATCAAGCAGAACTCATAGCACTTGTTTTAAAGGTCTTCCACAGTGTACGCCCTCCGCCATGTCTTCTTAAATTTGCAGACTGGTCAAGGCATGGCGTTTCCTTTCAGTGAGGTGAAGACCTGGAGAACTTGGAAAAGGCCCAGGTATCACTCCGCAGACAACTTCAGCCTCCAGTTCAGCAAACGCATTCACGACTTCTCCATTGCAGCTCCACGGACCAGGTGCAGAGCAGAATAAAGGATTTTACTCCTCAAAAATGACTGTAATAATAGTAGTAATTTCCCCCTTACCTCTCAGCCAGCTCCCAGTCTTCTTGGATCTGCTTCTGCCTGGCCTTTTGGTACTCCTCCCGCCAGCATTTGGAGCAGTAGCCCTGCCAGGCGAGGTTGCCATAGTAACCACATCCCTTCTTGCACAGCAGCTCCGACTGGTCAACATGGATGCCGCGGCGCTCCGACTTCAGGTTCATCTTGCTCCTGCCGCTGCAGAGAAGAATAGGAAACGACAAGTTATGGTTACAGCCAGAGTGGGCAACGACAGGGGCCCAGGGGCCACACGGACCCTTTAGGGGCCACACGGGCCATCAAATATAAAACCTTCACAACAGGCTGCAATTCCCCTTTCGGGTTTCAAAAGCAGATATTGCTGATATTAGTGCAGGGCGGCCCACATGGTACTTAAAAAGTGAACTGCCACTTGTTAAAAGATATGGTGAAATTTGCATTCTTGTGGCAGAAAGAGCTGTGTTCTTTGTCTCTCTCTTTAATTCTCTCCCTCTTTAATTCTCTCTCTCTCACACACACACACGCATACACACACACACACGGGGAGGGCTAACCTAGCTTCCTGGGAAAGGGAATTCCACAATCTGGGAGCTGTCAAAAGGAAGGCCTTAGTTTCCCTGGATGTCTCTTTTCCCCCTCTAAAGCCATCCAAATTGGCAGCCATGGACACCTCTTGCAGCTGGGAGTTCCACAGTTCAACTACATGGGGTGTAAAGAAGCCCTTCCGATTTTCCACAGCATTGCTCCCTCATCATAGATACGGGTAGGGCCGAGGCCACGAGAACAGAGCCTGGCTTAAGGACACGTTAAGTTCCCTGCTACAAACCCTCTGCACTTTCCATCCAGCTCTCACCGGGCACCCAGCACCTTCCCTTCCATTTACCCCACTACCAGTTGTACACCAAAGGCAATGGAAGGAATGAGGGATCCCAGTCCCAACTGGCACCCCCAGTACCAAACTGGAGCAGTCTCCCAACCCAGAGGGCCAGCAGCCAGGAACAGGGAGCTCTCTCTGCCTGAGCAATTCTGCAACTTTTTTGATCTGAGAGTATCAAAAACTAGCAGGGCATGGCGGACATGTGGCTGCTAAGTCACCCATCTCTGCTCTTAACGTATTTGCTGCTCCACAAAGACCCCAAGGGCCACCCAAACCCATCTTGCCAAGCAGGACGACTCAATCAAAGCACAGACGACCATCCGGCCTCTCTTTAAAAACCTCCAAAGAACAAGACTCCACCACACTCCTTTAAGGCAGCAGCAGATTCCACAGTTGAACAAAATACAAAGGTAGCCACCATTCTCCCTCAACTAGAGATATAATTTGTCACTGATTTTCTTCTCAAATGACACATGAATCATTTTAGCCACTTTCTTCCCACTGTGAGAAAAATCTTCCAAAACTGTTTTCAAACCCGATTCGTAATTTGGAACTTTGTGCAAAATTTGCACAGGAAAAACTGTTTCCCACTCAGAAAACGCTGCTCTCTGGGCAAAACAACCACATGCAAACTTTGTGCAGAAAAAGTCTTGAACTGTAAAGATTCCAAAATTCTTCTCATCACAAATTCCTTGATTGTCAATAAAGCATGTTTTTTCCTGCCATTTTTCAAATACTTTCAAACATTTTAACCACCCATTGGCAGGAAACACAGTGGAAAGCAGATGGTAAGCAGAAGAAAGATAAGAATTCTCACCCTTGACTGAGCAAAGCAGGGAAAAGGGCACACCAACTAAAACTGAGACGGGGGGAAAAAAACGTCCCTCACCTTTTTCTGAGTGGAAGAATGGAAGCAAACGGGGCAGTGCCCCGGGGAAATTCCCCCCCACGCTCTCTTTGCAGCCAGGGAGTCTCCCGGGCACCTTCGTCCACGTTGGCCCCTGTCCCAGTCATGTGGCTGCGATGGCGGAGGCACTTGGGAATGTCTCTGGTATGCGAGAGGCCTCAACTCACACCCAACCGCACGGAAAGGACTGGCGGGATGACTCATCCTCGGGTATTTTCCATGACTCTAGGAAGCCGCCCAGCAGGACGGTCTGGGTCGTTGCCGACTGGGTCTAGAACAGGGCTCTGAGGCCAGAACGGGGACCTTCGGAGAACCCAGACTGGGGCTCGGGGCACCCAAAACAAGAAAGATGGTAGGCAGGAGTGAGAGATATTTCGCCCAGGGCAGGATGAGACCTGAAAAGCTCTATCAGTGCAGCTTTCAGAGGGGCAAAATGAAGGCACTGTCCATTCCAAATAAGAAATCCATGGATGAATTTTTTCTTCATTTCCCAAATTCCCAGCACTGAAGTCACCTGGAACTTCAGCCCAGCATTGGGAAATACGGGTTTAGCTGCCCATCCAAAGTAAAGGAGCAGGCAAAGGGACCAAGGGAATGGAAACACAACAGACAGAAGATTCTTGGGTAAACAGTTTCCAATGTTTCCCTCTCTGTAGTGCTAAGAATTTGGGGACTGAAGGAAAAATTCAGTTCTTAATCTTCCTGTACCCACAACCCAGCCCCACCATGGTTAGGGGGAAAGTTTAGACTCAAAATGGCAAAAAAATCTCTCTTTCCAGTTTTAACAACACCTTGTTTAGTCTTAATTTGGATCAGAGAATTACGGAATTGGAAGGGACCGCAAGGGCTACCTAGTCCACCCCTGTCCTGCCATTTTAAAAATGGCTCTATCTCACTGCTCAGCTTTATCTACTCCACGCTCAACTACCCAGTTCCCCCAAGCCATTCCTTACAGTGTTCTCTTTTTCCCTCAAAGCCTACCTCACAGGGTTATTGTGAGGGCAGAATGCAAACAGCTTCCCACGATTTTATTCAAGATCTGCGGCCTTGGCATACCAAGATCTGAGCTTCTAAATCACCTACAACTTTTTAATTTGGGGGATGATAAGGAGAGAGGAAGCGTGGTGCAATGATATGAGCACTGGACTACCACCTGGAGACCCGGGTTCAATTTCCCACTCGGCCACGGAAACCCTCGGGGTGACCTTGGGCAAGTCACACTCTCTCAGCCCCAGAAAACCCCATGATGGGCTTGCCTGAGGGTCACTCTAAGGCAGAAACAACTTGAAGGCACACAACAAGGGCGTGTGGCAAAGCTGCACCTCAAAAAATAACATAACTAGGAAACTGACCTTACTTTATTGGCTTAACAAGTAGCAGCTTCTAGTTACTCCCAAACGTTACTTTTAGCAGGTAATTTTAGATGTTTTCGGACAATTCTTCCATGAAATTCCAATCAACTGCAAGGTGTATATTTATCCCTTAAAAAACAGTACAGTGTAACAAGAAAGCAGGAAAAACTGAAATAACTTAACAAGTTACTTTTTATCACTGCAGCAAACAATGGCAACACATTAGTTTCCAAACAGGATAGGAAGTGAGGGGAAACAAATTATCTTTTTAAAAAAACTGGGCAGAATTCAGTATAGTGGGTCCCCGGTGTGGTTCCAGGACCCCCGTGGATACCAAAATTCATGAGTGCTCAAGTCCCATTAGGTACAATGGTGCAGCAAAATGACAGCCCTTACATAAAATGGCAAAATCAAAGCTTGCTTTTGGCACTACTTTTTTTAATGTTTTCAAGCTGTGGTCGGCTTAACCCGTGGCAACAGAATCTGTGGATACAAAGGGCTGAATGTACAGGATTTATCTCTGCGGGAAATCGAACTGAGCAGTTTTGCGGTGTCCGTATGCAGCCAGGGGCACTTGTGACATTGCTGTGTAGGGCGACTGCTGCGTGCCGGGCGCTCCCAATGCACTCCAGGAATGCCAGCTAGGCAATGCTGATGTGCATCGGTTGCGCCCAACGCACATGCAGACGCTCTTGATGGTGCCCTGCTCCACATTCTCACAATTTCCTCGTTACGCAGTATAGACGGCCACACAGAATCAAAGGCAACGCTTTACGCTCCCTGCAAGGACGATCCCATTTTCTTGCATTTCGCTCCAATGTGCAAAACCTACTTGCAAAAACGCACACATTTTCTCCAAAACCAGCCAAAGTAAGAAAGTACACTGTGAAGGATATCCTCCCCCTGCCCCAAACCTTGGGGTTTTCTCATTTGCTTCAGAGAATAAACTAGGTCAGGATTTACCTTCCTATCCAGAAAACAGGTCACCCTCGCCTCTGCAAGCCTGCCTTCCCTCCCCACCTCCTGAACATTTGCTCTCACCGTCTGATCTAATCAACTTAAACCCTGAGTTGGTTAATCTACAGAGGTAAACCGATTAAGGGCTGCAATGAAAGGACTAAGCGAGGGCAGGGCGCCTGGAAGGAAGGAATCGGGAGAAAGAAAGAGAGGAATTGGATCAGCTTGGAAGTGTGGAAAGGAGATTTCCCCCCCACTCATACAATGAAGACTGCCACTTTCGCTCCAAAAATCAAAGTGGACGCTGGCCCAGAGCGAAAAGACTGTGTAGAGACCTTCCAGAAGGCCAGTCTTCCAGAAGGTACTGGGTTCAATCCCCAGTAACTGCAGCTAAACAGGAAGAACTGGATATACCTGATATCGAGTCAGACTTTTGACCCATCCAACTCAATACTGTCCACACTAACTGGCAGCTACAGCCTTTCAGGGTTTCAGGAAAAGTGGTTTTCCCTCTCAGCCCTACCTGGAGATCAAACCTGGGCCCTTCCATCTACAAAACATGAATTTGGTACCAGGCTATGGAGAATTAAGATTCTAGTTCTTGCAGTTCTGAAAAAAAAACAATTTGAATTTACTGGGAACATTTAAGCTTCTCTGTACTGAGTCAGACTGTCACTATCCATGCTCAGAATTACTTGTATTATCCAGTAATTACTTTTTTAAAAAATTATTAAGTCCACAGCATTTCAGAGAATACGAATATGTACATACATGTCTATATACATATCCATCTACAAACAGTACTTTTCTTCTTATATTTAAAATACTTTTTGCTTAGATATCTGTATCTTCTTAACCTTGTTAAGGTGAACAACAAATCTCTCCTTACACCTCTAATCTATTCCTCCTTCTAGCTGTCCTTTTGCTAGAGGTCTTCCTGCTAAATTTCTGTTTCTTCTATTCCCATTTCAACAAACTTTATAAGACTTTCTGCTTTTCAATGCATACACTCTTGTTTCAGCATAAAACATAAGTTATAGAAAGGAAAACAACATTGTTTAGACTGATTTTTCTACTTTAACTGCGGTTTGTAATAGTCTTTTCCTTACCAGCTTATAACCATACCGTACTTTTTTTTTTTACTAAGAAATTCCTTATTCAGCAGTTACTTTTAAAAACTAATCTGTCCCTTTATTCATCATAGCATTTTAAAAGCAGACAGCTGCTGTTACTCATGGCAGTAATGCAAACAAGTTATTCCCCACATGACTTATGGTACTGCTCATTGCTTTTTCCATCGCTTTCTGGTAGTTTTTTGAAAAAGGGATTACTATTATTAACTCTTTTGCCATCCTCCCTTTTCCACTAAAACTGGTATATCTGGGCAAAATCCTTAGGATGTTTAAGAAATGACATAAAACCTTCTAATTTACTACTTGCAAGCTTGACTCTCACCAGGCATTCAGGTGAGTTCTCAGCTCTACCTGGAGATAAGAGAGAGGAAGACTTCCACATGTAAAGCGTGGAGGCCGGGGGTGAGGAAGGACCCTTCTCAGCCCAGGATCCCGGAAATGAGACCAAGACACAAGGACTGTGGCGTTTTATTCAAGCTTCGGGGGACTAATACCCTTTTTTTAAAGTGTACAGGCATAAGGTTTTAAGTTGTTACAGCTTTTCCCACTGTTGTTTAGCTTAATAATTTTTAATCTCGTTTCAATTATTTATAGTTTGAATCTGGAAGTGTTCTAAATTTTATTTATTGCCTACGTTGCACTGAGATCCCATGGTAAAGGACAGGACAGAGATGTTTTAATGAAATAAAGGATTAAGCATCCAATTCAAGGCAAAAGTAACTCAGGGTGCCCACAAACTATGTGCGTGACCATGTCTTGATCTTTGTATCTTCCCTGGGCACAAATGTGTTTACTTATCACTTCTTGTGCAACTCTGCGTTAAAAATGCCCATCACATGGGACTTGGAAGAGCCAGGCTCAGCCATTAAACACACTGGGTAACCTTGGGCCAGGCCTACTCGCTCTCTTTTTTACAGTGTGGCCTACCTTGCAGGGTTGTGCTGAGGCTGAAGCAGTAAAGGACGAGCCTTGAGCTAACTGGAGCAAGAATAACACAATAAATAAAAAATAATAAGCTCACAGGGTGACCTCAGAGAAGCACCTCCCCTTTCTCTCATTTTCTCTTAGCCTGTCCTACCTCCCAAGGTTGTTGTGAGGCTAAAAGCGTCAGAAAAAGGGGAGGAGAGGCTTGGACTCAAGGAGAGGAAAAAAAGGGATGGAAATACAGCAAATAAAAAAACCAAATAAATAAGACAAACAACTCTCTTTTTCTCTGGTCTCCCAGTCTTTCCCCACCCATCCCTCCCCCTAGTTTACTATTATATGTTACACAACGGTTATAGTGGCAAAAAGATTATAGATAATTGTATAACACACACATGAGAGCCAGTACGATGCCGTGGTTTGGGCGTTCAACTACAACTCTGGGAAACCAGGGTTCAAATCCCCATTGAGCCCTTTAAACCCACTTGGTGACCCTGGGTGTATAACACACTCTCAGCCTCAGAAGATGGCAAAAGGCAAAGCCCCCCTGAACAAATCTTGCCAAGAAAACCGTAGGGTTGTCATAAGTCAGAAACAACTTGGAGGCACACACCAACAACAGTACACATACAAAATAGGTTTTACATTTAAGTAAGTGTGTACAAATACTATACACTCATATATTAGCAAGCAATAACAAAAGAGATATAGTGTTGGGGTTTGAGTGCTGAACTCCAAGAGATCAGGGTTCAAATTCCCCCTTAGCCACGGACCCCCTGCCACAGTTTACTGAGGGGGGACACGTACACATACATACGCATGTGTGTGTGATTAAAAGTTGCAGCCTAAATATGCTGAAGGCAGTAGACCTGTCTGATCTTGGAGGCTAAGCAGGGTCAGCCTTGGATAGTCCTTGGATGGTGGACTGCCAAGGAATAGCAGGTGCTGTGGGCTATATTTCAAACTGGCAAAACCATCTCTGAGGACTCCTTGCTCAAGAAAACCCTATGAAATGGGGTTGCCATAAGTCAGCAGGCAACTTGAAGACACACACGCGCTTTGCCTAAATATCCTAAATGCATTGGGCCCCATCGGATTTTGGAAGCTAAGCAGGCCCAACCCTGGTCAGTCCTTAGATGGGAGATCACTGATCAATACCATGTGCTGGAGGCTCTGTTTCAGAGGAAGAAACTGGCAAAACCCCTTCTGAGCATTCCTTGCCTAAAAAAAGCTCTGGGGGAAAAACTCATGGGGTCACCAGAAGTCAAGAGACAACTGGAAGGCAGGCACGCGCGCGCACACACGATTAAAAGCAAACCAACAGCATGTCTCTCAAGTTCGTCCTGGATCCCGAAAGCATGCAATTAGTCTCTCTCTCTCTCTTAGATACATAGACATACCTATATATTTTATTTATTATATATACATACTTACACACATACAGGCACACATACACACACACACTGAAGTGGTCAACAGACAGTTGTTTAAAAAAAAATATTTATTTACTGTATTTGTAGGCCGCCTTTCTCCTGGAACTGGGACCCAAGGCGGCTTCCAACAATAAAAACACATTCAAGCACATTAAAAAAAAAAATTAAACCCATTAAATTCACCAAAACATTTAAAAATACATATTTCCATTTGTAAATAATTTATAAATAATTTACAAGTCTTTACAAGTAAATATAAAAAAATATAAAAGGAGGAAGCGCCTGGGTTCTCGCCTTCTTCACTTGCCAAAGATGGACCACACATTCAACACAAATATATATATATATACACACTCACACACACATTAAAAGCAGTGTCATAATGGTAATTCCGTACTTGCCCTTACCCTGGGACGCGGGGGCGGCGGCCCCGCCTGCTCCTCCTTTCTGGGAAGGGCCCGGGGCCCGGGGCCCGGCTCCTCCGCCTCGCCCGGCCTCCCCTCGCCTCCCCTCCGCTTCCCTCCCCGGCGGCGGCGGCGGCGGCGGCGGCGGCGCCTCCGACTCCCTTCCCGGCCTCCCGCTTCCGCTCCCTTCCTCCTCCCCTTCTCAGCGTCCTTCTGGCGGCGTCACTTCCACTGCAAAGGGGAAACAGCCTCACCATAGAGTCGCCTCTAGAGAGGCCTTTTACTCCTCCCACCGCCGTCGAGGTCGTTGGACTACGACTCCCAGAAGGCCACGGGAAGGCACGGCCGGGGGGCTACAGCGTTGCCGGCCGGCCAGTGGGATTGTGGGAGTTGTTGTCCTCGGCGCCCACGCTCCTTAAGGCAACGGCGCTCAGGTTAAAACCGAGGAGTCATAGAGATCAAACGTGGCACAATACTCTTTTTTTCCGGTTCCCATTCGGACGGCCTCCCTCCCCCCGCAATGCGTGGAGGAGGGATCAGTTAAGAAGCGGAAAATATAAAATTGAGTCATTTTGTTAAAAAAGAGTTACAATTTAGACAGACAGACAGACAGACAATTAGAAGCACCGGTGGTTCTTTTACTGTCGCCCTGTGAAGCCTGTACTGAAAGGCTTTGTTATTTGACAAGGATCCATCTTATGTCAATTTCCACTTATGTCAAGCCTTTGTCTTCAGCGACCTAGACCCTGAATTTCAGCACGGCCCGTGAAATTGGCTATAGACGCCTTCTAACACTCTCTCTCAGCCAAGCTGGAGGCTTGCATTGCATTTTCCGGCACCAGGTCCTGCTGCGGAGGGAGAACTTCTTTCCAAGGTCCAGCCGGAGCATCAGCCACACTTCTTTCCCCAACGTAATCCTTTCCAGCTATATCTTCCCCCCCCTCCCAAAAATAAGGCTGACAGTGGGTGTCACACACCCTCCCCCCTTCATTTTTACCCCTGCAACAACCCTGCAAGGAAGCTCAGACTGCGAGAGAGTGTGACCAGCCCAAGGTTGCCCATCAGCAGGTATGGCCCAGTGGGGACGTGAAGCAGGCGCCCCGGTACCAGTCTGTCTGCGATACCAGACCACAGCAGAGATGCGGAATCAGGATCCAAACACCAATGGCAGGATATAATCGAATGGCACGAAATCAAATCAAAAAATAACCATAAGGAACGCCAAGATACCACTCCAAGCAACAAATGGCAGGGGAGATCGTTGCATTTTCATAATTTTTGAACAGTTTTTGAGATATTGTAATGAAATATTTAAAGTACGCTGAGTCAAAGTATAGAGCCAGTATGGGGCAGGGACCTTGGTCAAGTCACGTACTCTCAGCCTCAGAGGAAGGCAAAGGCTCACAGAAAAGACTTGAAGGCACGCAAAAAACAATAACAACAACAACCTATCCATATTGAGTGTTTGGAACTGCTGTTATTGTGTGCTTCTTCAAGTCATTTCCAACCTACGGCGACCCTAAGGCAAATCTATCACAGGACTTTTCTTGGCAGGATTTGTTCAGAGGGGCCTTCCTTTCATCTCAGACATCTCTTAGGATCTGAACATATGTTTAATCTGTTTTCCATATCACAAAACTCCCCACTCCACCACTACCACCCTTGTGTAAGATCTGGGAGGAGAAATTAATTCTAGCTCTGCTTTCTTTTTTCCAGATTTCAAAAATATATACATAGTTGTGATCTGAGTCAGCTAGCGACTGAAATGAGATCATTTATTGCACCACAGAGACACACAGCATGTCCAGATACAAAATACAGTTTAGACAGGGAGGAATGGTGCGGCATCACACAAATAAATGGTTTTATCACAGCATTTCCATTTCAAAAACAGTAACTTACTCCTACCAATCTGCTTACATTTCAGCCTTTGTTATTTTTTTCTAAAGGCACGTACAACTCTAGGCATGATTGTCTGTGAGTAGATCTCACTGTGGTTTACTTCTGAGTAGACATGCCCAGGCTTGCACAGGAAAGTGTCATCGTCAATACACAACGTGTGGAGAAAACATTAAATAACAAAACTTTAAATAACAGTCATTAAGGAGTCAGCTTGCCAAAATCTACGTACGTTAATAATCATATAAATAAATGTCAGCTTATTTGTACTAGGAGGAGGGTAAGAAAAGTCTGTAGTCACAAAATCAAGACCACTCTTAACAGCACTCCGGGGAGTGTTAACTGGCACATAAGATCTACCGTGTGTCCATTTCTGACACATGTTTAGGACTAAGTCTTCCCTGAAGAACAAGACGACTGTAAACTCTTTTGAGAGGTTCTGAATTGCAGAAAAACCCAGTATCCTGTCTCTGGCAGCATGCTGTATCTGATGCTGTAGTGGGAAAAACTTTTTGACCTTGGGCCACACACATCCTCGCTGCACTCTCAATTTTTGCAAAGATTTTGTTTGTCCCCTAACCCACCTGGGGAAATTTCACCAAGCTTTGGCTGACCCCAAATTGTTTTAGAAGCCATCAATAGGAAGTGACCCAAAACATGGTAGGATCGCCCTCTAGGGAGTTTGGGGTCCATTTCAGGGCTTGGGGAAAAAATCCCCCCAAAATGGTGTGACCCTGGGGGCCCCCACGAGGCCCATGTTGTTGCTGTTGTTATGTGGCTTCCAGTCATTTCTGACTTATGGCAACCCTAACGGTGACAGGAGGCAACTCGGGAACAGGGATTCCACTCCCACTTCAATCAAGGGTGGGCAAAGTGCAGCCTGCTGTGGACCAGGGTTTAAAAAGAAATTAAAACTTTTAAAAAAATGCCTCTCAATTCCCCCCAAATGCCTTCTAGGAGGCACAGGGGGCATCTTTGCTCCCCGAGCCCATTTTCGTGCCAGAAGAGGTCTTTTTTTTGGGGGAGAAAATATACACAGGAAATAACTTCCTGTTAGAGAAAAAAAGATCTCTCCTGAGCCTAAAATGGCGCAAGGTTATACAAAAACATGAGGAAAACACCCTCCACACCCCTAGATAATGCTTGAGGTCATTTGAGGGCAAAAAAGATTTTATGGGTGGGGGGGAAGGTTGGCAAGGTGCCGTCCCCTGAGGGGTTCTATGCCTCCCCAGCCAGCCACAGTTTCCCAGTCCAGATGTAAAACTCAGGAGCTCTCAAGGGTTCTTCCAGTCCACAGCAGGGCAAACATAAACCAGAGAAAAACTGGGAAAGTTCCCTATTTGGGATGAGAACTCCCTCACAATCCACTGGCCAGCATGGCCACCAACAGAGATTCAGAATTAATGGGTGTGATTTTAAAACACACACAAACAAAAGAGAATGTTCCAGCAACAACTCTCCTTCTTCTAAAAAATATACTACTTCTGAAATACTTCAGCATTCTGGGAAAAGCCTTTTTTCTTTTCCAAAAAGGAAGCGACAGCAACAGGTCGTCTCAGCAGACGGACACAGTGTAAACTCAAGCGAATACTTCTGAAACGAAGAGGGAGGATGAGACTCTCAGAAGGAGGGGTATTGCTAGGGTACAACCCTAAAGTGTGGGCAGGTAGGCAGGTGAGGGGCACAGGTCAATGGCGTCAACTGTGTGGGGCGGAGGGTACGTGTGTGTTTTTCAACGGTGCTCATGAGCCCTTTGAAAAGTTCCATGCACAGGAATAATCCAAAACGATTCCCCCAAAGCTACAATTCTACGCAGCGGCCACACTGAGTCTTTCCCTGCTGATTCTCCTTCTTGGAAACTGACAGCACAGGTGCATTCGTGCATAGCTAGAAAAGGAGGATCCAGTCTCCTACCGAGACAGGTAAGGCTCCCGTGTGTTTCCGCTTGCGGGATCGAGGAGCACTGAAGACGGCCAAGACGACCCATGAAAACCCGCCCATTCTCATGAGACGCCACAGTCTCACCACCATGTGATCTTAAACTCATAGATGGGGCGCTTGCAGTAGTAGTGGTTAACCAGGTGCTTGTCGCAGACGCCGATGCACTGGTGGTCGACGGTGATGCCCCGGTTCGAAAGGTCTGTCACGATGCAGTGGAGGAGGTCGTAGACATCTGCCACGGCCTCCCAGGGCCCGAAGGAGACGTCCACCTCGCAGTGGTGCTCGAAGAGCTTGGACTCTCCCTCGCTCCGATCAAAGCGCAGGGAGTTGAAGAGCGGGCACTCATAGGGCGTGATGGGCATCTCCTCTTTGAAGACACAGATCTTCAGCTTGGCGAAGCGGGCTTTCCGCTGCATGGCCCGCAGCTTGGCAATTTCGATGATCCGCTCCAAGTGGTCTGCAAACAAGGATGGAAATCGTCAAAAAAATGGACAATTTAAGCCATTTTTCCCCTGCTGAGAGAATCATGGATGAGCTGGAAGGGGCCTCACAGGCCATCAAGTCCAACACTCAATGAAGGAACTCCAGAGAGAGCAAGAGTGGGCGAAGTACCACCTCCAGACTATGCATTCGCAGAGGTAAAAAAAAATAACAATTTTTTCCCTAAAAACATGTTTTTCTTCCAAAATGCCCTCTAAAAGCTCTCTAGGAGGTGTGGAGGGGATTTCCAGCTTGTTTTCTGGCCACCCTAGGCTAAATAAAATGTTTACAAAATTGTAAATTACAATTTCAAAATTACAAAATCCTTGCAAAATATTTATGCATGCATGCCCCAAAACATTCAGGTATTTCCACCATGTTTTGGGCCTGGCCTGGGCCAATTTTGACCCAAGAGAGGCATTTTTTGAAACAGGAAGTAAACAGGAAGTAACTTTTGCTCACTTCCTATTTACTTGGAACAGAGAGAGGACGGCTGTCCAAAAGGTATTGCTTCATAGCAATCAGATCATCTTTGTTTCAGCCACTCCCAAGCACCTCTTCTCTCCCTATCTTACAGTCAATGCCTTCCAATCCCAAACCTCTCATGATCTGCCCCAAGGCAATTCCAAACTACTCCTGAGGTTTGCTTGCAGATTTACCTTTGTAATAGGGCATTAAGCCCAGGAAGGCTTGCCGGACCTTCTCTCCTTTCAGGGGCTGGAGCTCTTCAAGGCTGTCTAGCAACGGTCCTATGGAATAGTACTGTGCCTCCTTGTAAACTGACCTCACCCGTTCTCTCGGAGGCAAGTCGCCCGAACGCAGAAAGTTCAGCACATCCCTGAAAAGGAAGGGAGGGAAAAAGAAACTGAAACCAAGGAAGAAGGAAATTCAATTCAGTCACTGCGATTTGCTTTTGCAAAGCATGCTAGGCTTCCGTATCTAATGGAGTGATTAGTTAGATCAACTGATCAAGGTTTTCTTTAACTAGGAAAGGTGACACTGACGAATCAAACAGGAGATTATTTTTTATTTGTAATAAAAACTGCAGATCACAAGCACAAAGAAGTGTTCCCTCTTCATTCGCAGACAGGAGATGCCCTTCTCACGGAGGAACGCATCAGTCCTAGGATAAGAGATAAATGACTTTTTTCCTCTTTAGTCCCACTATATTTATTCATAGGCATAGGTAATGGACCAATCAAATGATGAAAGGCACCAATCAGAATTCTAGTTTTCAGGGAACTGAGCTGAACACATTGGGTCTCACTTCTGAGTAGACTTGCAGAGGACGGCAAACTGAAACCGGAGGAAACAAGTGGCTCCAGTATCAGTGGGACAAAGAATCCAATTTGGCTTTTTGTCTGAACTTTAAGGGACCTACTCATGGTGCTTTGAAGCTATTCTTGGGGTAGCAAGTCACCACCCTGGATAGGCTGTTTGAAGTAAAACCAAAAGTGATACTGACATCTCCCACTGTACGGAGAGACTGAAATATCAGCCTACCCATGCCTTCCCAGGTGAAGCGTGGAGCTGGATTTGGGCCCTGAATCGGGTTATGGAGGATTCATGCATACATACACAGACATAGTACTTTTGCAAAAAGAGTCCAGTTTTATGAACACTGGTGTCAGCTGAGCTGAATAGCAAGATGTCGGTCAGATGGACAAGGTTTATTTAAAACAGTAGGTTATTTACAGAACTTTCAGCATTCCATTAAACAGAGAGAAAATGCACAGGCCTTAAAAGGTTGCTCAACAAAAGTTGTGAGATCTACAGAACAGAGTCTTCTGACTCTTCTTAGTGTAAAACATCATCTTCACTAGGCAAACAAGTGTTCTCAGAGCAAGACAGTCAGTTCTCAAATTGTTCTTACTTATCTTATTGACTTTTGATGTAGTTTTATGAAGCCAGTGAGACAGGGACAGAACCAAACCAAAATGTATTCAAAGATCTTCTTAGAATTGCTCAGGAACTCAGAAATGAAATGAATGCTCAGAAATATTTTTGCATCCAACAACACCTCCCTTGACTAATGATTAAGATGTGGTAATTGTAGGCCAGCCCTAGTCAAGTGTACAGAACAAGGTTTATGTCCAACCCCTCACAACTTCTCTCACCATGAGAGGAAACTGTGCCAAATCTGAGCAGCCCACAATAGCCTTTAAGTTCCAACCAAGCAACCACACGCAACCCAGGATGTGTGCCTTGCTTCAAGGCAATCTGGCACTCAGCAACTTTGGGGAAAAAAGTCTTCTGGAGCAACCAGGTATTCAGGGCCTGCTCCAAGTAAGGAAATCAGCTCAAGGAGACAGGGTCTTTGTGTAAAGCAAAGAACAACCCCCTTTCTGTTCTACAAATAGGTGAGTCCTAAACAAAGCAGACCCACCAAATCCGCTACTGAAGGCAAGCAAGTCCCACTGATTCAGTGGGTCTGCTCTAACCAACAAAGGGGTGAGCGCTTGTTCCAAAAAGATGAAGGTTCATATCCCACGTGCTGAGACACCCTGATCTGGTGCCCAGGGATAAAAACAAGAGCAGCTGTTTCGTCCCCCCAATCCTATTAGTGACCCCAGCAGCACCAGCTGAGAGCATCTGTTGCCTGGTTTTTGACCCTGCACCTGAGGCTCACAAGGGGGGGAAAAGAATCCAAGCTGTGGCTCATCATCACGAGGGAAGGCAAGAGAATGTCCCACCTGACTACTGCAGGCTTACCTGCAGAAAAGCTTCATAAACATCAGCTAGGAAAACATTTATTACTACTATTACCGTCGTCATCATTTTAGACGGCAATTGCCCAAATCCCAAGAGCCAGACTGACTGTGGGACTCCTGGATTTGCCATCGTCTAGTTTAACCCCCTGATGGCCATGCAGGAAATCCACAACTCAAGGCCTGGAAACCGTGAAAGTCTGTGAGAAGCGGCTTAGGGAGAGGGGGGGCTTAGACTGGAGAAGAGGAGGTTACCAAAATACCAAGATACCAAAAAAAAAAAAAAGAGTATTGATTTCATTTCACTTAGCCACATGTTCCTCTGTAAAATTAACATATTGTCCTCATTCATAAATTACATGACATGCACATTTCTGTCTTTATGAAGGGCCCACACTCCAAAATAGGAGAATTTTTTGGCCCCCTGTTCAGCCTCTATTAAAGGAAAAGTTTTCCAACCTTCAAACAGGGGGCATCTCTTACAATAAGGTCCGCCTGGCAACCCCTCTCTCCTGCCAAGTATTAACCAGACCCAACCCTGCTTAGCTTTTGAAATTAGACAAGAGATCAGGATGGGATGGTGGATCGTGTTCAGGGAGTTTAGAGTGGCTGCCTGAAAGCTCTTCAAACCATCCTGCTTCCTGGACAGTCCCACCCAGAGCTGGATACTGCCTGACCTGCTGAGAAGATTTTACTTCCTCTATCACTTTTGTGCATCCACCAACTGCACAAGGCCACAACGACAAAGGTGAAAGAGGGCACAGGTCCAAAACAATCCACCTTGCTCATGGGTACCTTTGGGTTGAGTCTGCACCTACCCAAAGTAAGTTCCATCTCTGTCAATAAAGTATCTGCCCTCTGAGTCTGTGGGGATGTAATGCCGGCCGCTGAACATGGCCGAAAGCATGGTGTCTTCATGGCGCCTCAGTGTCGACAACCTGGTCGTGAAATGGATGCCTCCAACGTTCAGTGGAACCACTTCAGGGAACTGGAAGAAAAAAAGACAAACCATTCTTGGTAGGGTGATAAAATGGTGCACCAAGCAAAAAAAGCAGAGACAGAGATGGTTTCTCTTCCTCCCTTCTCATAATACAAAACCTTGGGATCTTCTCTTCTCCAAATCCTTGAACCACCACCTCACTGGCAGTAAATTTAAGAGAAGAGACAAGAAAGGCCTCCTTCCCACAACGCAGAACTTGCTTGTGGAATTTATTGCCACAGGATGTGTGAACGGTCAGAGACTGAGATAACTTTGAAAGACCTTGCTCTGCCTTTCAAGTCATTTCCAGCTGATGGCAACCCTATCATGGGGCGACGGGTGGGGGAGTCTTGGCAACAGTTGTTCAGAAGGCTTTTGCCATGCCTTCCTTTGAGGCTGAGAGAGTGTGACTTGACCAAGGTTACCCAGTCGATTTCCATGGCTGAGGCCAGATTCAAACCCTTGTCTGAAGAGTCACTGTCCATCAAACCACTCCAACACAACGGTTCTCTTTAAAAATCTAGCAGGTTAATAGCCAGAAGGCCTGTGTTTTAACAAAGAGAAGGTATGCTTTTGTCCTTCTGCTGTAACCACTGAGCAGTTAAATATTAGAAATGACAAAAACAAATTTTAAAGATTAGTGAGACCAGAAAATGGTAAAATTGAGAACAATGAGGTGTAACGGATCTAGTGTTGCAGTGAGACCCAAAGATCTAGGTTCATGTCCCCCCTCAGCCACAAAACTGACTGGGAGTGATTTGGACCAGTAGTTCTCTCATATCCCAGCCCACCCCACAGGGCTGTTATGAGAATAAAAAGAGGTGAGTGGAGAGTTCAGTATCATTGGAGAAAGGTAGGAAAGTAAGGGAACAAAAATCCAAAGAAGGGGCAGCAAACAGCAAGGAAAACCAAATAACAAGGGGACAACCCCCCCAGAATTTTTCAAGCCAGTAAGTAAAATGTTTGTGGGAAGACAAAGGTGTTAATCTGACAAACAAGGGAGGGAGCTCACACTGGAGCAGGCTTGGGCACCTGGCCCCAGTCAGAGAGAATGCCGTGCCACGTGCCGACCATCACACTTCAGCTGTCATGAGGACAAGAGAGTCTTTGTTGGCCAGTCTTAACAAGCATACAGGCTGGTATGGAAAGAAACTAGTTTTGGACATGTTGGGCCCAAGCGATTTCAAGCTTTCAAAAACTTTACCTTAGCTCTAGGACGGCAATTGTGCAGCCTTCCATGCCGCAAGCCCCATCGGCCCCAGACTGGCGAGGAATGCTGGGTGCTGTAGTCTAACAGGCATGCACAATTCCCACCCATGCAGCACGGAGATCCCTGGTCCAGCCAGAGTTTGTGAAAGTTACTTCTTTGTATTAAAATCTCCAGAATTCCCCCACTGGACATGGGGAATGCAAGAGGCTTCTGGGAGTGATAGTCCAAAGAAGTAACGTTTCCATGCTCAGGGGCTGGTCAGTGTGGGAAGCGAGGCACCATGCACAATAGAAATACCACCATCACCACCCCTGTGGCATCTTTGGTCTGATCCACCTCCTGGGGCTCCTGTTACGCTCCTGTCACTGCTCAGAAATGACTCAGCAGCAGCTGACTTGATGGAGAAGCTCAGGACAGGCTGCAAGGAAACACAAAAGGGTGCACAGGCAGCCTCAGAGAGGCTGAGAGATCCACCTCTCAGGTACTGAGCCCACTGTGCTCGAGCAGGGTCTTTTAGCCAAACTTCAGGGTGTGTCTGGCATTCAGAGATTGTGAACCTGCAGGACAGCACAACACAGCAGTCGTGATTCACTTGGGCTGCAAAAGAGACTCAAACAAGTGCCCGGCAGGCTGCAGTCTGTGCCCAGGGGGCTAGAGTCAAGGAATGTGGGAACTGCAGTCCAAAACATCCCCCCAAAAAGGACTGATTTGGAAAAAGGCTGCCTGACCACAACAACCAATCAGTAAAATTATACTTTTATGTCCCAGTTTACTTAGAGGAAGAAAAAAAAAGCAACGAAAAGAGGTAACTCCCAACAGAGGGGATGCAGAGAAGAGACAAAGTCTCACAGTGTTGAAAAAAAATCAATTTTATTCTTCCAATTAGCCCAATGCATTTCAGCCTAGTAACATTTAATGGCTTTCTTCAGAGAAATGCAACTTTAAAACTTCTTGCAGGGATTTCAAAAAAAGCATTTTTCTGAAACCCTTGCAGACAGTTTTCAAGCTGCATCCCCGTGAAGAACAGGAATCCTTCCCCGTGGTTTACTCAGAGCACTGATAGGTTGCTCAAAACGTCTGACCCTCTCCGGCAAGTTAACCCAAGACCCTGCCCACAACCCAAAAGTTGACCGCTGGTTCTCAAAGAAGTTTGCACTCACTCAGGGCAGCTTGGAAAGGGTTCCCAGAGAAGAGGCAGCTTCGGCCATGCCGGCGCAGAGGCGACAGAACTTACCCGGCTGTGGGATTGACACCACCGAGCCACTCACCTGCTGGGGCAGGAGAGGCAGGGCATGCTCCGCCTGGGTGGCCGTCGGGGTGGCGGGCTCTTGGAAATCATCCTCTGCCTCTGAGCTTGACATGGCATCGCCGGGGCGTCCACTGGCTTTGTTCTGCCCTGTGACTACCACCATCCCTCTGCCTCTCGGAACCGGGCCTGCTGGGCGGGCAGCCGTGGGGGAGCTAGTGGGGAGAGAAGGGCCATGTGTTCAACACGGAGCCTCCTGTCAGCAAGAGCCGGCTTCTGCAGGGCGGTAGCAGGAGGCAGGACCATGGGACTGCTTGCCAGCCACTGTTTACAAGTGCTACGGCTGTTCTCACAACCAGACAGCGGCTACTCTGTCTGCTGTCTATTGGGAGCAAGAAGAGAGACAGACCGGGAGGAAGCCAGTTTTGCACAAAAAAAGGGAATCAGGAAACCTCCCTGCCTGGATTCCTCATCCAGAGCTTTTCTCCTGGAGGCGGCTGGCTGCCACGGGTTGCAAAGCTGGCTCAACCCGCTCCAGGCTGCAAGGACTGTCAATTTTACTCTTGCAAATCTGATTACCTGCTGGGGAGGGGGGGTGACACCTACTGCCAAGCTGCTATTGGGCAGTTTCTGAGCCTCTCAATCGTTCCCCCAGCCTCTGATTGGCCAGCCTCTATTTGGTCACTCACCTGTCAGCAGGAGGGAGAAGGAGGGTGTTCCCTAACATTGCCCCCACCTCCAAAACATTTCCAAAGAGGCAAAAGGGAGGGATGACTTGGTCGGTCTTGGAAGATCGGCTGTGATTTGTAAGATTCCTCCGGTGTTGCATACGATAATGAAATTGCTCGGCTGATACTAATGGAAACCGTACTCAGTAGAGATGCTGGCCATGCAAAATCAATTTAAGCTGGCAGATCTCAGCAGCCGGATCACTTAGGAACGACTGGGGACAGGGAATTAATTTGGAAGTGTGTTTAACCTGGGCTCTGATGCGCATGCAGAGATCGCCGACGTGGCTTCTTTTCATCAGTTCGTTCCTCGCTCAGCCCAAGACATCACGGCGTGGAACAGTCAACAACACTGGCATCACAAACAACCAGGAGTGGAAGACGGGTGCTCGCCTGCACGTTTAAAATAATAATGACAATAAAGACAAGTCAGCTTGATTAGGAAGCCAGACTTCTGGCAAGAGAGTTATTTTGTGCTGCCAAAATACTCTTCCAACCCCTGGCTGAAAGGTACAATGCACAGCTCCTCCTCTTCTCCTAGAACACAACAACCCAACAGCAATTTGACAACTGGGAGAAGGACAGAGAAAAGCAATGATGGATTTTTTAAAAAAAACAAAACCCTATGCCACCAGCACCTAGAGGTGTCCTGAGAGAGACATCATCCCAGAAATGGGCTGACCTCTCACATCACTAGCATTACTTAATCCAACATCTCCCATGCTAAACACATCTGATTTAGATTTTTTATCACACAGATGCATTTGGCATGCAAATGCTCCACCAGCGTGAACTTCTTTGCACCTAGTTTTAACAGATTTCCCCTGCTTAGCATGGAGCCCAAACAGTAAGCACAGACGCACAAAGGCTTGAAATGCTCCTTTATCCATGGCCACTGGGCTGCCACCTGTTCTAAATTGAGTAGGAAGCTGTCCTATCTCACTGATTCTGTGACACACAGACCTGCCCTCCTTCTGTGAATCACTTCCCTGTCAGATTACTTCCTCACAAAGCCTCTGATCACTTCTTTCTAGAGCCGGATATACCACTTCTGACCATTTTAGGAGGAGTCAGCTGTAGCTGCAGTAGTTTGCAGCAGTAAAAACAGAGCACACTGTGACATCTTAACACGCTCTCATGCTTATTACAGCACACAAACTTTATATATTCCAGGGATGGGCAACTGCAAGTCCAGGAGCCTATTTTCTGTCCCAGAATCTTCCAAGGACTGTACGTACTTAAAAAAATGCTGAGAACCGAAAAGATCAAAAACAAAGCCATACTGAAACTGAAAAAACAAACTGAAAAACACTGCAGTCTTAACAATCAACAGTGTTGAGAGAGCTTGCCACCTATTTATGGTGCTCCTAGAGCCAGTGTTTTTGTTGTTGTGTGCAATTCTTCAACTCACTTCCGGCTTATGGCAAACATCACAGGGTTTTCTCAGCCAGATTTGTTCAGAGAGGATTTGCCTTTGCCTTCCTCTGAGGCTGAGAGAGTGTGAATTGCCCAAGGTCAAGTGGGGATTCATCCCCTATTCTCCTGAGTAGTAATCTAATGCTCAAGTCACTGCATCACACCAGCTCTTATACTGAAGGCAAGACATGTCCCTTTTGGGTCAGAAAAGGGGCAGCCCATGGAACTTGGGGATTCGACACCCACAAAAACAGCCTCCCCAGGCCACATACAACCCCTGTGCCACACTCTGACCAACCCTGATGCATCCTTTATTATATTCTCCTTCCTACAAGATTTTCTTAATCCTGAGAAAAATGTTGAGACACACCCATCTTTGCAATCCAGAAGGAAAAAACTTTCCATTTTCAGCATTTAGAGAAGACAAGACCCATAAAATCAGTTTTACTGCTTCAGGCTAGCGCTTTGCCAATGCTGCCACCCACCCGCTTTTGTTTAAAGCTGCCAGAAAAAAAAGAAATCTCACTTTGTAAATGTGTGTGTGTGTGTGTGTGTGTGTGTGTGTGTGTATCTCCAGCAACATTCAAAACATTCCAGATGCCTGCTTAAATATGCATTCCTGATGCTCTGGAATTTACGATCTTCCTCTGCCTGCAGTTCTGGTGTGATCTGTTATTACCATTTAATGCAGCAAGTGCAAGAGCATAAAATTAACCCCTATCTATTAAGGAAGAGACTTTTAAGGGGTGGGGAAAACAGGTTCTCTGTCAAAACATACAGAAAAGAGTTACACTGAGCCGCTAAAGCAGTACAGCTGGCTTCCCAAAGACCCCTAAATTGACCAAGGGGGTGAGTGGCTACTCACATAACAGTCGCAATCCATCTTATCTGTTTTTACTCATTCTCAGTCCACTGAAGAGAACAAGCTAAGCTCTTACTGAAAATACGTCAACAAAGATTGGCAAAATCTGCCGCAAAGAGGAATGCTTTGTCACTCTGTCTCTCCAAAACTGCTTGCTTGCAAGAACGGCTTGGAAGAAAATACATGCCGAGGGTTTTGGCCCCCAGGGAAGAGAGGAGCAGGTGTCTCTCCCCCTTTGCTGTCCTGGGGGAGCTGAGCAGAGATCAAAACTCCAGCCTCGCTTCGCCCCAGGGTCTGGAAGGGGAGACCAGCAACTGTGTGGCTGCATTACCTGCCTGGAGCTAGCTAAGGCCAGCGGAACCCTGGATGCACAGAAGCTGCAAGAATCAAAGACCCCCTGTGCTCTGAGAGACCAGGGTTCCATTCCCCACTCAGCCATCGAAACCCACTGGGTGACCTTGGGCGTATCACACCCTCTCAGCCCCAGAAAACCCTGCGATAGGTTCATTACTTGAAGACACACAGCTCTGACAGAGAGACAACCACCTCCTTCTCTGATGGGGGCATGGCGTCCCCTTGAAGGCTCCCCTGCTCCCAGCAATAAAGCCCGGATCTGCCCCCAAGGTAACAGTCCTGTCCTTCCCGCCGACCGCCAGCCCTCGCACTCCTACGAACTACAGTGCAGCAAAGCCACGTGGGCCCTGCTCCCAGGCTGCGGAGCGGCCGGCTCCTTCCTCCCTCCCACCCTGGTGGCTCTTCTGGACTCTGACACCCAGCAGCCCCAGCATGGTCTACCATCAGGGATGCTGGGAGTCAGGATGGCATTCTGTGGGGAGCAGAGAGTGAAAGAGGGGGCAGAAGCCAGGCATGGTGTCAGCCCACAGAGGGGCCCCCCAGGAAGACACGCAGCGGAGTTCCATCCTTCTTCTCCACCTCCCACCCCGTCCGGAGGGCATCAGGTTGAGGGAGTCCAGATCCAGGGGCAGAGGAACAGCGCAGTCCAGGGGCGAAAGGGAGAGGGGCCCCGAAGGCGGGGAGGGTGACACGGGGGGCACAGCAGCAACCAAGGAGACAAGGACAGCGTGGCCTGAGCACTGGACCAGGGCCCGGGGCCCGGGGCTCGGTTCCCTGCTCGACCCCGGGCGGCTCACACACTCTCAGCCCCAGAAAACCCCTTGGCAGCTTCACCTTGGGGTCGCCCGAAATCAGAAATGACTTGAAGGCGGACAGAAATGCCCAAGGGAGTGCGCCACAAAGTAGGAGGGGCCAAATGAGGAGGAGGAGCCTCACGAAAGGGGAGGAGCTTCCAGAGAAGGGGGAATACCTTTGGATGAGCCACGGCCCAAGGGGCGGGGCCACGCAAGGAGGAGCTACAGCGAAGAGGGAGGAGTCACCAAAGTGGGCAGAGACTCTTTGAGAAGAGCGGCAAGAGAAGGTCCACGCTGGGCGGAGCTACAGGAAGGGGGAGGGACTATGGAGATAAGTGGGCGGGGCTACCTCAAAGAGAGGGAAGCCAACATAGGGGAGGGGTCGCACACGGAGGAGTTGCTGGGAGGAGCTTCAGCGAAGGGGGAGGAGCTACGGCCTCCCGTCTCCCCAATGGAAGCCAGTAGAACAAACCCTCCCCTCAAGCGGGCCCTCCTGCATCGCTCTCCCTCACCTGCTTCTCCGAAAGAGGGGAACGGCGCCGACAATGCTTCCCTCTTCCTCACCTCAGCGCCCCCTCACGCGAAGCCCGGCCCTCGCCCGCGTATCCGTTGCCTGTGCGCCTCTCCCACCGCCCACCATCCGGGTACTTTCATGAGCGGGCGGGGGTCCGCACGCTGGGAGAGAGGAGGCGGGCCAATGGCATGAGGGCGCCCAAGAGAAACCCCGCCTCCCCCCTCCTACAGACTTTCCATTTGCTGGCTCCTCTGTCTCTCTCCTTGGGCGACGGGGATACCAGTCAGGAGGGTCCTGTCGACCTCCCTGGTAGCCATGGAGACGGAGCGAGCCTCAGACCCGCCCTCTTGTGGGCGGAGGGAGAGAGGGTGGAGCGGGCGCCATCTTGGCTCCGTGGGCGAAGGGCCGTCGCCATGGCAACAAGATGCCGGCTCTTTTGGTGCCTCGGGCCTTTCCTCCGCATCACTGCCGGAGGGACTGCAACCCCCATCAGCCAGCCAGCACAGACGAGAACAGACAGGGGGGCTTGGGGGTCTATCCTTCCAACAGCAGGGCTTGGGAAGCTTCTTTTTCAGATGGCAACTCCCAGCACTGTTAATTCTGTGGATTCTGGGAGCTGCAGTCCAAAACCTCGACGTTTTCATACTAAGGGAGACCGACTGAGCACCGCTGTGCAAAAAAAAATCCTTTTCTGTGTGTGTGTAATTATCTAAAGGCACAAATTACAAACCATTCCAGAAATAGGAGATCCAGGCGGTACAGTAACGTCAACAGTGGACTTTTAGGACAAGCAATCCCAGCATCTCCCCGCGAACGCAGCTGTTGGCCGTTCTGGCTGGGATGGGGGTACTGGGAGTCGCTGCCTGAAGCCCCAAGTGGCCAGGCCCGCAGGAGGATTTGTGCAAAAGGTAGTCCTCCGAAAAGTAACTTTTCTGAGCTCTTGGGTTTGGAGAGGAGTTTGCCTCCGCTTCCGAAAAAGCAGGAAGGCTCAAAGAAACAACTGAGCACTGCTGAGATCTCTAATTATCCAAGAATCTTCACTGCCCCTTGCATTCATTATTTTAAATAAACACTTTATTCTTTGATTCTATCCCCCATTGATTTAAAACCAGCGCAGAGAGACACACGTCTAAACATTCCAGAAACGCATCTCGGCCCCCTCCCAGATGTTGGTCTCCCCCGCCTTGGTGGCAGTCCTTGCGGCCCCCAGAGGGCCCGGGGGCAGCAGACCGGCCCCCAAAGCCCCCCGGAGTTGCCCATCTCTGCTTTCGGTTGCCCCAGGGCTTCTGATTTCCCCACAGAAGCCCTTCTCCCTCCTGCCACAAGAGGCCCCCCTCTGCTCTCTTTTTAATCCACGGCTGTACATTTTATTTTTCCAAATTCCTTGGCTTCTTTACCTCTCCCACGGTTTGAGCACAGACCCAGGTTCAAATCCCCTCTCGGCCACACCCTCAGGTCACACTCTCTCAGCCTCACACAAGGCCAGTGGCAAACTTGACCAATCTTGCCAAAAAAGCCCAACAATAAGGGTCGCCATTAGGTTGGAAATCACTCCAAGGCATGCAACAATAAACTACAATGACGCTGCGAAGGTCATTTTACCATCAGAGTCTTTAATAGACTATTTTTATACCTTTGTTTTTCTAAGATTTGAGTACCTCACTTCTTGATCTTCCTGGTACTGTTCTTCATTGTTCTGATGTGAGATGACTATGTTTTTAAATGCAATTTTGGTGGCAACTTTGGAAAAGAAAAAAATATATATACTTCCTTCCTGTCCCCCCCAACCCACAAATAATCCTGTTTAATATCTTGCCTCGTTCAACCAGACTATAAACCAAAAAAAAAAGAGAGAGAGGGTCACATTTAAGCATTTATTTTGAAAAATAAAATACAGAAGGTTGTCGGATTGTAAACATACTCGTTCTTTCTCCACACCTTGCAAATTATTTTCTTTTCTTAAATAATTACAAGTAAGATCATTTTGACATGTCCATAAAACTGGAAAAAAAAAACAGGCACAGAAATCATTTGCCACAAATTAAAAAAAAAAAATAATTGCCCCGGCCAAGGAAAAGCAATCTATGCATGTGAACCAAATTCTGTTGTGTGGATGACCATCAACTAGAAGGGGTTACAGGAAGTTTGCTTGGGTGAGATTAAAAAGACCCCCATATGGGTAAATAGAAAGAAATGTGTTTCTGAATCTGGTTTGTGCACACATCATTTTGCAAACAGTCCATGAAAAACCCTGGACATTCTCCATTTTGGGGGGTATACTGGCAGGGATGGCGGTGAATTCTAGCCCTCCTTTCTTTCCTACCTCCTCATACGCAATTCCCACCAGATCCACATACGAACAACTCTGCATTGGAAATGAGCAACACATTGCCCTCCAGACGTAGCAACGGTGGTATATGGTGGACTCCATGTCAGTGGGGTGGCAATTCCGCACCAGGTTCTAAATAATGCTTTTCAGAGCTCTCCCAGGTGCTGAATGTGGTTCCTAATTCTGTTCAGCACCTGGGAGAGCTCCCTTAAAGCTATGCAAAATCTGGCATGGATTCGCTGTCCCACTGACATGGGAGCTACCAGTCGCCACTGCTTCCTGTTTGAAAAAAAGAACTATCCTCCATATCTCTTCATTGATGGTAATGGAAAAGCAATTTCAGTGGGGTTCATAAAAGCGTTCATACATCGTTCCACTACTGAGTCAATGGCTGGTTGCTCCCATGCCACTGGGGCAGCGACTCCACCGCAGACTTTAGCGGAACTCTCCCAGGTGCTGAGCCCTATTCCTAAATAGCTCCGGCACTGCCCCACCCACATCAGAGTCACCAGCTGCAAAAAGATCACAACTCTCAACATTCTCTCCCTTTGCCCATTGCTCCTGGGGCTGATGGGAGCTGAAGTCCAGCCTCCTCTGGAGATTGGTGTGATTGCAGCCTGCTGCTCACACAGTTTGGTGGGCTGAGGTTAAATAACACAGAAATGCGGGGAGGACAACTTTGGCCTGCCAGATGATTTGAACCTCATTTCCAGAAGCTTCAACTGCTACGGCCAAGGATTATCGGTGTTGGAGTTAAAAAAAATAGAGGCCAAAGTTTCCCAGTTCACTTACCAAGATCCCATATATTAGACATCCATAATCTGGATGGGGGATACACTTTAAAAATCTGCCTGTTTAGGAACTAAAGTGCAAGAGCAAAACCCCAGACACCTTCCACTTCTATGTTTTGCTTTGTTTTTTTAAACAGTGGCATAAATCCATTTCCAGCCACAAACCTCAAAGAATTTTTGCTGGCAAAGCGCTCTTCTCCTGCACCAAATGTCACAACAATTAACCAGAGGTCCCCAGCGAGGGGATCTCGCATGGTTTCCGCCAGCTCCAAAGAGGTGTGCGCCAGAGAGGTTTCCAAATGGATCGTCCCCCTTTGTAACACTTTGGTTCTTGAATAACGCCATGTGAATAAATCCAGAAATTCAGCAGGAAGTGCTTGGGGAGTCAGTAGCATAAAGCCTAGCTGCATGTCCACACTACGACTGTCCTGAAGGAAAGAATCCAGGGACTACAACTCTCCAGCAAAGGATTCTCAGCCCCTCCGTAAACTACACATCCCAGGCTTCCCCAGGATGGAGAGGTGGAAAATGAAGCAGCAAGGAACTGACTTGACAGCATAGTAGCGTAAGAAACGCGAGGCTAGGGGCCTTTCACACTACACAATTATAGCCCTATGGTTCCACTTTAACTGCCATGATTCTGTCTTACGGGTGTTAGGTTTGCAGTTTACTTAGAATTCTCAGTCTCACCAAACTAGAGATCCCAGGACGCCAGATGATGGAACCACAGCAGTTAAAGCAGTACCATAATACCATAATTGTGTGCTGCAAAGGTATCCTCATCTCACACAACAGTGGAGACGCTTTTCAATTCTTCCTCCCTTCTCATCCACTCCATAGTCCTCAAAAATTATCAATAATAAATTCTGGTGTTTTTTTTTTAAAAAAAAACACATTGCAAAACCTTTCATGGGGCTGGAGAGGGGTAGGAGAGACGGAACCCCCATCCGCCCAGCTTACCTTGGAAAAAAGCAAAAGCCCAGCTTTCGGTACAGCCCAGGGGTTTTGACATATGCTCACAATTTAAAAAAAAAATACAAATCAAAAGAGACCACAGTATGAAACAGGAACATATTCTGAGTGGGGGAAAAGCAGCCCAGAACATCCATCGCCCACGGGACCACAATGCTTTCTTTCAAGAGGCGGCCCACGTTCCTAGTTGAAAGAGAAAATAAAAAGATTTTAAGCACTTGGAGATCCAGGGTAGGTGGACAAAATACATGAGAGCATATTTTTAGCCTACCAGTGAGGCCAACACAGGCCAAGTTTCCCACATCTGGAAATCCAAAACACTCCAAAATCTGAAACTTTTGAAAAGCGTGGCATAGCGGTTTGAGCACTGGACTATAACCCTAGAGACCAGGGTCTGATTCCTCACTTGGCCTTGGAAACCTGCTGGGTGATCTCGGCCAAGTCACACTCTCTCAGCCCCAGAAGACCCTACGACAGGTGTCTCCATAAGTCGGAAAAAGATTCAAGGCTGCCATAAGTCGAAAATGACTTAAAGACTCACAACGAGAATAAGTTTGCTTAGGTGGTCCTGTAATGGTAGAATAATAATTTTTTTTCCTGTCTTTTCTTATTTTCTCTTTCTTATTCTGGAGGTATGGTCAGAGCTCTTTTGTGTTTCAGTAAATTAATATTTAGTCAGTAAATTAGTGCTGTAGTGAGTTGCTATTTTGGTACTGTGTTTTAACTTTTGATTACATTCATATTTAAAATGTCATTCGGTGTTATGTTAAAAAGGAGAAATAAATATTAAAAAAAAAATGAAGGCACAAGGGATGCCATTACCACTACCATCACCACCACACAGAGCTTGGAGAAGTTCCTTTTTTCTGGGCAACCACTCCTACAATTGTCCAACCACTTGAACCTCTTATATGTGTGCGTTTATATATGCAGTACGGCCTCAGACAGACCACTGTTAAACCCAGTGCCGGTCATGGATTCTAGATCCCCACCCAGAAAGACTTTGGGAAAACACCCCTTTTTTGGACTACAGTTCCCCAAATTCCCCAGCCAACATGGAACTGATGGGTGTGAATTTCACTTCTGGACATTTTTTTTCTCCAGCACCGCTCAAAAAGAGCTTGGAAAAGTTTGAGTAAGCTGGGAAAAGTTCCTCTTTTTGGACTATAAATCTCAGAATCCCCCAGCCATCATGGTTGGCTGGGTGATTCTGGGATTTATAGTCCAAAAAGAGGAACTTTTCCCCTTTTGACATACTTTGAAACTGCCATTGGTACTATGAGCAAACAAACATTACAGCAAAGCAACAGTCTATATTTTTACGTACCTGAAATCTCAAAACCATTCTTCTATTTCACACCATCTGTCTACCAAGAGAAAAATGGATGAGGAGATATTATTTTAAAAAACTGAAAGACTGGGAGCCCTTTCCAGTGAATGACTATTCTATTACAGGAAAAGCTGAAAGATAATCCAAAATTTTGGAATTCCCTGCCACAAACCACAGAGCTTTGAAAGGACAAACAAATTCATGGAGGACAATTCTGCTGATGACTATTGATTCTGACCAAAATGTGCAGAAGCACCTTTCTTGGACTATACCTCCCAGAATCCTCCCTACCAATTGGAGCTGTAGTCCAAAACGCTCACTTTTCCAAGATCTGGGGTGTACTATACTGCACAATTAAAGCAATTCGATATTATTTTAGCTGCCATAGTTCTACTCTCCTAAAACACGGGATTTGTAGGGGCTTTTTGGAACACAGAATTCTGTAGTGCACTCCCTTGCATTTCAGCACTGCAGCTCTCCTGCAGAGAATTCCAAGTCCCTTCCCAAACTACCCATCCCAGTATTCCCTCGTTGTAATTTCTTTTTTTCTGCTTTACATCTTCTGTTGTTTCAAAATTGCTGAGATGGATTCAACTCGGGTGCAGTACTGAGATGCTGGGATATAAGGACAGGCTGTAAATATTTTAGTATAGACTCTAATTCTTGGCACACATGTGAAATACGGAGCCAGGCGGTGAAAAGGAAGGCAGAAGCACACAAAACCGACCAAGATCCTGTACAGCCATACAGGTTAGCTGCGTACAGCCAGGCAAGCCAAGTCTGAAGACAGAAGAGGCCAAAAATTTGCCAGCCTTTCGATCATCACAGGACATTTGGACACACAAGACACAAAGAAGCTTGGCTTCTCGGAAAGGAATTCAGGTGCCCACAGCCAACAAAAGTGGAAATAAACCAGGGAGCTGTGCTTTGGAGACACAAGACAAACGTCACACACTACTCTACTTTTCATTTTTCAGCTCTCGGGTTCATTTTATCTTGACGCTGGGCTTCTTTTCTACTGTCTTCTTCGGCTGCAAGGAGAAGAAAGCTGTCGTTTGTTCAATTGGGAGACAAAAGCACCTCTCTTGTACAGTTGGGGGAAAAGGAAAAAATAATAATCCCAGAATCCTGACAGCTGAGGACCTGCCATTCAGTTGGTGGTTTATTATGTGCACTTATGGAAAAATTACAAGGAAAAACAAAACTACACAACTGCCAAAATATAAAAATACAATATATAAGAGCGCCCTTGAGCAGCCTAAAGGTTTTTGTCTGGTCCAGTGCTTAAAAGAAGCAGAAGGGAAAAGATAAAGCAGTTGATTTCAGCGTCGGCGTTCGGAAGAAGCAGGATTTAACTGACAAAAAGAAACACTGAAATGAACTGGTTCATCCTATAAGGAAATTTCCCTCTCTTTCTCTGCCCAAAGGCATCTGTCCAAAAAAGTGTTATTTCCAAAAAGAAAATCACTCCAAATCATCCCACACCCACCCTTTACGTCATGAGGGCCAGGGGGCAATGTTGTGAGAACTGTGAGAGAATGCAAGGGAGAGACATATTTAAAAACAGCTTACCTGTGGCATCTCTTTAAGGAAATCGGGAAGCTGAAATTCACCTTTATAGACCTGGGAAAAGAAGTAAAAAGAAAAGGCACTTTTAAGCCTATATTGCTGTTGTAACCATTCTTATTTATGTTCTCAGGTACTTATTAGATTTACAAGTTGATCTATACAAATTTTCAGTGGGGAGTGAGAGCCTCCATGTCAGCGGGGCACCGCATCCATTCCAGGTTTCAGTCTGGATTTTAGAAGAAACTCACCTCCCCCCCAAAAAAAAAATAGTTTGAATAATCTGAAAGTTCAGACTGAAACCTGGAGCAGACTCAGCACCCCACAAAAATGGGGGCCACCGGCTTCCACTGCAAAAGATGAAACAAAAGTACAACGTACTTACGAACATGCAGAGATGGACAAAGGCCTCAATTCTTAGTCCCATCTAGAGTAAATCTACTGACTGCCCTAAGCACTGAATCACCATTCGCCCTTGGATCCCAGGTGCCTACTCTAGTTGGGAATGGCGAGTTCGAATCTCCACTCAGCCAAGGAAATCCACTCGGTGGGTGTCCTGCAGCAAGTCACACTCCCTCAGCCTCAAAGGTGTAGACCCACCCATGAAGAAATGTGTCCAAGAAAACCCCATAAAGGGTTGCCATAAGTTGGGAGTTGAAGGTACAGCATTGACACAACAAGAACAAGTCACTCTGGTGGGGAGGACAAAAACCCCAATTCTTACCCTCCTTGTGTTTTCCAGGACTTTCTGATCCGGCTTCCCGTAGTTGGGGGGGTTGGCATAGGGATCGTAGCCCAGTCTGCCTAGCATTGGGGCGATGACCGGCATGTCCTGCAGGACGTCGGGGGGGATCTTCCCCACCCACTTGGACAGGGCCTCCACGTTGACCGGCTTGATGACTTGGTCCGTTGACCTTTCGACTCTGCCAAAACAGCAACCAAAATCCTGGATTGAAATACAATGTTGTGTTTGCAGGGAATAGATGTACGTGAAGATACGGAGCCGACAGGACAGGGTGGGGATTCCCTAGTCCTCTAGGTCTCGCTAGGCTTCACTTCCTAGCATCCTTGACCACTAAAGACTTTGCTTGGGATCTGAAGTCCAGAAAAACCCGGGGGTCAAAGGTTCCCCAAAGTGCTGTTCTCAGGCAAGAAGAAGACTCCACTGCAGGTAGATAGACTCAATCAAAAAAAAACCCCAAGTGCTATATGCTCTATTTCAGAGGAAGGAACTGGCAAAACCACCTCTGAGTTTTCCTTGCCTAAGAAAACCCTCCAAAAGCCATGAGCTCACCATAAGTCAGCAGGCATACTGGAGGCACATGCACACATAACGTAGTACAGAGCCTAAATACCCTGAAGGGACCAGATCCCACCTGATGTTGGGAGCTAAGGAGGATCAGCCCTGGTTAGTACTGGGATGGGAGACCGCCAATGAATAACAGGTGCTGTAGGCTCTGTTTCAGAGGAAGGAGTTGGCAAAGACTCCTCCGGGTACTCCTTGCCTAAGAAACCCCTAGGAAAGTCATGGGGTCTCCATTAGTCAACAGGCAACTTGAGAGCACAGAAAGCCCCCCGAGACCCACCCCCCACACACAGATCTGAGCAAGGAACTTGGGCTTTCTGCAAGACCTGAGCACAGCCGTTCATAACAGGGTTTCTTGGAGGTCTCAGAGGGCCATTGTTAATCAAAGTTGACTTGATGCCAAATATCCACAACCACGCTACCAAAAGGAGGGGTCAGCAACTCAGGCCCAGGCGCTCAATCCGGCCCCCTGGGACTTCCCCAAGGGCTCATCCCCTCTCCCTACGATGCCACACCTTCACGGACTGCCCACTTTTGAACAGACCCCCATCCTCCAAAAATATTAAAAGGCCTTTCCTAAGGCAGACTTACTAGCAGGAAGAGCATTAAACTAAAATTGGTCCCCGTCCTCCTCGGGAAGAAGGCAGGACAGAAATAAACAAAATAAGAACGAGCTTCTTGTGTCCGCACCTCGCAAGACAGGATGAGCACGCACAAAACTACACACGCACACAAACCCATGCTGTAGGTTTCTGTGGACTGGATGTTCTGTTTCCATCCTCGGGCGCTGCTTACAGCAAACGAGGGAGAAATCCGGCCCCGGGGAAACAAGAGGATGGCTGTCTGCGAGGATCTGTTCTCCGCAGCTGGTTCCCATTAAGGAAGCCGGCAAGTGCCAACGGCTTCCACGCCAAGGAGGGTGAGCTCTCCCCGCCAACAGCCACGCTGGCGAGGGCCCCAAGCCACAGGCAGAGACACGCACCGTCCCATGCCGGTCCCCAGGGCTGCCAAACCCTTGTCTTAGGGATGGAGCCTTTTTTGGGATAATTCCCACCCCAACTTCTTACGGGTGTGAGCTCCTGGTGGGCAGAGTGTGATGGCGAGGCCAGAAATGTCCCCGAAATGGTCACCCACAAGTCAGGAAGGAAACAGCTGCTTGGATTTCAAGATTCCAAAGCACAGAGACAAATAATCTCTCTGCATTTCTGCCAAAACTAGACTAAAGCAAATATTATCTTGTAAAGGACGAAAGAAGGGGAAAAGCCAATGCAACAAGAGAAGGAACAAACTGGGTAAATTTTTTCCCCTGCTCGGTTTCGATTTAGAATCATCCTCCCCCTCCTCAATCTCAGCCACCAAGCACACCCACACAGAGCACGGGGCGGTTTTGCAAATGGTTTTAATTAAGCCGCTGAAGCAATGAAAGCAATTTTTTTTCCCTTGACCTGCAAGTTTTCAGTTTGTATCCATGTCAGGAATCTTCTCAGGCTTTCAGTAGCTCCAGTTGCTTCTCCCCCATTTAATACAGTATAGGAAAGACATTCATCTGAATTTGGGAAGGGGAGCAGCCCAAGATATTTGGCTGCTTGAGGCAAAAGACAAGAGGGCGGGTCCCTCTCTGATATGCGCCCCGTCTGGAAACCTTATTTTTAAACTTGGAATGACAGAGGACAGGAGTGGGAACGGTGCAGGCCCTGCAGGCCACAGGAAGCCCACCAAAGGCCCCAGTGTGGCCCCCAGACTCTTCCAAGAGCCCCCTCATGTAGACACAAGAAAAACATTTTAGCCCCCAAAAGGGGATTCCAGGCCTCTGAAGGTTTCCACAGTTGGGGGGAATGTCATTTACATCCACTCACACTGGGACCCTTCAGAGATTTTCAGTCTTAATTTGCAAAACATACCCTGTCCCAGAGTTTGAAAGCGTTATCTTTTTGGACTACAGGGCCCATAATCCCCTTCCCAACCTGTGGCCATGTTTTGGGAAAGATTCTGAGACCTGCAGTCCCTAAAACCTAGCTCAGATTTTTTTTTCCCCAACAAAAACCAGGAAATATTCTCAAATGTCAAGACTTAATTCTCATTGCAAAGGGCTTCTGGACAGGAGCACCAGGTGGGAAAAGATCCCATGGCTGTTTCTAAAGCAACATTCTTTCATGAAATGAGTAACCCAGGGGGTGCAGGCAAGGCCAGTCCAACAGGTCCATTCTGAAGTCATAATTCACTTTTCTTTTTCAAGTAAATATTTGTCTAAATAGCTAACACCCAGTTCTTGGAGGGGGCACTAAAACGAACAACTGAACGGCCTGGAACAGGGGGTTTTCTCCCCTCGAGCACTGAGGCAACCTTCATGTTCCAGAACTGGGCACACAGTCGGCCCTCCACGTTTGCAAGGGTTAGGGGTGCAGGACCCTCGCAGAAACTGGAAGAGCCACAAATATCAAAATGTCTTGTGTGTGTTTCTGTGGGAAGGAGGCTACGGCATGGTGGGGAGAGAAGGCACGCGGAGCCCAAACCAGGCAAGGAAAGGGGCTGAGTCGGCACGGTGGCCTTAAACTCCCTCTCTCTCGCCCATCTCCTTTCTTGGGTGGGTGAGACGCTGAGAGAGGGTTTGTGATGCTGAGAAATTGGGCTGCGAGGCATCCTGAGCTGGGCAGGCAGCGGCTGGTAGAGGTGATGGTGGTGGAGCAGATCTGCCTCCTTCCAGATTATTGTGAATTGCATCTCCCATTGGCCACCACAGCCAGAGATGATGGGAGTTACAGCCAGAGCTGCCCAGCCTGAAAGAACTTCCCAAAGAGAAGGTTCCTCCAGAAAAGAAGCACTTTTTTTCTTCTCTCTTTTTCCCCATTTTTTCCCCTTCTATTATGAATCACGTACTTAACGTACATTGATATGTACTATATTACAAAGTTATTACAAGGGAAAAAAAACATTTTTTTTAACAATTGCTTTTTCAACCTATCCAACTATCCCCCCAAAGGGCTATCCTGTTGCTTTAGGATGGAAGAAGAAATCAAAGCGGAATGAGTTTTGTCTCTTAAAATATATAAAAGAAGCTATGTTTAAAGAAGCTATATTATTTGATTTCCTGAGGAAAAGAAGGTCAAAGTACAGCAGACAAGATATAAAGAATCATGGAGTGATAATTGGAAAATGGTGATTGAGAAAATATAAGAAAATTTGGGGCATGAAGATGTGGTATCCCCTATCTCTGAAAAGACTTCTTGATACAATCGGGGTCTTCGTCCTCAGAAAAGAAGCATCTGAGATGGGCGCGTGGCAAGGGTTGGAGAAATTCCCGAATAATCAAATCCGTGAAAATGAAACCTGCAAATGTCAGGGGCCGACTGTAGTTCTGGTCTGTCCAAGAGTTCTTTTGGACCTGGACACTGACACACATTCCTGCCATAGCAGAAGCTTTCTTGGTGGTCAATCCAGCAGCAGAGAAGCCTTCCGGCCCTCTCTCTGGTGGGCTTCCACATCCCCTCGCAGCCAGTAGCAGAACTGGACTCTCAAACAAATTCTACCCAGACCTTTCCCTCAGCCAGCAACCAAATTAAATCCCCACTTCTGGACATTTAGGGAGCCCTTAAGCTGCAGTGTATCCCACTGAAGTCTACAGCCATGGAAGATGTAAGCTCCCACTGGTTGAATTATTTCAAAGTTATTCAGTTATTTGGTCAACTCAGTCAACGGGAAACTGTGATGTCAGTGAAATAAGGCAACCAACAGGAATTTAGCCATGGCAGCAATTCCATTAATGGGACCTTGAGAATCCACTGGATCAGATCAGTGGACCGGAACTTGAGAAGTCATTGAATCAACCCAATCAACTTGCTAAGGGAGCTTGTAAGTTGTTGAATCAGTTCAGTCAATGAAAAACTTGTAATTCATTGAAATAATCCAAACAATGGGAACTTAGTGATGGAATCAATCCAGTCAATGGAAATTTGATAATCAACACTTGCATAAATTCCACTGATCAGCGGGTCAAGTCTAATTCATACTAACGACTGAGTTTAGGTCAATGTTTGACTACTACCAGAGCTTGGGAGAGTGACTTTGGGGTCTGCAATTGACAGAGTCCCCCAATACTCTTGTTGGGACCAATACCAAGTGTCAGTCCCAACTAGAGTAGCCCTGTTCAATCAATGAAACTTACATTAGCATTGATTTATCAAGTACCAGCTGATACAACGTCCTGCCCAGTTACCATTCACTCAGTACTTTAGCTGAGAAAGGGAGAATTCTAAAAAAACCTGTAATCCAAAAAAGGCAGTTTTTCTAAGCTTTGGCTATCACTCCCATCATCTCTGGCTATGGTGGCCAACGGGAGATGCAATCCACAATAATCTGGAAGGAGGGAGATCTTCTCCACCACCATCACCTGATTTGGGGCACAGGACAATTTTGCCCTTTGGTGGAAACTTCTCAGTCCAAAACAAAACCATCTCCCTGCCAGATGGAGGGATGATGGACGGAAACTGCAACTCACTTGGAAAGAGAGACGCCTCCAGCCTTGCCTATCATGTCCTCGTGGTGCAAGACGGCCGGATGCCAAGGAACATTGAGGAACTTGAGGAGTGTCCGCAGCCACCTCTCGGGGTGCAAGACCAGCTGCTCGTAATGGACCATCATGCACCGGTCCAAGCCGGCCTCCAAGCACTGGTTGTACATGGTCTCAATGGCCCGGTTCCACTTGGTCAAACAGTCCCGGTAGCTGTTGAGGTCAAACCCAGCAATGGTGACCTTCCTGGAGATCATGGAATGGACAGAGGCCCTGCCGTCCCTGACCATCAAGATAAATTTGGCGTTGGGGAAAATCCGAGCGAGATAAGTTAAGGACTTGAGGGCAAAGGGGTCCTTGTTGCAGAGGTAGGGGGCCGGCTCCCCATGCTTGACGATAATCTCCAAGAGGAAGGCCTGCATGGCTGAGTCCAGGACCTCATCCGTGACACCTGCCTCGTCCAGCCGCATCTTCTCCTTGCTCGACCTCGCCCACATCTGCTTCACGGCCAGGATCCGGGGGATCACCCGGGTCTCCTCCCCGCACCGGATGTCCGGGTGGGCGTCCAGCATGGCCCGCATCAACGTGGTGCCGCTACGGGGGACCCCGCCGATAAAGATCAAAGGCATATCCTTGTGGTAGGCCATGGTGGCATTGTCTCTGGAAGCCGGAACGGCTCTCGAGGCGGGCCGAGAGGGTTCCGGGCGGGCCGGAAGGCTCCGTTCCTCGATGCGGTGGTGGCACTCCATGGCATGATGGCCCAGGTAGAAGACCGTCACCGAACTGATCACCAGGCATGCCAGCAACAAGTTCTGCTTCAGCTTCGCAACCATTTCTTAATAATTATTATTATTTTGGAGAAAAGCACCACCTTAGACGACAATCAAGACAGATCGCCTGGCCGGGGCCGGCTCCTGCCTTTCACGCCATGAAGATCCTGGACCCAAACAACTGTGACCTGTCAGAGACGAGCACCGGCCCAAAGAGGATGGGGTAGAAAGAAAAAAGAAAGAAAGAATCAGAAGTGAGTTCAGACAACCACAAAACAACTTCTCATCTCCCAACTAACGTTTTGGTGAGGCTTTGAGAACATCTCAGTTCCTTGTCAAACTCCTCCACAAAATCACCCAGTACCTGATAGCTGTTTCCCAAATTTTGGCAGTCTATAAGAGCAAGTGGTTAAATGACAATAAACTTCTTGCTTTAGACAATGGCGAAACCTTTTCTCTTCCCCCAAATAACATTTTGGTGAGGCAATAAGGTAGCAGAACTCTCAACATCACAAGCAGGAAATGTGCGGACTGCTGGAAATACTTAAGACTGCAGCTCACAGCAGCCCCAGCCAACGCAGCCAAGGGCGACGGATGTTGGACATCGCAGTCCAAGAACACAGAATATAGAATCCTAGAGTTGGAAGGGGTTCCCCAGAGGTCAATGAGTCCAACCCCTCATTCAATGAAGGATCTCCAGCTGGAGAATTCACTGCAGGGAGCTGTCTAGCCTCTTTTTGAGGATGTCCAGAGAAGGATTCTGGGAGTTGCAGTCCTCTCCACCTCTCCAGGCAATTGGTTCCTCTGTGAAACTGCTCTCACTGTGAACAATTTCCTTCTAAGTTTTGCTCCAAAAACTAAAATGAGACTAATCTAATCTACAAACTTTGAAGTGAGATCTAGATCTGTTTTGGCTCCATCCCTTCCAAAAAAACAACAGCAGGTACCCCTAAAAATGACCAAATGATAACATCAAACAGCAAGAGAACCTGAGATACGTTCTCTCTCTCTCCTTCTTCCACACACATACCGTTCAGAAGACCCCAAAGCAAAGACACCAAGAGCTTCCCACTGGACCCCTCTTTCCAACCGGGACACACAAAAGCACAGCATGATCGCTTCCACTTCCCGCCTACCTCTTGTGATTGTAAGATCATTGGGGCAGAAATCCCCCACCTCTTTTTCTTCTCTGCCAGGCAAGGAATGCTGGCAGCACTGCCCAACATAAATATTTCTTGGGATTAATCCCATTTATATCCCGCTGTTCTACCAACATAAACCTTCAAAGAGGAAGGAATTCATTTGTGCCTTCATTAATTCATTTTGCCGTTTGTAACCTACTTCCTGCCCACAAGGGGATTCATTCACACATGTTCTGAAGATCGCTGGGGCCCGATCCCCTTCAGGCATCACTCAACGGTAGACAACTTCTCAACCCGAACCCAGTCGCCAGTCACCCTTGGAACAGATGGTCTGAATCGACGTTAGTAAGTCAACGCTGCAATTAAGTCCCATTGATTCTATAGGCTTACTATAGCGGGAATGAGAGCCGGTGTGTTCTGGTGGTTTGAGCACCGGACTGTGACTCTAGAAACTAGAGTTCAAATCCCTGCTTGGCCTTGGAAACCCACGGAAATCACACTCTCTCAGCCTCAGAGAAAAAGAAAGGCCGTCTCCCTCTGAACAAACCTTGCCAAGAAAACCCCACAACCCTGTTGCTGTGGTTGTCCACCTTCAAATTATTTCCAACCCAGAGCACCCCCCCAGGCAAACCTATCATGGGGTTTTCTGCGGCTGAGAGTTTGTGACACACCCACGGTCACTCAATGGGTTTCCACGGCCAAGCCGGGAATCGAACGCTGGTCTCCAGAGTTGTAGTCCAACAACAGTACTATTATACAATTATGTTGTGTGCCTTGAAGTTGTTTCCAACTCATGGCGGCCCAAATGTGAACCCATTATGGGGTTTTTCTGGGGCTGAGAACGTGTGACATGCCTAAGGTCACCCAGCAAAGGGGAATGGAAGCCAGGTTTCCAGGGTCACGGTCCAAGTTGGAAATTCACACAACCACAACCCCAGTTGGAATGAACGGTGGCATTTAGGCTGGGGTGGGAATCTGCACACCAGCAACCATCGTGATTCCCCTCCCTGCTTAAAAACCACAAGGATCCCTCGGGTTGCTGCGGCAGTCCTGGTTGTGGCTGCTGATGTTACTTTGAATATTCCCCTCTTCCCCAGTCCAGGACTCCAGGCAGCTTCCGAAAGCTCAAACAAGCACAGCTAAAAATTTTACATCGTCCAAAAAGTTAGAAATATAATTAAACGGCCAATAAAATTAATATTGGTTAATATCCAACCATTAAAAATGAACAATATTGACGACACAGCATGGCCCAAAAGGCCCTTTTCCTCCTGAGTGATTGGTCTCCAAGGCCTGTGAAAAGTTCTTCACCAGCTTGTGAAAGGAGGGCAGGGAGGGAGCAGGTTTGAGTTCCAGAGCCTGGGGGCCAACACCAAGAAGCCCCCGCCTCTCTTGTGTTCCCACCAGATATATGTACCTGCGGAGGTCATGGGACAAAGAAAAGAGCCTCCAGAGAAGATCCCAAGAGATAGGAAGGTACAGATATACCCAAATAGATTCTGCACCTTGGATGGCTCCGTTAAAGTTCAGACTAAATGCCGGAGCAGATTTGCTTCCCTTCGCTGACACGGAGGATTAGAACCCAGATGCATCCTGTACAGGAACAGCCCTCTAACCACTGAACCACACTGTTACTCACCAGTGCCCGGCACAACACTCTAACCACCGCACAAAACGTTTCCTTATATTTTGCTTCCGCTTCTCAGGGGCATTTCCTGACCTCCAGAAATCTTATTCTGCCTCCCCACTCTCGCTTAGGATTTCGGCAAGGGCTGTTCCCATCTCGTCAAGCCTAACCTCAGAGCCCCGAGACCTAGAAACAGGACTTTTTAAAAGTGAAACAAAAAATAAATAAATAAATAAATAAATAAATGTAGAATTCCTCTGTAATTCAAGTGCAACAGCGGGGGGGGGAATATACACAATGTTTTGACCTTTCTGTCCTTGTACAAAGTCCTCTGTGGAAAAAAAAGTTTGTCAGGTCAGCAAGGAAAAGGCAGATCCAAGAACCCGATCGTCTAAAAAGTCTGTGCCGCCCGCAAAACACTGAGCGCTTTAGCCGTCAGCTAACTCAGACCAATGAACTTGAGTTATTTCAGTTATTTGGGCAAAGAATTCCACGTTTGAGGGTTTTTCTTTCTTTTTTTTTAAGCAAATGTTAGAGTTGGGTTTCTGGCCTGGAGACAAGAGCATGGGGGAAGAAATCCCTCCAGGGAGAACTACAAGTCCCAGAATCCCCCAACCAGCCCAGCTGACCAGGTGATTGTCCGACCGGGATCTCCTTCTTTCCTTCAGCCTGGCCTACCTCGCAGGGGAGGGAGTTACGCACACGGCTTTGAACTCCCTGGAAGAAATACAACCAATAAACAAATCAACGGCCATTTCCGCACTGGACCGTTATAGCGCGATGATTCCACTTTCAACGTCCTATGGAATCCTGGGGTTTGCCGGCCGGCCCCTCCCGAAACTGCAAACCCCAGGATTCCATAGGACGTTGAAAGTGGAATCATCGCGCTATAACGGTCCAGTGCGGAAATGGCCAACGTGTCAATAAGGACCAAAGGATGAGCCAACTGGAGGTTTTTTGGAAGACTGGAAACCCTTAACGGATTCTTTTGAGCATAAGAAATGCATACAACAATCTGTAGATCTGGTAATTAGTGGTTTGCTTAAACTGGATCCGTAACAGCAGAATAATATTTTTCTGTGTTTTTCTCATTTTTTTCCTCCATCCTTCCAGTCTGGCTGGCAGGGGGAAAAACCCCTTTTCTGTTTTAGCAAATCAGTGTTTAGTCAATTAGTGTTTTAGTGAGTTAGAGCTTAGTGCTTTTTAGTTTACTGTTTTTGTAATTGTAAACTAATTTTAGTTTATACCTATGCTAAAAATATCAGTAGGTTTTTATGTTTATGTTGGTCCTTGTGTTACCTTGTGTTAAAATGGATAAATGGATATACATGTGTATTTATTTATCATTTGACTGGGAACTGATTATGGAACAAATACATATATATATACACAAACGCATACATACAAACACGTTGTGTATATACACATTGTATACACACACACAGATGGCTACACATATATGCATACCTACTGTATATATATTTCAATTATTTATATATATATAGAATTGTTCCACAATCAGTTCCCAGCCAAAGGCCCTCCTAGTGATTATGGAAAAGATAATTAAGTGTGCAAGAAAAGGCAAAAAACATTGCCCTTTAAAAATAAAACATATAAGGCACACAGGGGATCAAATTCGGACTGCGGCATAGGATTGGAGCGCCCCTCTCCCGGAATAAAAAGCGGAGTTCCCACTTCCAAGAAACCCCCTGACTGCCTGCTCCGCTTTAAACGGCAAATCTAGGTCAGCTCTGAGCGGCCAAGGTTCGCTTACAAAACTCTTTTCCTGCGGCAAAAACTTTTCAGACGTCATTTGGTGTCTGAAAATGCAGCAAAATTGGGAATAAGCAACGCCCCCCCCCGGTCAGCAAAAACACCAACACCCTGACTCCCCAAATCTGGAGCCCAGAAAGTAACTTTCGAGGACAAAAAGCTGTTTCCAGCCACAACTCCCAGCCTTGATTTATAAGGAAGAAACAGCCAAAGTAGCTTTGAAACTCAGAGGGAGGAAATGCTGAGACATCCAATTTTTTTTTTTCGTCGACACAAAAAAAATGAGTTTCATCTCTGGTTTTGTGCGAGGAATTTGCCTGGCAGTTTTGGACGTGTTTGGAGAGAAACTGGGGAGAAGGGAGATAATCCCTTAAAAATACCTTAAAAACAGATCACAGGCGTCAATAAAAATCACACAAACACACCTATTTAAAAAAAAGAAAACACACTGTCCTGCATTAGATAGCTTTCTTTTCCAAAACTGGAAATCCTTTGAAAGAAAACCAACACTCTTGGGTCCCCTCAAAGGCCCAATTTAATGAAAACTTTGATACCTCCATTTTCCTGAATGACTTTTTAACTCATCGTGTCATTCAGCCTTACAACAATCCTGCAAGGCAGGCCAACCTCATTCTTGCCCCCTATTCCAAACAGCCACCAAAAAATGGGTCTTCTTGGTGGCTATTTGGAATACGGAATAAGTTCACCAAGCCTTACAACAGACCTGTAGGGTTGCCCCCTGTATTGCAAATATACACAGTAATAGGAAAACCGCTTTTAAGCTCCCACATCACTGAGCCTCACAACAATCCTGCAGAGCAGACCAGCACCTTTCTCTCACACTGCAAATATGCAAAAAGAAGGCCTGTTTCCAGCTCTCCTGTCCTTAAGCCCTACAACAACCCTCTAAGGTAGACCAGTATCATAACTCCCCCCATACTGCAAATGGACAATAAGACCCAAAGGACTGGGGATTTCTTTTTTCTATCAGAAGGTATATATTCTGATTTTTGGAAGGGTATTCCTGGTCAAGCAGCATTCTTGTAGTCAGAAGAGACGTGGGATGGAGTCAAAACTCTTTTTTTTTTAACTCCATCCCACGCCCCTTCCCACCGCAAGAATGCCAGGTGTGTTTCTAACCAATCCGGACTATTTTTAGCATCTGGCATATAAAGCCCAGCCTCATTTTGGAAGCTAAGCAGGGTCAGCCTTGGTTAGTCCTTGGATGGGAGACCACCAGCGCATCCCACGTGCTAGAGGTAGAGCTTCAGAGGAAGGAAGTGGCAGAACCACCTCTTGAGATTCCTTGCCTAAGAAAACCCCATGAGACACGGGGCTGAAAGGATGGGACAAACAGGGGTGTGGTGGGATGACACTGGCCTTTCCGGGGGGGCACACATCTTTAGAACAACAACAATACTCACATTTTTCCAGTGGAAATTACCAGAAGGAGATTCAAGACAGATTTGCGTGTGCATACAATTGTCAGCCATCACCCCTACATGGTTTTTGCAGCCAAAACCAAAACAAAGATTACAAAAAAAACCCAACCTCCCTTCCTAAGCAGCCTCAATCTCTCCTCAATCTCAGAAACTAAGCAGGGTCAAGCCTGGTTTGTCCTCAGACGGGAGACCGCTCTTCCTAGGGGTCCCCAAGGAAGGCTGCAACAGAACCAACCAAAGTGGCAACATGGATAAATCAGGCCTGATCCTGCTTCCTCCTCCTATTATTATTATTATTATTATTATTATTATTATTAAAGACGTGCTGGGACAGTCTGAAATGAGCACTCTCGGCATGCTCAGAGACACACAGAGCCCCCGTTCTTTTTAAGCACTGGCCTCTTCCGCAGAGGAATGGCACTCTGTACATGCCCAAGGGCCATCACAAGCAAACCAGAGTGGTATCAAGGAATTAGCGCTCTGCACATGGTCCACAAGCCCATTTTTCTTAAGTTCTTGTTGCGGGGAGTCCTCTCCACACCGGCACGGAGAACGTTTGTTTAAAAAAAAGGAATTCTAGATTTTGAGCCCAAGTTTCTTGAAGAATAACCAGAGTACATTTCTTTAGTATCTAGAACTGGCCTTTGATTATTTTTTTTAAAAAAGCCATGTCTCTGAGCACATACAAAGTTCCTCCACTTTTCCAAATGACCCCAAGTCTTTTTAAGAAAAGCAAGTCATTTCTGTGAGCTAGCAAATTTGGATTGCAGTTGTATTCATTTTTTTTCCTGGGAGTAAACCCCAGCTGAAGTCAGTGGGGCTTGGTTCCAGTAGACACACAAAGGATTGTGCTCCAGAAAAAAAGAGCAAAGCTAGAGAGCCTCTGAGCATGCACAAAGGTGATTTTTTTTTAAAAGAAAAAGAAACAGTGCCAGGTTTGCAAAACATAAGAAAACAACAGAAGTATAAACACACACAATCTTGAGTTTGTTTGTTTTTCTTCTCTGCTTTGGCTAAGCAATCCCTCCAGCTGCGGCAACCAGACAGGGAGACAAATTCTAACTGGAAAAGTCAAGAATGTGGTCAGCCCCAGGATTTGTTTTCTACAAAAAATGCAAGCTTCCAACCGCGCCTTCGCTCTCCTCTCTCAGGGCTGACATCTTGGTTAAAGCACTTCTCCTTTTTCCAGCACAAAGGGGGTGCCTCTGAGCACACACAGAATACTCTTCCAACCTACCAAGAAGGTTTTCTTAGGGCAGGGCAAGAGAGGGGGAAATGAGTCCTGACCCATTCGGTGGCCTTTAAGGTCCACCCCAAACATCCTGGACACCCCTCCAAAGCCATCAAAAATCGGGGAGCTGAAAAATTGCCAGTAAACAGGCCAAAGCTGCTTCCTATTGGCCCCAGAATATGTGCGCAATACCTTTTGATCAGGAGAGGCCTTTAAAAATAAAAGCAAAACTCTGTGCATGCACAGAGACCCTCTCTCCCAACAGTTTCTTCCGCCCTTCTTTCCAAACCCACCCCCAAATAAAGAAGGTAGATTAAAAAATAAAAGCTCTCCAAAGCAAGCACCAAAAGAAAGGTTTCTGTTTTTCCCCCGGCAGTAAGGAAGAGGAGGGAGAAAGGGGGTTACTTGGAGCGGGGCCTCTGGGCATAGTCAAGAGTGCTTCCCGGATTTGACCAGGGAGGAAACGAGGGAAAACGGTGAGAAAGGGGCCGGGACTTTTTCTCTTCCATGTGGAAAGCGGGGGAATAAGCTAACCACCCAAAAACGCCTAGTAGGGGCGCTCTGTGCATGCTCGGGGCGCTCTGTGCATGCTCGGGGGCGCTCTGTGCATGCTCGGGGCGCTCTCTGCATGCTCGGGGCGCTCTGTGCATGCTCGGGGCGCTCTCTGCATGCTCGGGGCGCTCTCTGCATGCTCGGGGCGCTCTGTGCATGCTCGGGGGCGCTCTGTGCATGCTGGGGGCGCCCTCGTGGGCGTCCTCTCCCCTGTCCCCCGCAGAGGAGGCGTTCTGCGGAGAGGGGAGAGGGGGAGGCGAGCGAAGGAGGGGGCGGGGGAGCGGGCAGCCTCTGCTTGCAAACGCGAAGCGGGCAGGCGGGGGGTGGCGGGGTTTTGGGGAGGGGGCAAGGCTCCCCCCTCCCGGGGGGCTCGGAAAGCAAGCGGGGCCCCTCCCGCTCACCTGCGGGCCCCCCCGGGCGTGCGCCATGGCGGCCTCGGCGCGCTCCTCGTCCTCCGGCCAGCCTGGCCGGGCTGCTCGGCGTCGGCTCTGCGGCCGGAGAGGCGCCGCTGCCATGGAAATCACAAGCGCCCCCGGATTGGCCGATGTCCGCCGCCCCGCATTGGCCGCGCCGGGCTGATGGATGGGGACCGCCGGCGGGGGCGGGGGCGGGGGCGGGGGATCCCTCCCCGGGAGCGCGCGCGCGGGCAGGCCGGGCGGGCGCCCATCTGGCCCGAGCGGGGGCAAGCACCTGGAAGGAGGGGGAACATCTGGGGACACAGGCCAGGGGCTGCATGCAGGACAAGCGGCCTGCAACTCGCATCCATTACTATTAACCCGGCTTGGAAGATCCAAATGATGCTGCAAGCGAAGAAGCAAGACGTATGTTTTTATCTGTTTTGAAATTTAATAAAATGACTTAAAAATAATAATAATAATCAATAATAATAATAGGGCCACTTCCGCCCAACACCCTTGCTAGCGCTCTTCCTCCGCTTCCCGCCTCCCAGGGAACCCTGGGGCTCGCGAGGGACGTGGCCTCGGGTGCAAATGTCCGCGAGACGGCCCGGGCCGTTTCTCTTCCTCCGGGGGTTATTTCAGCCCCAGGGAATCGGAGTCCGTTCCCTTCCCGGGCGGGGGGCTGGCTTTCTCGTTCCGTTTCGGTCTCCTGGTGATCCAGCAGCGACAGGATATCCCAGCATCCCTGCCGCTGGACTCGGCGGGCCGGGGCCGCGGAGGCCCTGGCCCAGCTCCCACGCTTGCAGCCTCTTGGGCCGTTTCCGCGACGGTTCCACTCTCCGCGTCCCGTGGAATCCCGGGGTTTGCAGTTCCCGGCCGGCCCCTCCCGAAACTGCAAACCCCGCGATTCCATGGGACGTTGAAAGTGGAACCGTCGCGCTGTCCACAGTCTAGTGCGGAAAGGGCTGCCTCCTTGCAAATATTTATAGAGTGGCCTATTTTTCTTCCGGGGGGGGTCACTTAGCCTTAGGGATCGGAGTACCAATTCTGTTCAGTACCAGGTCTTTATTTATTTATTTTTAATAAATATTTGTGCCAAAATTAAGTACATGCAGCAAACCAAATACAAAACTTCTCAGCCATTAGGATCTAAACATAAAGGTATGCTTACCCACAGGATGGGGTTACAGCGTAGGACGAACTGGCATCCATAGAAACTTCCAAAAACTAGAAAGAGACCAAAAAAAAAGTAAAATGTTAACTTTTTGAAGGCCTTATTCTGTTCTGCTTTTATATTGTCCCCCTCAGCTGAGATGACAGAGAGACTACAGAGCAGGGCCCACAGTTCTCTGCTTGGCTGCGGAAACTCACTCACCGGGTGACCTTCGGCGAGTCACACTCTCTCGGCCCCAGCAAACCCTTTGGCAGGGACGCCGTCAGTCAGAGACAGTTTGAAGGCACGAAACAACAAGAAGCCATTGGATGGGGTCCCTGTGCTTATCACACAAATCTTGGGGGTTGCGCGGAAGTTGAAAACAGTGTAACCCTACCCACATCTGTTTTGCGTGTTTGCTGCCTGGGTGTAGTTTTATTTAATTCAGAGTTTCTATTTGCTTTGCAATAATAACTCAGCCTTTCCCATATTTACTTGGGAAGAAGCCCCACTGATTAGAATTAGATTTCTCTAATTCCGGATTGTAGCCTCCCCCGATTAAACCACAGCACTTTAAATGCATGGGATGCATTTTATTATACCATAATTCAGTATGCGTTAGGTTATTATACCATGCATTCTATTATCGTTACTATCTATCAATAATATAGAACTTTTAAATTACTGCTAGCGAATTATCATCCCCATCCGTTCAGATACACATGCGGATTAGGATGCTAAATCAGCTTCCCGGCTAATAATAATCACATATTTATTTATAAAGCAGCTAAAATTAAGTTCTGCATAAATGCATTTTAAAATGGAAGTTTCCCAGGCTGCAGGCTAGGAAATGAAATATCAGGGAGGAGTGAGGGAGCGCCTGAGAGACAGGAGGCAGTAAAGCAAGCGGAAAGCACAGAGGGGGAAACTGATTTGGAAATGGGAGCCGGAACAGATTTGAAACTGGCAGAGGAAACCGCAGCGCAAAGCAAGGAGGAGATGTCTTAAGAGGCAGAGCAGGCACTCCAAAAGGCCACAGAGCCGGAGTGGGCAGAAGGAAGCCCACCGGCTGCTGCGTCCACTTGGTGGGCACAGGGAGGGCTTTTTTCCATGATCTTCCAACTGCCCCAATTTGGCCAGGACAGCCCCAAACAATCCTCTGTCTTCCCAGTTTTCCAGCCGCTTTTAAAATGTCCAAAGTTCTCTCTCCCCCTCCCACTTTCCCCCTTTGCCCTCAGCTCATTTCAGCAGCTGCAAACTGAGTTCAAGTGCAAAAGTCCTTTGCACTCAATAAACTCAATTAGTGAAAGAGAAGACGAGAGGGGTAGAATCTTGCCCTTTCCAGTCCACTAATGCAAAAGCAAACGGTTGCAGCCTCTTTTATCTTGTTTATTCTTCCTCGACAACTTTTGCCGTCTTTGGCATAAGTGCTGCCAGACACGAAAAACAACTCCTTTGCATTTGCAGCCTTCCTGATGAGAAAACTCCATCCGCTCCTTTTCCTACCTGGCAGGCAACTTGTACACGTTTCCTTCTTCTGCCCAGTGTGGGTTGTGACTGCGACAGGAAAATGAAGGTCCTCAGATTTTCCTTGGTATAGACTGTGGCTGGGCTGCTGGCTGATAAAGAATCAAGGCTGCCCCCAATCTGTGCGTTCCAGGTCAGTGGGTTGGTGGATCCGCTCCGGATTTTAAGCTAGACTTTACGTGAGCTCTCCAGGGTGCTGAATAGCACTATTAATTTAAAGGCGCTCTCCAAGGCGCAGGGATGGCCCTGATGCCTTCAGCACCTTGGAGAGGTCCTTTAAAGCCATGCAAAACCTGTCATGGGCTTACTGTCCCACTGACATGGAAGCCACCGGTGGCCTCAGCGACCCCACGCTTCATCCAACAAGCCACTGCTTGACGCTCCCAAACTTGGCAAGCAACCAGACTTGTGCTGTGCTGAGAGATTAGGGAGTGAAAATCTGAAAATCTATATATTTGAACAGGCTCAGGACAGACGCCAGCAAAGATACGGAATTCAGCTTCCTATATCTGGGAGAAGACACAGAAATCAGTGGGAAGATGGACCAAAATGGCCCACTCTGTCGTCCCCGGATGAATTGCGTGTGGTGCATTTATTTACGCGTTAGATTATTTATGTTCCACCCGCTGTCTAAAGGTCTCAGGGCAACCTGCAATAAAATCCACATAACCAATTTAAAGCAGTTCATGAGCCGGCATGGTGAGCCTTGGACTATGACCCCAGAGGCCACGGTTCGATTTCCTGCTTGGCCATGGAAACCCACTGGGTGACCTTGGGGGTGTCACACACTCTCAGCCCCAGAAAACCCCATGACAGGTTTTTGCCCTAGAGTCACCACAAGTCAGACATTATTTGAAGGCATACAGCCACAACAATCAGTTTTTAGAAGTCTAAAAACATAAATATTTATTAAGTTATTGTCACACAAATCTATGATTCTATAACTCTATGACTCTTCAACTCAGAAGGAATGAAGTATGCATCCCAGGACCACCACCAGAAAAACCCCAAAAAAACTCCTATTTGCCCCCAAATGGTGAATTGCACCATTTTTGGCAGCCTGAGCAGCAACAGAGTAATAACTTTAAGAAAACCATATTTTTCAAATGTAATTTCTCCACAAATGCACAAAAATATCAGGTCAGGAAAAAAAACATCTAAGAAGAAAACTAAAAATTATTAACTAATATGTTATGTATATATACAGCAAAAATTCTCCAGTGGGATGTACAACATATGAAAACTGTAAAATACAAATGATAAAACTGTGGCCGAAGCCAGCAGACACTGAAACTAAAATAAGACCACCGGCAAGGGACAAAAACATCCCAGCAGTTCTAACCAACGTCCTTTTTTCCTTTCTTAGCTTCTGGCTTTCCTCCCATGCATTCAAGCAGCAGCTGGACATAAAAGTCATTTAGCAGGAGTCCAAAAATAAAAATTCCTTTTTTTTTCTTTCCTGGCATGGAGATGGAACACTTCCATGGATAGATTTCTGCCTCGTGCAGCTGTGAAAAGCCGCAGGAGAAATAAATAGGAAGAAAGAGACAGGCCTCAGTTAACAAAGCCTCTGAGAGTGAGGCTCCCACCAGACCAATTTTTCTTTCTTATCCTCTGTCTAGCTAGAGTTTTTTTAGCAGCATCAACCTTAGGAAGTTGGTAAAGGATGGCTGGAGAAACAGAGACTTTCAGGCAGGCTGCAGCAGCATGTCTACATCAAATAATGCAATACAGTTTCTGCTGGGAAAGAACCAGATTCTAATCTAGTGAAATTGTATTTGCTTATTTAAAACTACAGTCCACTTTCCACATCACTGGTGTTTGAGGTGTGGGACCCCCGCAAAAGTGGAGAAACCGCAAATATCAAAATGTGTGTGGGTGTCTGTGGGGAGGGGGCCGAGGCAAGGTCCAAACCAAGCCAGGGAAAGGAAAGGGAAGGGAGTAGGTCCCCATGGAGGCCCTAAAATTCCTGCCTTTCCCCACCTCCTTCCTCTGATGTGTGGAGCAGAGGCACCAGGAGAAGGTTTGTGGCACTGAGAAGTTGGGCTGTGATCCCTCTGGCTGCTGGAGGAGGAAGAGGAAGACCAGAAGTGGGTTTTTAAAGGGCTGCCCAAGGTCACCCAGTGCATCTCCATGACTTGAGCAGAGATTCAAACCCTGGAATCCAAAAGTCCAGTCCAATCCTCAACCACTACACCATGCTCGTCCTGAAAACCAGGTTCTCTCTTTCATTTTTAGGTGCTTTCAAGTACACTCCAACTTATGGCATCCTTCCCCTAAGATTTTCTTGACAATTTCAGAGGAGCTTTGTCACTGACTTGCTCTGAGGCTGAGAAAGCATGACCTGCCCAAGGCCAGCCACTAGGTTACCATGGCCAAGTGGGGATTCGAACCTTGGTCCCTTGGAGTCCTAGTTCAACATTCCAACCAATCACAGTGGTTCAGAGCATAAAGTCCTCAGATTATATGACATATTTTTTGGGGGAGGGGAAGCATATACTACACTTCTAAATATTAAAACAATTAAACAATGCAGTTCTGTACTGAGTGTAGTTATTCTGTCATAAGCAATGTAGTAAGAATTGCCAGATTTAAAAACTTAGCTATCTGTTCTGTAAGTAAATTGTTGGAACTCCTGAACAAAATAATTAAGAGACTCAGAATTTATCCTTGCCAAGGTTCAAATGTCTTCCTTCCAATGTATCAGATGGAAGAACCAATAAAAACTCAGATTAAACCACCAATGCTGAGAAGTATTGGAATAAAATCCATCTTACATGTATTCTTTAGTTCATATTGTCCATTGTTAATGAATTTGATAATCTCAAATTTAAAAAGAATTTACCAAAAGAATTTCATTCAACCCTTCCCTGAAGGTTTCTCGTCTTTCAAAATGCCTCCCAAGCCAAAGGTTACGTGGCATTGCCAAAGGCAAACAGAGGGTTGTTTGCCTTGCTGATATGGTGGAGGGTGGAGGGGAAAGACCCAAAACTGTCCCAGAGGTGAAAAGCCCAAGGTGAGCACAAAGGCAGGGGAGAGACAGGCAGATCCAAGAGCAGGGGTGAGGGAAGGGTGGGCCGCCTGTGGCCTGTGTGTCGCTCCAAACACATTTCCAGCCCCTGAACACTAGAATCATAGAGTTGAGAAGGTCCTCCAAAGGCGACCAAACCATCCTCACAAGGGAGCAGTCCAGCCTATGCAGAGAAAGAGTCCCACCACCTCTCTTGGTCATCGCCAAACCGCTGTTGCTATCAAGAAATTCCTTCTAAAGTTCAAAGCATGTGGCTAACTTTGGAAATGCGGGAAGCTCCCACGTCAGCAGGGCACTGAATCCATTCCAGGTTTTGCCTAGCTTTAACAGGGCTCTCCATGGTGCCGAACCTATTTAGGAGCCCCAGTTCAGCACCTCGGAGAGCTCCCATTTTAAAACCTGGAGGGGATTCATTGTCCCAAAGACACAACTGGAGCCACTGCGAGGAAAGTTACTACTGGAATGGGGATCTTGGGCCCTCCAGACGTTTTCTGCTACAACTCCCATCATCCCTCACCACTGACCATGCTGCCTGGGACTTCTAGCTCCCCCGACCCCAGATCAGTGAAGGAGGCAGAACGTTGATGGAGTAGGACGAGACAACTATGGAAAGATTCCTGCCTTTACTTGTTTTTAATTGTTCCTGGAAGACATCTCGCGTTACCCATTCAGTGATCAGCACACACGCATGGACGCATTAAGACCCACTCCGTCTATGATCCTGAAATAACAGGCTGCGGAGATCACTTTGCATCTCATCACCCTGCTCTACTTGGCAAGGGGCGCCAAATTCCCAACTGGATTTTACAAGCTGACAATCGCTTCCCCATCTGTGCTACGCTGCTGCTTCGGGGCAGGCAGGCCTCCCTCTCTCTTTTGCCTGCCCTTGGGGCTGGGGCCTCTGCAAAGCAGGATCCAGAGAGGATCCGGGCAGAAAAGCAGCTGTGCGAGGGGTTAAAGCTGGGCCAGGTAGCCAAGAGCAACCCCAGCAACCCTGCTCTCAAGAAAGGGTGCTTAAAGAGGCATTAAGATGCTGCACTCAGACTTCCAAACATTTCACAGAGAAAAACAGAAGCACACGTTGCACGTTCCTGCTTCTCACTGCCAGACCTTGAACAGCCAGTACTGCTGTTACTAGTACGTCCCCCTCCTCCTTCTCCCATCATTATGATTATGATTATTATTGTTCAGACACAATTCACTTGGGGATTTAACATATCCATAAATGGAATCAGATCTTCAGGAAATGGAATTGAGCACTATTGCAATGCCTGTATTCAGCACGGGGCTGTTGCGACATTACTATGCAATAAACAATGCACACTGCAAATAATGCACAACATGACCAATGCACAGTGGAATGGGAAGCCACGCGCAGTGGGATGCCATGCACATTGGGCACTCCCAACACATGTCGAGACACAAGCTAGGGGCTGCTGATGCCTGTCGGGCACTCGCAAGATGCTTCAGTATGCCAGCTAAGGAGTGGCAATGCACACGGGGACACTCTTGATGGTGCCCTTATACACATCTTTGCAATTCACTATGGGGGTTGTGTAGCACCTCTGCCACCCAGCTAAGTCTGCATAAAGTTATTCATTGGAGATCACGTACAGAATCATGGCTAATATTAACAACAACAACAACAACAACAATATATTTATTTATGTTCCACCTTCTTCTCAGCCTGGGTCTCTAGGCAGCTTACAACATGTAAGAGAAAGGTACTTAGAAATATATCAAAATTTTAAAAAGCTATTAAAAATGAGAAATAGACCAAACCCAGACAGAGTTCTGCAGGGCCCAGTCCCCCTGAACAGCCATTCTAAGCTCTAGGAGGGGGGTTTCAGAGCCAGGGGGCTAATGCTGAGAAGACTCCACCTCCAATCTTCCCACCAGGTGTGTCTGTGACATCAGTGGGATAGAGAGGAACGTGAAAAGTTACGAGGAAGGAGATGGGTGGGGAGGAAGTACAGGGACTCCACACTGACCCACTCCCTTTCCCTCTTCTTTCCCTGACCTGGGTTTGGATCCTGGGTGTCCGTTTCTCCCATCATGGCTTGGCCCCCTTCCCACAGACAGACAGACAGACAGACAGACAGACAGACAGACAGACAGACAGACAGACAGACACGCACACACGCACATTTTGGTATTTGCAATTTCCAGTTCCATATTTGCTAGGGTAAAGTCCTGCTTCTTTAAGCCTATGGGATGTGGAGGGCTGTCTGTACTTCATTCCCATTGAAAATTCAGGCTGTGTGTTCCTCTCAGCCCATCTCCCCACTATGTTGGGATTAAAAATCTTGATCTCCCCCCAAAAACTCTTCCGGCCCCCATGGCTCCACTCCCAAAGAGACAATTAAACAAGAAATGCCGATCCAAACCAGTTTGAAGCTTGCAATGTAATTATCCCCCCAAGGAACTATAATTAGGCAGTTGGAGGCCTGTAGATGATAGCTCCCACCCTGCTTGGGGGCTCACAAAAATCCCTTTCTCCATCTCTTGCACACTTCAAAGCAAACTGATCTGGGTGTGTTTCCAGCTTTCTCAGCCCCCAAGGGGTGGAAACCAGTCTTCTCTCTGTCTGTCCCCCTCCACCTTTGGCCACGCTTTACCCACCATGCAAATTAAGAACAATCAAAGCTGGGCCATGGCTTGTTTTATCATTTTATCGTTTATCCTTGTTTTAGCACTGCTGTTGCTCAGGCACTGTCGGGGGGATCTGATTCCTGGTGCACATGTGCCCTCGATACGGAGCCGTAATTGAGAGAAATGTGGCACCGCATCTCATAAAGGATGAGATCCACATGACATATTTTTCAGCCCAAAATCCCAGCATTATCAAGAAACTTTTCATACCTAATTTCCAGACCATTTTAAGAGTTCATCTAGAAGGGGGAAAAAAGTGTCTCTTCACATATCAAGAGCTCCCAATTCTTTTTTGTTTTAACTGCGTATTTCCAAGTTTGCACCTTTCTTCAGATTTCCTGGGTTTCCCTCCCTCTCTCTCCCACTGCTCACGTCTCACGTCAGGCGACATTTCAGAAACTGATTTTCTCCCGTTTCCACGGAACCTCCTCTGTTTTGATTCAGGAGTTGTAGAGCAAATGAGGAAAGCAGGACATGCCCATAATCCACGCCACCTATGCTGGCAGGAGGCAACGCCACCGGGCAGAGCCAAGCAGGACATGGAAAATGGACGCTTTCCCGGGGGCGCCGCCTCATGCTCTGCTCCTCTCCTTTCCTAGCAGGCAGCTTTCGAGGAACCGTCCAAAGTCTGAAAGGCAGACTGTTAAGACAGTCAGCTCCGACTTATTTCAACCCTAAGTCAACCAGATCACAGGGGTTTCATGGCAAGATTTCAAAGAATCCTGGAGTGGAAGAGACCCCAAGAGCCGAGGAGTCCAGCTCCATTCTGCCATGCATAGCATTCCTGACAGATGGCCAATTTGTTCGGGGGGGGGGGGTTAACTTTGCCTTCCTTGAGGCTGAGAGAATGAAACTTGTCCAAGGTCACCCTGTGAGTTTCCATGTCCACGCTGGGATTTGCACTCTGGTCTCCAGACTCTTGTAGTCCAGGGCCAAACCACCACAGTGTGCTGATTTTCACTACTTTATCTAATAAATGCAACAATATTTTCCACACAAGTCCAGAGCATCACAGGTGCCCCTGGCTGTCCTTCTAATAATCTCGAAGCCAGATGGGTTTCTGTGTACCCTCACGAATGGCTGGGCACGCTTGTGGAAAGCTATATCCAGAAGGAGCCAAGCAGGTGGTTTCCTCTTTAGTCGGCCAACCCTTTATTTATTTAGGTATTTACATCCAGGAGGATCTTGGCACCGCAACACTGTTGTGAATCTAAACTTTCTAAAAACAGCCTGATGACAGACGATCACAACCGAGAGATGGATGGCAACGGAACTGCAGAAATTAAAAATAAGACAACATTTTGAGCAACGTGCCCAAGCAGCTAAATGTGGGAAATCACACTTGGGATTACAACTCCTCCCATCCTGCAGATAGTGGGGCCGCAGCAGGCTGGGGGATTATGGGAATCCCACTCTCTCAGCCCCAAAGGAAGAGCAAAGAGCAAACCCCCTCTAAATAAATCTTGCCAAACTGGTTTTTCCTATTACAGCTGGCCCTCCATGTTTGCTAGGATTAGGGGTTGAGGACCCTCCAAAAGTGGAAAAATCACAAATATCAAAATGTGTGTGTGTTTCTACAGGTACCACACACAAAAGCCTGGTGAATCTGTTGAGCCAAATCAAATAATAATGAGGAAAAAACGGATGGACGTATGAAGCCCAGCAGCTGTTCAAAAGTCTCTCCCCCTCGCTTTTCTCTCGCCAAGCACAGAGGATGCAAATATGATCCAGTTATTCCAAGGATCAAGACAGAGGTTCAGCCAGCACAGAGGCCCGTGCCTGACTCTTTGCCCAAATTCCAACCCAATTAAAACACTGCCAGCTCCAAAGCTGTGAAATCAGTCAAGTCCTCAAGCGCCACGATCTTTGAGAGGAAACAGGCCTCTCTTCTCTCTCTCTCTCTCTCTCTCTCTCATGGTGTTTTTCTTGGGATCTCTGGCACAGCTGGAAAGTCCGTCCACCTCTTTCTCCCACACGCAGCACAAGCCTTTCTTCTCATTCTGTTGAACTCCATCCAGTGTCAGCTTCCAAGCCAGCGGAGAGCGTGAATCCTAGCCAGGTTTTATTCCAAACTGTAAAGGTGCCAGACCTCTTTGGGAGACCTCCTTTACAATTCAGACTAAAACCTGGAACAAATTCACTGCCCCACTGACACGGGGACCACCAACTGCCATGGTCCCAATCCACTGCCAGGCCTTCCTTTCCCCAAAGGATTCAGAAATAAGAATAGGAGTTAGCATGAAAGAAGGTGAAGAGACCTCAGCTGGCTCACAAATGCAAGAACAAACCTGATCAAAAGCATTACCAATCATACTGTTTGTTAACTGATTGACTCCCGCGTACAATCCTGCTGAGAGGTGAGACACATTCAGTGGACATCCTAAGAATTTAAGAGAGGGTTTCTCTTGATTCAGATTTCTCCAGACTGTGCATCTGCAGTTCCAAGAGGTCTCTCCTGACCTGCCAATTTTTAATGCTGAACAGCCCCAAATGCGGTAACCCTTCCTCGCAGGGGAATTTCTCCAGCCCATGGTCATTTTGGTTGCTCTTTTCTGCAACATTTCCAGCTCTACAACATTCTTTTTTGTGGGATACAGAATGCAGATGTGTGGGCCTCAGCTTTGATTTTCTTCTTCCCCGTGCCCTCCCTGTCTGCAGTCCCAGTCAGAAGTACTCTGCCTATAGAGACAAAGGGATGGACAGACAGACAGACAGACAGACAGACAGACAGAAGAGAGAGAGATGGACAGACAGCTAGGTAAGTCAAGGAGATAAGAAAGTCGAGGGAAGGAGAAATGGACAGACAGCAAGGCAGGTTAGGTAGGTAGACAGACAAGACAACAGACAGACAGACAGACAGACAGGAGAAAAAATGAGAGAGGAATGCATGGACAGACAGATAGACAGGTAGGTAATAGGCAGAGAGAGAGAAGATAAAGGAGGGAAATGAATGGATGGATGGACAGACAGATAGACGAGAGACAGACGAGGGAGAGGGAGAGAGAGAGAGAGAGATGAACAGAGGGAGGGACAGACAGACAGATTAGGCAGGTAGGTAAATAGCTAGGCAGGCAGGTAGATGGAGGGAGGGGGGTGGACAGGCAGTTAAGTAGGTAGGCAGACAAATTAGAGATTTAGAGAGAGGAGAGATGGATCAGATGGGCAGGCAGACAGATGGACAGACAGGAGGGAGACAGACTAGCGAGAGGAAGGAAAAGGAAAAGGAAAAAAAATTATACATAACACTCCCTACATATGAGATTAGGTAAATTACTCTCTATCAAAGTTTATGCCGTAACAAGTGTGCTAGTTTCCAATGTGCCACAGAAGTCTTTTCCTGGTTTTGCTGGAAGATGGGGGTCTAATCATCAAAGAAAAGTTGAACTGAACCACAAGAGTGTTCAGATATTCCTCTAGGAATTCATTACTGTCTTTAGCAAACCATTCAAAGTGCTGCATCACTGAATTTTTTTTTTAAATAAACACATATCCACAGATAAAGTTCACTTTTAAACCCATCATGCTGGCCGGAGGATTCTGGAAGCTGTATTCTCCTTCCAAAAGGCTATTTTGTCAAGCTTTTGGATCACATTGAGCCAAAATAAAGTTAAACGGAAAACCTCGCAGAATAAGAGAAAAGGGGGGAGCACTGTGGGAGGGGCGAGCAAGGCATGCCAAGCCCCAAACCCCATTGATTGACAGCTCCGGGGATGGCCGGTGACAGCTTTGCCCCTTGGCCTTGTTTTCACAGCTGTGTCGGCAGAGCATCAAGTAACTTGGCCACAAAGGGGGCCGAGGAGGCCTTTCTTTCACTGTGGAATCCCCGCTCCCGGGCAACACGCAACGGATACGTGTGCAGAGGGAGCCAAGGCTCCTTACTTGGGAAATAGGGCATCGGGATTAGGATTAGGATTAGGGAGGTTGGAAGCTGCCTGATCCCAGATCAGACTGCTCATGCATCTAGCCCACTTATCAGAATGCGGACGCAATGTCGAACAAGCGGTAACAAGATCCAGGAGAAATTATTCGATAGCGGCAGAGAGCACTCGTTCCCAGAAGAGGCACTCCGTTACATCTCTGCACAATTCGCTGCTCTAAACTTCACTCCTTCTACTTCCACCTTTGCTACGGTTGCAAACGTCAGTCCTATGTCTGCAGCAGGTCACTCTGAGCACAGGAACAATTCTTTTTTGGGATTGCTGCTTGGAGAATCACAGAGAACGCACTCCCAGAATCCTCTAGCCAACATGGCCGGTTGTAGTCCTCAGATGGAACTTTTCCAACATCTGAGCAGATTAGATGAGATTGCTCAGTCACAGTTGATATGCAGTACCTAGTGTAGAAGGTCAGCACAGTGTAATGGTTTGAGCATTTGCCTACAAGCCTTGAGACCAGGGCCCAATTCCTCTTTGTTTGGCCATGGAAACCCACTGGGTGACTTTGGGCATACATCACACACTCTCAGCCCCAGAAAACCCTAGGATACATTCGTCTGACGGTCACCGTTAAGTTGGAAATAACATGAAGGCACACAACCATACTGTTTTAGGGAGCCAGCATTATTGAGCATTGGGCTGTGACTCTGGAAACCGGGATTCGATTCCCTGCTCGGCCATGGGTGACCTTGGGCAAGTCAAATACTCTCAGCCCCAGAAAATCATGTAACAGGTTCACCTTAGGGTCACCATAAGTCAGAAATGACTGAAAGGCACACAACAACAATGTCTACTTTGGACTGCCATCTTGCAATCGGGAAATATAGCAAGATTAGAAACACCGTGTTTTATTTCTTTGCAGGTGTGAGAATCACAGAGGCCAAAGGCCATCTAGTCTAACTCCCTGCGATGCAGGAACATGCAAGTAATGACCACTCCCAAAAGACGCCTGTCCAGTCTCTTTCTAAAGACCCTCAAGGACAGAGAGCCCACCCTCGCCAAGGAGGCAGTCCGTTCCACTGCCAAACAGGTCCTCTTCCTTATGTTTCGGTGGAATCTCTTTTCTTATACTTTGAATGCACTGCTTTGAGTTCTGGTCTCTAGAGCATCAAGAAAAAAGGTTCCCTCCATCTTCTACCAAATATGTCTCTCATTCATGATTGCCTTTACCAAATTAAAAAAAGGGGGGGCTGTAAAAGTGTATCTCAGCAAAGGAAGAGCACTCTGCTACAAGGATGAAGGAGCAACGCCAGCGGAACGTGCTTACTCCAACTCTTTCCAGAAAAAAAAATATATGGTGTCGTAATTTGTACCACATACCAGGGGCTGAGTCACTGTTCAGAAATCCTGCTGTGCTTTTGACAGTTGGGAAGTGAATTCTGCAACAAAGATAAGGCTTCTTTCCTACAATAAGTTTGACATAATTTATGGCCACAAAGAACACAGGACAAAAGTTTGCAAAAGATTTTAGAACAGGGTGGAAAGACTTCCATTTCATATGGGCCTTCATGATTAGATACCCCAACAGGAAACTGGGATGGTTCCTCACGAGCAACTGAGCTAGTTTTGCCAGGGTGAACGAAAAAGCAAGGAGGTGGGGAGAAGTCAGAGACCTGAATTCCAAACTGTTAGCAGATGTTTTTGCTGGAAGTGGGAGCTTGATCTGGCAGGCACCAGCAAGTCCTGACGGCTGTCAAATTATGATAAGGACCTTCCAAGGAATACAGATCCCTTGGTACACACACACACAACTCACATAAAGGCACACCTCTGCTTGCTTCTCATGCTTCCCTTCCTTCACATGGCTTTGACAAATACACAATGCAAACTTGCCAAAGGTCCTTGATGTGGTTTTTTCCATGCATGGGAGGTGGGTAGTAGTTGACGAACACCCAGAATGCAATTGCAATAAGACCCCCTATAGAAAAAGGAGGTGGGGCTCATCCCATACCAAAGTTCAGGAAGTATCCTTTCAGTAACAAGAAAAGAAGAGATAAAGGGGATGATTGTCTCCGGCACACTAACAAACAGCACCAAATTTTGCCACCCACTGAGAAATGTACTATGCTAAACAGGTGGGATGCTTCAATAGGATTTAGAAACCAGTTCTAAATTAGAAGGGCAGCTCCATGTAAGCCTTACTCAGAGGAGGACAGGAGTCACAGACACTTGGAGCTGACTGTAGCTTGGGATGAACCCAGTTCTCTTATTCCACATAATGCTTCACAAAAAAAACTAACACAAGAGGGGATGTTTAGCATTCTGCTATCAGTCACAATGTATAAACAATTAAACGTGGAACAGATTGCACAGTTTTGTGTTCATTTAGTGACATCATGGGGTCCTAAACAGTAGAAAAGCTCCCCCAGATGGTCGTCGCAACCCAAATGGCTCCATGGCTTTCTCCGGAGCCACGTGTGGACAGGCACAGTCCAAAAGCCAGACCCTTCTCCTAGGCCGGCTCCCCTTCCTCCTCCACAGCCATAGCCGAGGGCTGCTGCTCCACTTTTGCGGGGTCTCCAGGAAGGATGCTGGTGACTGTCTGGAGAAGGGATTCGATTTCCTCTTCCGTGAGCCTTTCTTCACTCTCCTCCACTATCTGCAAAGCAAAAGTCCTCGGCATTAGCTGCATTCTCCCACCACTGCTGTCAAACATTACAACCTCCTGCAGGCAGAGATTTGACAGATGGATCCGCTTATGCCGGGGTGGGCAGTGTGTGGTTCCAGGGCCGTGTGTGGCCCCCGGACCCCACTTTTGCAGTCCCAAAACACCCCACCAGTTCCCCCAAACCCATTTTGCTAAAATGGTGTCAATTTCAGTCAGTTTTCATCTGAAGACCGCACTCGAAGCCTAAATGCTAGGAAGCAGCAGTGTTCTATATCTGGGATTTGTTCAGATTTTGGAAAGCAGTACCATTTTGGAATAGCATTGCATCGTTCATTTACACCTGTAAGTTTTCTATTTCCTGTATTGACATTCCCTTCGTAACTGTCTCTATCTCTTTTCTTTGGATGACTAACCTTGTTGCTGCTGCTGCTGCTGCTGTTGTTGCATATCTTCAAGTCATTTCTGACTTATGGTGACCATTATGTGAATCTATCCTGAGATTTTCTGGGGCTGAGAGTGTGTGACATGCCCAAGAATACCCAGTGGGTTTCCATGGCCGAGCAGGGAACTGAACCCTGGTCCCACACTGGCTCACATCTGACCTGCAGTCTCTAAATGCTCAACTGAACTTTTAAGTTACCGTGACACTAGAAATTTGGGGATGGAAGGAAATTTCACAGGGAGGGGGAGATCAGAATTCTTCTTCAGAGGGGCAATGTCTTCCTTCTCCTCTCCTCATTGCTCTATCCTTGGTTCAGCTCTGATGATTCCAGTGCCCCCTTCCAGAGCTCTACCACACCCCTTGTCAGCCAAGGCAGCCCAAAGGCATCATCAATCTGTAGAAAGCCATTCCTGGCCCTGGCATTTTTAGGAATCCCTAAAATAGAACAGGCCTTTTTCAGAAACTTGGAATTGATAGGAAGACATTCCCAAGCCGTCACGGCAGCCACGACATCTTAATGATCCTGGGAACAGCCAGTGGAAAATACTTCATGCCAGATAGAAGTTTGTGTGTGTCTCTCTCTCTCTGTAAAACTTGAAGCCTTTGCCACGGCTCATGGCCTGCACGACTCCTCGTATCAAAGAGGAAAGGAACTTAGCCTCACGTTCTTTAACACGACTCACAGCCACCTTTTTGCCCTGACAAGTAACCAAGGCCTCAACTCAGCACCAGTCCCAACCACAGCAGATCCACTGAAATAAGGGAAACTCCTTCGGTGTCGACTCACCGGTTTCCCTTCTAGGACTAACAATTGCATCCCACGGATGACCCACTTGCTACACACACATTTGTAAACCCTGGGTGAATGGTCCTGGTTAGATTTTCCTAATAGCCTGGGGGAAAAAAAATAAACAGGCACATCTGGCATTTAAATAAATAAAAGACAGGGGAAATTTGCAATCTAGGCCATGTTTTTAGGCTAAACTGGTGGGCGCTCCACATTCACCAGAGTTAGGGGCACAGGACTCCCACAAAAGTGTAAAAACTGCAAATATCAAAGTGTGTGTGACTGTGGGAAGGGGGCCAAGGCATGGTGGGGAGAGTGGGCACCCAGAGTCCAAACCAGGTCCGGGAAAGGGGGTAGGTTGGCACGGTGGCCCTAGACAGCCTCTCTCTTGCCCATCTCCTTCCTTGGGTATGTGTGGAGCACCGGGAGAGGGTCTGTGGTACTGAGAAATTGGGCTGCGATCTATCCTTAATTGGTCAGGCAGTGGCCGGTGGAGGCAAAGGGGGCCCAGAGAGGGGCCTCAAAGGCCCCTTCCTAAACTGCAAACCCCAGGATTCCATATGGTGTTGAAAGTGGAATAATGGCACTATAAAAGGCTAGTGCGGAAATGGCCTGGGTTCCACTCTCCAGCCAATTCCCCTTTCCGACAATGCTCTGGTCCGTATCCTGTCAGATAACCCGGGAATGCCCGTATCTGGAAAGCACTACTCTGCAGCCAAAGCACTTTATGCTGAAGAAGGGGATTAACCTGAGAGTAATCTTGCACTTTGGACTCTCTCTGGTGATGCCTAATGGACTTACTTATCACAGGGAAGAAGGGGGAACTAGATGGAGAAATCACCTCCTTGCTAGATCAATGACCCGACAATTCCTGGGGCTTCTTCACTGGGAGCAGATGTCACCACCCGCTGTTTGCTTTAGTGATTCATTTCCTTCTAAAAGACAAGCATTTTGTTTGCTCAGGAACCCTGCCACTTCCAACCAAGTATCAGTCAATATCCGTTTATTCTGTGGCTCTCAAAGATGTGCCAAGGCTGGAGGGGGAGGCCTAAGTCAGGCCAGAGAGGGAAGAGAGTGAAAAGTGGAACTTACAGATCCACGGCCCGAAGGTGGACCTTTGTCCATTGAACACTGGCCGACAACGCCGTTCTCTGCTGTAGGAATATACAGACTGCCCCCGCACTGAGCCAAATCCTTGGTGGTCCATGTGATCAAATACTGTCAGCCATCACCATCTGTGAATTTGACTTTCACAGATTTGACTACCTATAAATTTCTCCAGCCCCTGCCTCCCGCAAATCAGGCAGTTATTTTCCAGGGGAACCCAAGGAAGATATAGGCCTCGTCTCTTCTTAGCTTCTGGCACCAGCCAAAACAGTCCTGTTCCAAAAGACCTTTAACGTCTGAAACAGCTCTGTCGAAACTGTTTCAAAATTATATTTTAGGATCATTTTAGACTTTTAAAAAATGGTTTTAAAGAGCATTTCAATGTGTGCATGAGTGTGTGTTTTAAAAAAAACTTTTATCTTTGTAATGTTTTAATTGCTTTTGTTTGTCATTCAGGGAGCTGCTGCAGATTGGGAGATGATACAGAACTATACTTTAAATAAATAAATAATAAATACCTGCCCCTCTTGCTTGAGAGCCTGACAGATCAGGGGAAGCCAGCGGGGTTCCTGAATGGATCAAAGACAAAGGGGGGCCTAAGCACAGGAAATCTCCTGCCTCCAGCCCCAGAAGGGGGCAGCCTGGCACTACGGACGACCCCCTCCGACAGCCCTCCTCTGCTCCCCTTCCCGCTTGGCCGTGGAAACCCACTGGACAACTCTGAACACATCACACACTCTCAGCCCCAGAAAATCCCATGATAGGTTCGTCTCAGGGTCATCATAAGTTGGAAATGACTTGAAGACATAAAACCACAACAACCAACCTTTCTGTCTTAATGAAGGGCCCCAAAATCCAGCATTACCCCCTAGATTGAGACCATGTGCTGTTAAGGTGTGAAGATCCACCTCTTCCCAAAGTACTTGAAAGAGGAGAGCCAGTGTGGTGTCATGATTTGAGAGTCAGACTATAAACAACCTGTAAGACCAGGATTCAATTCCTCGCTCAGCCATGGAAATTCACTGGGTCATCTTGGGCACATCGCAGACTCTCAGCTCCAGAAAACCCCGTGACAGGTTTACCTGAGGGCCGCTGTAGGTCAGAAATGACTTGAAGGCACACAAGGAAAACAACAGTCCTGCACAACAAGCTAAAAAGGGCAGCATAAATGCCTCTAGCCACTGCCGTTGCCATTCCGGCTACCTCCCTTGCCTCCACTGCCACTTGCCCTTACTTGCCCTCACTCCTACTCAGTCTGAGTGGTTGTGGCCTCCCAAAAAGCCCTGCCAACTGTGGTCCCAATCTGCATCACCCTCAGGTGCAGCACTGTGGCAATACTGACACAACCCCAAGAGTCACCACAGCCAGAATAAATAGTAAAAACAGGCTGGGGACAGCAAGGGTCAGAGCTCAGAAAAGGCAGTTTTAGGGACTACCCGATCACTCCCCCACCCAGGCAGCACGGTCACTGGCCATGGTGGCTGGGGGATGCTGGGAGTTGTAGTCCAAAAGGTAACATCTCTACGTTCTGGCAAGGCCAGGGATGAAGATTCGGCCCAAGGGACAAAATGGTACCCCAAAGCACCAAAGCAGAAAGTCCAAGGGCACTGAAAGGAATGGATTCTGTGGCAGATCTGGATGCCTGGGAGCTTTCTAACTTACCAGCTGGATCTCGACAGCAGTCACCGGCCTGTGGTTGAGGAGCTGCAATTTCTCTGCCCTGCACAAAAGCAAAGAACACAATGCTCTGTAATTTTGGGTTTCTGGTCGCCAGAGCAGTCCACATGATAACACCTCTTTGGCCACACAACACCCCCTGAAGGGCTCGAGCCAGAGCTAACCGTCAAGGACAAACTAATTTCAGGGCTTGAAACCTGTTTCTGCCACCACATCTGTAATCCACTCTCACAAATCCTGGCCCAAGAGTTGTGGAACCGTTCACTCTCTCTCTTTGCTCAGACACATTTGCAAGCTGCCGTTTCTCCTGAATCCGGGATCCTCTGCGTAGAGACTGCCAGTCCACAAACTGCAAGTACTCGGGCACTTCAGATCCTTTCTCAGTATAAACTTTCTTACAGAAATCCTCGGTGAGAGAGAGAGCCCACCGTGAATTGAGGGTGGGGGGGCTGTGCCTTCAAGTCACCCATACACTTTGGGTCACCTCATGAATTTCACAGGGTTTTCCTAGGCAAGAAATCCTCAGAGATGGCTTTGCCAGTTCCTTCCTCTGAAGTATGGCCGACAGAATCATAGAATCATAGAGCTGGAAGAGACCCCAGGGGCCATCCAGCCCAACCCCCTTCTGCCATGCAAGAATACATCATCAAAGCATTCCCAACAGATGGCCATCCAGCCTCTCTTTAAAAGCTCCAAAGAAGGAGAGTCTACCACATTCCCAAGAAGCAGTGTATTCCACTGGATTTGAACTGCTTTTACTACCATAAAGTTCTTCTTAATATTTAGATGGAACCTCTTTTCCTGTAGTTTGAAGCTATTTCTCCATATCCTAGTCTCTAGAACAGCAGAAAACAGGCTTACTCCATCCTTCATGTGACATCCAGCACGTAGTATTGGTCGGTGGTCTCCCATCCAAATACTAATCAGGGCTAGCCCTGCTTAGCTTCCAAGATCAGATACAATCTGGTGCCTTGAGGGCATTTAGGCTGTAAACTGAGGGAATTCTGCAATGAAATTCTTCCGCAGGAAGCTAGCATCCCTTCCTCTTCTCTGTGAATAGCAAAACTGGTAAGGAGAGAAAACAACGTGTTCTTCCACATGACTCAGGGTTTCAGCAGTTTTATTCAAGGCAGAAGAAGGAGCTGAAAGTACATGAGAACGGGAACCAAGGCAGCCTTACTAGCTGAGGGATTCTGGGAGTTGTAGTACAAAAAAAGCAATTTTGCCAAGCTCTGGGCATGCCACTGCTTGCGCTCTGTCTCTCTCAATCTTTCTCTCTCTTATCCCTTTATACTACAGGGCAATAGTGCTTGCCTACCTTAGAGAGGAACCAGCATGGTATAGCGGTTTGAGTGGATCTAGGACTCCGAGAGAACTGTGAGCAAGCGACACTCTCTCAGCCTCAAGGGGAGGCAATGGCAAGCATGCTCTGACTAAATCTTACCAAGAAAACCCTATGCCAGGATCACTTTAGAATTGCCGTTAAGTCAGACACAACTTGAAGGCCCACAACAACAAATCTCAGAAGGTGATTGTAAGCCACCAAATACATGTTCACTATTCAATTGCAAGGAGTGGGCTGCAACAAAATGTTGCAGCATGAAACATTCTGCTTCAGGGGCCCAGCCAGCGAGGCCCTCGGCTAGAACACCCCAATGTATCACCCCATTTTCCATGCACATCACACACAACAGGCATTATTTGATGCCCACGGGTCATGCTCAGTCCTCATTACACCGCCTATAAGAACTCCCTCACCCCTAAAGTTCTTCTTATTTCTGCAAACCTCGAGTTCCCCAACAAGCCCAAGGACGCGTCCTTACGTGTAGAAAGTACCATTCTGGCAATATAAAGTTCTCCACTCAGAGAACTGAGTTTGCTATTAAAGTGTATAAATGAAAGAGTAAACGTTTGCAGAACTTCATCCGCCGCTGACTAACAGTAATTTCTGATCACGATACAAATGGCACAGAAGTATTGAGAAGGCAGCTCTCAAACCTCAAAGGTCAAGACCAAATGCTTCATGAAACGCAACTTGGGAGAGTTACTTTTTTTTCTGGAATACAACTCCCAGCCAACATGGCCATAAACTCTGCACGTGGGTAGCAAAGCCACACACATCTCCTCCCATGCAAGGCATTTCAATAAGATTTTCTTTTCCTGCCAGAAATTCTTGGTTTGCTCTCTAAAAGGAAATCTCCAGCAAGATCTTTAAGAGGCCAATAGGATTTAGAACGGCCCAGGAAATCGCTGCCCATGACCTCTGTGACTGGAAAGATAAATGTATTTATCACCGCGGATCTGATTAAGTCCCCTGTGACCACCGCTGATAGGATGAGGAAACAAGTCAGAAGATAAGGAAGCAAAAACAATACAGGCATACGTTACTTAACACAGCCTCTGACAAAAAAAAAGCTCCTTTTTACAAAGTCTCCTTAGGGACACACGCCTCTTTTCCTCCTCCTTTTCTGTCCAGTTAGAGGTTCTTTAGCAGCATCAGTGCTGGGAGGATGGCGAGAGAGGGATGGAGAAACATAAGACATTCAGCATCCAATGGCAGCAGCGTGTCCGCAGCAAACAAAGCAATCGAGCTTCAACTGGGAAGGAGTGGTCTTCGATTCCAGTTGATCTCACTGTGGCTGCAGTGCTTGCCTACAACAGGCAAGACACACAGCTGCTGCCTCCCAGGATTCATTATTGCGTGAACAGCAAAACAGAGAGAAAAGGGAAGAGCAGACATGTATGCCCCATCTGCTGCCTCCAATATGTTAACCACCCCGCTCCCAAAAGAACCCAAAATCATAGATCTGTGACTTTGGCCACCAAAACGGAAATTCTAAGGAAAGTGGCAGCTGGTATAGGAAAGTAAAACCATCATTTGATATATTTTTGAAGAAGCTTTCAAATAGTCTCTAGAAGGCTCAAAATGGTTTTGTTTGCTTACGCAAGGATAACCACGTAAGTATAATAAATAAACAAAAATAAATAACTACCTGATTTGTTTGGTTCACTGCACATCTGTATCTTGTTAGTTTTGGATAAAAAGTCTGCTGAAACATGCTAGACTGCTTTTTTCTGTGTGTGGTGTAGGCATGTTGTAGTAGGTTGGGCACTGCAGCAGGATGCTAGAGACCAGGTTTTGGTTCCCTGCCCAAAGGGTGACCTTGGGGGTGTCACACACTCTCAGCCCCAGAAAACCCCATGGTAGGGTTGCCACAAATCTGGAATGGCTTGGAGGCACACAAGAAAGAACCTCATTCTATTCCGTCCATGCTATTTCCGTCTCTGGTACCAAAATTTCTGATAAAGAAGTAAATGCCCCTGACCACATCTCCTTCATTAACTGAGGTATACCCTGGATTAGAAAGGTACAAAAGCCACGTACTCCTAGGAGAAATTTCCCACTCTACTGGGGTTCCAGATTTCATTACTTGGGGGGGGGGGTGGCGGCTTTGCTTCTTTCCATCCGGGAAACAAGGCAATGAAAATGTGTAGGTAGGACATTTAGGACAAGTGGTCATGACTTTCATTCTTCTGGATCCTATGACATTCCACCCCACTCCCACAACTGTGTAAATATGCCTTCTCTCTCAAGGTCTAGATATCACTCTGTACAGTACTTGAAAAGGCAAGATTATACCCACTAAAGCTCATGCCAAAATAATAACCAGTCAGTTTTAAAGGCGCCTTTGAAGGGATGCCATGTAGAGGTGGGAGAGGGCTTGTTTTCTGCTGCTCCAGAGACCAGGACAAGGAGCAATGGACTCAAGTTGCAGGAAAGGAGATTCCACCTGAACCTCAGGAAGAACTTCCTGACGGTCAGGGCTGTCCGGCAGTGGGAGATGCTGCTGCCTCCATGGAGTGTGGTGGTGTCTTCTCCTTCTTCAGAGGTTTTTAAGCAGAAGCTGGGTGGCCATCTGTCGGGAGTGCTTTGAGGGTATTCCTGCATGGCAGGGGGTTGGACTGGATGGCCCCTGGGGTCTCTTCCAACTCTACATTTCTATGATTCTATGACTCCCCCACTTCGTTTTTAGGTGTGTGTGTGTGCTTTCAAGATGCCTGTTAACTTATGGCAACCCCCTGAATTTCATAGAGTTTTCTTTGGAAACGAAGACTCAGAGGTGGTTTTGCTAGCTCCTTCCTCCAAAACATAGCTGACTCTGCTTAGCTTCTAAGATCAGGTGGGATCTTGTGCCTTTAAAAGAGCAAGAAAGGATTTGTTAAATTTGCTAGCAGAAAGGCGAAGCAAGCAGCTCCCTCTACTGTCAAGCAGAGTCTCTGTGCCTTTAATTCTATTGCTTCACTTTGGTTTTAAGAGTTTCCTCTGTTCTAGCAAGAGAAAGGAAGTTAACTCTGAAATCCTGAGGTCTTCAGCTAAACTACAACACCTTGAACTGGGTTTGGAAAAGGAGCAGGAAATCGAAGAGTCCAGTTTCATATTCCTCTTTGCCACTTTTTTGTAAGATGGATTCCTGGCAACTCTCTGACACTACATTCTGCCAGCTGCTATCTTCTGATCCCACTGAATAATAACAATGGTAGGACTTACACTGGGACTAATTGCTGCATGTACTTATGTATAAGCCTAGAAATTTTAGTAACAAAACTGACCCCCAAAAACCTGAGTTAATTTATCCATATGGCAGCGTAAACACTGTACCTTAAATCTTTCAAAAAAGGATCCATCTCTTCCTCTGAATAGAGGGTCGAAAGGCGAGAGCTTAGCCTGCCCAGGAAAACCTAAAAAAAGCACCAACCCTCCCTACTTTCTCTGCTGCAGAGCCACTTCTGCCCTTTTTGAATGTCTGGGTGGGGAAATGGCAGCTCCTTGCTGCCTCCCCTAAAGAGGTGTCGAGAGAGTACAGAGGGCCAGTGCTTCTTTTAGGTTCTCTTGGGACAGATTAAGCTTTTCACCTCAGAGAAAGGAATAGTTCATACAATTTCAGCCCCAGAAAACCCCACGATAGGTTTGCCTCAGGATTGGAAGGCACACAACAGAAACAACAACAAAGTCTAATTTATGACATCACAACTAACAGGGTGCCAGTTTTGATTTTCAAAAACTGGTAGCAGATCACAAAACAATGCCTCCGCCAAGGAACCTCAGAAACTGTTTCCGGTTTCCACTACCAGTGCCAGACAGCTCAACGGGCACTCGCCAAGGGGTTCAACTCTGCCTCCTGTGGCTTGAAAAGAACAAAGCCTTTTTATCACACTTCATATATTAATCAGCTTGGAAACTTGAAAGTGTTGTTTGTCATTTTGCATAATTATGTTTTGAAATGCATTTTTTTAAAAACAATAGTTATACAAGGAATTACACCCACATTAATCCCATCAAAAATGAAATATTGTTCCATTCTTTTTCATCTAAATCATATGATTAAAAGAAAGCGATGCTGTTTACAGAGATAATACCATCTACCTCTTGTACTATATAATCCAACAGTCCTGTTTTCACATTTATAACTTTTACATGGTGTCATTTGTTTTTATTTTTCCACTGGGCCATCTTCACAGTCTGTAGTTTTGACACTGAAGCCTCTGCATACAAGTCACCACTATTTAATACACTGGGATGCAAGCATTCATGATTTTTACTATTCATAAGGAACCCTCACATATACGGTAGGCCCACTGTATTCTGTACAGACCAGAAGTGATTCTCCTGGACTAATTGCTATTAACTGAATCTGCCCAGTGAAAGCCAAAAGCATTTCAGGCTTACAAAGTCACTGAAGGGGAAAAAGTTGCATTAAAAAAACTGGAAGATCCGGTCAAAGATAACAGATTGAGAAATGACCAAAAAGCAGACTTAGTCATCCTTCTCTTGTGACCGATGCCTCCTGACAAGTTTCATTGCCTCTCTGCAAACAAGGGGCCTCCGGATTGCAAGGCCGAAGAGCACATGCCTTCGCCTGCTAACTCTGAAGAGAAAAAGGTGACGCCTTGCAGAAGGACAAAAAGAACTGGTTGAATTCGCTACGATTCTAAGATTCCCTTGCCAACTGAGCCAACTGCTTTACAGAGGAGAGAAACGGCAGCCAAGGTGTCTGGACGGCTGTTGGCTTAGCTTGGCCCTTGAATATTTTCTACTGCTCACCCTGAGGGATAAACACCTGTTAATCTAGGATGATCACCCTCTGACGGTGGCTTTAAAGCACGAAGCACTGTAATCCAAAGCTCTCTTTCCATTTCTAAAGTTTGTATTTCTGAACTCTTGATGGTTTTATTTAGTAATGTGCTGATTGTAACCAGGGAGAAGGAAGATAGCCCTCCCATTTTCTGGGAAATTTGTGAGGATATCTCTCTGCTCTATGTGGTAGAACTGAAGCCAGGAACAAGGGAAGGGGCAAACTGGATTAGAGCAACAGCCCAATTCAGTCACTCCTCTACAAAGGGTCAGCCAGGGGGCTCACAGAGAAAGCACAAATGGAACAGTGCTGCCCTGTCGTTTACCCAGCTAATCTGGAACTAAGTGGATAACAGTTTTCAAGTGTGCAGCTTCCATTCCTCCTGCTGCAGGGAAGTACAATGGGTAAGCAATGGAGACGTAAATCAGGGTGCTGTTGATCCAAATGTCACCTCCACCATGAACCCATCAGTTGCAGTTAGGTGCCAAATTCTCTCACAGCTTGAAGTGGCCTGAACCTGAACCCTAACTATCAGAGGAGATTACCAACACCTACCAATGGGGTGACCACACCTGCAGAAGCCAAGCCCCACACCGACCCCCTCATAGGACGACCCTTCCCTCTCAAGTCCAAACACTTCCATTTTTCCTTTCCAAATCCTCTCAAAATGGCATCAAGAAGTGACACATTCAGGGTAATTAGGATTATGGGGTGCTTGCTGGAATGGGCTGGGGCTATTTTGTGTGTTTTCGTGTGTTGAGGGGCTTTCTGTATGGCCTGGGGGTAAAAATTTGTCCCCAAATCATGCTGAAAATCTTTTATACTTAAAAAACTGGATAGTTGGGTTGCTTTGGGGGATGAGGGGCATCCTTCAGGGGCTTCCCTTTGTGGTCATTGAAGCATCTAACCTGTTCCCAAAGCAACCCAACTGCCCAATTTTGAGGGAAGGGGTTTTCTGCATGCTTCAGGGATCCCAAAGGGAGGGCCCCTTATGTAAGGAAGGTAACAATAGCAGAAGTGTTCTGAACATTCTGGAGCAGGAGTGGGGTGGAATCTGGGACCTTGGAGCCAAATCCAGCCCCTTCAAAGTCCCTCTGGGCCTTTCCAGATGGTCATGCCCCATTCCACACGGTGGTACCAGTACCTGAAGTTCTCCCAGACTCTTTATGTAGGTATTGTCCCTATTCTGAGTTGTGGAAATGCCTCTCCTACAGCTTAGTTCCTGGCAGCAAGAGTTTTTCACCCCATTTCTGTTCATCAGTTTAATTAATTTAATGTTTAGAAACTCTGAGCTGTGATCATGCAGAACTGAGAGTTAAAAGTCCAAAACACTGAGAGGACCAAAGGCTGAGAACTGGTGAGGGATGGGACTTCAGATAGCAGGGCGTGCAAATATCTCTTTCTGCAGGTCCAAAGAGGTCAACAGTCTGACACAGTCCACACCTTTTCCAGCACTTTCAGTCTGGCCAACTGATAAGGAAAGAGATGTTAATTTTGCATTAGGCCCACTCTGACTCTGAGCTTAATTAGCTTATCCGTATGTTTTGATATAACCACTACTTCTGTGTCTTTGCTATAATCCTTTGTATCAAATCTAGTATTTGCCCTATCAGACACAGCTATCGCTTGAAGCACTCCACTGGAATCAAGTGATCCCACATGATTCAGAAAAATCTACAACTGTTTACCAATCTCCAGTGTCAGCATAAATGGAACTCCTGACCAAAAGCTCAAAAACATCATCATCCATTCCAACTAACAACTTACTTGGTTAACTTGTGGTTTTTCAGTACGGTGAGGAAGTCTCTTATAACTTCAGGGCTCTGGAACTTGCAAGGTGTCTTAGATATGTATTTCAGCGTCTGCAAAGATAGCAACAAGAAGCTGTGCTGGTTGTTCTCATACTTCTGCCTGCATTAAAAGCCTAACTATAAATTAACCTAATGAGAGATGAACAGTATCATCTGTTATTCTATCAGAAGGCGTGAAAAAGGAAGTTGAAGCTTTTAAGTTTATAGACATCAAGGGGTAGAAAAGGATTTCATTGGATTCTATATGCTTCTTAAAAGTACAGTGGGCCCTCCTTGCTGTATGTGCAAGGGTTCTGTTTCAGGAACCCCCATAAATGCTGGAAATTGTGACTGTTCGCTTTGCATTATATTCAACGGCAGCAATGTGCATGCAGGCACTTCAGTGTGTCTACACGCATGTCACCACCATTTTGCATATAGGATACAATGCTTTGCATGTAAATAATGTTAGCCGTCCACATTCGCTGGGGTTAGGGGCACAGGACCCCCACAAAAGTGGAAAAATTGCAAATATAAAACTATGTGTATGTGTCTGTGCGAAGGGAGGCGAGGTGTTGTGAGGAGAGTGGTCACCCAGGGTCCAAGCCAAGACAGGAAAAGGAGAAGGAAAGGGGATGGACTGGCATGGTGGCCCTAGACTTCCTCTCTCTCGCTCATCTCCTTCCTTAGGTGTGTTGGGGGCATTGGAAGAAGGTTTGTGGTGCTGAGAAATCAGCCTGCAGAGGAGGAGGAGGAAGACCCAAGGTGGGTTTTTGAAGGGCTTCACAGCCTGATCAGAGCTGCCAAGAGGGAATGTTCCCCTAGAAAGGAAGCACTGTGTAAGGGAAAGGGTTGGAGAAGCTTGCAAATAATCAAATCCATGAAAGTCAAGCCCACAAATGTGGAGGGCCAACTGTATTTAGAACGCAAAGGGGTAAAAATGCACGCAACTTTAAAACATATGCACAAACACGCTTTTGTCAAAGGGAAAAATAAGCACATGTTAATAAAAACACATACAGAAAACATACAAATTCTAGTGAGGGGAAAAAAAACAAAAGTATTACAACCCAAAATGAAAGATAGAGAAAATGCAACAAAAACTAAGAGATTTCTATATGCCTATGGATGTCACAAAACCATACAAAATTTTGAGCAGTTTCAAAAGAAAAGCAAGATGTTATTCTCCCTCTTTTGAAGGGCTTTGAAGAAAGAAAGAAAGAAAGAAAGAAAGAAAGAAAGAAAGAAAGAAAGAAAGAAAGACAGAAAGAAAGACAGAAAGAAAGGAGGGAGAGAGAGAGCACACTTTGAGCACAGAGGAGTCCATGTGGGAGTGGATGGGAAGAATCCAGGATTCCCGACAAGAGCTTTTACTCACTTCATACATGATCGTGTTCAAATTCTGCTGGCCGGCACTCTGCTTGCTTTTTCCCGTCTCTCGGCGTTGCTGCTTGAGATCAGTCAGCAGCTGGTAGACCTAAAAGAACATGCTGTGCTGTGAGGAGGCCTCAAAACTTGCTACAGAGAGCTTTCAAACATCATTTGCATCAGCTAGGGCTCATCGTATAGGCTGAACCAGAAGAAGAGGCATGTTGTTCACTTTCTCAGCTATATCGGGGCCCTTTCACACTACATAATTATAGCATTTTCCTTCCCCTTTAACTGCCATGGCAACATCATATGGAATCCTGGGGTTTGAAGTGTGGAAGAGGTGCTGTAGTTAGGAATTTTAAATACTCCTCCATAAACTGCAAGTTCCAGGATTCCACAGGGTGGATCCATGGCTGTTGAACTGGAATCAAAATCCTACAATTGTGTAGTGTGGAAAGGCCCCTGGTTCAGTTCCCGCACATTTAAATCAAAGCTGAAAGCTTATGAGATCCATATGGTTTTTCACTACTGTTTCTAAATCCACCAGAAAAAAAAGTACAAAATAGTAACTTGGGAAAATAGGAAAATGAATTGCAGAACAAGACAATATGCTCAGCCTGGGAATTTCATTTCAGTACCAGAACTGAAACTCACCACAAAGTCCTTCACACAAAAATCTATTCCTCTTTTCTCCCAAACTCTCAATTCCAGCAGTCTAGGAGGACAAAAGGGATTTACTCATGGTCACTGCTACTGAACTATGAGAAGCATGTGTTGGAGATCTAAGAATATCATGGGCCCTCAATATCTACTAGGGTTTGCTTCCAGGATTCCCGTGGATATCAAAATTTATGGATGCTCAAGTCTCATATAGGTACAATGATGTAGTAAAATGATGTTCCTTATATAAAATGGCAAAATCAAAGTTTGCTCTTTGGATTTTTATTTTTTGAATCCATGTATACAGAATCTGCAGATACGGAGAGCCAACTGTACAAACTAAGCGAAGTTTAGTCTACCCACTTTAAACTCTTATTTTTTCTTCATTGGGAGAGAGAACACCGAGATTTTTCTGTCTCCTACACTAGCGCATCTTAAAAGGGGTCACCAGCATTTTAATTCATTTATTAGAATGTCTGTCTCCTGGGTTTGGGATCCACACTAGAACCCCAAAGCCCTCTTGAGTCCCGGTTCTGGGAGAAAGATGAGATGTCAACCAAATACTTAAATATATAAATATTTAAATAAATATGGTGGGTCACAATTCTCATAAGAACAATAATTATATGACTGTGATTCAGACAATAATGAAGACTAACAGAGGAAGGGCCATGGCAGACTTGTCAAAAATCTTGTCAAAAAAAAAAAAAACCCATGATAGGTTCACCATAGGGATGCCATAAGACAGAAACTTGAAGGCACAAATTACAAATTAATATATGTTTGTCATTTCTGAAGGAGTCAGAGCCAGACAGTAAATACATAAAGTACTCACAGTCAGAACTGAAAGTCTGGCAAATTGATGCCACAGCCCTGGCCCAGATGTCTATGGGCACACACTGTCCTTCACGTACCCAATTCCTCCAAACGCTGGGGCTTTGAAAACTTACACCGAGCCAATCTGAACTGAGCATGTAGACAAAATTGATTTCACACAACTTCTTCTGTTAGAAATAATTTTACCTCATAGTTGCTTAGAAGGGCTGCGTTTCCATCTTTCCTACAAAGCAAACAAACAGTGACATTAGCATGCTTTAATAGAACGTAAATGTGTGTGAGAATGTCACATCTTATCAGGCGCAAAAGAAATATTTTCAAAAACTCAAAGAGTTTATTTTCTTCCTAACTTCCTATCTGACTTCAGTGAGGTCATACAATGCGTGTCGGGAATAAAGCTTAGATAAGTTACCTTTTTATTGGACCCCACCTCTCAGAATCTCCAAGCTGGCATGCCCTTGTCTGGACAGATCTCATCAAAGCCAAAGGATTACAATTCGATAGACTGGTTGCTGTTCCCAAATTCCTTTGAACTCAACTCATCTAAGAAACTTTTTGACAGCATGAACCAACCAGCAAGAGAATCAAGAAGACACAAACGGAATTCTTTCACATAACGCATCACTACCGTTTATACCCGTGTATGAGTCAACTGCACATGTAAGTCGAGGGTAGGTTTTGGGGCCAAAATTATGGATTTTGATATGACCCATGGATACATCAAGGGTGATTCCACAAAGAGGGCATAGCACCGACATCGCCTCAGGGGCCAGCTACCCCGGCTGTCTCTACAGGCATTTTCCTGCTCAAAAAGGCCTTTTGTCACTCTACTATGAGAAGGGGACAGTTCTTTTTCTCATACTACCATGAGAGGCAGTCAGTCCCACAATGAACCGATCTTACAGTCAAGAGGTTCTTCCTAATGTTTAGGCAGAACCGCTTGTTAGAAATGCCAAAGTATATACTACAATCCTATGCAAGAGAAGACCAACTAAGCATAAATGTCTTAGGACTTGTTTACTCCAATTTCTTGTGATTTTAAGCAGCAGGTCAGGATAATTTTATTTCTCTAAATAACAAATAAAGGTGACTTAATAATAATAATTTTTAAACAGTAACACACAAAAGCACCACAGCCCCGCAAGCACTATACATCCTGGAGACAAAGGGTTCTGCTGAACAGACAGACAGCAGAAACAACAGAAAGTTGTCGCAGCTATACAAAGGAAGGGGCGGCCGAAGCTATTCTCGGGGGCCTCCGTTGCAACATATTTAAAAGTACAATGCATTATGTCAAGCACAGCCGACGGTCTGAATAAAACCGCCATACTCATCACTTTCAAACAAGTTCAACGCCTCTTCCACAAACTTCCACAGGTTCTAGGCATTGTTTCTAAATTGCACTGGAGGGGGGAAACATGACTGTGTGGGGGAAAGAGAGGGGCGCCCCTTCCAAAAATATGCTGAGATGGAGTTCTCATCCCATTTTTGCTGACCCCAGAGAAACGTCAGCGCACGCAGGCTCTCAGGCCCGCATGTTCACGCTGTGTCAATGGTTATGATTATTTTTTATTGAGAAGTATACTTAATTTCTTGGGAGTCTTGGTAAGACACCTGCATCTAGAAAAATTCTTCTATGCCATCTGCATATAGAGAGACCTTGCCATAGAGTTTGGAGAAAATTATTTTTACCTAGAGTTGTGTAAAAATGGATGACCACACAATTTTTTTAAAAAAATGTATAAATGTCTTTTGAAACTAGAAACGAAAGATGAGCCTGTCAAAGAGTACATTATATTACAACTCCAAATTCTATTATTATGTGGAAGAGCGCTGTTCCTTCTCTGCATATTATTGCAAATAGTATTCATTATTCCTAATGGCCAGAACAAACTAACTGCAAGAATGATTCTCTTTTTGAACTATCTTATCTAATGTTCTCATGCCACCAGTTATGTTCACTTCATACAGCATAACCCAGCCTTGGATATAAGTCCACAGAAAGGCAGAGTCTGCCGGGCTGGCCTGTTAAGCATTTTTTATTTTACATCTGCCAGCGCGCAATCATTTGCAAGCTGAAAAGAAAAAATAATTATCTTTTTTAAGGCAAACCTGACCGGTTGCCTTCAGGCAAATTTTATCTACGCTAGATAATTGGGCAAGGGGTTGTTTCTAATGAACAACTGCTTGGTTTTGTGAATTTATTTAAAACGTCAAACAGCAATACATTATAATATTGTATCTATCTATGTAACTGTATCTACAATTACATAAGCATACCCAGCTTTTCCATATGTATATAAATATATATACATAACACACACACAGTTATTACATATATTTAAATATCTTACTTTTCCATAACTAAGTTTGGTTTGCAAATAAAACACAAAACAAATTCTAAACAGGAACAATAATGTATGTGCAGTTCTGAAACAAAGAGCAATTCATCTCCAAACACTCAGTGAGAGGGCAAGAGAACTGCTGAGGAAGGGGGAATAATTCTGAAAAGTTTCTTTTTTCCAGCTACAACTTCCAGAATCCCTACCTGCTGGCAATGCAGGGATGCTGGGAGTTGTAGTCTAAAAGGGGAACTTCTCCAGACACTAGCTATGCCTGCTAGGGATTGTGATTTGAGTTACAGTCCAAAAAAAGGAACTTTTCCAAGCCAGGGGAGGTAGCGCTCCTCCTCCTCCCCCTTTTACATGTGAGGACTCTGGAAGCTGTACTGAAAAAGTAACTCTCCCAAGCCGGGGAAGTTTGCACCTCCTCCCCTTGTCACATGCGAGCATTCTGAGAGCCGTAATCGAAAAACAGTAACTTTTCCATGCTGGGAGGGGATTCTGGGAGCTGGAAGGAGAAGTTGTTACCCCATAAATAAATAAACAAAGTTATCCCACTCCAGAGAATGGAAAACTTCCTTCAGAGAGGGAAAGCTTGGGACAACCAAAACTGATGCCTATTATATCACCGTGTGATGTAAATACAAAAATGATTATTATTATTTGGATAACATAATAACTATGTAATCACCACCATGAGTACATTCCTCGCCTTCCTTTTCCCCGGTCGGGAGGCGGCAAGCCCCTCACGCAGAGCCAAAGAGGGAAACCGAAAGTGAAACTAAACCGGGCGGCTCCAGCACGCCTCCCTCCCCGGGCTCCCGCTTTCCCGCCTTTTTTGGACGCCTCCCTCCCTCCCTCCCTCGGCCGCGCGCCCCGTCGCCGCCATCTTACACCTCCATCCGGCCTCCGCCCGGCGCGCCTCCGCGCTGGGGACGCCGCCGCCGCTGCCGCCGCGCTTCCTCCCGCCCCGCCGCCCCTCGTCCGCTCGCTCGCTCGCTCGCTCGCTGCCTCCCGCGCCCTCCTGGTGCAGCTCCGCGCTGGGGCCGAGCCGGGGCCTGGGAAGCGGCGAGGAGGGAGGGAGGGAGGTCGCAAGGCCGCGGCGAGGCTGAGGCGCCCCTTCTCAGAAGAAGCGGACGTCGCCGTGGCGGGGACTACCGTCCCCAGAATTCCCCGCGCCTGGCAGCCAGAAGAGAGCGCATGCGCGGGGGGAAGTCGCGCGGTTGTGGAGAGCAATGATCCTCATAGTAGAGTGTTTTATACCTCAATATTTTATACTTTCAGGCATAAAATATCTCTATATTTTATATTTCTGGGCATAAAACAAAATATTTTTAAGGAGGTGGAGAACCAAGCAGCTAGGAAAAGTTACTTTGGGGACTACAACTCCCAGAAGCCCCTCAGGCGGGGGGCCACATTAGTTGGAGGGGAAGAACAGTTGTGGAGTAGAACAGCTTATTTTATATTTCTAGGGCCACTTCCGCACTAGACTGTTATAGCGCGATGATTCCACTGTCAACCTCCTATGGAATCCCGGCGTTTGCAGTTTCGGGAGGGGCCGGCCCCGGGATTCCATAGGAGGTTGAAAGCGGAATAAGAGCGCTATAACAGCCCAGTGCGGAAATGGCCTGTGAAATACTTGGCATAGTTTATCCTTCTGAGTATAAAATACATGGGGAATACGGTTTCCAGGCAGGGGAAACCAAGCAGCTAGGAAAAATGACTTTGGGGGCCGCGGCTCCCAGAATGACCACAAATCCCAGAATCCCCCCGCCAGAGCGCCTCTGTGTTGGAAAAGGGGGCTGAGCCGGGGCTCGTGGCGGCCGCTTAGCGTTAGGCGGGGAGCCGGCTTTCGGGGCCCGCAGATGCCACCCCGGATCCCCCTCCCGGCCCTCCTTCCCTTCCCTTCCCTTCCCTTCCCTTCCCTTCCCGGCCGCCTCCGTGGGCTTCTTCCGAAGGCAGCGACGATCCAGCTCGAAACTGTTTCAGCTGCACCCCAACAGTATTTCTGTTGACTCAGAAGTGGATCTCGTTGCCCTTATAAATATAAATACGGAAGGGATTGTGCCCTTAGTTGTGGAAGGACTGGCCCCAGGGAGCCTTTGCAAGGAGCAATTTTTATTATTCTTAGTTCATACACGTATTCACAGCACTTGTTGCTTTTCAGATCTTACTGCTCATTTCCTGTCCCCAGTTTTTGGCCTCCTTGTCATTCCATTATCATTTCTTTTCCTTCTTTGCACACACCTGCAGTTCAGGTAACTGTTACGCCAAGCAACCGCGGAGCAAGGAGAAACACCTTTCATCCCACAACACGCGAGTGCCAGGAGCAGCACACTGATTTTTGAAAATAAATGACTGTAATCCATTGAAAAAATGGGCTGAGGGTTTTCTTTGTAATGTTTTACACACTCATGTTTGTGTATTTTTAATCGCTTTTATTTACGTCTCCATCCTAAACTAGTCACCAGTCTTAACCATGTTTAGTTGGAAGTCAGCCTCTGAACCAGCGGGACATCCGAACAGCATCTCAAGGACTGGACTATAAAAACCGATCATATCCCAACAAATGCCAGCTCTGTATTTAGTACTCAAGAATTAAAGAACTGAAGCACAAAATACTTCTCTTGAATCTTGGAAAGTCCCTTCCTATACAATGACTGAAACAATGCTATTCCATGAGTAAGGAGTCCTATTTTATATTGAGGGCCAGGATGGTTTGAGTGTTGAACCTGGGAGATTAGGATTCGAATTCCCCACTCAGCCATGGAAACCTGTTGGGTGGCCTTGGGCAAGTCACACTCTCTCAGCCTCTGTGGAAGGCAATGGCATCCCTCTGATGAAATCTTGCAAATAAAACCCTACAAGAGAGTTGCCATATTTTTAGAACCAGGGCAGTCTCGTGATTCAAGTGTTGGAGTCTGAAAGATCGGGGTTCAAATCTCCTGCTCAGCCATCAAGACCCACTGGGCGAACTTAAGTGAGTCACGCTTTCTCAGCCCAAGAGGAAGGCAATGGCACACCTCTTCAGAAGAAATTTTGGTGAGGAAACTACATTATACAGATCCCCATAAATCAGAAACGAAGGCATACCACTGCCACTGTGCCAAATATTTCATATTAATATAGCGAGATATATTATTGCCACAGTATTTCCAGTTAACTGTGTTTGGTTGTGAAAGCTGGAGAGTGAGGAAAAATGAAATGTAGAAAATCAGCTCCTACTCGGGACTGCCAAAAAGACAAATAAATGGGTCCAAAAGGAAATTCTGAACTATAACTGATATTTTATGTGCATGTTAACATGTTTTAATTATTATCGTAGTTTAATCTGTGTTTTAACTTTTCTATATGACCGTTTTTAATTATGTTTCTTTTAATGGCTGTAAGCCACTTTGAGTTCCCTCGGGGAGAAAAGTGAGATAAATCTAAAGATGATGATAATAACAATAACAATAATATCACCGGAAGCCAAGATGGCTAAGATACAACCATCCTGCTCTGGACAGATCACGAGACGACCGGACACACTGGAAAAACAGCTCTGAGTTCAGGAACGCCTAATTCCTTAACTCCTCCTAACTCCGCACCTAATCCCAACTCCCGCCTGTTTCATGCCCTCCAACTGTTCCAGTTTGCCAGGGACAGTCCCAATTAATTCTCTGCCCCCCCCCACTTTTCCAGCTGCTTCTAACACGGCCCAGCTTCTCCCTCCTCCTCCGACTTTCTCCCTTCGTCCTCGGCTTATCGCAAAAGGAGATGGCACTCCATTAACTCAACAAGGGGGAGAGCAGAGGAGGGAGCAGAATCTCAGCCTTTTCTGAATGCCCAGGCAAAACTAATTTGCTGCAACCTTTCCTCGCTTGCCTGTTCGTTCTCATTAATAACGCATTAATAACTTCTTGATCGTGCCCAGATGCTGCCTGGCCAAACACCTCCCGGTTTTAATCTGTGAAATGCTGGCGGGCAGGCAAATCTATCCTTACTTTGTTTCCCCTTTTTGTTTTGAACTGTCAGTTTAGCAAATTTGGATTCTCCTTTCCCGTGTAATTAAACATGCTACAACCATGGAGGAGGTGGGACTTGGCCCCAGCCGTTTTTGGCAAAGATACTCTGTGAAAAATGTTGGAAGCGCTCCCATCTCAGCCATGTCTTGTGATTCTGCCAATTCTAGTGCTGCGCGTGTGTTTAACCTCTGTCGTCCTATTTGCAGCGGGACGCACCTTGCAGATTGTGAGGTTTGCTTCCAAAAAGTCTCCATGGAGAGATGTGGAAGTTTTTCCCCTGAGCCCCGAAGCAGCCGTGGTGTGCCTGACACAACAGGGAGAACAAAGGGGCACTGTTCTTCCCCTGCTTCGCGCCCCCCCGCCCAAAAAAGTGTGCTCAGCATAGCAATATCTCTATTGAGGATGCAAGTAGGCCCCAGGGGTGTGTGTGTGTGTGTGTGTGTGTGTGTGTGTGCAAGTTAGTACTAACCATTCAAAGCAAAGGGGCCCCCCGGCATGGCCATTGTGGGTAGATCTGCCTATGTGTTTGTATTCTTTGTCATGAAAGATGTTTACCGCGCATGGCGTTTTGCTGATCACGCCAAAGTGTCCTTTTTTGTGTGTGTACAGAAAGGAAAGAAAAAGAACACAGCACACAGATTCCCTATTCATGAAAGGACTGGTTTTAAAAATACCCACATAAAGGACCAAAGCTCGTCATGCAAACTCAGCTGACGGTGTGCGTTTCACCAGCAGTTTTAGGACATGCGTGCGCAAAATCTTTTTCTTCCTCTCCTTTTTTTATTCTTCCCTTTCTTTCTCTTCCTCTTTCATCAACCCTGACCCTGTTTGTCAGCCTTCCCTATTCATTAAACACAACACAATTTCTTTTCTTTTGTTTCTTCCAACCAAGCTAACATCGCATTCCTGATTCATTACAAGTTTTACTTTGGACCAATTCGGCTGACCCACGCATTTAACAAGTTGTTTCAGAGAATGGCATCCTCCCACCCCCTTTCTCATCATTCTTTTTCCTCCAGTTAATTAAAAAAAAGTTTTACATTAAATTTGATCATGTTTTTATACATAAATATAAAAAGAAAATGAGTAAGAAAAAGGGCCATGCCAGAAAGACATTGGCCAAGACTCTAGAACAGGGGTAGAAATCATGAAGGCCTGCTTGACTTTGTGGGACTGCAACTCCCAGATAGAACTGCCAATGGTAAGGATGCTGGGAGTTGCAATCCAAGGAGGGCCACATGATTCCCATTGCTGCTGTAGGGGTTTAGTTCAATGGCAGAGGGTCGATCCCAAGAACCTTCAGGTATTCCTAGTAAAAAACTGTGTAGTAGGAGCCAGTATAGTGTTGTGGCTTGAGCATCAGTGTACAACCCTTCCCAGCTCAGCCATGGAAACCCACTGGCTGACCTGGGGTGTGTCACACACTCTCAGCCCCACAAAACCTATGTTCACCTTGCAATCATCATTAAATTGGAAACAACCTGAAGGCACACAACAGCAGTGCCACGCTGTTCTGCTCTGGTCACATTTCACCTGCAATCCTGTGTCCAGTTGTGGGCACCACAATCCAAGATGGAAGTTGACAAGCTAGAAGGTCTCCAGAGAAGGACAACCAAGATGGTTAAAGGTCTGGAACCAAGTCTTATGAGAAACGACTGACGGAACTGGGAATGTTCACACTGGAGAAGAGAAGACGGAAAGATGATTTGATAGCTACGAGTCACGTAGATGATGGAGCGAGCTTGTCTTCTGCTACTCCAGGACACGAACCCCTGGATTCAACTTGCAAGAAAAAGAGATTCCACCTAAACATTAAGAAGAACTTCTTGACCATAAGAGCCGTTTGAGAGTGGAATGGACAGTTTCAGAGGATACTGGACTCTCCATTTTTGGAGGCCTTTCAAGAGAGGTTGGATGGCCATCTTTGGAGAGTGCCTTAAGCTGTGTGTTCCTGCGTGGCAAGAGTTGAACCAGATGGCCTTCGTTGTCCTTTCCCAAGCTATGAATCCATGATTCCATGAAACCCTGGGGAAACACAGTCAGTTATTATAAAAAAAGATCGGGCTAGGACTAGTGGTTCTCAACCATTGCTTCCCCGGATAGTAAACTGCAGCTCCCAGCATCCTTTTACCCAGTAGTCAGGAATGCTGGAGTTTGTAGTACAGTGACATTTTAAGAGCTGCATGATTCCTATTACCAATCTAAAACTTTGAAGCAATGTACCTAGATCTGTTTTACCTCCATCTTTAAAAAAAAAAAAATAGGTAAAAATGGAGACCCAGTGTGGTGGAGACCAGGGTTCAATTCCCCGCTCAGCCATGAAAACCCAGTGGGTGGCCTTGGGCGTAACACATACTCTCAGCCCCAGAAAACCCTGTGATAGTTTCATCTTAGGGTTGCCGTGAGCTGGAAATGAAGGTGCAGAAAAACAACCACAAAAACGGCCAGACCAAATCTATAGCAAGATAACTTGATCCCAAACACTCACAGGCTCCCCTTTCAGCTGGTCTTGGTTTCTCTTCCAGTCCGGACACTAAGATGGCGTCATCTCTTCTCACTTCCACATCTTGCCTGTCTGTGGTGGTACCTCTGGGGCAGAGACGTCCCCCTGTCTCTTTTCCAACGAGGAGAGAACGCTGGCAGCGCTGTATGAAATAAAACATTTGTGATGTTAGGATAATTATTAGTTCCATTTATATCCCACTTATATCAACACACATCTTCAAAGCAGCAATTGCACATTAATGCACTAAGTAAGTCCAATTTAAAATTACTTTCCTGTCCTGAAGGTATTCAACCATGTATATTTGCCAGTTTCAAAACATGCATTCATTGTCTTTCCTACAAACCAGGTGATGGATGAAATAAGGGTTTAATCTTAAATTCTGCTCACGTGCTCAGTTTTGGCACATAGTTTCCAATGCCAGGGATTTAACAGGGATTTTTTTGAAATGATTAACATTATTTTAAAGGTGTTTTTTTTTTAACCTGCTGAGACCTCTCTCTTTCACAACACATTTCCTCAGACCTTTCCCATTTTTTCTTCTGCGTCAATGGAGACTTCGGCCTGAATCGTACACATCTCTACTCTAACCATTACCCCCACGCTCAGAGAGTCGCCTTCTTATTAAGCAGTAACTACACATCAGGGGCAGGAATAAAGTTTCCACCCCAGCTGTGGGAATGTCCAGCTATTTTCCTCCTACAAAGACATCCATCCCTGATTTAAAAAAAGGATTTATATGGGAGAGTGGCAGAACTACCTCTCTTGTACCAACGATAAAACCACAAGTTTCTGCCCAAATTTTTTTCCCCCCAAAAAAGTCTGTAAGAGCTGTCCAGTCTTTTAAGAAATGGACTCAATGGCCTTTGTGGTCTCTTCTCTGAAAGTCACTAATTTTTTGTGCTAACTTCTGCTTTTCTGTAATCAAACCAGACCATTTGTCCATTTCTGCTAAATCTATCCATTTCAGCAACCATTCTTCCATAGTGTTTAGTGCTGACTTCTTCTTATCTTTGCACAGACAGCAGTCTTGCTGCCGTGATCATATATACTCAAGCAATCTTCTGTGGTTCTTTTCCACCAATCCCCAAAGAAAAAGTTCTGATTTTAATGGAATATCCATCTTTAAAATCCTCTGGATCTCCTCTTTCCCCAGATCTAAATCTGGGGAAAACCTACCAATTGCTCAGCAAGACTTACCTCTGAGCAGACACATACAAAATTGCCCCAGAAGGTAGATAGCCTCCATTGAACTCCCTGCCCAGACATATATATAAATATATACACTCATAATTAAATGTAGTACAGCTAAACTATTCAGTCCCAGCAATACTGTCACTTACTTCCTAACTGCTGGGAAGGGGAAAGGAGGAGAATTCTCGGCCACAAGAAACTCAGCCATCCCTTTTATTCTCATGAACTCTGCTTTTCAAACTTTTTTCTTTCCCCCACATTTTCCAGTGCTGCTCTGAATACCAGCCAGAAATGAAGGACAGAGAATGGTGTCTTGCCCTCTGAAAGGCTTTTAATAAGGGACGCAAGAGCAGCAGCATCACAATTGGGTTTCGAAAAAAGAGAAAGGGGAAGGGCCCGTTCTTCGGCCCCCTTTACTTGCTTCTCTCCTGCACTTGGCCGTCATCACCGGCATGTTTTAGGCTTAATTTTTTTGTTTTGTGTTGTTTCTCTTTTCTTTCTTCCTTTTTTGGAATTTATATCTCTTTGTGAATTAGATTACTTGTTTAGAAGTAATATGCAAAAAGAGTAAACAATTATACACACACACACACACACACACACACACACACGGCGACCTTGTGGACAACAGACTTCCAAGTTGGTAAAATGCCCTGTTATTGTTGTTGTTGTTAGTTACTCACACTTTTTGTTGTTTTATGATGATGATGTTTTGTGTTGTTTTCGTATGTCTGTTTTTTCTTTGTTTAGAATGTATGTTTCTTTGTGAATTAGATTGCTCGCTTAAAAGTAATAAGCAAAAAATTTAAAACACACACACATCCATATATATATATATATATATATATATAAACACAGACAGACACAGGTGACGCTGTGAATGACAGATCTCCAAACAGGTCAATTGCTCTGTCCATTACTATTATTATTCTACACACTCCATACTTTTTATTGTTTTATTATGATGGTTGCATCATTATTATTATTACTATTATTATTATTATCATGGCCAGATCTCTCTAGATAAAAACTAGAGGATGGCGGACTGGAACATGCCTGTTTTTCCCTTTTTCTAAACTTGGGGGAATGATGATGGGGACGGGGGCTCCCCTAATTTGGGGGCCCTCTTAATGCTGATGATGGCCGCCCAGGTACAGAGGGCCCCCTTCTCCCCCCATCCTAACAGGCACTTATCACATCCAATGGATTACTTCCCCCCAGTGTTAGGGGCGAGGGGAAGACGCCCCTTCGGCCGACCTTTGACGGCCAAAGCCAGCCACGGGGCCTCCCTCGCCCCCCGACGCGCCCCCTCCCGAAACCCCCGGGGCGGGGCGGGGCGGGGCGGGGCCACCCATTCATGCCCCCCGCCGGCCCCGCCCCCGGGGGCGTGGCTTCCCGGCGGCGACCCCGTGAAAAGGGGGCCCCTGGCCGGCCGGAGCAGCGGCGAGCGGCCGGGTTGCAGCGGCGGCGGCGACAGGGCGAGCAGGTGAGGGGCGGCCCGGCGAAGCCCCCGGGGCCCGGGGCCCCCAGTCCTGGCCCCAGGAGGGCTGCAGCCTCTGCGGGAAGGGCCAGCGGCAGACCCTCACTCTCTCGGGCCCCTCCCCGCTCTCTTTTGCAGGTGGCGCACGCGCTTCTTTCCCCCGCCCGGACCCGAGAGGAGGGCGCCAGACATGGCCTCTGAGGTGAGCCGGGGGTCGGGAACGTGGGAGCCCCGCGCCGTGCTCGCGCCCCCGTGGCTCCCCCTGAGATCCCCCGCCTGGTGCCCCGCCGCCCGCCCGCCCGCCCGCCCTGGCTTGGAAGAGGGCCCTGCCCCGGGGGGCTTGCAGGAGAAGGGGCAACCGGATGTTTCAGGGTTTGCAACTGGTGGGAGACAGCGGTGTGTTCCACCTTGCCGGGCCGGCGCCTGGCGTCCCTCCTGCCTACTGGTGGTGGGGCGCACGGAGCCGCCACGGCCAGAGGCAGTGCCTCTCCTTGCAGGAGAATTTTTGCACTATGTCTCCGTGTGTGGTCGTGCAGGGGCATCCAGCTGGCCCTTGTTGGAGACAGAATCCCAGGCGAGAAGTAGGTGAGGGTGAGAGTAGTTCAACATCTGGAGATTCCCACTCCCAAAACTACAATGTCACCCCCCAAAATTCCTCTCTCGGGCTTCCCTGCAGTTTTGCCTGAGTCCTTTCCTTTTAGCCCAGAATTCAGCAGCTTAATTCAGACTTTACCCAGTTTGGGGCCCTCCAGAAGTGTCATACTGCAACTCCCACCATCCCCATCCTTCCACAGCTTCCTCTTCATCCCTTAAACAGGTTTTCCTTTGTCCTCAAAATTTTGGTGAAAGTTACTTTTGGGGGGGCACTACAATTCCTATAAGCTATGCTTAACTGGGAGATTGTGGGAGTTGTAGTCCCTCCTGAGGTGGGTGCATGTGGCCCCCAAACTTACTTTTTTTGCAACCCTCAGCATCTCCTGGAGACACTGTCCTTTTTCTGGGTGAAGGAGCAACAATTTGTCTTTTAAATAGGTTCCAAGCCCCCCATAGGTTTTAAAATTACCCATTTTTCAAAACCAGAAATGGTCTCCCAGCAAACTTCTGGTTTTGTCTTTTCTTTCCCCCATATTTTTGACAGTTTGTGCTGCTCCCGGGGGCATAAAATTGGCCGCCCAAGCCCAATGGGAGTTTCCCATGCCTGCCACTAAATAAATAAATAGGAATATTTGTATCTTGTTATATGAAGAGAAAGGCACTCCTACTTTGCATTTTCGATGCCTGCAATTTGGAAGCAAATTCTCCCTCTTGGCCAAGAAGACTGCCTTTAACGGCCTCTGAACAGTGCGTTTGCATGCCAAAGAAAGATCGAGAGAGAAGAAGGAAAGGGGGAGAAAACATACAAGTGGTATCTCAAGGCTCAGATTTTTTCCTGACACAGAGAAATCTCCTCCCAAAAAAACTGCAAATTGCTGGTTTTACCTTGGCTTGGCCCTGAGAGTCGTATATCTCCCCCATCCGGTGAACTTTGGGCTCGTGGACAGCGGAGAGGTGCGGGTGACCTGCCGGCCTCATATTTGCTTTGAGAAATTGCACCAATGTGGCCCAGTGGTGCAATCATGTGCTGACCTAAAAAAAATGATAATGCATTTTGCAGCCTCCCTTTCTGATCCATCCATAACTGGTGTGCGGTCAGAGTTACGCCTAGAAGGAGACTTGGGTGCTTGGGGTGGAAAGGGAGCTTTGCTGAGCTTGCATGGGTGGGATCTCTGATTCTTTTTAGAAGCGAGCACTTCTCTTTTGTGCTGCCCTGGAGTGCAAAGAGTAACTTTGAGCCTGGATTAAAGCAAGAGCTCTTCTGAACTGTTACAGGAATGTAGATTTCAATCGAACTTTGGAAGGAACTTCTTGCGAGTAAGTGCAGCTCATGAAATGGCTGCAATGAGCTAGAGAGCTTGCGGGGTCCCCTTATCTGGAACTGTCCAAAAAAATAAGGCAGACGGCTGCCTGTTGGGGATGCTCCAGCTAGGAGATTTTGCAGGGGGGCTGGACTTTATGGCCTCTGGGGGACCACAGAGCAAGACCACACCTCCTTTTCCTGTGACCCCATCATTTGGAGGGCTTCCCCAGCTTTTGCACCCCATTAAAAGCTTCCTTGGTTATATATTACAAGCCTGCTTAAACGTGGACATTTCAAATGGTTTAAGCCAGCAGGTCTCTGTCTTTGCCCCTCCAGGTATTCTGGGCTGCAGCTCCCATCATTCCTGACTGTTGGCCAAGCTGGCTAGGGCTTCTGGGTGCTGAAATCCAAACCACCTGGAGAACCAAAGTTTGGGACCTGCTGGAATATAACCCCCCAACAACGCCCACAAATCCAACCATCCCGGGCTTCTTTCCATGGGCCGCCATCTTGAAAAATGCTTAGCTTCTTCAAGATGGCGGCCCAAGAAACCCGGACTCAGAGGAGACTCACATTCTTGCTAACCCTGAAGGAATGTTCTCTCTTACCCCAGAGCGAGAAACTGGCCAGCGGAAGGCTTGTTGGAACCATCGACCCCATCCTGGAGCAACTGAACTCCTCGATAGAGGTCGACCAGCGCTTGTCCGAGGTGGACGTCCAGGCCAGCATCGCCTACGCCAAGGCCCTGGAGAAGGCTGGGATCCTGACCAAATCAGAGCTGGAGAAGATTATAGGGGGACTAGAGAAGGTAAGGCGTACTGATAGGGTGAAAAGGCCTCCCTATAAAACGGAATGGTGTGGCCCACGGGCCGTATGTGGCCATCTGGCTCTTGTGATCTTTTTTTAATGTAAGCTTCTAAAAAAAATGTACAAGCCTTGATTTGAGATTTATCCCATAAACCACAATAGGCTCCAGCTGTTAATTCACTGGCCAGGCTGGCCAGGAGATGATGGGAATCGGAGTCCAACAACCTCAGACAGTAGGTCTTGGCACAAGAAAATAGGAGGGAAATAGCTAAAACATAGGAACATTTTTTGGAAAGGAGATGGACTACATAGCCTGGATAGAAACGGGGGGGGGAATCCATCCTGCTTTGATCCAGTGGTGTCATTAGCAGGGTACGGACCATGGGGGGGTGACACCAAAATGACTGCTTGCCCCTTCTTTCTTTCCCACTCCACCAGAGCCCAAATTTGTACCTGGAGTGGATTCACTGCCCATGTCTGCTGGGCAGTGAATCCACTCCAGGTTTTTACCCAGCCTTTGAATGAGCTCTCCCAAATGCTGAAACCTCTGGCTGGATGGCTTCAGCACCTTGGAGAGCTCCTTTCAAGCTAGGGAAGACCTGGGGTGGATTCACTGCCCTACTGACATGGGAGTCGCCGCTGCTGTGGGGCTGGTGAAGCTGGCAAAGTCTCCGCAGACCCTGTGGAATAGCTCAGTTCCTATTCATTGTTGTCCTGTTAAGGAAATGCTTTCTAGTACTGAGGGACCCGGCCCCTTCCTCACTGTTGCAGGGATGCTGCTCCCCAAACCTGCCCCCCCCACGAAGCAAGATCAGAAATAAAACTCCCAAATGGAGACTTGTAGACTTTGCTGTTAAACACATGGGTGACCCTCTAACTATTGTTTTGGCCAGGCAGAAGGAACCCTGTTAATGGCTAACCAGGTTTCTTTTGCTGCCTTTGTAGATTTTGGAGGAGATTTCTAAGGGCGAACTGGTGATCATTAAGACCGATGAAGACATCCACACCACTATCGAACGCAGGCTCAAGGTCGGTTTTGCGAGCTCAACTCTGTACTCCTGTCTTTTGTGTCTGAGCCTTGCAAGGTTTCTAAATTCCATATCAGTTCTTGGCGCCACATTTGGCCCACCTCGTCTTCTCCTGATCCCTCTGGTCTTCCGAGCTTTTGTACAGGGTCTCTCTCTTCCCCCCTCTCCATTCTGAAAAAAAAAATATGAAATGTCTTTTTAAGGCTTAGTTATGGGCAGTAAAAGCTCCAAGTTAAATGTGCTGTTGTTTTTTTGCTCCACTCCTTTTGGCTTTGGCCCCGACCATGCGGCCTTTGGAAGCCTCCTACGGCCCTCCTTACAGCGCCTGTGGTGTTACGGAGCGTTCCCAAATCTCCAAACTGCTCAGGGTGGTGGATAAACAGGCACAGCTTCCGGGGGAGAACAGGAAGTCTTGCTTGACTCCAGAGGGCCAAATAAATTTCCAGCTGGAACCAAAAAAGTGAAATAAATCTTTCACATGGTTTAGAGAAGCATGTACATGCTGCTGAGATGAACATTCCCTGCAAAAGATATAGAAGAACCTCTACCAGTTTCCAGTAATGCTTTAGAAGTGCTTACAATTAGTATGGAAGTTTATCTCAAGATGCCAAGAAAGGAGCTAGTCCTCATGATGCTAGGTTGTTGTTTTTTAAGATGACTCTGCACCGTTTCAAGGGACAATCCCTAGGAATTTAAGCGAGCCACCACAGAAAGTATTTTTTTCAGTTTTCCTCGAAGTGTCAGACTCACAAAATTCCTTATTCTTTCCCTTTCCCTAGGAGCTGATTGGTGATGTGGCCGGAAAGCTTGCCACCGGACGTAGCAGAAATGACCAAGTAGGAAAACTCCAGATGTCTTTGAAACATAGCTTTCGATAGATACTAGCTGCCCCTCTCAGTTCTTGCTTTTTATTTCTCTTTTGCAAATGCAATCGATGATGGAGTGAGGCCACGCTAAGAACGCACACTCTTTAAAAAGAATCAAGTTTCTAGCCCTTGTGACTTTGGAAATGAATACTGCCTCCAAGAACATATAAAGATGGGTGGAAGAGAGGAAGAATTCTAGTGGGGAAGAGCTTGGGGTTTCACTCGCAAATCTTTGCCCATTTTCCCCATGCCAACAGAAGCAGAACTATTGCAAATGCTGAGCAGCAGCCCGGAAAGGTTGCATCGGGTTTGCATGAGAATAGCTCTCCGGTCCCAATCCTGCAAATCTAAAAGCCCAATCCAGTGGCTTTTTGTTTGTTTGTTTTGTATTTAAAAAGTCTATTTTCCCAACTCAGCATCCCAGATTTTCCCATTCTTTTTTTCCCCCCAAGTAAATTCCATCCTCCCGGCTCCAGCTAGCCAGCGCTCAGAATTGAGTGCAACAACCTGTTCATTTGTGCACCATGTTTTTGGTGGCCTGTGTCTTTTTACTGACACAAAGAGACTCCAGGGAGTCATCAAGTCCAACTCCCACCACTGCAGGAATGCTGTTTTCTCTCTTTTAAAAATACCAAATGTGTTCTCATCCGTAGTAATCCTGTTCGCACGATTAAAGCAGAGTCCTTCTTGCTCTTGTAAAGGACAGCCGTCCCTCAGCTTGTTCCTATAGCCCTCTTTCCCTCCTCTAGCGCATAGCTGCCATTGAAAGGCACCGTGGCTTGGTGGTTAAAGAACTTGTCTGCGTCTCGGGAGGCCATGAGTTCAAGTCCCGCTTATGCTCACACTGGATGGCCACTTCCAGTTTTTACAGCAACGAAGGGGTACTGAAACCGTGCCGCTTTTTCTCTTGTGTTTCCCCCACCCTCCCAGTCCCTCGTCCCCAAATGAGGCTGCTCAGGAAGCCAAAGCTGCAGTTTGTGGCAAATGCTGGCCACTGACCCAGAATTTAAACTTTTTCAACCGCTAATCCTGGGAATCTGAAAGCTCTTGCTATGCAGCCTTATCTATTGCTCCAGAAATAAGATGCTGGGCTTTATTCCCAGATAAGTGGGTGTAGGACTGATGCTTTTGGGTTGTTTCCATAAATTCCTGAGCGAGAAAGGTCCACTCTGACAGATAACATCCCCAGCTCTTCTTGCAGAAGTTTTAAAACAAATTAAAAGCCTATAAAAGCAAACCACTACAAAGAACAATAAATGTAAATAACACCGTCTTTTCCCCCTGAGCAGTCAGCCCTCAAAGGCCTCTCGAAACAGGAAGTCTTCACCTGTCAGATGGATAGCAAGGAGGGGACCAGCCTAAGCTCTCTAGGAAGGGAATTCCAGAGGCTGGGGGCAGCCCCCAAAAAGGCTCTGCCTTTTGTGTTCACGCTAGACGTACTTGTTTTCAGTGTAAAAGCGGCCAACAGTTGCTAAAGCAGACGCTCAGGCTTTAATTGTAATCGTCATCTCCATTTTATTTTGTGTCTTTCATACACGCATGGCATAAAGGAACCAGCGCTTCCACCTTTTAAAATTACCCAGAAAAGAGAAGGGCTGGAAATGGGAGGAGGGAGGGGTAGGGAGAAAACAGGACCCATGCCAAATCTGAATCCAGGGATGGTGTTTTCAAAAACCAAGATTGCTTTCCACTCATCTAGGAAAGGGATGGTTTTAAAAGTTGGGGGGAAAATGGTTTGGTGTTCCAGATTTCAATGTTGCAGCTTTTCTGTTTAAAAATTTATACATAACATGTGTGTGATATGGTCACTTTTTGAGTCTAATGCCATGCTGGCTGGGGATTTGGGGAGCTATATCCCAAAAAAAGGCCCTTTTTCTGAGCTCTGGGTCTGAACCACATTCGCCAGCTAATGCCTAATTGACAACAGCAACAACAGAAGTGGAACGAGGAATTTCCCAGCCTGACCGCCGGATCTTTCCTATTTTCTTTATCCGGAACGGTGACGATCCCTCCTTGCTCACCCTGTAACTTCCTTCTAGGTTGTGACTGACCTGAGGTTGCTGCTGAAGAGTTCCATCACTTTGCTGACCACTCTCGTGCAGCAGCTGATCCGGGCCCTGATCGAGAAGGCCTCCACGTAAGACAGACCCCCTCTTCTTCCTTCGGGGCTGCCGGTTTGGGGGATTCTGGGAGATGTAGTCCCCTTCAAGGAAAGCCTCTCTGGATTTTGGGTGGCAGTTCACCTTAATCAGCCACAAAAGCACCAGCTGTCTTGATGATTGTTGACAAATTATTGATCATCTTGAAATGTGACTTTCCAACCTGAGGTTCTATTTGTGTTTTCCCTCCTGCAGTGAAATTGAGGTGATTCTTCCAGGTTACACCCACCTGCAAAGGGCCCAACCAATCAGGCTGAGTCAACTCTTGCTCAGGTAACCCAGCTCCGCCCCCTGCCATCTGGGGCTACCATCGGCTGTAATTATTTTTTGAAAAAAATCATTACTATCATCACAACAGGCTGAAATTGATCTACAACTGCTTGTAATCTGAAACAGTCGGGAAAGAAGAGAGAGAGAGGGTCTCTGACAATATATATAGCGCTAAGCATCCCACTAGTAGCACCTGGTGGCTCCATCTCAGTGGGGCAGTCATGCCATGCCAGGCTTTCGGTAGCTTCAAGGAGCTCTCCAGGGTGCTGAACTCAGGAATAGAGCTCAGCACCTTGGAGAGCATGTCGAAAGCTTCATTCAAACCTGGATTGGATTCACCGCCCCGATGACATAGGAGTCACTAACTGTCACTGTGCATGCCAAACTAGGTTTCTGTGTTTTGTGGGGTGGGGGTGTTAAAGAGCTATGTTTCCACTTCCGAGAAGCGTAACTTCCTCTCCCCAATCCCCATGGCCATTTTTGTGCCATCTCCAAATGCACTGTCCTAAATCATTCCATATCGCCAAACTCTTGCCCTCCGTTCCTCCACCAAAGTCTCAACGACTTGCCTCATCTGTCTCCTGCAATCTTACAGCACTCTATGGTACAGAGTGACACTCTGGCTATCCTCTGGCACCATAGAGAGCCACTGCTGCTGGCCACTGAATTTCGGCATCAAGCAAGCAGCTACGTTGGCCGTGTCAGGAAATAATTTAGAAGGGGTGCGGCTTCCACGGATTCTGTGTGTGTGTGTGTGTGCGTGTGTGTCAGATGCAGCCCCCTATCATAGGACTTGACCCAAAAGATACGCGGGTTGTTCTCCAGCTCAGCCTTCTCTCCTTCTTGAATTTCGACAGCCACGCCGTGGCCCTGACCCGCGATTCTGAGCGCCTCAGCGAGGTGAAGAAGAGAGTCAATGTTTTGCCTCTAGGGAGGTGAGTTTACCTTTTCTTCTGGGAGAGGGGCAGATCTTTCCGGGTCAGTGGGAAGTTGTTACAGTTTGCTAGCTTCCTATGGATCTTGGCCAATAAGTAAATGCAAGGGAGATCAGAAGAAAAGAAGGGAATCAGAGGTGAGGAAAGGGTTAAGGACAGTTGGCATGAGTTCTCAGGATGTAAATGCTTTGGCGGTGGGTTGAAGAAGGGCAACGGCAAGGTCATGAATACAAGTATGAGCCCATTAGAGCTCTAAAATAATCTGGAAAGGCCCTTTTCCGTGTCCTACCACCTTCTGAGACTTGCTCGGTAGAAACAGGGGAGACAGAGCCTTCTTTGATGGCCCCTCCCAGACTTTGGAACTCCCTCCCAGGATGGCCCCCTCCTTCCTCTCCTTCCATCACCAGATCAAAACATTTTTGGGCCACCGGGGCTTTACAAACTGACTAGAGTTGGGCTTTTAATGCTATGCAGTTCTGTTTTTAAGATTTATATATAATGCACTTTAATATTTTTAATATTTAATGTTTTGACTTCATAAGTTAATTGGCTTTTAAATCTTATATGTATACTTTTGTATAGTTTTTAATTGGTATTGTTTGAAATGTGAGGTTAGCCCCTTGAGTCCTATTAGCAGGAGAAAGGCTGGATATAAATGAGTAAAATATAATAATAATAATAATAGTAAGTAAAGGCATGAGGGGCTTGATGGATGAGCCACAGTGTTGGCTGGAGGCTGCCAAGTCATTTGGCAATGAATCCATTCCAGGTCTTGGCTATTTAAGAGAGCTTTCCATGGTGCTGAATCTAGTTAGGAAATGGGTTCAGTTCTTTGGAGAGCTCCTTTAAAATCTGGAGTGGACTCACTGCCCCAGTGACGTGGGTTAAGTGATTTGAGTCATCCCTTCTCAGTGGTTCTTTTCATCCGTATTTCTCCCTCGGAGAAGAGGGTTCAAAGAAAGCTGCTAACTTGGGTGGACGGTGGGATAATTCAGGCTAATCCTCCCCTCTGTTGCAGTGGGGCCCTGGCTGGCAACCCCCTGGGACTGGACCGTGAGCTCATCCGCAAAGGTGAGTCGTTTTACATCGGCTCCCGCATCCAGTGGGAGAGGGGGAATCAGTGCATCCGTTTCCGGTTTGGGTCTGAACTTTAAACGACCTCTTCAGTATGCTGAAACTAGTTTGTTAAGACTATGGGAGAACAAGTTGCAGAGGGAGATGCACTCTGTATGCACTCAGAGGTTATCTTTGACAGAATTTCTGCATCTTTTTCACCTCCCTGCTCCTCAAAATGGGAAGGCTGGTACAAAATGGCTAAAGCTGGGTGGCAGACAGCCTGCATGCCATGCCTTGGATGTTCTTGGACTGTAGTTCCCACCCTCCCTACTGTCTGGTCTAACTGTGGCTGATGGGTGTGGAGTCCAACAGCATCTGTATGGGGGTGGTGGTGTCTCAGGGTTAAAAAATATGGTGAAGGGGACCTGAAGCCGAGCTAAATGAATTTGGTTTTCCTTCTTAATTCACACCCAATCCTTTGAAAAAAGAAATCTGATATGCCAGGGATGTGAATTGGGGCATCATCCAGATCTTGTTGGATAGCAAAAAACAGCATTCTTACCCTTGGCCATGCTGGCTCCGGGGGAAGGAGGGTTCTGCTGGACATTGCAGTCCAAGAAATCTGTCTGATTTCCTCTCCTGGACTTATAGTACAGCCTGCCTATCAATAAAAGGACTGGTTTTCCTTCCGTGACTTCTTAACTCTTCCATTTCTCCCCTTTTTAAACATTACAGAGCTGGACTTTGCTTCCATCAGCATCAACAGCATTGATGCCGTGGGCGACCGCGACTTTGTGGGTATGTGCTTTCTCCTCTCTGTGTCTCTCTCCTCCTTTCTTTCTTTTTTTCCACTTTCTGGAGGCAAAGTCTGGAGACTCTGACAAGCCACCAGTCCTTATATGAGAAACAACTCAGGGAGCTGGATAGGTTTAGCTTGGAGATGAGAAGACTACTAGGTGGCGTAATAGCCATCTCTGAAGGGAAGTCATGTAGGAGACCAAGTGATCTTGTTCCCTGCTACTCCAGAAACCAACGGATTTAATTTCCAAGGAAAGAGATTCCACCTAAACTTTAGGAAGAATTTATTGACTCTTAAGAGCTGCTCAGGAGTAGAACAGGCTGCCTCAAAGATCTCCTCCTCCTTTGGAGATCTTTAAACAGATCGTTCTGGGTGCTTAAATTGTGAATTCCTGCATGGCAGAATGGGGTTGGACTAGATGGCCATTGGGGTCTCTTCCGAATCTAGGTTTCTATGACTCTGCAGGGGCAAGGTTTATAACACCATTTGGGGCCACAAGAGAGAGGTGAAGCTGTTGGAAGCCCAAAGTGCGATGACTGGTCTGGAATCTGGAATTGCAATTTGGAAGCAATAACAGAAATTATGCCCTCTCTCTCTCTCTCTCTATCCCCAGTGGAGCTTCTTTCTGCTGCTTCCCTGATCATGATCCACTTGAGCAGATTAGCCGAAGATCTCATCATCATGTCCACAAAGGAGTTTGGATTCATCACTCTCCCCGATTCACTCTGGTAATTTGGTGGCCTTTCTTCTCATGGCTTCAGTCTAGAATTTGGTGGCTTTCAAACAACACCCTTTGGGCATTTTGCCCTGGATTTCTTACAGTGCTAACCAAGGGCAGGCACCTTCCTTCCTTCCAGCATGAAGTTAGAAAGCAACATCTCTTTTTCCCCCCCAATTCTCTCTCCCATTTTATTTTATTTTATTTTAGTACTGGAAGCAGCCTGATGCCCCAGAAGAAGAATCCCGACAGCCTCGAGCTGATCCGCAGCAAGACTGGCCGCGTCATTGGACGGGTGAGGCAGAGTGCCCAGTAGCCCATGGGGATGGCAAGTCCAACCCAGGCTGTAGTCTGAACTTTAAAGGCATTGTCCAAGAGGCTGTACCCATTTTGGAAGGGATTTAAGTCCCAGAAAACCCTGTAATACATTCACCTTAGGGTTGCATGAGTTGGAAATTACTTGAAGGCACACAAGAATTAATCAAAAGAAATGAAAGAAGGGGTGGGAACCATCTTGTCTTTTTCACCTGCATCAAATGCCCTCTTTCTCTTTTTCCTTGCAGACTGTTGAAATCCTTGTGGTGCTGAAAGGAATTCCCAGTGCCTACAACAAGGACTTGCAGGTAGGAGGATGGGATGGGATGGGATGGGATGGGATGGGATGGGATGGGATGGGATGGGATGGGGAACCTCAGGCAGGGAAGTCCCACTCCTTTGGCACCTTTGGGGTCCTGATCCAACAGGGCTCTTCTTACATAAGAAGCCCTTTTTCAATTTCTTTCTTTTCTCCTCCTGCCAACAGGAAGACAAGGAGGCGGTGCTGGACGTGATTGACACCTTGACTGCTGTCCTTCAGCTGACCAGCACAGTGATCTCCACTCTCACGGTGAGAACTCAGGGTCCGGCTGGTCCTTTTTGTTTTAAAAGTCATAAGTAAATGGTAAGATTCACAATTAGAATCACAGTAATGGTCTAAAAAAATGTTAAAAAAAGAAACTAAAACTGGAAAACAGCAAATGCATTAATTAAACTTAATTAATTTAAATGCACACTAAATTAAAACACTGAGACACTAACTTGAACAGTAAACACGAACAAAACTGTCTTCCTTGATGGAGCCTGTCCACCTGTTGACCTATGGCAACCCTATGGATGGGAGACCCTATGGCTGGGACCCACCCTATCCTCATCCACCCTGCTCAGGTCTTGCAGATTCAGGGACACGTTTTCCTAGGCTGAGCCTATCCCCCTGTAATGCTGTCTTCCTCTTTTTTTACTGCCTTCTGCCTTCCCAAGCATTACTGTCTTTTCTAGTCTCCTCGGGATCCGGCAGCCTCCGTTGAGTCTTCTTAGCATCTAGGCAGGATCTGGACTTCTCCACCCCTTGTAACTCTTTCCTTCTCTCTCCAAGATCAACAAGGAGGTCATGGAGAAGGCCTTGACCCCTGAGCTGCTGGCGACCGACCTGGCCAACCTCTTGGTCCGCAAGGGGGTGAGTACCAGAAGATGCAGAGGCATGAAAGACAGAGAAGAGTTGGAATGGCTCCACTGAGTCCAAAGCCTCCTTTGCAAAGATGGCTGTGTCATATGTCATATTGTCAATAATTCAGTACAGTCGGCCCTCCATGTTTGTGGATTTGACTTGTAAAGATCTGATTATTTTGCAAGTTTCTCCAATACCTGGCCCCGCAAGCTCAGGTGCTCCTTTTCTGGGGAGCTTTCTCCTTCCACCCTTTAAAAACCCACCTCTGGTCCTCCCCCCTCCTCCTCCTCCACCAGCCACTGCCTGGCCGGCTAAGGACAAATCTGTTGCGCATGTTCTCTTCCACCCACAGGTGCCATTCAGACAAGCCCACACAACTGTGGGGAAGGCAGTCCAGCTAGCCGAGAGCAAGGGGATTGCCCTGACCCAGCTCTCCACAGAGGAACTGAAGAGCATCAGGTAGGCAACAAACTCTCTCCCAAATTCTTCAAGCTGCCTCAAGGAGCGTTCCCTTGACACATTGGGAAGGGAAGAGTCAGCGTAAAAACGTCCTGCAGAGCAGAAAGCCAGAGGGAAAGACACAAAATGGCCAGTTCTTGAAAATGTCTTATCCTTAATATACATCAGTAAAAATGCGTATCGTTAAGACTTGGGGATGGTGAGAAAGGAAAGGTTGGGATTCTGTTCCTTGGGCATTCTGAAGCACAAGCAAACACAACCCTCCAGTATTTCACAGACGAAAAGGAATCTCAGAGTGTGATCAAGATGACAAAAGCTATTAATGGGGAAGAACACACAAGCGAAGAGAAGATGCGGCCGTTTGCTTTTGCCTGAGCCTACTGGGAAGGGCTCCTCTCCCCCTCTGCTGAGCTAGTGGTGTGCAGTCTCCTTTTGCAATTTCAAAATAAACTGAGGAAAAAAGGGGGAAAGTGGGGGGAGGAGGAGAGAGAAGCTGGGCCACTATAAAAGGAGCTGCAAAAGTGGGATGGCAGAGAATTAACTGGCAAACTGGAACAGTTGGAGGGCACGGCACAGCTGGGAGTTAGGATTTCTTTGACTCTAGTTCCCAGAATCCCCCCAGCATAGCTGCCTGGGGGCATTCTGGGACGTAGAGTTCATAAACCCCCAACTTTTCCCAGTTCTGGAGAACAGCCATGCTGGATAAAAGGACATTCACAAGGAATTCCTTCCTGCCCCGCTTTGGAGCAGTGGGAGGTTTTTTCTTTCTCCGGTTCCCGGAGCTGGAGTTAAAAAACCTCCAACTTTTCCAAAGCGGGGCAGGAAGGAATTCCTTGCGAATGCCCTTACCAAAATGGGACACTTGGAGGGTATGGGAGAAGTTTTATAAAGAAAGAATCTATGGGCTGAACCGCCTTTTTTCCTTCCCTCCCTCCGGCAGCCCCTTGCTAAGCAGCGAGATCTCCCAGCTCCTCACCCCGCAGAACAGCGTGGAGCAATACACCTCCCCGGGCGGGACGGCCAAGAGCAGCGTGATTGCCCAGATCGAGCAGCTGAAGGAGATCCTGAAGAAGCAGAAGGAATAAGTTTGGCGTGTGGGGAGCAAAGGCTGCCTCGCCCACGGCGGCGGGCTTCTGCTTGTCATGTTTAATCCCGAGTTAATAAAGCGAGTGGTGTCTTGGATTTCACTGAGACAAAAGGCTGACGTCTGGTTCTTTCTCGCACCAGGAAAGACGAGTGGAAATGCGGGGAGTGTTTTGGTTAGATATAACCTTGGCACTGCTTTGGGTCCCGTAGGAGAGAAAATCAGAGCATGCATACCTTTATTTTATTTATGGGACCAACAGTGGCTTATGGCATGAGTTAAAAGAGATGAAATGAAATACAAAAGAAATATAAATGATAAAATATAAAAATAAACAAAAGATAAATGCATAAAAGATAAAAGATATAATATAGTAATATAAAAATAAAAAAATAAAATACTATAATAACATAAAATAATGATAATATAATAATATTTCATTTCATTTCATTTTATTACGGTCAACAGACCATTAATAATATAAAATAGCTAAAATAAGACATGATATAATTGCTAATAAGCCATTAAGCAACCCATCCATTAATTTAAAAATGTTTAACAACACATTCAATGCATAGTAAAAATAAAAGATCACAGCACAACCCTTTAAAAGATTCTTCTGCTGCACCAAGTTAATACCCAAACACCTTTATATATATATTTAAAAAAAAAAGCTAAAAGAAGACATGGTACAAATGCTAAAAAGTTATTAAGCAAACTACCTATTAATTTAAAAATGCTTAAAGAAACACTTAACATATAGAAAAAAATTTAAGACCACAGCACAGACCATTAAAAGACTCTTCCACCACTACAAGTTAATAGCCAAAAGCCTGCATGTATCTCTCTCTGTGTGTGTGTATATATATATATTTTTAAAATGTCTTTACTTGCTGGCAGAAGGAGAGCGGGGAGGGGGCCAGCCGGGCCTCAAGTGGGAGGAGATTCCACTGCCTGGGGGCAACCACCGGAAAGGCCCTCTTCCAAGTCTTCGCCAGACAAATCCGTGAAGGTGGGGGAAATGCAAAAAACCCTCCCCAAGGATCTTCAAGCACAGGCAGGCACATGCGGGGAGACACGGTCTTTCAGATACTCAGAACCTACGCTAGATAGGGCTGTGTAGGTCATAACGGGACTTCGAACTGTGCCAAGCAACAGACCTGTAGCTGGCAAAGCTCTTTCCACAAGGAGAAAAAGCTCACGGCTGAACAAACCCAGAAGATTTATTTTTGCCACCCCATTCTACCTTTCACAGATGAAAAGCAGGGCCCGCATGGCCAAGCAACCCCAGAAGGCAAAGGGTGTTACAATGGGGAAGAACACACAAGCCAGGAGGACTTGCAGCGGCTTGCTTTTGCCTGAGCCAACTGGGAGGGGAAAGATTCCACCCCTGCTCTCCTTTCCCTTTTGCTCAGTTAGCTGGGAACAAAATGCTAACTAAGTTTGCAGCAATTGAAGCAAGCTGAAGATGAAGAGGGAAGTGGGAGAAAGAAACTGGGACATTTTAAAGGCCGCTGAAAAAAAATGGGATGGCAGAGGATTAATTGGGAGCGCCCCTGCCGAACTGAGACTGTTAGAAAGTATGATTTTTATGTCTTCTACCCTGCTTTTTTCCCAGGGCTTGGGTTTAAGCCGGATCATGACCTAAGTAAAAAAAGAAATCAAATCAGAATGTATACAACTAAAAATACAGTGATTTGGCCCATTAATACAGAACTAAACCCATTGGCATTTCGAAACAACAGCTGACTTTAGGCAAACCCCTTTCAAAGCCATCAGTGCTGGCCACATTACAGCAACTTGTGGCAGAATGTTCCACAGTTTTTCATCACAGTTTAATTTCAACACAATTTAGAAGCATATCCATTTTTTTTTTAAAAAAAGGAAAAGTATACCGGTTAAACAGCGTCTTCCTCAGCAACCATTTAAAAACTTCCAAAGAGGGAGGCTCCACCACAGTCCATTGAGGCAGCCTATTCCCCTGTCAAACTGCTCTTATTGTCAGGAAGTTCCTCCTAATGTTCAGGTGGAATCTCTTTTCCTATAGTTTGAATCCATTGCTCCGTGTCCTGGTCTCTAGAGCAGCAGAAAACAGGTTTGCTCCATAGGACATCCCTTCAAATATTTCAACATAGTTATCATGGCCCCTCTCAACTTTCTCTTCCCCTAGCTTGTGTGCTCTTCCTCATCAACAACTTTTCCTGTCACTGGAGAGGAAAAGCTGTGTGGTCAGACAACCACATATTTGTGCAAGCTTGCCTGTGTAAGGCTGAATAAGGGTCCCCAGGAGGGGGATTAGCAAAAGTGTGGGGAGGTATTTCCCCACAGGAGACTCCTGCATTTCTCAAAAGGGGGGCAGGAAATGAGCTGAAACGGCCATGAAGTTCCCAAGGTATCGGCCTGAGTTTTACAGGTGATTTAAATACTGTAAATCCCTACGCACACACAAATGACAAAAGAGAAGGAACTGAGTTATCAGACCTCGCAAAATGGGTCACGCAGTCTGGCAGGAAATCCGGAATCTGGCTCAACAGAAACCCATCATCCACAGCATATGTGGAGCTGGTGCACGTGGACTGCAGCTCCCATCAGCCCCCAGCACGGTGAACCACAGTGGCACTGAAGCCCGTCCATTCTGCGAGATCCCCCTTCCACCAGCTCCTCTCCGAAGAACTGAAAACCAGCAGATTCTTCCCGCTGTCTCCTTTGGAAGTCTTCTCCTCTCTGCAGAGATTGGAAAAGTTCCTTTTTTCGGACAAAACCCACGCTGGTTCTCCAGGCACGCTCTAGCAACTTTATTGGGCACAAGCTTTCAGGGCTAACAACAGGCCCTAACGAAAGCTTATTATACACGTTCATCCTGAAAGGGCTCCAAGGACTTTTGCTTTTGTTGCTTTGGGAAAGTTACTTTTTTAAAGTAATTCTTCCATTATTTATCACAGTCTTCAAAAAGGTAACCCACTGCAGCTAGTTTTGCAGTGATGAGAACAAGTAACTTCTGGTTATTTTTCCATGAGATTCAGTTACTTTTCGAGTGAAACCCTGAAGCCTGGATAAGACGACAAGATAAAACTTGCAAAATTCCTGTGGGAAATGTCTAGTTATTTATACAGGAATGTTTCCAGTAACTTTTTAAAGTAACAAAGCACCGTTATTTGTAGCACCAATGAAGCAACGTTGTTTTAACTGCATCAATTTGAAAACGAGACTTTGCTGCCTCCGAACTCCTCCTCCAGCAGTCACTAACCCAATCCCCCCCGGGCAAACCTTGGCATTCTTAAACTACAAATCCCGCAGCCCTCTAGACAGGGCATTCTGGGATCTGTAGTTTCTTTTCTTTTGCGATGTCTGCCAGTTTTTATTTTATCCTAAATTCTGTATCGTCGTGCTTCTTGGGTTAGAAATCCTTGGAAACCGTAGTGCCATTTTTCAAAAAAGAGCAACAAAAAGGACGAAGCGCCTCCCCTCCCAGGCTCCCCTTTCCAACGTCTGCAGAGCCAAGTCCTGGCACTGCCCTCTAGGAAAATGGCTGCCCCGGCGGCCCGCCCGCCCGCCCGCCCGCCCGGGAAAGGGAATCACGTGACGCCGGAGAGGAGGCCGCCATTGGCCGCCGCGGGTCAGCCGGGCGGCGAGGACTCGGCCGCTTGTCCCTCCCGCCGCTCCCGCAGCAGGGCTGCGGGGCAGCATGGCCGCGGTGCTGCTGCTGCTGCTGCTGCTGGGGAGCCCCTGGTTCGGGGGCGGCCCGGCGGGGGCCCTGGAGGGGGGATGCTCTACCCGCGGGAGTCCCCCTCCAGGGAGCTGAAGGACCTGAGCGGCCTCTGGAGCTTCAGGGCGGACTGGTCGGGGCGAAGGGACGCCGGCTTCCAGGACGGGTGGTACAAGCGGCCCCTCCGGCAGGTGAGAGGAGAAGCGGGGGGTCGGAGGGGGAGGGAGACCCCAGGGCCAGCCCCTGCTCCCGTGCAGGAATAGCCTCTGGGGTATGCCGTTCCAAGACAGTGCTCTGAAGCGCCGGGAGGGACCCCAAAGGCCATCCAGTCCAGCCCCCTTCCGCCATGCAGGAATAAGATATCCGAAGGGTCGCCAAATCTGGTACCATAATTGTATGACAGACAGAACCATGGAGCTGGAAGAGACCACAAGAGCCTTCGGATCCAGTCTCCTCCTGCCGTGCAGGAAGACACCATCAAAGCACCCCTAGCAAAGGGCCATCCAGCCTCTCCTTAAAAAAACCCCAAAGAAGGAAGAGACCCCACCACACTCCATTCAGGCAGCAATGTATTCCACTGTTAAACTCCTCGTCCGGTCAGGAAGTTCAGGTGAACTCTCTTTTCCTGTAGTTTGAATCCATTGCTCCGTGTCTTAGTCTCTGGAGGAGCAGAAAACAAGCTTACTCCATCCTCCCTATGACATCACTTCAGATATTCAAACAGAGCTATCGCGTCCCCTCTTAACCGTCTTCTCATCAGAGTAAACATCCCCAGCTCCCTAAGCTGTTCCTCACAGGGCTTTATGGTTTCTGTCTTCCCAGTGTTTAGGTAGAATCGCTTTTCCTGAAGTCTGAAGCCAGTGCTCCATAATGTCCTAGTCTCTGGAGCAGCAGAAAACAGTAAATTCTGGTTAAGAAACCCTGGCTTAGATCCTGGACTCAGCTGTGTTTCCAGTGGAATTTTAAAGACTTAGCACACACACACACATTATCCCACGAGATGCATGGAGTTATCAACACACAGTATGTAAGAAATTCTGGATCATGGGTCCCTTTTACTCTGCTTAGTTACACTGCTGTGACACCACTTTTAACTTCCATGGCAACCTCCTGTGGAATCTTGGGATTTGCAGTTTGGGGAAGAGTGCTTAGAATTCTCAGCCAGACAGCTCTTTTGATGCTTCATGAACTACAGATCCCAGTGGAATCAAAGCACTAGAAATGTGTTGCATGAAAGGACATGACGTCTGCATCTGTCTGGGTATGAAATTCTGATTTCATTGTCCACGAAGGTGCTGTTGAGTTCATTCATCCACAAAGGCTGATCCAGTAATTTTATTTTTCTTTTCAGTTTGTTAAAGGTTCTACATAATTCCTTGCTGATTCTGTGAGGGACCGTGAGGGTTCCAAAAAGGAAATAAATAGAGGAACTGCGTGACAAGTTCTTATTTTGGATGTTTTTCAAATACGAGCCTTATTAATGTTGAAAGCTGTGCATCCTTTTAAAGTTTGCTTTTACAGTTTACTAACAGGTGCTGTTGCTTATCGGTAGCATTCTTCATTTTAAACAAAATCTACCATTATTAAAAACAAGCAGAGAGATGGTGGTTACATTTCCTCACTCTTCCCTATTGATCGCTCTCCCCTTCTTGTGAATTTTATCACCTGAGTCCTGTGAGATCTTTTTAGTGCAAGCCATCAGTTTGTTTCTTCTCCAGCAGTAACGGAAAGAGGAAGTTTAAAAAAGGGTTTTGGAAACGCCTGACTCAAGATTTCTGCACTTGAGGGTAGCAAGGGAAGAACTCTTCATTGCAAAAATGGGACAATTTTTTTTTTTGGCTTTCTTTGGCAAGCCAGAATTATCCTCACATGCCTGTGACTCAGGAAACAAGCAGAATATGATAACAGGCTGCAAATTCTGAGTTTCATGGCAGCTTCATGCCGCCCAACTGTCTCGATTTGGCAGTGGCAGTCCCGGCTAACCCTCCTGCCATCCCACTTTTTCAGCTGCTTTTAAAATGTCCCGGTTTTTCTCTCTCCTCCTCCAACTTTCCCCCTTTGTCCTCAGCTTCTTTCAGTTGCTGCAAACTGAGTTCAAAATGCAACAGCAGTTTGTATTCCATTAACCCAGGAGAGAATTCTTGCCCTTCCCAGGAAGCTCAGGCAAAAGCAAACCGCTGCAGACTCTCCAAGCTTGTCTGTCCTTCCCCATTAATAGCTTTTCCCACCTCTTCCACACTCCGATGTGGCTTGGGCACGTGTGCCCTGTTTCCATCTGTGAAGTGTCAGAGGGCATGTAGTCTGGGCAATGAACCTTGGCTTTATTGTTGTTGGGTGCGTTGAAGTCATTTCGGACTTACAGTGACTCTCAGGCGAACCTATTGTGGGGTTTTCTGGGGCTGAGAGCATGTGACTTGCCCAGGGTCTCCTAGTGGCCAAGCAGGGAACCCAACCTCGTCCAGTGCTCAACCGGTTCTTTAATCTAGGTTTTAGGATGAAACAAACAGTTGTCATAAGTGGGCACTTTGAAAGCCACAGGTAGGAATCATGCAATCCTCCAGATGTTTGGAGGACTGCAGGTCCCATCAGCCAAGGATTACAAATGCTGGGTGTTGGGGTCCACCCAGAAGTCTCCCAGTTTCCGCCACTGGTAAGACCAAAATAGCTTTCTGGAAGCAAATCCCGGCTTTCCTTTTCAGTCAATGGGGAACGCTGTACACGGGCACGCTCTACTGCAGTGGTTCTCAACCTGTGGGTCCCCAGATGTTCATGGACTTCAGCTCCCAGAAGCCCTGAGCATTGACCATAGTGGCTGGGGCTTCTGGGAGCTGAAGTCCACGAACATCTGGGGACCCACAGGTTGAGAACCACTGCTCTACTGGCTACTCGAAGGTAGTTGCCAGCTTTTATCCTGGCTCTGCTCCTGCATCTTTTGACAGCTCCAGTGCAAAGACAGCCAGCATGATTTAGTGGTTGGAATATTAGACTACAGCTCTGGAGACCCAGTTCAGCCGTGGCGAAGTTTCCACATACTGGGCAGTTGTTAAATGCAGAGGAACAGAGAACAAGAAAAAAGTTGGCAACTGTTTGAAAAACATTGGTCATAAGTTGCAGAAAATGTCTCTGTTCTAACAGCCTGTTTTAACCCTTTCAAGTCAGGGCCGGTGATGGATATGCCAGTGCCCGCCAGTTTCAACGAGATCACACAAGATCTGAACTTGAGGCGATACGTCGGCTGGGTTTGGTACGAGAAGGAGGTCCTTCCACCTGCCCGGTGGCTCCTGCCAGCGGCTCAGACGCGTGTCGTGCTTCGGATTGGCAGCGCGCACTACTACGCCATCGTGGTAAGTGGGGGGACCACGTGGCCAATATTTTTATACACATTTCTCTCCGCAGATCTATGGTTGGTTGAATGTGAGCTGGAATTCCAAACTTGTAACAGAGACATGGGGGGCTTTAGGCCCTGGGGCCCAATCTGGCCCTCTTGCAGGCCACATATTCTGCTCCGGGCTTCCCCAAAAACCATGCCCCCTTCCTCACGACATTCCCCTCCCCTTAATTTCACAATGTGCATTTTTTTGTAATCAAACAAAATAAAAGAAATTGATTATTTAATATCTATCCTACTTTTCTCTATACAGGATCCAAGGCAGCTTACAAGCATATTTATAAAAAAGGGTACAGTTTAAAAAGAATTCATAAATAAGTTTTAAAAAATTCTAGTTAAATTAAAAAAATACACGGTTGAAGCAATATAATGCACAATTACAACACGGTAGAAAAAAAAGGATAAAAATACCAGCCCATTAAAAGCTTTTTTTTATGGCATAAATAGGCCTGCCTGAATAAATTGCTGGTGCAATCAGCTTTCGTAGCTGGAATGGGTGGTTGCCGTCTTATTCTTTGCCTCAGGTGGCAAAATATCTTGAGTCAGCCCGCCTCTTCCATTTGAGACCAACCCCAACGCCTGGTAAACCCCCCAGAGCGTGTCCAATGGCCTCTCCTTTCCCCTCTGAGAGAGAGACCTCCGCTTTCTTCCCTTGCAGTGGGTCAATGGAGTCCAGGTCACGGAGCACGAGGGCGGCCATCTTCCCTTCGAAGTCGAGATCGGCCGCCTCCTCGCGGACACTCCCGGAGAACCGTGCCGTATCACCATCGCCGTCAACAACACTCTGACGCCCTACACCTTGCCTCCGGGGACGATCCAGTACATGAAGGACGAGTCCATGTGAGTCCATGCTCCCCTGGCCCGGAAGCACACGGTAGCCCTTAGCCAAAGTTTCCGGAACATTCTCCCTAGACGAAATGGGGAGGAAGACGTTCTCGCAAAGGTTGATATTCCCTTTTTGTATCCCAGTGCCTTGGTTCTGGGTCTCTCGGCAGCAGGAAACCCCTTTTTATTTCCGTTCTTTGTGATACAACAACCACGCTGTTTATCGTTTGAGCAACTTCAGGGAAAAAATGTTGTTTTTTAACCATTCAGATTCTGTAAGTTGATTATCACTCAAAGTTTAGTTTTTGTGCTGTAAAAAGAAGACGTTACCAATTTGTTTCAGTTACATGAATGTTCCGTTTTGCCAAGTGTTCCAAATTTTTTTAAAAAAATCTATACAAAGGAGGGTTTGCAAATATTATGACAATTGCAAATGCTATCAAACTTTTTGGAACTCTAAAAGTCTTTTGGAGTTCTTCCAACTACATGAAGTCATTTGTTGCACATTATTGTTCACCCCACATAGTAACTCACTGCATTGCTCAATCATTTCTCACTACTTTTTCTTTCCCTTTTTGTGGAGGGGAGAAGAACCAAAAAGAGAATAAAATCAGAGTTTGAACAATCATGCTCAAAATTCTTCTAAAATGCCCTTTAAGAGCAAGTCAAAAGTAACTGGGCATAACTGGGTAAACTAAAAAAAGCAACTAAATCTAATTAAATAGTAAAAGTAACCAGCAGAGCTTATTTCTCCAAGCTCCCACTCTGCAGTTAATGTTGGTTCCACTTGGTATGGGTTCCCCCCCCCAAATTTAACTGTGTTATACTTCTGCTACCCCTCAAAAAAAAGTCACCAATTCAGTCCTTCCCATGTGTAATTCCCAAGCTATGTCGTCCCTTTCTACAAGCCCTCTTCCCCCCATGCTTTTTCCTTCTTGCCTTTTTTTCAGGTATCCCAAGGGCTACTTTGTCCAAAACACACGATTCGACTTCTTCAACTACGCCGGAATTCACCGCCCAGTCCTGCTGTACACAACCCCAGCAGCCTACATCGATGATATCACAGTGGCCACCAACTTGATAGGAAATGTTGGTAAGTGATGGAGGAACACAGGCAGAACGAATTGGGGGGGGGCATGTCTTTTCTGCGCTGCTGGCCAGAAGCTTAAGGGATTGACTTTCGTAGAGTACAATCTCCACCCCAAAAGTGCTGTTTTTAGTGGGTTTGGGCTGAAAAATTCAGTCAGCCCACCACATTTGCTAGGGTTAGGAGTGCAGGAGCCCTGCAGAAGTGGAAACCAGCAAACATCAAAATCTGTGTGTGTGTGTCTGCGGGAAAGACGCAAAGGCATGGTGGGGAGAGTGGGCACCCAAGGCCCAAACCAGGTCAGGGAAAGGAGAGGGAAAGGGGTGGGTTGGCACATGCCTCCCGTGTTGAAAAGAAACAAAACTTTCCGGTACTAAATGTCTTTGTTCCCTCACTGGCTTTGCTTCTTTTGGGACAGGCTTGCTGCAGTATTTGGTGTCGATCCAAGGAAGCCCGCGCTACTCTGTGACCCTCAGTTTACACGACGGAGATGGCGCCGTGGTGGCAACAGGGAACGGGTCAGCCGGCGAACTGAAAGTGCCAAATCCGAACCTTTGGTGGCCGTATTTGATGCACGAACGCCCCGGGTACCTTTACTACTTGAAGGTAACATTCATCTCTCTGCTCCCCCCCTCAAAAAAACAGGATTGAGCAACTGTATTTTGAGTTCAACTTCTTTCTTTTTTGCCCTGCAGGTCACGCTCTCTGCCGAGGTGGGTGGCACAATCTCTGAAGACAGCTACACCCAGCCGGTGGGCTTCCGCACCATCCGTGTCACCCCAAACCAGTTCCTCATCAACGAGAAGCCATTTTACTTCCACGGAGTCAACAAACACGAAGATTGTGATGTGAGTTGGTTGCAAAGTTTAGGACCCTGCCATTGTGGGGGCGCTGGTACAGCAGTCTCCTTACCAAAACGCCTGGGTCTCTGCCTGTTAAGGATCCCACAGCCCTTTGGCCAGCAGTGGGTGATTTTTGAGGGTCTGGGAGCCATTTTCTTTCTGTCTTGGACCTTGATGGGAGGAAACCAGTTGCCTTTCAAAACAGGACATGACTGGAAGTTGGCTTCCTGTTTCTTCGAAAATGATGTATGTGGTTTAAAGCAGACCTCCCCTTCCCTTGGAATGGCCATTAAATGGGAAATCATAACCCTCAGACACTACTGAGAATCCAATTTATTTATTTATGCATTTTTTCCCAGTTTGGGGGGACCCTGGGAAGGGCCACACTGTGCCCATGCCTACCTTATGGCCCTTTAAAAAAAAATCTTATTTATTTCTTTTATTTAAAGCCAGAAATGGAACCATGTGGCCCTTTTTCAGAAATTGGACATCAACTCCCAGCATTCCTTACCACTGGCTTTGCTGGCCAGGGCTCGTGGGAGTTGTAGTTGGATAACATTTGGAGAGTTGCATGATTCCATACCCTCTGACTGTCCTGATTTGTCCAGATTAATCCTTTGTCATTCTGCTTTCTTGGCTCTCTTTAAGGTGTCCTGGTTTCTCTCTCTTCCTCCAGCTTCCCCCTTCTATTGCTGCAAACACAGTTCCAAGTGTAAAAGGAATCTGCATTCAGTTAGCAAGGGAGAGAGGAGACAAGAGGTTAGAGTCCTGACCTTCCCTGAAGACTCAGGCAAAAGCAAACCACCACAGCCTTTTCTAGCTTCTCTGTTCTTCCAGACCCACTCTGAGGTTGCTTGGCCACAAGTGTCCTCCTGGTTTCCCATCCTGAAATGTTGAAAGACAGGCACAATTCCTTTCCCTAAACTTCAGCATCCCCTCAAAATTCTTCTCTGGCTTTCCTGTACCTTTGTACAAGTCCTTCCATTTCAGCCCAGAACTCAGCTTTCCTCCAACAGTGGGCCCTTCCAGAGGTGCTAGACTACAGCTCCCATCATCTCCAACCCATTACGTGTCCACCTTCCTCCACTGCCTCCCTTAAACCAGTATCTGGAGGGCCACAGACTTCCCACCTGTGCTCTGAAGCGAGGTGCAGATAGTGAGGCTCACTAGAGGTTCCTCAGCTCCCAACTTGCCAGCAAAGCCAAGCATGCTGGCACTTGCAGTCAAACAATATCTTCATTCAGGGCTTCACAATTGCCATCCTGTCTTACTACCCTACATGGAAGTTTTACGCGTGGCTTTTCCTCCGCAGATCCGTGGCAAGGGGTTGGACTGGGCCCTGGTTGTGAAGGATTTCCACCTCTTGCGCTGGTTGGGGGCCAACTCCTTCCGCACCAGCCACTACCCCTACGCCGAGGAGATCATGGACCTCTGCGACGCCTATGGCATCGTTGTGATCGATGAGTGTCCCGCGGTGGGCATGAAAGACAGGTGAGTGATGAGGCAGGTGGCTCTCCCCACACCCCCCGGGGATGCCCTTTGCCAGCACGGAAGTCACCATCCACCGCTGATTGATAGGCTACCTGGGCTGGATCGAAACACAAAGCGTAGCAGTGTTCCAGGGCTTTTGCTGAAGGGGGTGTCTTCACTCCAGGAAGTGTGAGGAATGGGAAGGGCAATTTCCAGAACCCTTTGTGGACATCAGGCCTGCCAGTTAGAGGTTCCCCCTTCACGGTCTAAAACTGGAATCAGTATGTGAAATCCTCAGATTCCAGAGCAGAGGCCTCATCTCAGAGCAGTGAATCCATTCCAGGTTTTAGTGTGAACATTCCAGCAGTAAAACTTTCAAGGGGGGTGCCTGTTGCAGTAGCGGGCACAGCTCCATATCCAGGATAGTTTAGCATAGAGGCTGTACGCTGCCTTTCAGTAAGTCTCTTAGAACAGGGCTCCTAGATGATGATGTCATCAGGAAGGTGATGTGGCCAGGTGATGATGTCATAGGGAAGGGGGTGTGCCAGTTTGAGGAGAGCTGGATTCAGCCCCCGAGATTCCACCTAAGCGCTCCCGCTGCTGTGGGCAGCATGGAAAGCAAGAATTTCGTGAGACAGATAGACACGGTTTCCAGGTCTTTGACCATCTTAGTTGCCCTCCTCTGGACACGCTCCAGCTTGTCCACATCCTTCCTGAAATGGGGTGCCCAGAAATGGACACAGGATTCCTCCCGGTGGGGTCTGGCCAAAGTAAAATAGAGTTGTATTATTATCTCCCTTGATGTAGACGCTAGACTCCTACTGAAGCAGCCTGGAATCACATTGGCCTGTTTAGCTGCTGCATTTTTTCTGTGGACTGCCTGCTGCACATGTTTATGCCACCAGTGAATCTCACAGTGTCTGTCACATCCCTCTTCTCCTCCAGCACAAACTTTGGGAACAGAACTCTTCAGCACCACCTCACTGTCATGGACGAGCTGATCCGCCGGGACAAGAACCGGCCCTCAGTCGTGATGTGGTCGGTGGCCAACGAGCCGGCCTCTGAGCTTGCCCCAGCTGGTCCCTACTTCAAGTGAGTTTTGGCTGCGGCCGGGGAACTCCACATCCAGGTTAGGATTCCCGCTGGATCTCTCAGCCTTTAGTTTAGTTATTTCAGGGTTTGTTTGTTTTTTTACTTTTTCTGGAAACTGTTTTGGGTCCCGTTCTGGGAGAAAAGTGGCATACAAATGTAATAAATAATAAATAAGGAGGGAGATAGCCAACTCTTGGGACAGGACTTGGAGAGAGGAAACCTACTTGGACCAATTCCTTCTGCAGTGCAAGAAACAGTCACAAGTTTTAACACTCTAACACCTGCAGGACAGTGATCGCCCACACAAAATCTTTGGACTCTACGCGCCCCGTCACGTACATCTCGAACGCCAACTACAATCGCGACCAAGGGGTGAGCATGCTATACTTTTGGTCTCAATAGCATAATGCAGGCTTAGGGAACAGTTTTGCTGTCTGTTCTGGCTTGAATGTTTCCAATCACACAGGTGGCAAAGTAGAGCAACACACAACCCGATCCTGCTGTCATCACCATCGTGGTTTCACAGTCTACAAGGTATTACTGATTGGCATTTTTGGAATCTGTCCAACAATCTAGGCATCGCAGAGGTCTCGCTGAATAACACACCCCCTTCCAAACAGTATTGCAAGCAGTAGTCCTACCTGTGGCAGTTTCATTCAGATGTTTTCGGCAGTCACTGAAATCATCAGGCTTGTTTTCCTTAACCAGAAAGAAAAATCTCAGTTTTGAAGTCTTGGTGTTTCATAATCTTTTGTGTCTCCCTCTCGATCTCTCTCTTCAATTCTGTCCCTCAGGATTGCCGCATCTATCGGCCAAACTTTCTCTTTCTCAACCACAGTTATCTCTGGCATATCAGGCTCTTGATTGATTGTCCGTTTGAATCTGTATACCTTTGTATTTTGCCGTTTGACAAGTTTTTCAGGCTTATGTTCTCAGTAGTTCTTTGCAGATGATAAATCATAATTTTTTTTGCATAGATTCCCGTGTATCCTTGCAGCCAGTTTATTATAGAATTCTTTATATTCAACATGTGCAGTGTTGCTACACAAACTGATAAGGTGGTCCACAGTTTCATCTTTTTCTTTACATAATAAATGTTGTCAATCCGTTGTTTTTTTCAAATATTTGCCTTGATGCTATTTGTTTGAAGAGCCTATTCTTGAGCCACAAATATCCTTCCATGTCTTTTTTCAGTGACTTATTCTGTAACATTTCCAGATGTTCCCCTTGTTCGCTTTTCCTTTTATGTTTTTAATATGCTGACCAGATTTATTTTGCCAGGTTTCAAAATTTCTCAGGATTTTCTCACTGTACACATCTGATACAGGCTGAGCACTCCTAATCCAGAAATCCAAAAAACTCCAAAAACCTAAACTTTTTGCTGCCAGTCACCTGCTTCTGCCTATAAGGTGGTGGCAGCTATCCTGCTTTTCTCAGATCCTCATCTCTCTCCAGCCTTGTGTTTCTTACACAGGTAGCAAACAAATGGCATGCAAGGCTAGAGAGAAACTCAAGGATCTGTGAAATGGTAGAAATCCAAGTATATTGCTTGGCGTTAATCCACACCTTCTGCCACTTCACAGATCCAGCCTTGCATCTTTGTTCATTCTCTATACATTGTGTATGAGATGCAAGGCTGGAGAGAAACTGAAAGACAGAGGAAGAAGGGATCTGCTACTTGTATTTGAAAAGAATATAGTACTGTACAAAAGATTTTCCAGGAGCCTGCCAGCTGCCCACTTCTACCTTCAAAGTAGAGGTTGCATCACTCACTGGCTAGTTTGTGGGCTCCTGGGAGACCTCCTGTACAATACTGTATTTTATGAGTATGCAAATAGAGATATTGCAAAATTTAAAAAAATGAAATAGGAAACAATTCTGGTCCCAAGCATTTCAGATAAGGGATACCCAACCTGTACTGATACTGCTAAGGTATCTAATAACAGCAATGAGACATTGAATATTACTCTCACTGGCATACCCATTGAGTCACTGACAGACCAGAACTCCAGCTGGTAATATACGGTTGACTCCAAACTAAGAAATACGTAAGTAATAATTGTGATGTCTCTGACATTTTCAGGCACCTTATGTGGATGTCATCTGCGTGAACAGCTACTTGTCCTGGTACCACGATCCTGGTCACTTGGAAGTCATCCAGTTGCAGCTCAACTCCCAGTTTGAGAACTGGTATAAAACTCACCGGAAGCCCCTCATCCAGAGTGAATATGGAGCTGACACCATTCCTGGTCTCCACACGGTAAAGTCCAAACGGATTTTGGAAGGGAGAGGGCAAGAACATGGAATCAAAGAATCAGAGTTGGAAGGGGCCTCAAGGCCCTCTAGTCCAACCTCCTACCAGTGTGGGAATCCACCACTACTGTATTCCTGAGAGGGGGGCATTTAAAGCACCATTTCAGAATCTCCAATGCAGGAGAGAGTCCATTCCTCACTGCAGAACAGCAATGACTGTGACAAAATTCTTCCTCGAGTTGGAATCTTCCGTTCTTGGCATCTGTATCACTTGGTTTGGCTCCTGTCCCCTGAAGCAGCAACAACAAACAACTCATAGAAAGAGAACAAATTTCTTTGCAAAAAACAAAACAGAAGCTGGCACCAAGAAGTTGATTCCACATTTTCCTAGTTAAAATGGCACCCCTCTGTATCATCCATATTAGCATGCTCCAGTGGGAAGTTGTCCTGCAGTGGCCACATGTAGCCTCTGCCAATTTTCCAGCCTTGGTCACCCCTTTCCTCAGAAAAGGAGAATTCAAACCCCAGGCGTGGCATTTCTCTTCTAAAGAAAAATGTGTGTGCCATGGAAGGAAGCATCAGGCCTTTTCAAAATCAGAAATGAATTCACTTCTTGTTTTGGAAAAAAATAACATGGAGGAGCAAAAAAAATCTTACTTTGGGAGGTGGTACAGCTTTCTTTGGCTCCCTGTGATACAAAATTGGGCTCTGGGCTTTGCTAATCCATGGATTAAATGGCTTTTCCAACGGTCTAGAGAACACACCTTGCTCTCCCGTGTCCAGATCTTGCTCAACTCCAGTTCATCCCCTTAAATCCTTTTCAATGAATAATGGTGGGCTGGGGGCTCCCATGTCAGTTGGGCAGTGAATCCACTCCAGGTATTAATACAGGCTTGAAAGGTGCTCTCCAAGGTGCTGAACACATTTAGAAACAGGTTCAGCACCTCAGAGAGCTGCTTTCACGACTGCAAGCCTCCAAGTTGCTGGATTGTTTCTAAACAGTTTCAGCACTTCAGAGAGCTCCTTAAAAGCTAGGCAAAATGTGGGATGGATTCACTGTCCCACTGACGTAGGAACTATCAGTCACCTCTGGGAAACAGATCCTGCTGTGCTAATCTTGAAGTTGCTCCTCTTTTCCCCAATAGGACCCACCTCTCATGTTCTCTGAAGAGTACCAGTCAGCTGTGCTGAAGGAATATCATGCCATCTTAGACCAAAAGAGGAAGGAATATGTTGTTGGAGAACTCATCTGGAATTTTGCTGATTTTATGACAGACCAAGGTACAGTTATATTTGAGTTTAAAACTGCCACTTTATCCTGCCAAACGCATGGTCAGGATTCAGTAAAGTGTAAGCATATTTCAAGTAGTCTCTGGTTTCAAAGGGAGAGTTAAGTTTATGCTCCCCGCTCCCCATGGAACTTAGAGGAGTTTAATTTTGGCTGAAATGTTCCTTTAGCTCTGGATATTTTTGCTTTTCCAAATCCCTTCAGAATTATCTCAGGTTAACTTGTCATTTATCAGAGAGTTCCCAGAATCTTATCAAGTGTTCATTAAACGTTCCCTTTACTGACATTCAGTCTTCTGAAATCAAATAGTTGGTAGTGAAGTTAATAATGGGACATCCATCTATATTTGGTGAAGGGCATGCAATGACATGCAGTGTTTGCCAGCTGACAGCTAATGGGATGTCTCTGAAGAAACCAAGATTACAAGAAGGCAAACAAGACTTTAAAAGCAAGCCTTTGTGTTTCAACCCACAAGATGGGATTGCACAACATTAGCGAAGACATTTTGACAACATTTTCCCAGCTCTATGGATGCCTGGGGATTTGGGGGGTTGTAATCCAAAACAAAGGAGAACTTTTCTGAGTTTGGCCATATACCAGGTCTTGAACTTCTATAAATTTGGAAGATTTCATCAGGCACTTCCCACACATGAATCCCATGTAGTTAGTTACAAGAACTAGAAGCCTAGCTTTTAATTTTAAAAGGCAAAGTTTTAGAAGGGCAATGATGGCAACAAGGTTTGGCTGTTGTCGCTTCTAGAGTTTTTAACTTCCTTTTTCACCTGCAGGGACAACACGTGTTCTGGGTAACAAGAAAGGAATTTTCACTCGTCAACGGCAACCCAAGTCAGCTGCCTTTCTGCTGAGGGAGCGATACTGGAAGTTGGCCAACGAATCCTTGTGCCTCACACCACCCAAATACAACGACGTCTGCCTGCCTTCAGCTCAGCAATTCAAGCGGTCTTAACTGACTCTCATTTCTGCTTGGAAATGCTGCAGATATGAAGTGGTTTCAGAAAAGATCCCAATTTGAGAAGGACTGTTCAAGGAGCACAAAGAGAGACTGAATTCCCAGATCAGACGCACAAAAAACAGTGGAGGCTGGCAGTTTCCATGTCAGTGGGGCAGTGAATCCATGCCAGTGTTTGGATGAGTTGAAAAGGAGCTCTCCAAGGTTCTGATCCTCTTTGGGAATGCAGTTCAGCACCTTGGACACCTCCTGGGGTGGATTTACTGTCCTCTGAAAAGAACCAAACCCATTTCAGGCAGGCCCCCCCAGAGACCTGCATTGACCTCTGCAAAAGAAAAAAAAAGGGGAGGAGTTGTCTTCAAATGCCCCTTGGGGATGGGAGGTGTCTCCTCCACATTTTGGGGACTGTGCCATTTCAGGCTCAGGAGAGGCCTTTTTTAAACAGAAGGAAGTGAGTAGAAATCTTTTCCTGTTTAAAAAAAAAGGCTTCTACCAGGCCTATATTGGTCTAAAGGGTCCCAAAACATGGAGGAAATGCCCCCTCCAAAGGGCACTTGGAGGCAAAAAAGAATTGCTATTTTATTTTTGTTTTTTTTGGTGGCTGTTGGAGGGCCTCCAAGTGTGGTAGAAATGGTCTCCACTGGCCAAAAAGAAATTTGTGGCCACAAGTGACTCACAGCCCAGACATTGTCCACACCTGCCCTTTAGGTTCATCTTATCATAAAAGTGGAATATCAAAGCATTAATTCTCAAAACACTTTGGAGTCCAGCTTCCATCTATAGTGCATGGAAATCTGGCCACTTTTAAAGCACATGAAGGAGTTCCTATACATTTCAGGCTTTGGGTATAAACCTGGAGACAGAGAGGACCAGGTTACTAAGCCAGTCCAGAGTCATTCACAAAGCACACAGCAAAGACATCCACAGGTAATTTCTACATTTATTTTTATACCAAAAAACGTATGTGCAACGAATAAACATTCTTACATTATTTACATCGTTTTCTGTTTTGAAATTCCCGTTAGCAAAACTGGATGCTTACATGTCAGAATGTGGCGGCCTTACAGTCAGAACCTAAAAAAATGGAATGATTCCCAATTCTGAAACGCAGATGGGGCTAGAGTTCAAAACACCTCAGAAGAAAGAAAAAAAAACAAACATTTTTTTGTTTTGCTTTTGGTCAGATCAGACGTACAAGACAGAACACACACTGAATATTTAGACCATGCTTAATACAGATTTGGTTTTAATGCTAATGGAATACTTTGCTTTCTTTAGACTCTCGTTCAGCTAAATCTGGGCAAATGTTTTTAATCTGGTTTTGACTCCCAGTTTTGTTCACATGCGTCAGGAGCCACAAACCTATGGAAAACCTACCCTGGGAGAGAAGGTCTTCTGGATCAGTCTGAACTGAAAAGCCAAATAACAACTGTATATTTCTAAAGATTTTCCAACCCGTTCTGGGGTCCATTTCATCAGAGTATCTCTGCGAGCGGCTGCCCTAACACTTCCCCCTCTTAATAAGCCAAAATCTCCATCCAGGCACCAAAATCACAACAGACACAAAGACAACAGCCAAACTATCTTGTTGGCAAACCAAAAATACAGGCAACCTGGCAGGGAAGTCAAAATGTTTCAAGCCGATGGGTCTGTCTTGGAGGAGAGCAGAGGAAGAGAGAATGAATCTAAGCCCAGGGACGACTTAATAACTTGTGCTTTTTATCAGAGCCTGGGAAGTTTCCTGGGATATTTTTGGGCCACAAAATCCAGAATGTTATAGTATAAAAAAAAAAAACTGACTATGTGGATTCCGTAATCCAAAACAAGAAATCTTGCACACTCTGGCAAGCAACAATGGATGCTTTAAAATGGGCAATGGAGCCTACCAAGCCCCTCTTGGGGAATTTTGATGGGAAATCTAATTCTGTGAAACAGGGACCAAAAAGCCACAGGCCCAAAACTAATCTCACTTGTTTCCTGTCAGATGAAAATCCTGTATAGAAATTCTACTCTTCTGTTAAGACAGAGATTCAAGTTCACAACAAGCAAAACCTCTCATCTTACCCTCTGAAGCAGACAAAAGAAATTTTTAACTGTTGTGTGGGTGTTTCAAAATTTTAAAAACAAAAAAGATTCTTATCCAAGCAAGGACAAAATGGGGAGTTTTCTCCCACCAAATGCTGCTAAATACTCCCCTGCCCCACCCCGCCCCGGCCTTTCTAATGACAAAAGTCAAGACAAGCTTTAACTGCTCTCTAGGCAACACGAGATGTAGTTGGAGAAATTTTCAGACAAAGACAACAAGCAAGTTTCAGGGACTTCTTTTTACACATATATGTATAGATATAAAACAAACAGTACTTGTAATACAGGTTGCCCTCCTCAGCTACTCTTCTGTTCCCATCCCAGTCAGAGGTCAGTAACTGGATCGTTCATTTTTGGCAAACATTTTTTAAATACTGTGGGGGGGAATGCACCCCAAAATTCTATCCTGGCCCAATGTCGCTTGTGCAGTACACACGCCACACTTTTACGGAAACACAAGAATTTTGTTAATACGTCAATGCCGATTTTTTTTTTAAAGAAAAGGACAAAGAAAACACACCAAAACAAGGATCTCTTACACGGACACTCACAGAAAAGGAGAGCAATTGTTCAAGGTGGACTGAATGGAATCTGTTCAGGGAGAACCGTTCTGGAAAAGGAAGTCCTATCAGGTATGAAGGGAAGATAAAAAGCCCAGCACCCACGACGCGAAAAAACGCAGGACTCGCATTTTGGCATCAACACGTTTTTGGGGAGAGGGGGTACACAGGGAGGGGGCTCTTGTGTGTGTCTGTTTCTCCCGTGTTGATGAGATACATTCAAGAGCAAACCCAAAATAGTTCACTGTCCCGTGCGACCTCAAGACATGTGCCACGGGATTCACGGCAGAGGAAACCAAGATACCAAAACTTAAGATCACATGGCACCCTCTAATAAATACTAGTGTCTTCTCCTTCCCCCATGCCACCTGTCACGCCTGGACCCAAATAAACCAACGCTTCTGAGAAGCTCAGAGAGGTTACACAGGCTGCAAAGCCGCCTGGCGACTGCAGCAGCTCTCCGGCTCTGACAGCTCCTACAATCAATTGTAGGGAAACTCGTTCCTAACTCTCCTTTGTTGGTGGCGGGACATATGCGTGCTGTGGCACCTGATCTTTTGTTTCTCCATGCCAGGTTGCCAAAGGGCGAGAGAGAAACAGCAGCTGGCCGGTCAGGAATGGTGAGAGCAGCAACTAGGCCAGAAACTGCTGAAATCTCTCTTCTTTGTTCCCAGGCAAAGTAAGCTATCCTCCTATCCAAATTCACTGTGTGAAGCCATTTACTGGGGGAAAACTTCTGCACAAAAGCAGGGAGAATCCCCCTCTGTGTGTGAGAGCCAGCCAGCAAAAACTCTGACAGAGGGACTCTGGCGGATCTTCGTGTCCGTGGGCTGTCCATGTGGACTCAGCCTGGGTGAGAGATGGAAAAGAGGCCCTTTCGACACACTGCAAAAAGTTTGCTTTGTCTAAAACATTATACTCACAAGAACTCTTCTGCCTGCCAGTTTCAAACACCTCTCCCCAATTATTTGGTTTGTAAGACAGAAGGCACTTCTTTAAAAAAATAAAATAAACACTGCATTTTCAGGATGAGGAGGAATGGAAAAATAGCCAGGAAGAGGCGGGGGGACAAACACAGTGATCTGCCGTTTTGCAAAGAACCGTGACTGAGTCCAAACCTGTTTTGTTGGCCAAAGGTCCTGCCCTGCCCCTCGGGGTGGGGAGAAAAAGAAAGGGTAGCCCCTGCCCAATTCACCCCAACTTCTGCAGGAAAGGTCTCTCAACTGCTCCACCTCTACAGGCATCATCCATGAGAATGTCTTCCTGCAAGTGCCTCATTGAAAGGGAAAGTGGGTGCTTGGACACCCTTGGAGGGGGAGGCGATCCCCCTTCATTGTGGGGGGCTCATGCAAAGACCACACAGTGGGGCCAAGGCCTGGTTCTCCTGAACGCAATCTGCCAGCAGGCTTCTGGGATTCAGTGTGTAAAGTCCTCATTCTACCCAGAAGCCTTGAGAGAGAACTCAAAACTAACAGCCACAACCGACAAGGGTCTGGAGTGCGGAGGGCTGGTTCCTGCCCCTGAAACCCCCCACCAGCCTCCTACTCTGTACGTGTTTCCTAATTCAGAGTGCTCTTCTCCTAACGGAGTGGAACGTGATGCTTCCACCCCTGGTCAACCGTCACATCAGTCTTTGCCAGGCACGGCAAAAGAGCCCTGCATGGCTGCAGATGGGAATCCAGGAGAGTTCTGTGGCTCTTTCAACTCCTGCCGCCTCCACTCCCACTGCCTTCATATGGGTGAAAAGAGAGAAAGGAACCTCCAGCAGTCAATCCCTCGTTGCATCTGGGCTCTTCAGAGAGACAGACAGGTTGGTTTTGTTTAAAAAGAAATTCTTTTAACATCTCCCAAGGAAAAACAAATGGTTCTTCAAGTCGCTCGGCATCTCAAGGGACCTGGGCTTACCATGGTCTTCTTTTCCACAGGGATGTGTGGTCACCCCCTTCTTAGCAGGATGAGCCATCTAGCTGCATCTACCAGGGGGAGTCCAATCCCATGGCTGCGAACGCACACAACGTAAACACCGCAAGGTTTCCGTATGGTACCTATAAAGTCTAGCACACAGTTATCATGATCTCCCGGAAGTACCCCCCCAACACACACACATCCCAAAACGGAATTTATACATACAGACAGGAGGCCTCCAAAGCCGTTGTTAGTGAACCTGAAACATCAGGAGAGCAGGTTGGGAGGGAGAAACCCCCCCCCACAGAAAACAAGGGAAAGTTTGCACTCAGAACTCCTTCGTGATAAAGTCACAGCTTGTATTTGATCAGGCAAGGACTTCCTTAGACGCTGTCTTGATGCCGGGAACTTACGAGCAGACCAGATAGATTAAGGGTTGCATTTTTTCCCCCAATTCATTGTAGTTGAACCATTTAACAAATCTCAGGAAAAACAAAAGTATTCTGATATGAAGAATTAAAAAAAAAATCAAATCTCCTGTGACTGTGAAAAAAAAGGTAAACGGATACTGGGTCCTTCAGCCTGTCGGTCAAAAGTTCACGGGGCAGGGAGTGTTAGTCCTGTTTGGGTGGGAGCTGCCTTTTCCATGCCTCGTTCAAGTAAACTAGTCGTTTGTAGTTGATGATAAAGAGAATGAAGTTCAGCAAGTACGTGAGGATGCAGACAATGCAGAATTCCTTCAGCACAAAGTACAGAATGTAGGCCAGGTACAAGGATCCTATCACAGAAACTATGGAGGACATCATGAGGACTAGCGCCGCCACCGCACTTGCCGTCATACCTAGAGAGAGAGGAAGGCAAGCTGGTTATTGTCGCCTGATTTTTTTCTGTCTTAAGCCTTTGTTGCCAATGAGAAGCCAGGACAGGAAAATGCCTGCAGAGCCATTCTGGAAACATCTCATGAAAGTACAGGCACGCCTCAGTTAACAAAACCTCTGACAAAGATGTTCCTCCATTTTATGGGAGTCCAGCACAACTCCCCTCCCTTTCTGTCTAACTAGATGGCTTTCTGCAGTCTTGGGAAGACGGCGAAGGCAGGCTGGAGAACGAGAGGCCTCCATTAATTGGGAAGCAGCAGCATGTCTGCAATAAACAGTGCAGTTCTGATGAACTGCGAAGGAATGGGAATCTGCTCTGTGTGACCCGGCTGCAGCACCATGTGCTTATCTACCACAGGCAAAGTAAACAGCAGCCGCCTCCAGGACTGAGCATAAGTGAAGAGCAAAGCAGAAAGAAAAGGGAAAGGACAATCAGGCTGCCTCACCAGCACAGATCTGTAAGCTTCACCACCAGAGTGGAACTCATAAGAAAAGTGGAGGCTGTTGAAAGGGAAAAAAAAAAATTTATCTCAGGAAGAAACCTTCACATGGTCTCTAGCGGAGCCAAAATGTTTTTGCTTACTTCTGCAAGGCTGCCCTGACCTGGCTGCTTCATTTCACAAGCCCACGATGTTAGTTTTGAATAAACTTAGCCTGTGGAACTGCTCTTCTTTTTTTGTGCTGAAGCATTTTCTTGGCACAACAAAAGGTCCCGTGTCACCTTAAAAAGAGGGGTGGACAACTTTTGAGGGGAGGGAATAGGGTCCAGTTTCACTGCTGTGGACTACTTTGGGCTGAAATTTGGTTGTGGGGGGGAAGGGCTTTGAAAGACAAAGCCATCATGGTTCCTGAGCAGTTCTGGGCAACTTGGTGTGGCTTTCAGCCAGAAAATAGCACTGAAGATTGAAAAAAATTAACTTTGGGGGGATTCAAAAAGTTTGCCCACCAGCTGAACTTTCCCCACCTGTGGTTTAAAGGCTCACAATTTTCTTCTAGCCTGAGTTTTTGTGAAAGATGGAGAAGGTTACAGTCCATGGACGTTTATTACTAAAATAGTCCTTTTAGGATGCCGTAGGGCCCTTGGTTGTTTTTTCTGCAACAGACCAAGATGGCTATCATTTGGGAAAGTGGGCACAGGGATCTTGTAGCCCCTTTGAGGCTAACTGGGCAAAAGAAGCTGGTAGCGTTAAGCTTTCATAGACTGAAGTCTACTTTGTCAGAAGCTTGAAGTACCTAGGAAGAGACCTTTAGAGCCATGAATGAGCAGGTCATATGTGTGAACATCAACAGAAATGCAAAATTTGTGGGGATGGGGATGAGGTGAGAAGTTCAGTTTTAGTCACTAGGGACAGATATTTCCTAAAGACAAGGTGAGCAGATGACCATATCAATGCTGGAGGGGGTTGCTGGAACGTAGTATGATGCTATTTGGGAACCAGATAGCTAAAATGGGCACAAAGACCCTCATGAATCTGGGGTGTTAAGTGGTGTTATTATATAAGTTGTGTGCCAGAAAATCACTGCCTCTGTTCAAGAACCAGAGTTTGAGGATATTCTGCTGTTTCTCTTTCCAATCTCCCTTTTGAGTTTTTTGTTCAAGGACTGACGTTAGAGCTGGAATGTCCAGGAAGACCAAGGTGTTCTGCAACTAGTTTTTGCGTATTCCAGTTCCTAATGTCTGATCTATGTCCATTTATCCTCTGGCACAGAGACTGGCCCATTTTCCCAATGTACCCTTTAAACAATGCCCTACAGCCCTCTACATTGGGCAAAAATGCCAGTCAAGCTAAATGATTCTCAGTGATGCAATCACAACCAACCTAAAATGGCTTGGGGTATCTCCTTGACACACGGGCCAGAATCCTCCTGGCAGCTTATACCACCGTAAGCGTACTGTTAGTCTGGTGTTGGGTTGGCAGGATTTCCACACAGCAATACAGGAGGGTCCCCTCAGCTGCCTGGCTAGCTCATGACTGGCCAGAATACATGAAGAAGGGCTAGATAAGGCTGGTCTCTGATCCTGTCTCCATCACTGGCCCTGAAGGCTTGAGAGTAGGAAGAGCAGGCATCAGCCATGCTAAAACATCCGGTGTGCAATCTGAGGCCATTCTTTTGTGTCCCAAATGCACCACAGGTCAGCCTGCTGTGACGGTGCCCGGTGCCTGTTCCTCGTGTGCTCACCATATCAAAAAAAAACCCAGAGGATTTAGGGGCATTCCATACTGTCCTCATACAAGACAAGATTTCAGCTCCAAAATACAAGACGTCCAAGAACCCACTCTGGCAGAAAGCACTTTCTGGGATGCTGCACAGTGGCACAGGGGATATGAGAGAAAAAGCTGTCTTGACTGCCAATGAAACTGCTCTTCTAAGCAGTCTGGGAACAGGAAGGGGAGCCTCTTTCTGTGACAACCCCTCTGGTTGCCACCGCTGACAGCTACTCTGGTGGAGTTACACCAGCCAACAGGACTGCGGCCAAACCCTGCACAGCAGACCTCGAAAGCTGAGGAAATGTGTTTCTTCCCCCTTCCAGCTGGAAGATTTCCATTTGTCACAGCAGTAACTGACAACTGGGAGTTTGTTGTTGTGATTTTAATTTCTTAAAATGCTTTAAAAGCTTTGGAAGTCAATGATATGAGGCTGGGAACAGATGTAACAGCCCTCTAATTGAATTTCCAGAAATTGTTGAACGGTATGCTGCGGCAAAGAGAAATGCTTTGGGAGGTCTTACAGCAGACAGTGGCCTCAAAGAGGAAGAGGTCTCACTATGGCTTGGAAGTTCTACCACCTCAACAGGATGTCAGGGCTCAGAGGCAGTAGGGAATAAGCACAATGCTTGGGAAAGCTCCCTACAACTTCCAGGATCCCTAGAGCACATTCCAGGAGTGAGGCATCTCCACTGTTTTCCCCACAGTCTGGAGGAAGGGATTAAGTTGTGGAGGGGGAAACACATGTAGCCCAAGTAATTCCCACTCATGTCCAAGCCATTACAGTCAGTACCCAGTTAGCGTAATTCCACCTCGCTTGTGTAGGCTTCTTTTGTGGCACTGTGGAGGTTGGTAGTCTCTCCTCCCTCTGCAACCAGTTTCCCAACCAAGACTCACCACGTTGTCGTGATGGCTTCCTCCAACATCTGTTCCATTGCTGGTGGAGAGCATGGGGACCAGAGAAGCATTTGGCTCCGTCCCTGTCACTAGACGTAGAACAATGACAGCGTCCACTCAGACCTTCAGAGGACCCTGATAGTTGTCGGCAGAAGATGTCCTCATTTGGCAATTGGCCTATGAGGACACAGCCGGACACTTCTCCGATGCCCCCATCACAAGCCACAGAATGGCCATTGAGAGCAGCTACAGCAACAAAATGGGGGGTCCTCTGGGTGGAGACAAGGAGGCCATGCAGAGTTGTTCAAGTGAGATGCTCAGCACAATGAATGGGAGGATCTCCACCTGTTTCAAGGATCATCATCTTTCACGGCTCCCTGTGTCCTTAAAAAACTGAAAGTGACTCCACAACCATGCAGGGCAAAAAAAGAGATACCTCAGCGTCAAAAGGCTCTGGACCTTTACCAAAACACTTCAATGGAAGTTCTGAGACTCTGAAAGGGAAATGCACACGTTCTCCCTGCAGGTTCAGCTCCAACATCTCCCCACAGAGAAGGACAAGTCTTCTGCATTTTTAACACAGCACTAGAGCCACGAATGGGCATTTTTTAGCACATTCAGGGGAAGGCGTCCCTGCCCCCCAGGAATTTATCACCTGAAGCTGGAGAGGGAGGGAAGGCAGAACAGATGGAGTGGGAGCAGGGGAGAGGTGGGGTCAGCGGGGGGCGAGGGTAGGTGGACATAAGCAAAGACCGTTATGCATACTTAGCCTGCAAGAAAACCACACAATTTAGCATCCTGGCTACCTATGCATAGTCACTGCCTGTAGGAAAAAAGGTAAAAATACAAAAAGACCAGTAACCTTTCAATATAGAAACTTTCCAGCTTGGTCACCTGGAGAAACCAAGGGAGGAACTCAGGGCCTGACAAAAACGGTGGGTTTTGAGGTGGAAGCGAGCGACACTTTGGGGAAGGGAATTTCTGGTATAAAGAGCATGAAAAGTGGATTGTGACTTATGCAAGAGTACTAAGAACACAGATATTCTCACGAACCTGTACATATACAACCCCTCCAGTAAGACACCATGTATTTTGAACGCCTGGGAACTGGCAGACTTTGAGAACTTGGCTTCAGGATCTGCAGGGACTGGCTGGAATTCTGTAAGGGACTCAATGTCATTGTAAGCAGACTGAAATCTGCAGGACATAGAATTGAGCAGTTTTGCAATGACTGTATTCATTAAGGGGCCATGGCAATGTTACGACCCAGGGAGGCCAGCAAAATAAAAGATGCACAGTGTGGACTGCTATTCACTGGGACACTGGCTATGGAGTGCCATTATGCATATCTGCAATCTCCTAGGAGGGTTTTCTTAGTGCCTTTGTAACATAGTTACGTATATGTAAAGTTACATGAAGCAGGGTACAAAAGAGAATTCCAGCCGGTGTCGTAACTGAGCTCTACGAACTGCCAACCTAAAGCATGACATTTTTCATGGCAGCAAGAGATACAGAAAGGGAAAACCAGTCAGTGATAGGAATGACAATCAAGGCTGTCAAAGGTGAAATTTGCACGTAAGTGGCGTGGTCTTGAGCCCTGGACACACAAGGAAAAATGAAAAGGTGGGGAGGATATTTTTCTTAAACAATACTTACCAAGTAACATTTGTAGTATGTAAAAGACGAGACCGAAGACACTGTTCGGTTGATTTATTGCACTGTCTTTTCCAAAAATGGAACCCAGCAGGCCAAAACCACGACCCCATCTGCAAGGAAAAAAGGACCAAGATGAAGTCTTGAGGTGCACATGTTCCCGTCAACATTAAGATTCTCATGGATTTTATTAATTAAAATATTTATATGCCACCTTCCCTAATCCACCTGCCAACATAAAATAATATAAGTAAAGGGTTTTGAAAGCCCAAAAACATACTAAAAAAGAAGGCAGGTTAAAACCAGTCAAAATGGCTTAAAACAATGTAATGCTATACACATGTAAGGACCTGTAGAAAACCAGTTTAGTCCCAAAGACTTTTGTAAGCAATTGTGCTTTTGCTGGAATGACAGTAACGTGAATATCGATCAGGCCTATATGGTGGAGTTTGGAAGTGCATTGAAGAACCAGCACAGTGACTTCCCCCTGCCTTCATAGCCCACCCAACCTTTGCCAGAGCTTGGAAAAAGTCACCTGGTTGCAACAACAACTCCCACAATCCCTCAGCCAGCATTTTTTATACAAGGCCTTTTCCCAAGTCCTGGGATTCAAGGTGGCTTATGAAAGCTAAAACAGATAATTCAGACATAAGTTCACATTGCTTGAAAACATTCACAGAAGTTAGTGGATTGTGAATTGTGTGGTCTTCTGGGTGTGGCCGGATCGCAACACCCAGCATCCCTCACTGTTTACTTGTTTGCTTAATTTATATCCCACCCTTTCTCAGCATAAGATTCAAGGAGGCACCCAACATTTAAAAATACAAGATAGGTTTAGTATCCCTTATCTGAAACATCTGGAACCACAAGTGTTCCATATTTCAGATTCTGGAATACGCTTAGGGTCACCATAAGCCAGAAATGACTGGAAGGCACACAACAACAGACAAACCTTTTTGAAATAGCCTCTGGTTTCATTTGAAATCCTCAGTCTCTCTCTTTCTGCTGGCAGCTACAGCTCTCTTGCTCATTTGTCTCTCAGGCCCTCAGTCTCCCTCTTTTTGCTGCCAACAGCTGCCAACAGCTGCAAAAAGACTGAGGATCTGAGAGAGATTTGAGAGACAAGCAAGCAGGACCACCTCAGCTGTTGCCACAAAGGAAAAAGCAGGGGCTGGTGGCAAAATTTTTCAGATTTTGGAGATTTTTGGACTTCCAGGTAAGGGTGGCTCAACCTATACAATTAACAAAGCCCTTACTACAGAAGTTAGAAATGCAATTAAGCTAAACTTTCTTTTAAAAGCACAAGTTAAAAACACAAGCTAAAAGTTAAAAACCACTTGAACTGGGTTAAAACATGATTTTATCTACTGTTGGCTAGATGGGCAAGGACTGATGGAAGCCACAGTCCAGAGACATCTGCAAGCCTACATAATTCCCCAAATGGGTGACACAGCCTGACTCAAAGTTGGTAGAAGTTGCTCTTTTTGGGAACTCTGATCCCCATCATCCCGTTGCCAGGCAGCCAGGGGAATGACAAGGGACTGTGGGTCCGAAAATCCACTTTCCCATGACTTGCTAGAAGATACCTTCCCAGACTGCCAAATACCTGGAGATCAGTCTGATCTTCCAGATAAAATTTATGGCACTAAGTTACCAACAAAACCTGAACTGTGTAAAGGCACATCAGCCACATCAGCTAGCAGATTTGGCAACTGGCAGCCTCCTGCAAAAGGGACTCTTCCCCTCGCCACGCACAAAGATTTTCCTTTCACCCAAAACCCTGGAGAGCAGAGGAGGCAAACAGCAGCCCAGTTCAGATCTTTGTCAAAGAAGACCAGAGCCACAAATCACATTGCCTTCCAGATTCTGCAATTCCACTGGTCATGTTGGGTGTAGCCGATGGGATTTGTAGTCCAGAAATAACTGGTGGGGTTGCATAGTCCTGGGCACTAAGGGCTTAGTGGATTGACTAAGGGCCTGTCCACTTGCCCGAAGAGCAATACAACAGTTAATTGTGTGCACTCACACCTCCAGATTAACCATACTCCCTCTTCCCAGAGCCCTGTGGTTGTCAAAACCAGTTGGCCCAGGCTTGCATGGATAATTGTGTTTCTAACCGAGCCCCACCTTGGCTTAATTTTTCAATGGGCTGTAGGGAGAGAGTGACAAAAAAGGAAGGTCCTTGTGGGGGTGGGAGATGGGTGTTGACACACCAGCTTCAGAACACCCACCCTGGGAAAGTGCTCTACTGAAAAGGGCCATCCTCTTCCTGTGCATCTGTAGCACGCATTCCCCTAGGGTTTTGAGTGCAAGGCTCTGCCACCTGCAACTGAACTGCAACACCCAAAGGCACAAGGGAAGGGCAACTGCTCCAACCATATCTCTACCCTGGAAGTAAGGACTCCAAGCCAACTTTCACAGCAATAAAAACATCACTGGGACCACATTTGCCCCCTGAGGCGACATTTGGCCTAGTCGGGTTCTAAATGAATTGACTAAGTCTATAGCACCCTCTCTGCTTTCGTTTTACAGAGTTACTTTGATCTATTTTTTTTTAAAAGTTAGGAAAGAACTGCTGTGCCAAGCAAATTAATAGCCCACAACCCATTTGCAGAAAGCCAGTAAGTGACACTAGCTTTGAGTACTGTATTAGGATCCCAAGACACCAGGGTTCAAATCCCACCTCAGCTACGGAATTTTACGCTTGTATTTATACCGTTTACCCTCCATATTTGCAGGTTTGACTTACATGAACTTGATTATTTGCAGGTTTCTCCAACCCGTGCCTCCCTGACAATTCTTTTCTGGTGAACCCCCCTTCCCTCTTGGCAGCTCTGATCAGGCCATGGTCTTCTTCCTCCTCTACCAGCCACTGCCTGGACAGGTAAGGACAGATCACAGTTCAGTTTCTCAGCACTACAAACCCTCTCCTGATGCAGGAGGGGCAAGAGAGAGGAAGTATGGAGCTACCGTGCCTGCCTGCCCCTTTCCCTCTCCTTTACCTGACCTGGTTTTGAGTGCCCGCTCTCACCACCATGCTTGGCTCCCTTTCCACAGACACACGCAAACACTTTGATATTTCCAGTCTTTCCCCTTTTGCAGGGGTCTTGTGCCCCTAAGCCTAGTGAATACGGAGGGCCAACTGTATTTATGTGTTTCTGCTACTTCTGCCTCTGGTCACAAATTTTCTGCTAAAGAGATAACACCCAGAAACACCTACTTGGTTTCCCTGCAACTAGCTTCACCACTTTGAGACTGACCGCCTAGACCACTCTGCTACGGTGAGTGGGTCACCTCTACGCGTCCAAGCAAGGAAGGTTTTACCAGGACTCCCCTTCTTGTCCTTGGTCTCTCTTTGCAGGCCCAAACTTGTTAAAGATGTAGACTGCACAATATACCAACCTACAGCTAGATTTAGCCACTTGGTTGACCTCAATTCTCTCAGTGGTTTAGGCACATTACAATCACGGTCTTGCGGTTTAATTTCTGAATACGCCTCTGTGCAAACCAAGGAAAGCTTTGTGTGCCTTAAGTAGGCAGGCGGTTGCCTCAACAATGCCCTGGGGGAGGCTTCCTCTGCTCCAAACACAGGGCAGAAAAGCACGTCATGCAAACCTCAGCTACAGTCCGCTCTGTGTCTCTTCCACACTGACCACCAAAGTCTTGCAGGACAGTCAAGATTCGTGGATCAGCCCATGAAGTTGCTGATTTGCCTCAGCCGCTGCCTAAACTTCTCTTTGACAAGGTTCTCCAACTTTGTTCCCATTCTGGACTTGGCTCAGAAGTATTATTGGGTTGATCTGCCCCTGCAGATTTAAATCAAGAACTGAAAGAACGTATGAGAGACGGAAGGCACCTAGTTTTGGAACAGGTAGCCAAGCAGCCTCCATCTTTACATCACAGGTATGCCAATGCACCCTGAAGGTGGTCACTGGTCAATTTAAGCTCACTTTAAGAACGTCACTTGGAACCATGGCACTTGGTGTTTTTTGGTTGGCCAAATGAGACCCGCAAGCCACAACATTCCTGCCTCATTTAAAGGAAATGGGGCGGGCAAAAGGACTGGAAGTCAAACTAGCCGCCTCTTCCAAACTCAGCAAACCAGACACACAAAAGGCTTGTGAGAGGTGAGAGAGAGCACTGTGGAAGTTACAAGAAACTTCTCCCCACCTCTACTGGACAAGGGAGGTCCAAAGAAGGTAGAAAGAAAAGTCTGAAGCTAGCTGTAATTTTCTTTTTTCAAAAAATCTTAGCAAACCACTTTGTCAGCCTGTTTGAGACTGAGATATCTTAAAGCAGCAGAAGTTAGCAGTTCCACAGGCCTGTTCTTCCATTTCTGGTGGGCAAAGGCGGCAGCCCAGCCAGGTGAGTATGAGGGTGCAGTCAGTCCTTCATACAACCTGGGCCCAGGACATCAAGGCTGGGCTTTGTCAGTGATTTCCAGCACTTTAGATTCAACCTGGCAACCAGTGGAGGTGGTAGAGCACTGGTGTTGTATGCTGTTTGCCTCAACAAACAGCTATGTTTTGCAGTAGCTGAAGCTACTACACCAGTGGTTCTCAACCTGTGGGTCCCCAGATGTTTGTGGACTTCAGCTCCCAGAAGCCCCAGCCACTATGGTCAATGCTCAGGGCTTCTGGGAGCTGAAGTCCACAAACATCTGGGGACCCACAGGTTGAGAACCACTGCACTACACTGTCTTTCAAGGCAGCCGCATGTACAACACATTGCAGCAGTCTATCCCAGAGATGACCAGGATGTAGCGCCTTGAAGATTACTTGGCACAAGGTTTCACAGACTTCAGCCCCTTCATCTGAGACACCTGACCAAATGCATAGCTGTTCACAAAAACTCACGCCAAATAAAATTCCCTTTGTCCTTAAGACGGACAAGGATGTCCTAGCTTGTCATACCAAATGCCACAGAGGTGTCCACAGGAATCCAGGGAGCTGTTGTCTGTCTCCTAGGATACAGGTGGGCAAGGTGTGGGTCCACAGGTCACATAAGGCCTCAAGGAGAGAGGGGGATAGTATTTCTGAGAAAAACCCACATAACTGGCTTAGAAAAAAGACCTTCTGTGCTCAGAGCCCCCACTCCCTGTACTCAACTTAAGAGGCACTCAAAAGTAGAGAGAAGTCTTTTACTCTCTCAAGTGGCTCTGAAGCTCAGAAGGGAAAAACATACATCTTTATCTAATGCTCTTACTTCCCAAATCAAGTTACAGCTGGCACTGTAAACTCAGATATGAAATCTCAGAATGAAACCAGATTTGACTCCAGGTCCATGCTGGTGACTCCAGGAAGTTTTTTAGTGGGCTGAACTCTCTTTCCAGGCTCACCCCCAACAGCCTGCTGGTTACTCCAGAGTTGGCCCAGCATTAGGTATACCAAGCCTTATCTTTGCCAGAGCAGCTGCCAAACTCTGAGGGGTCTTCCTAGCCTTATTCTAAGGTCAGGGTGGGAGTTGTGCAGGGTTCCAGATTTTGGGCGACTGAAAATCTCAGCAGTTCTACCCAGCTTCCCCGACAGTGAGGAATGCTGGGAGCTGCAATTCAGCAACCTCCAGAGGGCCATACCATGCCTGCCACCCGTTCTCAGCCAGCAGAAGAGAATCTCCTTATCAAACCCAGCAGGCCTCTACCAGCTCAAGACCCGTTTTCCAGACCCACAGAGGAATGCAATGCGAGGCCCGCTCCCTGCTGTTCCTCCCTCACTGGACACAGAAGAATCCCACACAGCAAGCCACCGGCACAAAAGGAGAGGAATGGCTTTCTGAACTTCTTTCCCACTATGACTCCTCTCTACGGGCTCTTCTTTTTCATGCACAGAAAGGAAATGCAGGGCCAACTGAGATGAACAGGGAGGAAAAGAGGCTTTGGTTAAGGCCACTGCTGACAAGTAACCTCCGCCCCCTCAAGAAAGAAAATTAACAGTACAGATGTGGTCCTCAGGCTGAAAAAAGCTGATCATCTAGGATTTCTTTGCTGCTGTCTTCAGCCCTTCAGCATCCCGCTTTCAGCCCAGTTTATTTCGTCCCAGTGTTAGAGACTAACTGGTCCAGCCATTGGCCTGGATGGGCTCTGCTTTTGGGCTGACTGTCCTTGTTCATGTGGTCCACCCCAAGCTGCCATGACTCACTCTTTCAAGGTATCTATCACCTGACATGGAAAACAAAAACAAAAACTAGAGATCATCCAATAAAAACCACAGAAAGCAGCAAGAGATATATCCCAAATTATTCAGAAAAAGGGAACTTCTGAACATCATAGGATGTGTCTCTTCCTTCTGAGTGCTGCTCAACACGGACAACGCAGCAGCATGTTTCAAGTAATTCTGACTACTCTAAATAGCAGCAGAAGGCACCATGCCAATGAGAGAAAAAGTGAGACAGACTGGCAAGAAGGCATGGTAGCCAAATAAAGAGCAACACCAGAAAACTGGCAAGACGGCACCCTACTACTAGCATAAAATAACAAAGACTTGGAAAATGATTGAGAAAAGTCAAGGAAGAAAGTGCAAAAGCAGGATTTCATTGCTGTTGTTTGCCTTCAAGTTGTTTCCAACACATGATGACCCCGAGGCAAGCCTATCGTGGTTCAGAGGGGGTTTGTCATTGCCTTCCTCTGAGGCTGAGAGGGGGTGACTTGCCCAAGGTCACCCAGTAGGTTTCCATGGCCACTGTCTCCAGAGATGTAGTTTTACAGCTGTGCATTAAGAAAACAAAAATAAAAACCACAGCTAATTTATATAGCTTAGAAGGAGAGGATGAAGACAGCAAGACAGTTGAAGATTTTCTATACTTTTTGGCTCAGTCATAAACAAAATGGATTGTAATCCTTCATCCAGTTATGAAGGAATTAAATAAGATGCTCAAGTGTACCATCAGATTCCAAAGTCAAGCTCATCTATGCCACAGCACTTCCGGTGTCAACATATCGTTCTAAATGCTGAACAGCGGAGAAAGCTAACAGGAAAAGAAAAAACAAATTCATTGGAAATATGGTGCTGGAAGAGAGTTCTACAGATACAAAAAGACTTACCAATGGGCGCAAGAGCAAATCAAGCCTGAATTCCCCCTAGAAGCCAAAATAACTGAACAGAGGTTATTATACTTTGGATATATCATGAGACTATATGACTCACTGGAATAGATGATAATGACTGATGAAGTGGAACACAGTAGGAGAAAGGGAAGAGTGCATCACCAGTTGAAAGACTCCATCAAGAAAGCCACAGCTGGCCTGAGTTCAAGACTGAGGAGGGTAACAGGGTGACCTGGAAGTTTCTCATACACAGTGGTACCATAAGCTGAAGCCAACCTGACAGTAACTAACCATAAAACTGAGTAGCCAAAGTTCCTCCAACCATAACAGAAGCAACGAAGTCCCTGTTAGGGAGCGTGCGTTGTGACTGGATTGTAAATCAGGGATGATGGAAATCAGCATCCACCAACACTTGGGGAGCCACAACACCCATATCGTGATGTTGCTGTTAAACGTGGAGAAGGAAAGAAGGTTTCCTAGCTTTTGTGTGAAAGATGTGCTCAACAGGGGAGCAAGAACGATCTCTTTCCAGGCCCAAGAGGAAGACACTGTCTAGTGAGATGGCATACAGTGGCACCTACAAATTGGCACTGCCTGGTGTTCTACCACTGCCAAGCCAGGCCTTTTTTTTAAAAGAAGAGAATGGCTTCTTTCTGAACCCTGGAGAACAATAACCCCCTCTCACAAGCTCAGGAGAAATAGTTTCCTAATCAGTGCGTCAGCATGACAAATATGAACAGCCCAAATGTAAGACAACTGACCGCTCACACAGTCAACATTCTGAAGCCTTTCACACAGAGGCCAATGTGCTGAGTAAAGCCCTTTGCACAAATAAGACTTCCTCAGAGATCTTAGGAGTAGGAAGCCTTGTGCATACAACCTCAAACTGCATCCCGCCCTCCAGGGAATTGTTTCAAAACCATGCCAAAGTACTTGCAGATTGGACCAGGGAAGCAGGAGTTTTTTTTACTTGGGCTTGCTGGCCAGGAGACACGTGGGAGATGCAAACTAGGTTCACGAGGAAGCAGCGGTAGGTTGAAGGTGAAGTTTGGTGGGGAAAAAAAAACAAGCACGTACTGGTTACAAAGTGAAGAGCCTCCGGAAAGCATATGCATCAAATGGATTCTATTGTCAGTTCCGACCTTTGGTAAAAATAAAAGTTAAGAGATGAATCACAACTGCCTCTCAAAATGCAGCAAGAGATGTAAGGAAGTCCTCCAAAAGGGAACCAAATAGGAAGGACATTCAGACACTGCACAAGGATGGGGAACCTCCTTCACTCCCGAGGGCTAAATCCAGCTACAAAGCAATTCTTCTGGGGGCTGCATTCCATCGGTGGGTGAGGTAAAAACACCAGAAGAGTTTACCTAAAAGCTCTAACTGCCAGGAACTAAGCCTTAGGAGAGCTACTTTGATCTTTTGGAATGGGGGACTGGGAACATACAGAAGCTGGGAAACCAACAAAGATGGTGTCACACTGAAGCAGGAGGGGCCACCTGGGGACCAGATGAACTCCAGGACTTTAGCTTCCACACCCCTACGGCTGCATGAGGAGAATTATTTCTCTTCAGCCAGGCCTATAGCGCAGAAAATATCTACAGGGGAAATAAATAGAGTGGTTCAACTTCGGCAAAAAATTAACTTTGACACTTTGAGTAAAACCCGGCAGCACCAACAAGGGGATACATAAAAGCATTGGGATGAACTTGTATATACCCCGCAGCTGGGGTTTCTCTGACTAGCTGAGGTGGAGAGAGAAACCATTTCTTGACTACTGTGTAGCAAATGCAAATAGAAACTGCTGTATCTGTTCCCTAGCATACCAACTTCTTTGACCTTTCCGGCATTGCTGTTCTTGCTGCATGCCTTCGTGTTGTTTCCGACTTATGGCAACCCTAAGACATACTTATGGCAGGGTTTCCTGGGGCTGAGTGTGACTTCCCAAGGATCTCCCAATGGGTTTCCACAGCCGAGCAGGGAATCTAACCCTCGTTTTCAGAGTTGTAATCCAGTGTTCAAACCACTATACCACACTGGCTCCCTCTTTCCAGCATAAGTATGCTCATTTTCCTCTTCAACCTGATGTGCTCCTTTCTCATTCTTTGTTGAATGGAACTGTATTCTGTGAGAAGCCCCTTTCAGTCTTAAGGCTACTAGGGAAAACATGCTCTTTTAGGGTTCAAGAATGGAGGCACTCATGAAATGAAGACAGTAGTTTATTTAACAATGTGTTAGTCCATCCAGTCACCAGCGTTCAAGCCTCATTTATTTGCCAATGTCATAGCACAACCTACTGCTTTTGTGACACCCAGAAAGTTTCCAGCGAGGAAGCCTAGCATTCTGAAAGCCAAGCCCTTTCACTTAACCACCTGCCACCCAATTTCTACAAAATGTTCCCTTGGCTCATTTCACGTGACTTGCTGAACGTCACCACAGGGTCAGGCCTCCACTAATTTCTGAACTCACTGAAAAGTTGCATTTTGGGGACCATGAGTCTAAGCCAGTGGTTCTCAACCTGTGGGTCCCCAGACGTTTTCAGACCTCAGCTCCCAGAAGCCCTGAGCATTGACCATAGTGGCTGGGGCTTCTGGGAGCTGAAGTCCAAAAACAACTGGGGACCCCCAGGTTGAGAACCACTGGTCTAAGCAGTCCTGCTGGCTGGCCTAAAGGGGATTCTGGGACTTCCAACTCCTGCCCACAATGTAACTTTTCCAAGCTCAGGATTTCATCCACAAACCCAGGGCACAGTGCCAAAAAGGCTGATCAGTCCAAGTCACGCCCACAGAAGAAAATGCAACCTCACCCCATTCTTCTCTTTCCCTGCTTCCACCCTATATCTGTACACAGCCGCACCCTCGCGTCATAGATCATCCAGGCCCATGTCCTGCCAAGCTCACTCAACATTCCTGGCATACAGCCCCTCCACTGTCACCGTCAGCAACTTATCTCGGGAGGTCAATGTGGCTTTGCATCAGAAGCTCTTCAGCAGGCAGGGGAGTAAATCCTGAGCCTGGCTTCAGCTCATGGACCAAGACCCAGAACGCTCTAAAAGAATTAGAGTGGGAGACCATGGAGTGCTCTGGATGTCCCTGGACCACAACTGCCAGCATTCCTCACATTAGCTATCCTTGTTTGAGTCTCTGGGATCTGCAGTGCAACAATATTTGAAAGGATACATGATTCTCCTCCCCCTCTTCTAAGACAACACTTTGAACATGTGCAAAGAGCTTTCAACTCTTCTCTCTCCACCATGGAAAAAAGCCTCTGAACAAAACTGGCATATCTCATTTTGTTAAATTATTGCTAATCAGTCCTTCAAATGTTTATTTTTAAATACCCATCTTTGTTTTCACACAGTCATGCAAACACATCTTCCAAACATAACACCACTTATGCTTCAATTAGAATTTTTAAAAACCTATCCTCTCCAAGAGCACTTTTACACTTTAATATTGCAGTGTTATGATTCCACTGCCACGGAAAGCTCCTGGGACATGTAGTTTGGTGAGGCACTAGAGCTCTCTAGCAGAGAATTCTAAGTATCCCTCCTTCAACTGCAATCTCAGGATTCCACCAAATAGAGCCATGGCAATTAAAGTGGAATCACAGTGCTATAAAAGGGTCCCAGGGCGGAAGCTCTGTATTCTAGCTCAAGGGCTGTTTCAATGCATTTGCAGGTTTGTCATTCCAAAGCAGGCCCCACAGATATTAGGAGTGACCTGAATACTCCAGAAGACAACTGTCCTGCGTTAGATATTTGACTGCTGAACAACGCCTGACCAGCATACTACCTGGAGCGTTCCTGAGTATTCACGTGTCTTTGTGGCCCTCACCTCAGACCCGGTAACACGCCACTGGCCAAACCTTTGGCCTTCCAGACGATACAGGACTATAACTCCAACCACACCACACTATTGGTCATTACCACATGTGGCTAATGGGACTGGAGAGCAAAATATCTGGCCAAATGCCTTCAGATCCGCAGGAAGGCAGCATTCTTCATTACTGGCACCACCCTCCATCAGAGACACTGTTGCTGCTGCTACAGAGATGGAATCCCACACTGGAAGAAGGAACAGCCTGCCCTACCAGCTCTACGTCTGGCCTGTAACCATTGGCCCTTCTGCCCTGTACTGTTATAATGCTCTTATTCCGCTTTCAGCCTCCTGTGGAATTCTGGGGTTTGTAGTTTCCTGAGGCCAAAGAGCTCCCCGGCTGAGAATTCTAAAGGCCCCTCCCTAAACTGCAAATCCCAGGATTCCACAGGATGGTGGAAGCGGAATAAGAGCAGTACTAAGAGAGTAGAACGGAAACACCGTGTCTCTTACTGGGGGAAAGGCGGGTTACTAATTGAACAGCTAAAAATCAAATCAATAAACTAAAGACAGTCAAGGTCTACGGGCAGGAAAATGAACGGGACACATGCTTTTCCTACAAACAATCAAAGTTCCGCGTCGAGAGAATCCAGGGGGGAAAGCAGACCCAGACCAGCGCCCCTTCTTTTGGAGGGGGGTGCGCACTCCGCGTATGCTCAGAGGCACTTCCACGCCTCAGAAGCTCGCAGAATCACGTCAGACTCGGCCCAAAGCCTCCTTCGACGACCAGGAAGGGAACGGGAAGGAACGAGGGGCGCTCTGCCCGCCCTCAGGGGCACTCAGGTGCGGGGCCGATGGGGGTCTGCCCCCTCCCACCCCCCACCCGCCCCCTGCCTGACCTGGAGGCGATGGCGGCGGAGCAGCGGACGCGCTCGCTGAGGTCGCAGAGGGCCCGGTAGTGGAGGTCGCGCCCCTTCTCGCGCTCCAGGTGGTAGGCGTAGAGCGAGAGCACGATGCCGGCCAGGCACACGGCGTAGCGGGCCGCCCGCTCCCAGCGCGGCACCGACACTCGCAGCAGGACGGGCGCCGCCATCTTGAGCCCAGCCCTCGCCCAGGCGGACCCGGCAGGAGACTCCGGGCTCCCTTCCCTGCTCTGCGCACGCGCACAAGGCCGGCGGCGGGGTCGACACGCCACGGCGGGCGCGCACGCGGCCCCGCGCCCATTGGCTCTGGGCCGCAGGCAGGGCAGCCACGCCCACCCTTCGCCCCTCCCTCTCCCCGACTCCGCCCCTTCCCTCTGTCCCGGCGTCTGTTGCTTACTGCCCGTTCTCCTCTCTTCCTCCTCAATGGACGTGGCGCTCTGCGCGGCCGGGCACGTGCCACCCGCCGGCCAATCCAATCCGCGGGACGAGGCGACCGACTCCGCCCACCCAAGCTCGCCTGAGTGAAGGTTCTCGCGAGGGTGTGTGTTCATTTCCCAGCTCGCGAAGAAAGGCGAGAGCAGCGGGGAGGGAGGAGGGGGGGCGCTGCTCTCCTTTTCTTTCCCCGGGAGAATCGCGGGTTCGAATCTTGCCTCGGGCTACATCACTTTGTATGTGTTCGTGTGTGTGTGTGTGTGTGTGTATATATATATATAGTATAATTATATAATATACACACCATATATATCCATATCTATACACACACACACACAAGTTATACAGCTCAAAGCTGGAGATATACATACTGTACAGCATATATATATACATGTATATAGCCTATACGTATAAATATATATTAAAATTATATAGCCTATGGCAGAAAATATATTGTACGGTAGGTTTATGTATAAGATATATATACATATACACACAGAGAAATGATACTGCTCAAGACAAGGGACATATATACAGTATATATATGTCTGTGTATAGTTTATATGTATAAATATATAAATTAAAATTATATAGCATAAGATAGGAGATACACTGTACAATAGCTGTATATATAATTTATGTATATATAAATTATATATATATACACACACACACATACACAAATTATACAGCTTAAGGCAGGAGATATATATACAGTGTATACATCTGTGTGTATATTTTATATGTAAAAACATATATTAAAATTATATAGCCTATGGCAGGAGGTATGCTGTACAGTAGATGGATTTGTAACTATATATATATATACACACACACACACACACACACATACAAACACACACACATATACACAGAAATTAGACAGCGCAAGGCAGGAGATATACAGGTATGCATATGTGTATGTAATTTATATGTGTAAATACATATTAAAACTATGTAGTGTAAAGCAGGAGATATACTATACAGTAGGTGTATATTTTGTCAAGACTTGTCAAAGATACAGCTTTGGAAGGGCTTTGAAAGGTACAAACACGGTATCGGACTCCTCCCATGTTGCTATTCAAAGAGCGATTAAACAGCACTGGTTTGTATCCCGTCCCCTTAGGAGGACGCAAGTCCCGGACACAGTCCCGGCCCCTGGCAGTAGCAGACAAGGGCTTGAAGCCAACGCAAGGCCACAACCTCCTCACGGTACATGAATGGGACTCGCTCCGTCCGGGCCTGGGGCTCACTGGAGCCTTTGCGTGCCGGGTCTCCCTTTCACGGAAGAAAACGACAGGGCCTCAGAGGGCCTCCGTGGGGGTATGAAAGCGGCCCTTCAGCACCCTTGAGGCTCACAAAGGAGAACATTTTACAGACTTCCCACTGACTAATGACTGTGTCCACCCACGTGAAGGGTGGACAAAAAGGTGAAATTATTCCTTGAACGTCTAGGGAGCCAAATGTGTGGTATTTACTACCATTTAAACACCAGGGCTTTTTCATTAGTCAGCAGTCTTTTGTCTACTGAATGTGGACCAAAAACAGTTTTTTAATATATGAAATCTGTCAGTCTCTTTTTCTTCTTATATTTATTTAAATCCTGCCTTTCTCCCAAAATTTGGACACAAGGGGGCTTGCAATTTTACAAAGAATACAGCTAAAAACATAACAGAAGGTTAAAACTAAAACAGAATTAAACAATTCACAATATTAAAACTCATGCTAAAAATTTAAAAATGCAAATAAAAAGATGAAACATTATTAAAACAGTTCAGTTTTAAACCACATACATAAGCCATTACATTTCAAAACCCTCCTCTCACTCACTCCCCCCCCGTAAGTTAACTGAGTCCACGCTACTTTTGCATTTTCAGCTCATTTTGCAACAATGCAAGTAAGCCAAAGAGATGGGAAGAAATGGGAGGAGGAGAGAGAAACTGGGACATTTTTTTAAAAAGTCTGCAGGAAAAGCAAGGGAGATAAATACCTTAAAGGTACCAGAGACTTTCTGATCTTGGAAGTGAAGCAGGGTCAGTCCTGGTTAGGACTTAGATGGGAGCCCACCAATTAATACCAGCTGTAGACTATATTTCACAGGAATTCTAGGGAATTCAATATAGCACACAGAACCCCAAAAGAGGCCAGATCCCCTCTGATCTTGGAAGCTAAGCAGCGCTAGCCCTGGTTAGTCCTTGGATGGGAGACCACCAAGGAATCCCAGGTGGCATGGGCTCTGTTTCAGAGGAGGGAACTGGGAAAACACCTCTGAGGAGTCCTTGCCTAAGAAACCTCTGTGATATCCATGGAGTTGCCATAAGTTGACAGGTGACATGAAGCCACACAGAGACACAGCTGGCACGCTGATTGTTGGACAAGAAACACTTGCTGAAATACCTTCTTCTATATCACCACTAAAGGGGCCCTCTCTAGGCTTCACCCTGGCAACGCTAATAACAATAATAATAATAATAACAACAACAGTAGTAGCAGTAGTTGACGCCAAACGTCTGGCCCTGCTCAAAGAGCGGCAGGCCCTGTTGCCAGGACAACGCCGGGGCGAGGGAGGGAGAGAGGCTGAGGAGGAACAGGCCAGCTAAGGGGCGTGGCCTGTTGCCAGGGTCACGGGGTGTGCCTGTGTGACGCAACGCGGGGAGGAGGCTGCCAGTCGGCGCAGTATCAGCAGAAAGAGGAGGAGCCTCGGCGGGGGCGGGCCATGAAGCGGAAGCGGAGCCGCTCCCAAGCGGCCGTTGAGCCCCCGCCCGAAGAAGAAGAGGGAGGAGCGGAAACGGCGAGGAAGCAGCAGGAGGCGGAGCCGGAGGAGGAGCCAGAGGCGGAGAAGGCGGAGCCAGAGGAGGCGGAGACCCTTCGCGGGGGCGGCGGCGGCGGCGGCCACTCGGCGGAAGGAAGGGAGGAGGAAGACGGGGAGGCGGCGAGAGCCGAGGCGGAGCGCCTGGAGCGCCTGCGGGAGCGGGCCTATCTGGGCGGCCCGCGGGGGCCGGGCGCGGGCGGGAAGGGCCGGAGCCGCCGCGCCCGCGAGCAGCGCACCAACTGGCGGGTCCCCGCCGGGCACGAGCGTAAGGTCGCCGCCAAGATCCGCGCCAGCCGCGCCAAGAAGCGCCGCCAGCAGCGCCCCGGAGCCGGGCCCCGGTCCGCCCCCGCTCAGGTGCACAACGAGGCGTGTCTGTCAGGCGGATTACAGCTCCCATCATCCCCAGGCAGCCCATTGCCCCGAACTCCCACGGGAGTTGTAGACCGACCCTTCCACTGCAGCTCCCAACGTCCTTGAGGAAAGGGTGCAAAGTCAAGGGGCCGGGATTGGAGTTGTAGTCCATTGTCCTCCCTACCTCCACCCACACGCCTTGCACGGTCTCCACAAGGCGCAGACTACAACCACCATCACCCCCCCCTTATCACGCTGAGAGGGGACGATGGCGGTTTTGTCCGGCACATTTGGAGAGCCACTGCCCGCATCCACTCCCAGTCAGGTGTACCCTTGCCTTTGGCGGAGCAGGGATGCCCTCCTCTTCCCCACCTGGGCACAAGTCTCACCCTCCTTAGCCAGGTCATGTTTGCAGGAGGCAGTGATGGGAGCTGTAGTCCCTTGCATCCATCTGGCAGGAGCGGTGATGAGAGTTGTAGCCCATCATGGGAGGAAAGGGGAAGGTTTGGTCCCGGAAGGACCATAAGCATGATGAAAATGCCCCCTAGAGGGTGTCTGGGGCACAAAGAAATGATTTTTTAGGGGTGGGGTGTGTGGCCCCGTGCCTTCCACAGTTGCCCACCCCACGCTGTCCTAGGCAGAGCCACCACCGTGGTGTCGTGGTTTGTGCTATGGCTGTGGAGACCAGGGCGCAAATTCCCACTCGGCCATGGTGACCTTGGGCAGGTCACTCTCTCTCAGCCTCAGAAGGTGGGAAAGCCAACCCCTGCACACATCTTGCCAAGAAAGCCCCACGACAGGGTCACCTTAGGGTTGCCGTAAGTCGGAAATGAAGGCACAGAACAGCAGCAACACGTTTTCACGCGTTCTTACTTTTGCTTTCTCACAGGGTGCTGAGACGTCCAGCTTCTGAGTTCCGGTTCCCATCTTCTTCCCCATCGCTGAAGGTGCTCCGTCTGTGCTGTCGCTGCTCGGTTACAAAAATCTCCTGATGCACCTTTTTTCCTTCCAGCTTTGAGTGTTCCTCCTTCTGTGGGGAAGTTTCCAACCAGGCACTAACATGACAAATCCTTGACAAATTCTGGGTGATTGTGTCCCATTTTATTTTTAGATTTCCCTTTTTATTCCTTCTCTGTCTCAGTCAGTCCTGCTGGCATAGGCAAAGTGAGATTCAAAACAGAAAAAACACATATATGGGTGACATCGGCCTTCTGAATTAAAACAGGGGGTTTAATTAAAAGCAGAGCAGTGCCCGAAAATGAAATTGGTTCGGGGTGGAACCCGCACGCTGTATTGTGCGGCGCACGAAGGGCGTATGGAGGCTCACTTGTGCAACGGGCGCCCTCGCGTATGCTGCCACATCACAGGAGCCCGCTGGTGCTGCTGCAAGTGGAGCGCGCGATGCCCCGTGTCGTGATGCACAAGAAGTACCGATGCACAGTGGGGCGCTCCCCCGCGCGCGTCCGGGCACCAGCCAGGGCGCACCGGAACGTGACAGGAGTACCCGGTGTGCACGAGGAGGGCGCAAAATGCGCGGGGAGTGCGCAGTGCACTCTCACCATTCACGCTGCTCTTCTGCAGTGTCGCCATAGATTTGGTAAAGTTTTGAAGCCTCGGCTGTGATGGGGGTCTCACAGATAATTCCCCCCCGGGTCTTCCTGAGCCTGGCAAAGATTGCGCCGATTGTCTGTTCCCGGGAGCCCAGCGACAGCGAGCCGCTCGGCCTACAGAAGCAAGGGGGCCTGGCTCAGCAGGCGGCGGGTCAGTTTTACTTCTTGAAACCGAAACTGGGCAAATGCTTTCAAGGGCAAGCAGGGCGGCATAGAAGAAGTCATTTTTATTTGAATTCGCAGACCTTGGGAAAGTTACTTTTGGGGACAACGCCCGAAACGGCCACGGAAGCGGGGGGCGTTGCAGTCCCAAACATAATTATTATAGTATTAATTGTAACACTATTACGGTTGAGTTGTACGTTTATTCTAATATAGGGAAATGAGCGAATTATCGCCCATTAATTAAGCCGCTTCAGTCGCGCGAGCGGACAGAGCCGTGCCACGCCGACAGGCGGCACCGCGAATTGCACATGCGCAGCCGAACCCCACGCCCTCCTCTTTCCGACCTCAGACGCTCCGCCCCTTTATGGAGACCAGCCCCACCCACAGCGGCGGAGGGAAAAGTCACGCTCCGCCCGCTTCCCCGTGAGCGCGCAGCCGTAACCCGTCGCCTGAGCGGGGAAGACGCAGCGGCGTCCTCCGGGAGTGACCTTGAGCACGGGGACCGGAAGCGGAAGTAGAAGGGAGGAAAAACGGAGCGAGGCGAGGCAGCGTTCTGGTCACCGACGGGCGAGTGCGAAGGCGCAGGAGCCCCGCAGCCATCATGCCGAGGGGCAGCAGGAGCCGGACCTCCCGGGTGGCGCCACCGGCCAGGTGGGGGGCGAGGCACGGGGACGGGCGGTGGGGAGGTGGCAGCCGAGCGGCGGCGCAGGAGGGGGCTCTCGGAGCCCGGGAGGGCGTCTTCTCTGGTCTACGGGCCCCATAGGCAGCCCCAGCCGGCGGCCTGGGCCAGAGGGCCGTTGTCGTCCTGAAACGTCGCTTGCCTAAAGTCGTTGTTCGGGGGGGGGCGACGGCAGCCCCTCGAGCTGCCCCAGTCGGGCCGGGAGAGTTCTGGCCCGTAGTTTCTCGGGCAGAAACTGAGGGCGCCGGAACCATGCCTCCCAACAGGCTCGGTTGAGCGGGACAGCCCCGGCTGGTTTCCATTTTTTCTTCCGTTGCCTTTCAAGCGTCCTGGTTTCTCTCTCCTCCTCTCATTGCCCCCTTTAGCCTCCACTTGCATCGACGCTCACAAACTGAAGTGAACGGAAAAGTTCTCCCTTTTTGTTTAGAAAAAAAGCCTCTCCTACTTTAAAATGGCCGACAGCCCCCCCCCCCAAAAACCCTGGTAGAACTGCCTCCAACGTCCTATAGAAAACGCCTGGGGAGCACTTTCACGCCTCTGTGGGAGCATGAGGTGCATGAGCCACACCTTGCAACCCCTGCTGTAAAGGGTGCAAATCTCTCTGTTTTCCCCCAACAATCCCATATTTTTTCTGGGAAACCCCCCCCCCATGGCTTTAGTTGAGATTTAAAATCAAGGAGGGAAGGGGTGATCCTCGGAGCTTCAGGGAGGCCCGTCCAGGAATCTGGAGCAACTGGTGGAAAAGGATGAAGCAGAGCCCAGGAAGAGGAAGCCTGACGTTGGAGCGACAGCGGGGCCCGGTCGGAGAGGAGAGGAGAGGCGGCGAAGGGACTGTGAGGAGGGGGCCCAGGGCAGCGGGAGGATGGAGGCTTCAGAGGTGGACGGCCGAGTCAAGGCGGGGGTCTTGGAAGGGCAGCCCTGGGCCGCTTTTGGGCAGGAGCCCCTTCTGTTCCTCATATTCTGTGCCTCTGTAAGCAGAGCTAGCTGGCCTTTCTGAAGGTAAAGGAAGTCTGTAAACCCAGGGGCGTAACTGGTCCCCCGTTCCCTCGTCGGGTGCGTTCCGTGATCCTGTCCGGGGGCGAGAGTGGCTCGCGTGTCTTTACTGGCTAGTCTGGGCCAGCTTGGGCGGGTCAGGGGCGGCCTCTGCGCTGGCTGTCTACTCCAGGGCTAAAACGTCCCACCTGCCAGCTTAGCGTCAGGAGCCCCTCCATCATGCGGTTTTCCGCCGTCTCGTGGCGAGCAAGGCAGGTTAGATAACAAGGCGCGCGCTCAGCTGTGAATGTTTAACCAGCTTAAAAGGGATTCTCGGGGCTGGAGTGTTTCGTAAGGTTTTGCTGCTGTCCTAACGATCTGCTTTGGTCGCGGGGCTGTCTTCCTCGCAGCAGGGCGAAGGGCAGAGTCTTACAGTTTGGCTCCTTGGACGGGAGCGTCCTGGGAAGGAAAGTGCAGTGCATCGAGTACAGGTCAGCAAGCAAAAGGACATGTCCGTCTAGTCTGTTTCCTCAACAGACGTAGAAAGTAAAATTTGCAATGCAGAATAATTATCCTGCACAAAGTTAAATTCCCTCTCTCACTACTGGTTTTACCTGTGGACCACCCTGAGATCATTTGGTATAGGGCAGCACAGAAATACTTTTAATAATTTTTTAAAAACCAGGTTGCGCTAAGACAAGGAGCGGCTCGGAATGAATGGAAACCGGAAAGTGATTCTCACTGCTCTGATGCTCCCGCTTATGCTGTGGGCCGCCTCAGGGGCGCCAGGATCCAAATACTGGCCAGGCCCAACCCTTTTTTTACTCACAATGTGACTTCATCCCTCGGTTTATCTGTCTGCCCGCCCCCACAGCGGGCCTGTGTTTGCGAGAATGCATCCTCAGAATTATATTCAAGCACGAGGCAAACATAACAAAACAGTTCACACCTGGAATTACCTCTGATGGCATCTCAAAAAGTTATTCTGTGCTTTTGGTCTTTGCAGCCGTGCGCCACCAATGCGCTCTGCCCCGCCGCCAGCTGCACATGCCCCCGTCCCAGCAGCCGCCCCTCCTTCAGCCGTGGCTTCTCCGGCCCCCAGACAGCCTGGCCTGATGGCCCAGATGGCCACCACTGCCGCGGGCGTAGCCGTTGGCTCTGCTGTGGGGCACACCCTCGGACATGCCATGACGGGGGGATTTGGAGGGGGAAGCTCTGAAGCCGCAAGGCCTGACATCACTTACGAGGTGAGAGGGAGCCATCCTTTACCTGAGGCACTCTGTGTGTGTGTGTGTGTTCCAAGTCGCCCGATGGCTTACGAACCCATGATTTTCAGAGGGTTTTCATACGCAAGGAATCCTCAGTGGTGGTCTTGCCAGTTCCTTCCTCTGAAATACAGTCTATAGCACCTAGTATTCATTGGTGGTCTCCCATCCAAGGACCAACCAGGGCTGGTCCTGCTTAGCTTGCAAGATCAGGTGGGATCTGGTGCCTTTGGCGTACAGAGGCCCCTTGTATCTTTCAGCTAATGAAAATGAAGCAAAGTGGATGCTCGTGTGCCTGTATCCCTGTCCTTCAGTTTAGTCTACCTGCCTTTTGTGGTGGGAATTCAGAGTGCTGGTTATGACCTATAAACTCCACGCAGCCAAGATGTGGGCTGTCTGAGAAACGTATCCCCCCTAGGTGAGACTACTCCGGCCCTGAACTCTTCAGGAAAGACCTGCCTCTTGGTCCCCCCACTTTTGTAGGCATAGTGGGTGGGGACATGAAACAGGGCCTTCTCAGTGCCGGCACCTATCGTCTGGAGGCATTGTTTTTCGTCCAGATAGGCTTTTAGAAGTCAAGGCCTTTAGGGAACGGGGTTTGCTGTTTTAGTTTAAATTGTAATGGTTTAGCTGCTTTTTTATCCTTTTAAAGCCTACGCTTTAAATTGTTTTAACATGGTTAACAGTTTAATATTGACTCTGTGTTTTTAACTATATTGTAATTGTTCCAAGTTGTAAGCCACTTTGTGACTCAAATAAAAATTGAGGACAAAGGAGAAAATAAGAGATGTGTGTTCCGTTTTAGCATCCCAAAATCATCCCAGAACTCCCTGCCCCCCCCCCCGGATACCTCCTTCTTTCACCTCTGTTTCCCTTCCAGAATGGTGCTGGGAAGTGACATGACGTCATTTCCAGCTGCCATTTGGGGGAGAGAAAAAGAGGGCAGACAGGCATCTTTTGGCCAGTGGGAGTGGGGGTGGAAACTCCCAGATGGCTGAATGGGGTCCCTGCGGGGCCTCTTGCCTTCATAACTGGACCATGTCCTGCTTGTCCCCCAGGAGCCCCAGGCGGTCCAGCCCGCGGCCCAGCAGTCGCAGTTCACCCCTTGCCAGTACGAGATGAAGCAGTTCCTGGAATGCGCCCAGAACCAGGCTGACCTGAAGTTGTGCGAGGGGTTCAGCGAGGTCCTCAAGCAGTGCCGGTTTGCAAATGGTAGGTTCTTTGCAGGCCATCTGCGAATGGGCTCATTTTTCAAGCCAAAGCTAGGACTCATCACTTCTGGACCCTGTGAGGCATCAGAGATGGATGGGGAGGGTCAGATAGAAATGCCAAGTGATTGAGAGTCAGTGTGAGATCATGAAATCATGGCATCGGCATCGTCATCTATTTATAGCAAGCCTTCCTGCTTTTCCTTTAAAAATCAAAGGTTTTTGTGCATGTTATGGTAAGTTTTGTATGTACCCTTTAGATGGAGAGAATTACATCTAGCAGTTCTTGCTGCTTCCCCCAGAATCAGCAAGCCCCTCTCAGTTATGCCCCCCGACCCTAAAAACCTGCTCCACAGGGTTAACAAACTGCCTGGGACCAGTTCTTGGGCACTGTGGAGGGCCGCAGTGTGAGCTTCCCTTATCTGAAATGTTTGGGACCCAACGTGTTAGGTATTTCAGAATTTGGAATGGTCTCTTTTCGAATAGCCCCACATTTCGTTCATTCACTACTTGCGTTATGTACGAGATGTGAGGCACAAAAGAGGCTGAGGATCTGTAAAATGGCAGGAAGCCAAGCATCATGCTCAGTGCAAATCTACACCCGCTGCCATTTCACAGATCTTCAAGCCTCTCTCTCTTTTACAGCCAGCTGTCCTCTTCTGCCTCTGGGTTGGTCGCTGTGGCGTGCTCCTCAGATCTGAGAGACAAGTGTGTCCCAAAGGTGGAACCTGGCAGCTGGTGGCAAAAATAATTGGGTTTTGGGGCATTTTGGATTTCTGGATTGGGAGGCTCAACCTGTATGAACAGAAGGGTTCACCGGGCGATATCCTGGGCATCTCCTGCTTTGGTTCTCTGTTCAGTTTATTATAATGCTGTCCGGTCAGTCCTCAACTTCTAGAGACCCCCTCAGTTTCATAGTATTTTGATTACTCCAGGAATGCTATTTCCTTCCTCTGAAACAATAGCCTTCAGCCCATGTCTTCCCTGGCAGTCTGCACTCCCAAGTACTCATCCAGGACTGAGTTTGCTCAGCTTCCAGGATCAGGTGGGATTTGGAGCCTTCAGGGAATCAAACCATTTCAGCGGAATGTTTATCCCCCCTTTGTCCGAAGATGGGATTCTAGCAGCTGGCAATTTAAAATATAAGAAATTTAAAAGTAAAACATTACTTTACGAAAGTTTTAAAAAATTAAAGAACAGTATTATTTAAAAAATGATTTAAAATACTTAAATTCTAAAACATTTAAAACATATTTAAATTATGTTTAAAAATATCCATTTGCCTACGCATACAAGCCCAAAGCCATATCTGAGGTTAGTTTGGGATGCAGAGGTGATTCTGTTCTCAGTACCTATAACGTGTTATGAAATCCATCCCTTAGTAGTTCAGTTCTTACTTGTTGAGAGTTTGCTGTAAGAACTGGGAAGATGTAATGAGAAGTTGGGAGTTGCTGAATGCTGCGGGCCCTCTCCTCTGGTTTCTAAAAATTCTGGTTTCTAAATATTGTGTTGTTCATACTGATCTCTTTCTCTCTCTCTCCTTCCCTCCCCCCCCCCATTTACAGGTTTAGCTTAACTAAGCTCCACTGGATGACCGCCTAGCTCTGTTATTGAAAGATATCTCACTAGTAAAATCTCTCATATCTAAAAGCCATCTTGCATTTATTTTGTGACTGCTTTTCTGCCTAGCGAGAAGGCCTGGAAGGATTTTCATGGCAGGAAGGATTGCGGTGACAGAGTTCGCCATCAATTGTGGTTGGGGTGGGACTGATGGGCGTGGGATCTTTGTGATTGTTCCGCCTGTGTGCTCTGTCTGTGCTAGTGTGCCTGGCAGTAGTTGTACCAACATGAGCCTCAAAATAAAGTTGATTGATCTCCACAGAACATATTGCATTGCCCCCTCCGGAGCTCATTTATGGGGAATCCCCCACTCCTTGAGGAATCAAGTTGAGCAAGAAACAGACTGACTTTCCTGAGTTTTCACAGTGATATATCTTTCACCCAAATAAAACATTCCGTTCTTTGCCAAGCTTATAAACAGGAATCTTTGGCTGGTTTTACTCAGTGTCCCAGTGAAGAGGTTTAGGAAATGTGTGGCCCTCCAGATCTTGCACTATAATTCCCATCAGCCTTGGCCAGTGTGGTCCATGCCCACAGATGATAGGAGCCCCATCCAGGGTTATCATAGGAGGAGGATGTCCCATTATCTGTAGACTGCTTACTCTTTGATGCTTCCAAATTAAGGGCAAGTAATTCAACGGGGGTTCCACGCTTTCATTAGTTCTCCTTGCCTGTGGAGGCTCGCTCAGAACCACTTGTGCTCATGTCCTCCTTGCAGAGTGAGCTGGGGGGAGGTGCTAAGCAAGCGGTGTGTGCAGATCCGTCCTGGGTGAGCTACCGCAAGTCCTCCGTACTCCCTACAGCACAGTGCATAGGTTCTGCTTTTCAAACAGTTCAGTCTTCTGCCGGTGCGCTGGTCCCTAATCTGTCAGAAAAGTGAGGCAAGCCTGTACGTGAAATTATAATTTGTCAGCTCCTAAGGATATGGGATGGCAAAGAATTCAGATTCTCCCCCATTTGCTTTTGCTGACAAATTGGAAACCTGAGCTGCTTAATCAAAACGAGAGATCTTGGGGTGAGTTTATATGCAGCTGCATCTTCAAGACATCCGTGAGTGGAACAACCTGGGGTGTGCATACCATTACGGACACAGTGCTCAACCGTTTGCTTGATAATCTAAGGAGTGGTTTGTAGATCTGTCTGGTGGGTGTCATCCCCCCTGCCAGGCTCTTTCTTTGAAGGCATGTAATCCAGCCTCTTGCCCACACAGAGAATCCGCAGCTCACACACCCCAGAAAGGCAGCCAGATTCCTAAAAGCTTCCTTTTACCCTAAATCTCTCACCATTTAAAAGGGGCCAAAAGAATCCCAGCAGGCTGATGGCAAAAAACACAATCTAATCCTGCAACCCACAGTGGCCAAGTAGATGTTCTAAGATGCGAACAATGAGGAAATGAGGGGCATAGGCTCCTCCCACTCATATGCAAAGGTACACCACTGTGGTACCTGGAGGCTCCATTAGCTGTGCCGCACCAACAACCACTGCTGGCCCCATCCACCATGAATTTATCTTCCATACTTTCAGAGCCACAATCAATCATTTTATTCATATCCCATCATTTTCCCAAGACTGAGACTTACGGCAGTTTAACCAAATAAAAAGACATACAAGCAAAAGCATATATCCATAAAAATAACATGAAAATAATATTTATAGACTGATTGTGGAGGAGTTAGCGTGGCATAGTGGTTTGAGTGTTGGACTAGAACCCTGGAGATGTGGATTTGATCGCTCTCTCAGTCATGGAAACCCACTGGATGACCTTGGGTATGTCACACATTCTCAGCCCCAGAAAACTCCATGATAGGTTTGCCTTAGGGTCCCCATAAGTCATAAATGACTTGAAGGCAAATAAGACATGACATGACATTCTTGTTAACTTTCTCTTCTCCTGGCTAAAAACCCCGAGCTGCTCCTCATAGGGTCCATGGTTTGTTTGTATGTTTGGATCTCTGAAGTAAAATTACTAAATATTAAATCACACACATACATGCCCCCCCCCCGCCATTTTGCCATCTGATCTTGGCCACTCTTACACATCATACAAATTCATTGTGTTTTGCTGCTCTGACATGGCTTGGCCACACATCTGGTTTTCATCTGTGAAATACTGGAGGCTCTGATGGCCCTGCTGGGTTCTTGCATAATATGAGCTAGAACTTAATGCTTCCAGTTCATATCATCCTCCCAACACCAGCCATACATTGACACCCCCAGCTCCTGTCTCTTTCCTGTCCTCCCCCCCCCAAGCCAAGCAGCTCCTATGTTGGAACTGCTACTCACAGGGGAGCTGCTCCATGTTGTGGGACTGCAGTATATACCCACCCTGCTTATGCAGCACTGTTGCACCTCTGGTTCTCGAGGTGTGTAACGCAGTACCCTTTGCCCACCCCGATGGCATGCAGATCATTCGGGGAAACCACTCTCACCCTGCAGGGTGGGCTCCTTCACCTCAAAGCGGGGTCACTCCTGAATAAACAGCCTCCTCAGAGCCTTGGCAGGAGGCCTGGGAGTTGCGTTGCTGTTTTTATTTTTGGCATCCTAGTCACCACAGAGAGACAGAGCGACAGAGTACAACCGGCAGCAAACTCACCGGGACAGACAGACAGACAGCCGGGTTGCTGTTCACTGGTTGTGAGTTTTCAGCGTAACTGCAGAAATTCTTTGGATCAAGTTTGACCAGCTGGCTGAACTATTACAGGTCAGTTAGGACACCCAGGTTATGGTGAGCTTATTATTATTGTTGTTGTTGTTTGGAACATCAATGATCTGGATTCTATCTCTGAGTTAACAGAATATAAGAGAATAGAACAACAGAATACGTAAGAATCCATTCAACAGATTCAATCTTCTACTACTGCTACTTCTATTATTATTATTATTATTATTACTATTATTATTATTATTATTATTGCTTCACAATCTACCTGCTGTGACCAACTAGAGTTTTGGACCATTGATAACTCAGCTTCTGTCCAAGAATGTAGGAATCTGAGGGGTATCCAACAGATAATATGGCACATTCCAACACTTTTTGTATTGATTATTATGATTATTTAATAATTATCATCATCCTCACCACCACCACATGGTGGTTATTTATTTACAGGCCTTGCATAATATGTTGGACTTTTATTTCTTGCTGTTATTGCTTTAACTGATTTCAGTTCTAGGATGGTATAATTGCATTTGAACCTATCTATGCTTTTATTTTTAAACTATGTTTCAATCATCATCATCATCATCATCCTTATATTTTCTCACTTGTAAAGTCCCCAGAATGAAGCACAATAGTTTTTTTTGTCCAAAAAAGGATAAAAATATTCTTTTAAAAGCTAGCTCACACATTTTTCTCTTTAAAACAAGCAGTTTTTAAAAACTCATAATTCAAAGAGTGCTAGACCTGGTTTTAAATGTCCTATTCCCACTTTTTTCTTCAAGCTAGGGTGGGAAAAAACTTCCAAAAATTGAAGCAGAGAGCAGATCAAAGGCTCAGATCGAACAACAAGGGCAATGATCTATAGAATTATTGCATTTAAAATAAAGCCATGAAGAAAGGATATAAAAACAGCATAGTATTTGTACATAATCAAAGAGCATGGTACCTTATAGACTATCAGATCCCCAAAGTCTGTTGGAGTATTAATAAACAAGTCTTAATGATGGAAGGCAAACAAAGAATGAGAAAACGTATTTTGCATCAAGAAATTGACTTTGTCCAACTGAAGGCACAACGTTCAAGTGTGAATTTCTAACTGAAAAAGGAGTATGCAGGTAATACAAAATAAGTTTGGCTCATCTTGTTCTGGACCACTAAAATATAACATATCAACATCATATTGATTACAGTCAATTTCAGTATAAGTAAGGTTCACATATTTATAGAAAACACGTACAGTATTGATGAAAGTAAGTACCTTTAAAAGTTCATTTATATATAGCTAAAAAAGTAACAACAATTAAGTATAAGTGGAGGTATTTTATTTGTTAATCATTAGTGGGAGGAATTTTTAATGAACTGTATATTTAATTTTAAAGAATCACCTTAACTTGAAAATTTTGATCAATCTTCAAATGCTTACTGCATAAGTAGCTTGTTTTTAATGTAGTTTTAGCTTCTAAAAAAGAAAACTTTAAATCTGAATTGAAAATTGAAAAGTAGCCACTGGTCCTACACTATTTGCCCAACGTGGCTTTATAAGCTAGAGACAAAATAGGAGTCCAACAGGTATAGCTTGCCTGGACAATCTAGAAGTTCATCAGGTGTTGCATGCCTGCCGATCTATACCAGCTGAAATCCTGTTTTCCCCATAGCTCTTAAAAGACCGTCTCTCCGCTGGGCCTGGCCACCTTGACTCCAACAGATTGCATTCCCATCTGCTTCAGCCAGAATTAAGCCATGTTTGGAGAAGTTACTTTTTGGGAAAGTCAGTCCTCAGACCCCCCAGTTGACCTGGGGAATTATGGGAACGGTCATCGGGGGGGGGGAAGGGACTTTCCTAAATCTAATGATGTAATAATCTCGGGTTATGATTACTAGTAATTCTAATAAATCAAACGTAGACATGTAAAGGTGGAATAAGACCTGGGATATTCATCAAATGTTCTTTTTCATTACACTTTGTATGGCTGGGAGTCAGATTTCTTTGACTTGTTAGTGTAGTTAGGATATGTTTAGTGCAACACAGGACTCTTTTAGTAATGAGTTGTGTAATTATGTTCTAGTCTAAGTTTGATTCAGTTTAGTTTTTGTTCTAGTTATACACATATATTGTTTCTATACAGTTTGCTTCTTTTTTCCCACCCTGTAGTTCTGGATTGGTTGTGTCTCCTGTTAAAATTAGTAAATATTAAATCTTGTTAAAAAATACTTTTCCAAGTTCTGGATTTAGGCTGGACTCATTTATGAGCCTGATTCCAATCATGGCTTCTCAGAAGTAAGTCCTGTCTACAGTAGCACTACTAGGACTGAGGTGTCACTCCCATGGTCCTCTTTCCTTACCAGACAAGACCAGACTAGAATATGGTAGCTAAAGTACCAGAAAAATTAACAAAAATAGGAAACTATTAGGAACCATTAACAATGGAAACAACTGCATGGGCTTGTAGCATGTACAGATGAAACCACGTGATTTGAAGCATCACTGTAAATCTGCTCTGGATTTTAGTCAGAGCTTTATGGATCGCCCAGAGGGTTCCCTGGCTGAATAAATGTTCAGCACCCTTTAATTAATTAAAGGAGCCTTCCAAGGCATGAAATCTATTTTTTGGTTCAGCACTTTGAATGTGCTCCTTTAAAGTTCAGACTAAAACCTGGAGTGAATTCACCATATCCTCTACATGCTGACTTGGGAGCTACTGGATGCCTCTGTTGTTTCTGGGAAGAGACTGTGCCTTTCATGTTCTTTCCTTTTCCAGTTTCTTGGCATCTGAAAGTAAACCTTGAGAAGATTCCAGGAAAAGTTAGACCGAGATGACCAAAGCAGAGGAGTTGCCAGAGAGCCAAACGTCTGGGGAGTTTTATGAGAAATATGAGCCAAAGGAAATCTTGGGGAGGTACGGGTTCGAAATCTGACCTGCTTTACTATCCTCTCTCAACAGAATCAGAATACAGGAGGTGGTGGTGAATATGATGAAAAGCCAAGGCCCAGTCCCTCAAGCTATACATCTCAAAGATATTTTGCTCTTTCTGCTTCTATTCCCATTATGTTAAATTAGCAGGAGATTCACAAGAGGTGAAAAGGAAAGTCCTTCTCCAAATGACAAAGAATTAACCAATGAGAACCCCACAAAAAGCTCTCCTTCAATGGCTGCATTTTGGGGGTTCTCTTTGGGGTGTATAGTTCTGGGGGCTGGTTTTCCTCTCCTTTTTCTTTTCACCGTTCCAGATTTTAGATATGTGCTCCTTTTTCTGCCAGAAAATCGTTCCAGCTTCTGCTGTGTGTATAACCAAGAAGGGTTTATTGCTCATAAAAAAGAGCATGGCTTCTTTTCTTCTTTCATTGCAAGGTTGAAAGTCAAACAGACGAGGCAGATTGTCCCAGGACTTCAGCCAAAAAACGTCTGAGTAGGTATAACCCAGGAGACCAAGACTTTTGCTCAGGGACCCTGCAATCTTTAAATGTATTTTTATAAAAAGATCCCACTATTAAAATCAGGCTGCAGGCATTAGCTATAAGATCCTCCGTTTTGTGGCCCTGCGGCTGGGGATTTTGCCACACCAAGCTTCTGGGAGACCCAAGGTTTTTCTCTTGCTCTGCCTTAATGCAGTAATGGCAACATCTGGCAAAATACTCAGGGGGACATGACCCATAATCCGTAGAAGGTGTGATTAATGGTTGGGTATGATGGGAGTTGTTGTGGAAACCCTCTGGAGGATTTAAAAATTCCATTTCTGCTTGAATGGATTAAAAGCCATGCTTGGGATTCTGAGCAGCCCAGAACCTTTGGGTGGTAACTCCCATAACTATCTGTGCTGGCTGGGGGATTCTGGGATTTGTAGTCCCAGCACCATTCTTGTTTGGTCTGCCCTTCCAGAGGTGTGAGCAGTGTCGTGCGCCGATGCATCAATAAAGTCACCCGGGAGGAATTTGCCGTGAAAATTATAGATATCACAGCCGGGAATCTGTCCCCAGAAGAGGTTCAGGAGCTGAGAGAAGCCACTCAGAAAGAGATTGACATCCTCAAGAAAGTGTCTGGACATCCCAACGTCAGTAAGTCAGATTTTGCTTCCAGAAAATTCTTATCAGAACCGTGACCATGAATCTGTGTGGGTCCAAAGGAATGAGGGTCTATTTGCCAGTACGTTACTTGCAGTGAACTTTGTGGTGCAGGTATTATAATTTTGGTTGTGAATGTTGGGAGGTTGTGTAGAATTCTCAACCAGAGAACTCTATAGTGGACTCCACATCCCAAGATTCCACAGGGATGCAGCCCTGAGAGTGAAAGTGGTATCACGACACTATACTTTTGGAATGTCAATGGGGCCCTGAAGTGTTCCAGCATCACATCTCCATTCCCAAAGTCTTCTTCCAAACTTATGCACAGTTGCAAGAGTCCAGGCAGCTGGGTGCAAATTTTTGCATGAGCAGCACAGCCATCAGGGCGAATCTTCCTTGTGCTTTTCCTTCTGTTCCCACCGGAGAGAGTCTCTGGAACCAGCTGCCATCTCATTTAACCCTGAACTCCAAATGCAGTCCTTTATCTCTCCGCCCCCATTCCTCGGGGTATCACATTTTCCCTTTGCTGATGAATCAGCGTTACAGTATGGCACAGACTCCACTTAAGAGGAGGAGGAAGAGATGGCAACAAGGAAGCAAAAAGGGCTTTCCAAATCTTGCTATCGCTTGTGTGCTTCCAAGCAAGGGGAGACAGAGCTTCTCAGCAGATCATCATACCCTCCAACATTTCGAGATGAAAACCAGGACTCATGTGGCCAAGCAACATCAGTGCATGGTCAAGAGTGGGCAAGTTATTTATGAGGGAGAACACACGAGCCGGGAGAGGCTGTGGCAGTTTGATTTTGGCCTGAGCCCCGAGAGAGGGCAAGATCCAGCCCTACTGTTTGCATTTTGAATTCAGCTTGCAGTAATGGAAGTAAGCTGAAGACAAAAAGAAGGAGAAGAAAGAACCAGGGCATTTTAAAAGCAGTTGAGAAAGAGGGATGGTGCAGGATTGATCAAGACTGTCTCTTCCAAACTGACTGGAGGGGGAGAGCATTACTTCCTCCAAAGTGTGTAGTTGAGAACGAGATGAGAAAAATTGTCCCAAGTTATATTTCTGTCCCATGACAACAGAGAGAGAGAGAGGCTGAGAATCCCACAGACTGTCCCATTTCTGAGAAAAAAACAATCTCCAGAAATGGCAATCCACTACTTAAATAGGTTGCAGCACTCTTTAAAATTTTCAAAATTAACAGTTTTGGAAACCAGACCTGGATGGTTGGCAACTTTTGATTTTTAAAAAATGGGGGTATGTTTGGCAGTCCTTATGGCCTCCCGGAGGAGAGGCACATTTCTCCATCTCTTGATATAAAACCTTAAAATTGGTAAGTTGAGCTGGGTGTAAGATCTTTAAATGGATCTTTTAAAAAGAACTCTCCAGGGTGCTGAATATGTATTTTGGGAAAGGGGGGCTCATTAATACTTTGGAAGGCTCCTTTAAAGTTCAGACTAAATACACCAACAAACCTGTCAGAGGAGGGGGGACTGGAAAGACAGACCAGTGATCCGACTCAGTACTGGCTGCTTCTTATTTTTGTTTTGAAATCCTTGGAGATTTCAAGCGGGAGGTTAGAAAGCTGAGCACCTTGAAGGAAAAAGGAAAATGAATTAGCGTGGTACCAGCTGGCAAGAGGCATCCATTTAGATCTCCTTTCTTTCCCATTCAGCTTTCAAGCAAAGTTCCCATCACGTTTGCAAAGTGGAGGCGGGCAGGTTGGATGCTTGTTGCAATATGATCTCTGCTTTGACTCTCTAAGGTCTCATGTTTTATTTCCAGTCCAGCTGAAAGACAGCTTTGAGTCTCATACCTTCTTCTTCCTTGTCTTTGACCTGTAAGTACCAACGCCGCGGGAGGGTTTGTTTGTTTTGACAGAACATGCAGGCTGCCAGCCTGGAGATGAGATAAATTCATGAATGGCAGTGGAGAGGAAATCGTGGCTGAATGGAGCCTCCGTGTATCAAAGCAGTGTACCTTTGCGTAACTCCAGCTGGCGAACAACAGTGTCAGAGGGGTGTTTCCTTCATGTCTGGCTTGCCAGCTTCTCAGAAACCTCTATTTGGCCATGGTGGAAAGTAGGGTGTAGGCCTGAGGCAGCCTCTTCTTATGCTCCGGCCTCCAAATTTGGAAAAGTGACTTTTGGAGACCGCAGCTCCTAGAATTCCCCAGTCAGCTTAGTTGGTGGGCATGCAGGCTAGAGGATTCTGGGAGCTGTAGTCCAGAAAAAGTTGACTTTTGCAAACTCTGCCCATGGGTCATGAAGTAGTATCTCGACCCTGCACAGTCGTTTCCTGGGACCTCTAGATCTGTTTCCCTAGGACCCCAATTCTATTTCTTAGGAATACCCCCAAATCAATTTCCCAGGATCACCAAACCCCATTCCCATGACCCCAAAATAAATTTCCCAGTGCCCCAATCTGTTTCCCAAGGCACCAACTCCTATTTCCTAAGATCCTCTCAAATAAGTTTTCCAGGGCAGCCAAATCTCTCTCTCAGATCCCCCAAATCTGAAATCCAGGGTACCCGAATAATTTCCCCAAGGCCCCCAAATCTATTTCCCCATAACCTCAAATCTGTTTTCTATGACTTTTGTTGCTGTGTGCCTTCAAGTCACTTCTGACTTATGACGACCCTGAGGCAAACCTTATCATGGGGGTCTTCCGCAGCCGAGTGTGATGTGCCCAAGGCCACCCAGTGGGCTTTCATGGCTAAGTGGGAAACAGAACCCTGTTCTCCAGGGTGGTAGTCCCACGTTCAAACCACGCTGCCTATACCACCCAAATCTATTTTCTAAGGCCCTCAAATATGGTTTCTAAAAACCCCATATCTGGGGCTTTAAAGCGATCCCTGCATGTGCAACTGGCACGTATCATTAGCACATGCAAGTTTGATGAAGATTTGTATCTTGAGGGCCTGTTTCACACATCTGCTCAGCGCAATGGCATTCTTTGTCCCCCTCTGTCCAACTGTTGATTCCTTCCAACTTGGGGGAAGGGGAAAGGGAGAAGGTGCCGGGTGCAGCTGTCCCGCATCCCTCCCCCTCCGCTTGTGTGCCGTTGTGGGGCTGACCAGCTCAGGTTTCCCTGTAACCTTTGCTTAAGGGTCTGGGCTCTATTTTTATGCCCTCCAGCACTTGAGTGCTAACCAGAGATTGCCTCTTTTTTGAAAGAAGCTACAAAACAGGGATAGAATGCTAGATGCTTGAAAAAGGTCTATCTTATACAAAGAAAGCAAGCTGGGAAAGCAATAAAGGCAGATCTGTGTACACATGCACCAGTAAGGCATTCCTAAAATCTGTCCTTTCCATTAAGGATAGAAAATGCTGAGGGAAGGAAGAAAAACTGATGATTTCTCCTTCATGTGATAAACAAATTTGCCTTGGATTTCTATTTTAGAAATGGAATTTGCCCTTAATTTGGGAGCACCGAAAGCGTGTGTTGTCAGATAATGGGGTATCAAAAAGCTGGAGGCTTCCTGTACTTCATCAGCTGCATGGAGAGAAGTGCCTAGGAAGAGACCCTTATAGCCATGGATCAGCAGGTCACGTGTGTGAACAGCAGTGGAAGTGCAAAACTTGTGGTTACTGGGATGAACTGACAAGTTCAGTTTTAATGACAGTTGTTGGGGGACAAAAGCAGGGGGAAAATGCATTCCAAATCTACAATCCAGCAACCCCCCCCAACAATTTTTGAGTTCCAGTTTTGAGGGACAAGCAAGGTTTAAATAAAGATGATGGTGGTGGAGGGGAAGGCGCAGGACTCCATGGCTCTCTTTCTTACAAAGTCTTCCTGTAGGCCCTCTGCATCTTCCTGAGCTTCTCTCCCAAGTCAGGATGACAAGAGCCATTTGTATCTTTTTTTAAAAAAAATTCTGCAATTGTTTGCAGAATGCCAGAAATCTGGGTCTTGAAAATTATAGAGCTTGGGAAATTCACCTTTTGTGGATCTCTTTTAGAATTCCACTCCCAGTATGGCTGGTGAAGATGCTAGGAGCTGTAATCCAAAAATAATGCAAATTTTCCAAGCTCTGTTCCTAATGTCCTCGTTCAGATTGTGTGTAATTTTTGTTCTGTTTCCTCTCTGCCAAAACACAGAATGAAAAGAGGGGAACTCTTTGATTACCTCACAGAGAAAGTGACCTTAAGTGAGAAGGAAACCAGGTAAGGCATCTGGGGCCTTTCACTTTTGTTCCTAATTCAAACAGTGTGTGTATGTATATATGGAGACTGGTCTACCCTGCAGGGCTGCTGTGAGGACCGCTAACAATTCAACCCCATCCCTTTTTTAATAGCTCTGCCCTTTCCTTTGCACAAACCAGTCTCGATTTTTGGTTTCTTCATAAAGCCAGAGTGACAAAAGCAATCATGAGCTGGGTTTCCCAAGCTGCAAATTCCAACCTGGTGGCAGAGAAAAAAACAATCTCACTGGTGTTCCCTTGCACAACCTCCATGGTGCCATGCTGATGTGCATGAGGCTCTATTAATGCATGCTAGAAATTCCTACTCATTGTTCTGAGGTGCACAGCAATGCCATGGCAGCCTCTTGATAAATATGGATGCTGCAGATCTCCTCAATTCTATTTCCCACAGACATTAAGTCCACTTACATATAGGTGTAAGCCCCATCCTGAATTCGACATTGCTTGTTCTGCTCCAGAAGTTAACATTTTATTGCCTAGCCTTCTGCTACTGTTTAAGCATTGCTTTGACAATCCCTTGTCGCAAGGAAGGAACCCATCGCGCCATCACCATTGTTCCTTGTTAACAAGTCGCGATCCCAGTCTCTGGAAAGGTTTCTTTTCTCCCTTTGGCAGGAAAATCATGCGGGCTCTCCTGGAAGTGATCCAGTATCTCCATTCCATGAACATCGTCCACCGAGACCTCAAGCCGGAGAACATCCTCCTTGACGATGAAATGAACATCAAGCTGACGGACTTTGGCTTCTCCTGCCAGCTGCGGGAAGGCGAGAAATTGAAAGGTAGGCTCAAATGGGTTGTCCCAAATAAATTCTGCCAAGAAAACCCCATAATAAGATTGCTTTAGGGCTGCTGTAAGTCAGAAATGACATGAAGTCATACAACGACGACAACATAGTGGTAGCAACAACGACCATGATAATTACAGTAGAAATAGACTTTTGAGACTATTCTACCCCAATCTGCCTTGTATCACACTTGTATTTTTGCTGTATTAATATTTTGTATTTTGCACCTTTTAAACAGCGTTTTGTATTTTAATCTTTACTAGTCTACAACCAAAAAAACCAATGGAATCTCCATAAATTCCTATTCTTTTCCTTTTCCTCCCATAGAGATCTGTGGAACTCCTGGCTACTTGGCTCCAGAAATATTGGAATGTTCTATGGATCCAGACCATCCTGGTTATGGAAAAGAAGTTGACATGTAAGTAGACCCTTCTGGCAGTCTCCTTTTCCCTATGGGAGAACGACTACTGGTACTGGAATAACCCAATATAAAAATTCCTACTTTTCATCTGACCTTCCTACACAACTTTTGGTCTGCATTATGTCTCCATTCCAACACAACAGTGTTTTCTTTGAAACCTCAGCTCTTTCTCAAGTCATCAGTGTAGTACAGCCTATGATTACTTCAGTGTTAATAACCGGTACTTAAGGTGATGAAAGAGAAATGAAAGGCAGGGAGGGAGGGAGGGAGGGGGGAAAGGCAGTGATGTGCTTCAGATGTCAGCTGTGGTTCAAGGTTGCTGGTTGCAGGTGGAGCACAGGCGTGATCATGTACACTCTCCTGGCTGGATCGCCTCCCTTCTGGCACCGGAAACAGATGCTGATGTTGAGGATGATCATGAATGGAGATTATCAGTTTGGATCGCCGGAGTGGGATGACCAATCAGACACTGTCAAAGACCTGGTGGGTAGCTGTTCAACTGCGCGATTGGTTGGGAGGGGTGGGTGGCTCTCGAGGCCTACTCAAAGTCAAGTGAAAAGTGCCCCGGGGAAGAGATGCAAGTGAGAGCATCACCGGACTGGAATGCAGACTCTCTTACAAACGAAAGGGCAACCAACGGAGATCGTCCTATGGAGAAGGCCTGCAAAATCAGGAATGGAGGAAACTGGGGGTGCTAGGAACTCCTGGTCTTCCAATGCAAAAAGGTCGACATCATCTTCAAGATGAATGAAATTGAAGGACGTCTTTACAGAACCTGTCCTTCATCTGTGGGATTCACTGCCAGTTGTGTTAATGGCCAAGGGGCCAGATGTGTTGGAGAAGACGCCAGTTAGTTGGATGGAGGCAAAGACAGACGAAATGGTGGAGATGGAGAGGATAGTGGAGGTGACGGTGGTAGAGGATGATGATTGAGAAGGAAAAGCTAAAAATGGAAGAGATGGAGTAGGTGGAGGAGATAGGGAGATAGAGAAAGAAATGGAGATGGAGGAAATGGTGAGGAAGGAGAAGATGATGATGGTGGGAAGAAAGAGGAGAAAGTGGAGGTAAAGTGGCCGATGGAACTGGAGGAGGACATGGAGGACAGTACAGAAGGAGAGGAGGAATGTAGATGATGAAGGAAAAGGAAGAAGTGGAGAGCATGGAAAGGGAGGAGGGAGAGAGACAGTCAATTTGATGAGGGCAGGGAAAGAGAGAGGTTGGGTTGGGTTGGGTTGGGTTGGGGAACACATGGCAACCCACTGTCTGTAGCCAGCAAGCTCTGACCGGCACACCAGCCTCCCACAAGTCACACAGGCCCTGTCTCTTGTTTAGCGCTTGTTACAGATCACCACCTCCACTTCTACAACCCAACTGCAATGGTTTTGTTTTATCTTTCGTGCCTCCAGATCGCCCACTTCCTGGTGGTGAAGCCGAAGGATCGCTACACAGTTCAGGACGCCCTCGCACACCCCTTCTTCCAGCAATACGTGGTGGAGGAAGTCCGACACTTCAGTCCTTTCCGGAAATTCCGGGTATCCTGCCTTCTCTCCCCCTCACACCTTCTCCTTAGAGGTCTTGACCATTTACCATTTAGGAACATGGGAACCTGAGTCAGAACCTTCTAGCACCCCATGAGATTTTTTCCTTCAGTCTCTAAATTGTAGCGCTGTAGGGACTATGAGAACTGTTCACATCTTGTTATGGCTGTGTTGCCTTCAAGTTGTTTATGAATTATGGAGACCCTTTCATGGGGTTTTCTGGGGCTGAGAGTGTGTGATGTGTCCAAGGTCACCCAATGGGTTTCCATGGCAAGTTCAGCAGTTCAAGCCCTGGTCTCCAGGGTGAGAGTCCAATGGTCAAACCACTACACCACGCTGCCTCTAACTCTGCCATTTGCTCTGCTTGCTTTCCCTTGTTATCTTTGTCAGCTAACCTCTACATCAAAATGCCTGAGCAAAGTTTAAATTTCAACAGTTCTAGAAATTCAGGGACTAGCATTTGAGGGGTTCAATGTGCCAGGCCCTTGTTTTGCATCCTGCCCACACACCCCATAACTACACCCTTGGCAGTCACCCTCATCGAGGTGAGTTTCATCCTCTCGGTTCCCTTCCTCAGGTCATCTGCCTGACAGTCCTGGCCTCCGTCCGCATCTACCTCAGCTACCGCAACGTCAAGCCCATCACCCGGGAGGTGATGCAGCACGATCCTTACGGCCTCAAGCCCGTCCGCAAACTGATCGACGCCTGCGCCTTCCGGATCTACGGCCACTGGGTGAAGAAGGGAGAAGCCCAGAACCGGGCGGCCCTGTTCGAAAACACCCCCAAAGCCATCTTGCTCAGCTTGGCGGCTGAGGAGGAACTCTTCTGATTTTTAGAGAGCTACACACCTTAACCTTTTATGGCGAAGATGCAAATCTAACTGCTGGTCCCCCGCTAGAGTAGACCCATGGAATCAAATGGGATTGTATAACTGTTGTCTTGCCATTCGGAGCAGTTGGTTCTGGGGTCTATTCTTATATAGCTGCCAAATGTCCCAATTTGGCAGGGACAATTAATTCACCGCTGAACCACTTTTCCAAATTCAAAAGTTTCTATCTCCTCCTCTTACCTTGGTGTTCAGTTGATTTCAATTCTTGCAAATCGAATTCAAATTACAAAAGGAGTTTGCAGTCTATTGACTCATCAGGGTGAAGAGGAAAGTATGGTGAAGGGGACAGTACTATAAACTCAGGCATAAGCAAATTTGCTGCCACCTCTCCTAGCTTCTGCATTCCTCCTCATTAACCACTTTTGCCATCTTGTACCATGCATGAGGGCCCCAAGGGTCCCAGTCTTAATCCATGAAATGTGGAAACGTATGCTCTCATTAGGACCAGCAAATTGATTTATGCTTAAGATATATTACAGCAAGAGCCCAATTGGGTAAAAGACACAGGATATCATTTTGAAAACCAGATAGGCACATACAGAGAAGATGGGATCAGGACACAATCAGATGCAAAGGAAAGAAAAATTGGATTATTCATTAACTGGAGTAAGCAGTTATTCATGATCATGTTCAAACAGGAATTCATTACTGTAAAGTTGAAAACGACCCTTCTTGCTTCTATAAAAACAGTCACCCTGTTAATTTGAAATGCACAAAATTGGAAAAAATTATTCTCTAAAAGTATCTTTAAAAATACTCTAAAAAGGTAACTTAAAAAGAAAATAAAAGAAAACCCTGGCCAAAACACTATTCATATGCCTGACTTGAGTACACCCATTCAATGAATTGGATTTACCTATGTATTGACTCACCATGTAACAATTGTTTCAATGCGTCTAATGTGCTGCTCCACCACAACAGCAACTTCGTCTCCGCTCACTGCGTTTTTCTGAAATGTAATGTCACTGCACTCCTGTTACAGAAAAAAGCTATTCATTTCTTAGGAACTATTGTAGACTTTAGTAGCTGAGGTTCTGGTTGTTAACGTGAAAAGAAGAATATAATTGTTATTTCTATCACATGCAACTCTAATGGTAACAATACAAAAATATCTACTTCAGAAGGCGGTACTGATACAGCTTCATATTAATGTGAAATAATAATTCCTATTTATCCATTAGGAAGAGGACAAGTATCCATTTTTTAAAAATATTACCTACTTAAGGCTCAAAAAATGTGCTTTATTGATTGTAAATGGCCTCTTTACTTTTAGATTCGATAGCTCTATTTGATTACGTTAAATACTAAAAGAACTAGCACAAACGTGCTGGAAGCCTCCATTAAGACTAAAGTTCACAGATAAAGTTTTATTAAAATTTACCTAAAGGTGGACTACCACCCCAAGTACTTTTATCACCTGCATTAATGAAAAGAGATCTATTGAAGAGGCAAGAAGTCTTTTGAAATCTTATTTAAAAGAGGGACAGTCCTCCCTGAATTTCATGGAGTGACTTGATGCAGAGAGACCTCTCCAAGAGGCATGAACCCTTTTCAAATCCTACCTAAGGGTGGGACAGATCCTCCAGAGTTTCATGGGGTGAATTAATGCACAGAGATCTCTCCAGGAGGAATGAAGCCTTCTCCAATCCTACCTAAGGGTGGGACAGTCCCCCCTGAGTTTCATGGGATGAATTAATCCACAGAGATCTCTCGAGGAGGCATGAAGCCTTCTCAAATCCTTCCTAAGGGTGGGACAGTCCCCCCTGAGTTTCATGGGGTGAATTAATGCACAGAGATCTCTCCAAGAGGCATGAAGCCTTCTCAAATCCTACCTAAGTGTGGGACATTCCCCCGAACTTTCATGGGGTTAATTAATCCGCAGAGATCTCTCCAGGAGGCATGAAGCCTTCTCAAATCCTACCTATGGGTGGGACAGTCCCCCTGAGTTTCATTGGGTGAATTAATGCACAGAGATCTCTCCAGGAGGCATGAAGCCTTTTCAAATCCTTACTAAGGGTGGGACAGTCCCCCTAAGTTTCATAGGGTGAATTAATGCACAGAGATCTCTCCAGGAGGCATGAAGCCTTCTGAATACCTTCTAAGGTAGACCGTGCTAGTTTCATGGGGTAGAATAATGCACAGAGATCTCTCGAGGAGGCATGAAGCCTATTCAAATACTTCCTAAGGGTGGGACAGTCCCCCCTGAGTTTCATGGGGTGAATTAATGCACAGAGATCTCTTCAAGAGGAATGAAGCCTTTTCAAAAACTACCGAAGTGTGGACAGTCCTGAGTTTCATGGGGTGAATTAATCCACAGAGATCTCTCCAGGAGGCATGAAGCCTTTTGAAATCCTACCTAACGGTGACAGTCCCTGAGTTTCATCGGGTGAATTAATGCACAGATATCTCTTCAGCAGGCATGAAGCCTTCTCAAATACTACCGAAGGGTGGGACAGTCCCCTGAGTTTCATGCGGTGAATTAATCCACAGAGATCTCTCCAGGAGGCATGAAGCCTTCTCAAATCCTTCCTAAGGGTTGGACAGTCCCCCCTGAGTTTCATCGGGTGAATTAATTCACAGAGATCTCTCCAGGAGGCATGAAGCCTTCTCAAATCCTTCTTAAGGGTGGGACAATCCCCCCTAAGTTTCATGGGGTAAATTAATGGCAGTCTCTCCAGGAGGCATGAAGCCTTTTCAAATCCTACTTAAGGGTGGGGGAAAGTCCCCTCTGAGTTTAATGGGATGAATTAATGCACAGAGATCTCTCCAGGAGGCATGAGGCCTTTTAAAATCATACCTAAGGGTGGGACAGTCCTTCCTGAGATTCATGGGTTGGATTAATGCACAGAGATCTCTCCAGGAGGCATGAAGCCTATTAAAATACTTCCTAAGGGTGGGACAGTCCCCCTGAGTTTCATGGGGTGAATTAATCCACAGAGATCTCTCCAGGAGGCATGAAGCCTTCTCAAATCCTATTAAGGGTGGGACCGTCCTCCCGGAGTTTCATGGGGTGAATTAATCCACAGAGATATCTCCAGGAGGCGTGAAGCCTTCTAAAATCCTACCTAAGATTGGGGTGAGTCCCCCCTGAGTTTCATGGGGTCAATTAATGCACAGAGATCTCTGAGGGGGAATGAAGCCTTTTCAAATCCTACCTAAGGGTGGGGAGTCCCCCTGAGTTTCATGGGGTGAATTAATCCCGAGATCTCTCCAGGAGGCATGAAGCCTTTTCAAATCCTACCTAACAGTGGGACAGTCCCCCCTGAGTTTCATGGGGTAAATTAATCCACAGAGTTCTTTCCAGGAGGCATGAAGCCTTCTCAAATCCTTCTTAAGGGTTGGGACAATCCCCCCCAAGTTTCATGGGGTGTATTAACGCACAGAGATCTCTCCAGGAGGCATGAAGCCTTTTCAAATCCTACCTAAGGGTGGGAAAGTCCCCCCTGAGTTTCATGGGGTGAATTGATGCACAGAGATCTCTCCAGGAGGCATGAAGCCTTCTGGAATCCCTCCCTAAGGGTGCAACAGTCCCTCCTAAGATTCATCGGGAGAACTAATGCACAGAGATCTCTCCAGGAGGCATAAAGCCTTTTCAAATTTTCCCTAAGGGGGGGCAGCCCCCAATTTCCCATGGGGTTGTTTAAAAGCAAAGAGATCTCCCGGACAAAGCCTTCTAAACCCCCTTTCCTAAGGGGGGGGCAGTCCCCCCTTTTCATCAAAAAACAAAAAGACTGCAGGAGGATAAACCCTTTTCAAATATACGAAGGGGGGGAAAAACCCCCCCTTGATTTTAATGGGGTGAATTAATCCAAGAGATTTCTCCAGGAGGCATAAAGCCTTTCAAATCCTACCAAAGGGGGGGAGACCCCCCCATTTTTCAGGGGGAATTAATCCACAGAGATCACTCCCAGGAGGCATGAAGCCTTTCAAACCCTTACCAAGGGTGGGAAAATCCCCCCAAGTTTCAGGGGGTTGTTTTAAATAAAAAATTTGGGAAAAGAATTTCTCCAGGGGGGAGGATCCCCCCTTTTAAATTTTTTAAAAAATCCCAAAAATGAAACTCGGGGGGGCTTCCACCCTTGGGTGGGGTTTTAAAAAGGGCCCTTCATGCCTCCTGGAGAGATCTTTCTTTAATTTCACCCCATGAAATTTGGGGGGGTTTCCCCCCCCTTAGGAAATTTTTTGCAAAAGGCTTCATGCCTCCTGGGGGAAATCTCTGTGGATTAATTAAACCCCATAAACTGGGACTGTCCCCCCCTTGGAAAGGAT